>CM076570.1:694803794-695403794 GCA_034641835.2 Pinus albicaulis | reverse complement strand
TATGTCAAACACTTTCAATGTTTTCTTGCATACCTT
The DNA here is from genome assembly GCA_034641835.2 of Pinus albicaulis. NCBI lineage: Eukaryota > Viridiplantae > Streptophyta > Pinopsida > Pinales > Pinaceae > Pinus > Pinus albicaulis. The sequence goes on along the minus strand of CM076570.1, from coordinate 695,403,758 downwards.
TTGTTACATTTCTTTTTTATTAGTTATTGAATATTTTTTTTTTCTTCTCATGAAAGTAAAAAATGAAATATTGATTAGGTATTGGGGAATTGAGAGTGATGTGGGGGAGTGGCCATAAGAGCTTCCACCTTCACGTGGTTCGCCCTGTTTAGCAGAGAATAATTTATTGGAGCGATTTAATCTTGGAGCAAACCTCGCTCGATCCAATGTAGCAACAAAAAAGTCACTGTTGACTTAGTTGCTACTCTTTTAGATCGTGGGAGGCTTGTTCCAAGTTCAGGCAACTCCAATAAATTGTTCTTGAAACGAAGAGGAGCTTATTCAGGTATGTTTTGACATTGTCAACATATGTTTTAACATTATCATAAGAATGAATCTTAGAGTAAAAAATACTACATCAATTAGTTGTATTTATTTTATAGATAATTATGAATTTTGAATGACTTCGCAGCGTAGGTACAAATCCTCTTGCATCATGAGCAATACAAATTTTCAACCAGGGTCATGTCTAGGATATTTTTGCTTGTGCGCTTGACCGGGTTCGTAGTGTCACATTTAGTAAGTTCCTTTACAATTCATAATTCAATATGAAGCTTTTTCATGATTATTATCTGGTTTTTTGTATTTTTTTTTTCCTCTATTGGATTGTAAGTTTGAACATGCTTTTATACATTGAAACTTATTTTCTATACTATTTTTATACTTATTTGTTCTAGTTATGGTGATATAACCATCATTGTATCATATCCATCTTATCAGATTCCCTTGTGTTGTAGTTATGTACAAAGGAACTCGAGGTGCTGATTAAAATGTTGGACCTAGATCTAACAAATTACATTGATTACTTGAGCCTTTTCTAGGGGTTATTCCATGTACGTAGAATTATTTCCACCCAGGATTCAAATCTCCCCACTCAACCCAGTCTTGAAATGTTGAAGGGTTCACCCAACACAAGGTTTATCATACTAAGTGAACACACTTAGAGCTCAGTTTTATGTCTATGTGTGTAATCTCTGTGTGTGTATGTGTGTTGGCTCACACACAGACACAACGTTGAGCCATCAAAGATGAATCTCAAAGGTGTTTTTCAAAATATAAGCGCACATGGGCACTGTAGAGCCAACAATGTCTGCATATTTCCTTCAAATGAACAAGCATCAATGTTTAAAATCCATGAAATATAATTATGTCAACTTTTTCACGTAATTCTTCCACATTTTTCCAAAAAAACACATTACCATGTGCTCTTGTTTTCTCATTTTTCTAAGCAAGGAAATGGGAGCATATTATTCTATTGATGGCAAAGGTTGTTGTGTCTACCTGTAGGTGCCCTCCTATGGGTCAAGGACTACTACTTCTGTCTTCTCACCAAAAACCTTAGATATAGGTCATTGAAATCTCAGAGAAGATGTCTGAAAATCTCTGTTTGTAGAATGTTTGAAGATCACAATCTCAATTTGCAGTGAAGAATATTAATAAATTCATTAGTATGTGGAACACCCACATGGAAGATAACATGTCATTGTTAGTTGGTTCATGATGTTGGGGCACTGAAGTAGAATGATGCGGCACGCCTATGTGGTAGATGGTGTATCATCATGACATGGCTCATTGGTGATGCGGTGATGACATGGTGAAAACAATGCAATAACGTGGCCCTGACATTGAGAGGAAGTGGAAGGTGATTTGGAGCGCATGTCGAGAAATTGATTCCGAGAAATTTGGAATCCAGTATTTGGCCTATCTCCCAATACTAATAGAACCTAAAATTTTTCAGTTATATTAATTGTAGCTACAAATCCAAAAGAAACCTAAGACAATATGAAATACTTGTAGCTTCCTAATTATGTAGCCATCATGTGATATTGTTATGCATTATGTTGTTAGAAGCATTTATAAAAACTGATAATAAATGAAAATAGGTTATCCAAGTTGGGCATGGTGTCAAGTATTAGTCTAAATTTAACATTAAACACGATGTATTTTTTAATGGAAATAAACCTTTGGTGGATACCCTAGATTCTTCTTGAATGAGAGGAATTACAACCCAAAAAATTAATCCTCATCTCTTCTTCTTGATATGATAAAGGATCGAGGTTCCTAAGAATGCTTCAAGTGTAGAATGATTCAAGAGAGATTCTCAAGGTGACTAACTGTAGCTTGTTTTGAATATGAACTTAGATGCCGCTACAATGTTTCAAGCTATTAGCTTCAAAATTTCCTTCCTCTCAAATCAACAAGTCTAGAGCCTATTTATTTAGATATTTGAAGCCCTCTTAGAGATTTCATACTATGTAGGACTTCGTCTTCCATTTGTTAACTTCTGAAGTAGATCCAGCTCAACCTTGAACCTTTGAATAGGGATTAACGTAGTCACTAGAGACAAGGACTTGAAGGCTTCCAATATGAACTTCTGGAATAGGAATATTTGAGATATATTCCCTCAAACTAGTCCTTCACATTATTCACTGTATAGTCCTTCACATTATTCAAACTAGGATAGTATTTTTTTCCCTCCTTCTGTTCACCTGTTCCTTTCATCACAAATGACAAACATTTGGACGAAGAGAGTAGCATGCCAATTTATAGTTCACTAGGTTTTTCTCTTCTTTTCATTTGTTCTTTGTGTAAATAATTCTCCCAATGGTTCCTTGTGCTCACAACCCCACAGGTGTACATCCAACAAAGGAGAAATGGAAGGAAATTTATTATCAATTTAAGGTATATATGGGTGCCACTTTATTTTTCTTTCTTAGAACTGACCATATTCCATTTATTTGGCTTTCTTTTCAATGTATCTATGTTAAATGTGGACAGGTGAAAAATCACTATCCCTTATTTGACATGGCTTATCAAGGTTTTGCATGTGGTGACACTGTATTTTCTTTCGATTCTTTCAAGTATATGATTGCGACCGACATTGGATTGATGTTCGTATAGCTTCATAGGTCCTAATAAAAAACTGATATCTATAAGCATGTCACTGTTTCTTTCTAGCTTCAACATTTGATTGATGACTATATTGCTTCAGGTATGTTTTCCTTCGATCTTTCAAACTTCATCACAGTGATCAAATATATATGAGATTGGGGACTACCACATGTACTCGGTCACCACAGGATTTTAACTTTGTGAGAAGAGTATAGTACCAGTGTCACAAGGACACATATTTGAAGAAGAGATGTATTCTATCAGAAAGATAGAAATATCTATGCTTCATACTTTTTACAAGTTTAGAATTATTGACAGGGATTAACCGTATGCCCAGAAGAGGACCTTAATTAATTTGGATTGGTGCTTCTTTTTGGAGTTTCCCTTTATTTAGATTGGTGCTTATTTTAGTCATGTTTTATTGTTGGGAAGTTTGTCTTGCTACAATAGAAATCAAATGGAGTCTTGTTTTAATGACTGGGCAGTTTTCCTTGCTACAATAGCAAATAAATGGGGTTGTGTTTTAATTATTGCGAAATGTGTATTGCTACAATAGCAAGGAAATGGAGCCATGTTTTAATTACTAGGAAGTATATATTGCTACAGTAGCAAGGAAATGGCCATCACTAAACATCACATCTAGTGGCTCAACACTATTGCCCTCACTAACTTATTTCCCATTGACCACCAAACTAGTGGACTTATCCAACTTGGGTGTTTGTGTTAACCAACTAAAATTAGTTGTGAATTTTTCCTTTAAAATTTTGCAAAAGATAGTTGAGTCATGGAGTCTTTTACACTGTAATGGTAGCATAAGACTAATTGGTATAATTTGTGTGATTTTCATATATACTTGGTGTTTATATGAGATATTTTCATCACTTGAGTGTGTAACCATGCTAAGCACTAGTACAAAGACATTCCATTCTTGATATGGTAAGATTCTTGGACATGTTAATTCCTTTGTGACTTGGCACTTCCATGGTGATTTTTATGTTTATTTCACAAGGAATGATTCATTGATGGTATACCATAATAGGAACATCAATTATATGTACACTCGGATATGAGATTAAGATTGTCATGTTATCGGTTTTGTTCTATCATAATACCTCTATTGTATGTACTACAAGAGTAATAACCCTATTTAATGGTTTATAATTGGGTATACACTTGATGACCCTTCCCACATGCACCATGTATTAAATGAATGCAGGTATAGCAAGGTATAGAGGCCTTCCTTTGAGGAAAAAAATAGGACTTATTTAGAGGTAGCAGTATGAAATGATAGTTGTAGGTTTCATTTCCCTCTTTACAATCCTCTTGTGTTGACTCACTTGGAGGAATTTCAAGCTTAACCTTCTAGTCTTGTAAATGCAACCAATAGGTTTCAAACCTATATAACGCATCTAATAGAAAAATGTTGTGGTCCTTTTCATTGGGCTGAAAAATAAGTATAAGGACTGGTCTTATTCATGTATGCATATATCCTAGATCCTTATGTTATCGGTGAGTAGGGTGCCATTGTAGGTATATAAAACTTGAGGTGTTAAAATAAGTTCTTTGACATATGAAAAAGTATCTAGCACCCATCAAGCACAACTGAATATCACAACCATCAAGTACTACCAAGTGACATATCACTGATGTCTGATACTCTGTTGAGTATCGGTTATTACCCTGGAGAAATGCCACATTGGACTATAGAAGGATTGCATTTATCCAAGATTATTTAGTCCAATATCCTTTCCATAACCATCTATCAGATTTCCAAAGTATTCTTTAGCACTATGATCTATATCAATAGAGAAAGGTACATCATATCACTATGATTTAACTTACAGGCTCAATCTAACTGGTAAATAATTTATTTGGCATAAATGATTCTCTGAAATTACTACTCTCGGCCTTGTGGTGGAATATTAAATCAAACAAGAGATGTTTTAGAATGATTTACATCTGTTTTGGCTCGTTAATATTTATTTCGTTAGTCTTTATTCTATCCAAAACACTCTTCAACCTATTTGGTGAATGGAATTCCTTTATTCAAAAATTGTGTGGCAAGGTATGCCACCTTCTTTGGCATGCTTGCAGGCTCTCATCTCCCAACAATCTAAAGGTATCTTCAAAATGAAGTGTTTGCTACTCCTATTTTTTTTGTAGATAGTTGTCATCGGTCAATCTTCTACTATAATCATTTGGTTAATAGTGGTAATGTGAGGGCCTTGTAGTTATTTCATGATCCACAAAGGTTATTAATCACTTTTTCCATGATTATTTTGATTTATACTTCCATGGTCTCTTCACGGGTCATCTAGGAGGCTAAAGAAATGAATTTCACATCACCTAGCTGAGAGTTGGGGTCCCACATATTCACAGAAAGTAGTATTAAATTATCCATGTAAAATTCTGCCATCTTATCCCTATCTTGAATGTTACACCTAAGGAAAAAATCAATGAATGTTTTTATGTTTTGGAAAGGAGGGGATCCTTGTTGGGCTAATACTCTAGTCTAAAATTGGCACCATTAGTATTTGACGAATAGAGAGTATGTTTTTAATGGATGTCTAGATTGTGTCTACTAGTTTTTCCAACCTTGCTTTCGATCATCCAAATAAATTTCTTGAGAATTTTTTAGCCACCTTATTCATGCCTGTGAAGCTGCCCCCAACAAGCCAATTTGTGAAGAAGGTAATGATCCCATCTATGTTGATCTAGAACTCAAAAAATTGATGGAAAGTGTCCATCCTCAGAGGATGAGCATTGATATGCAAATTCACTGGGTTGCATCATAGTCTGATTGCATTAGATATATTGATCTCAGGTTGTTGGGCTCCAAATATATAGGGATAACTCTCTGTTTTTGCACTTTGACGAGGTGTATTTTCTTTCTTGTTCATATTTGAAGCAGATTAGGATTTAATCTTTTTCTAAGGCCCTTATTTTACAGGATTCCAGGCAATGTTGCTCTATATCTAAATCCTTGGTCTCTAAACTTCAGTACAATGGAAGAATTATCCTCATTTTGTTATGGGTTTGCATCCCCTTTTTTTTTTTATCTTTTGGGACAAGGCTATTCAAAAATTTGGGAAGTTACTTGAAGTGGCAGAACACAAGGAATGCCAATTTTTTTATCTTGTATTTGTGTTGAATTCAAGTTGGATAAAGGTATCATGGAGGCCATTCCTCTATAGCTGGATGAGAGGATCTTCATTCAAGAATTGTATTACTATCAACTACCTTTCAAGTGTAATATTTGCCACAAATTTGGGCAATTTTTTAGGAATTGGTAGCAAGATGCTCATTCTACTCCTAATCAATCTTAGGGGAACAAGGAACAAAGCAATGAAGAGGATCAATCTCGATTTAGGCTACTCATGATTAAAAATAAAATACAATTTGTACAATAAAAGAATCAAAAGCTCCCATGACTGATACATATAGGTCCAGTTGATTTGATGTTGTAGGAGTCTCAAATATCTAAGAAGAAAACCAATTTTTTCAATAAAATAATAAAAAATCTCCTAATATTGATCCATCTAGCTACACTTGATTTCGTGCTTAAGGAGTTTCAAAGACATAAGAAGAACACAATTTGTACAATCAAAAAATAAAAAAGATCCCAGGATTGACTTGTCTACCTCTAGCTGATTCAATGCTCTAGGAGTCCAAAGGTGTTCAGGACGGCTAAGGAAGGAGGGGAGTCATTTCCTCAAATGGGCACACCCCAAGCACAAAGGCGCATTGATTCCAAATGTAGTGTAAACCCACAAGCAGGGTCCCCTATTAGTATGAATCTTAATTCCAAGCATACGAAAAAGGAACACTTTAGCTGCACATAACAAACAACCCTAACAACCAAGATGGATGCTAATATCCTCAGATCTGTAGTTAGGTGATCAAGCTAAATGCTGCAAAAATCTAGATCTATGCATTAAAAAACATTAAGCAGTAGAAAAAATAAGATTTACTCCATGCATCCAATAGACAAGACAGGAATATGTTGAATGAATTTTGTATTAATGACACCTGGGAGGAAAACACAAGCGGATGTTCCCTGTTCTCCTCAATGGGATGGGTTCTTGTAAGTCCTCATCACTTCAGATCTAAAATTCCTCTCTCTTGATGGTGTAGAAAACCCAGACAAAAATGGTAGCAAAATATGACTATGATAGTGGAGCAATAGTTAGACCAAAAGTATAGATCCAGAGTGATCTTTAGGCAACAGAAGGTGGTAAATGAATGGAAAAACTCTTCTATTTATAACAAAATATTGAGTTCGTCTAGATATTAGTGCATAATTAAAATATTATTAACCAAATGATGATACTGGTAACCTTGTCATCTTCTTGCATGGCCTTAATGATGATACTGGTCAAGTTGAGTGGGTTCATTTCCTGGATGCTTCTTTGATATCTGCCAATAATAAATACAAAATAATGAAGACCTACCAAAAAAAACCTTCCACTTAAAAAAATATACCAAAAAAAAATTTACTTGGAAAAGGTAAAAAAAAATGTGTAACAGTGAGAACACTCCACTACCGTCTGTTATATGACTGCATGTACCTCCCCATATTCGTATCACTAACCTATACCCCTGTAGATTCCGCTTCTGCCAGTTATTCTTCATTCCTTCCTCCATTTTAGTCTCAAAATTCTGATCAGCGGGAGCTTGCATTTGCATAATAGAATTCTGAGCAGGATTAGGATTAGGTTTAGGAGCTTGCATTTGCACAATATCCAGTCAATGGTTTGCCCACCTCTGTGGAGGCCTAGCTCTCTTGTCACCTCTTGCAAGCACCCTGTTTGAACTGGCAATAACCAATCGATGGTTTTTCCGCCATTGTCGTAGCCCAGTTTTTTGGCGAGCTCTACGATTGCTTTGGCTCCCTCTACCGTAGGTAATAAAAAATCGATGGTAAGATCTTCTAGCTTTTCTTTGCAGGCATGCGGCACTTGAACTCTCGAGGGCACCTCCATCTTCTTCTTTTTTTAGGAGAGGCGGGCCGAGCTATCAGTTTCTTTTCTCTTAGCGGGGGCCATCTGATTCAGGTGGAGGGATGATATGAGAGCCCTTCAACTATTATCGTACGATCGCCCGACCTGCAAAGTAGAAGAAACCCGACCTGCAAAGGAGAAGAAACCAAAATATTTTGATGAGGATGATATGAGTTATCGTACAATCGCCCGACCTGCAAAGGATAAGAAACCAAAATATTTTGATGAAGGGTGGGTGATTGAGTGCGTACCGACCTGCAAAGGAGAAGAAACTAACCAAAATATTTTGATTGAGTGTGTTTTTATAACAGCTATGGGATGCAACCCACCGTCCTTATAATTCGGTATCACAAGTACTTCCGAAGGATAGTCGGCCCCATTGATGAACCCATAACCAAAATAAAATAAAAAAAGTTAAAAGGTTGGTTAGTTGAAGTCATGTGCAATATTTCATAGGGTTCGGACCATAGTTATTTAAGTGGACCATGGAATGAAAATTAAAATCAAACGTCCATATGAATGCGTATTAATTTGAATGTTTTGTGTAAACAAAACCAATGTTTATAAATTTGGGTTTCGTGTGGTTGAGTAAAATTTATTTATAATTAAAATATAATATTATAATTATTAGAAACATATGTTTTTATTTGTTCATATCAAGGTGATGGGAATAAAGAGTTTGGGTGGTGAGCCATTATTTTTGACTATTGGTAAAAACATACACAATGATTTTAAAACTAATTTTTTTATTTTAAAACTAATTTTTTATTTATTTGTTTGTTATTAGTTAATTTAAGGATGGTTGTGTAAAATTTATTTTAAATTTAGGAGGTAATTTTATAATTATTAAAAATTGATATTTATATTTTCTTATTGTTCATATAAAGGTGATGGGACTAAAGAGTTTTGGTGGTAAGGTTTATTTTTGAATATTTCTAAAAACATAAATAATGGTTTTAAAGAAATAAATTTATTTGTTTGTTGTTATTTAATTTGAGGTTGAGAGGGCTTATAATGCAAAATAATATAATCAATGTATATAATGTTCCAATAAATGAATTTTAGTAATCCATGCTTTGTACGTTACGACTTTTGATGTTGTGCATCTAACCATCTCATTGTTAGAGAGATCCACTTTAGAAAAAAATCAAATCAATAACCAGCGTAAATCTATCAAGGAGAGAGAGGGATCAAATCTTTAGAGGTGCAAACCCCTTTTTGAAGTGTAAAACTTGAGGAAATGTTTGCACTTGGAAATACTTGATGCCTCTAGGTGCTTGATAGATATGGTGTTAAGATGGATCTAAGTTGGTTTTTTACACATTTACAAATAGATTCTTGAAATCATTTTGTTTCAGAGGCAGGCAAAGTTTTACCCAAAGCAGAAATTAAATCATTCTAATTTGGTGGTGTTTCACCAAATCCATAAATTAAATCATTCTAATTTGGTAAGAGTGATTCATTACACATGATCCCATCTATGGAGTAGAAGCAGATGAAAAGGTAAAAACAAAAAGGTAGAAAAATAATAAAATCAAACTTAAAAATCTATCACATTTCTTACCATGAAATCCTTTCCACCAAATATTATTTTCCACAATCCTCTTATAAATATTATTTCACTCTTCGCATTGTCACAAATATGCTTCCTCAGAAATACAATTCGACATTTTATTTGTGTTAAATCTATATATTTAGGGAGAGAATTTATTTTTCTATAGGGTCGTCATTAGATGAATTAGATTAAAAATTAAATTTTAAATCTTAAACATTACTTAGTCAATGCATGATGCATGTATTGTACTCAAATACAAATGTTAAATGTTAAACATTATTTTTACATTAACATTTATCTTTACTTGAGATAGTTAATGCATGTACTGTACTCAAATACAAACCTCTCAGATCCAAATTTATGAAATTTAATAACATTAACATTACGAGCATAGATCCATGTTAACTCTAGATCGATCAAATACAATCCTCTCATCCAAATTTATGAAATTTAATAACATTAATATTACAAACATAGATCCATGTTAACTCGGGATCTATCAAGCCAATAGAGGGATCAAATCTCTAGAGGTTCAAACCTCTTCTTTGAGTGCAAAACTTGATCCCCTTTATAGATCAGGAGTTAATATGGAGGATCTATGAAGCTGAGAGAGGGATCAAATCTCGGGGATTTATAGATCGCGAGTAAATCTCGGTGATTTATAGATCGCCAGGTTTTTACATATTTAGGAATAGATTCTTCAAATCACTTTGTTTCAAAGTTGCCCAAGGTTTCAGCGTAGACAGAAATTGAATCATTCTACTTTGTTGGTCTTGTGCCCAAGGGAGCAATTAAATCATTCTAATTTGATGGTAAGAGTGATTCGAAAATGTAAAAAAAATGTAGAAAAAAAAACTCATGAGAAAACCAAATCAAACCTAAAGATCTCAAATAGTATTTTCCACTCGGTCGATCTACTGAAACCCTTTCTCACAAATATTAGAATCACAATCACTGCTCTTCATACTTACTTTTATCATGATTCCTCACAAGTGGCACAAGTGTAATTGAACTTTGGTGTGTTAAGTTGCATACTCATATTGGAAGAAGTGACAATTTTTCATTCAGTGACATTAAATTAATTAAATTAATTTTTATCATTAAATGTTAAAAATTACTTTTACATTCAGTTTTATGTTTTAAAGATAATTGACCAATATAATTGATAAATACCAACTTTGATAGACCGTCCATCATTTTTAAATCCTTTAAATGACTACCCAACTTGTATGGGTTAAATAAAACATGTTAGTTGTATACATATTAACATAAATTAAACATAATGGAAAGCACATAACACATAGCGAAACAACAAGTGGTAACATTACCCCTCACTCAGCACGGGTTACATCTCCGAACCTGCTTCAATTGGAAGGCAGATCCTTTATATTTCATCTTCAAATTAAGCTTTCATACATTCCAGTTCCATGGCTGAGCATTAGCCAAGCACTATGGCTTTCAAAGGCTAAGTTTCCTATCCTTTCTCCTCTATTACAAAGGCTCACATCATGAGTTTATATAGTTTTCCCCATAACTCCCCAATCCACAATAGTAGGATCTCAAGACATTTTAAGGAAAGACAAACTCCATGATTCTAGGACTTTAAAACTTACTCAAGGCAAAAATGGCAAACCCAACTTCAAGGATCTTAACCATGCTAAGAAAGCTCAACCTCTTAATGAGAAATAGCAAATTAGTTGTGAGGTCAATTCTCACATAAAACTATTTTCTCAAAATGAATAATAAGTGAATATTTTGGTGAGTCATTTTCCACTCACTTAGAACATTATCCACTTCATAATTTTTAAATGAATTAATGAATTAATTTACTCATTACTTTGTCACCCATCATAAAGTGTCTTCATGGTGCATAAGTAAACTTCTTTGTTGGTGGAGATCCTCGTGGATCATTCGAGATCTAAATTTATTAAATTTAATAATATTAATACTATAATATATTAATATGAATATTAAAATTTAATAATAATATTAGTATTAATATTTTAATACAAATATTAAGGTATTTTTCCCTTAGGCTTCACCTAAATTTCTAAGTGTTTGTAAATATAAAGAGGAGTATGGAGTAATTATAAAAATATGTTTGATTTTTTACCGTACTTATTTTATTTACCATGGTATTTTGCCCATAGACTTAGTATATACTTAGATGTTGATTTCTAATCAAATTAGTTATATTTTTATGTATTTACCATACCTCTATATACTTCTTTTATATTTATTTATTTACCATACCTCTTTTATAAATATGGTATTTGGCTCATAGTATTTAGCCCATGGTATTAATAATAGTTTGTCTCATGGTATTTAGCCATGGTATTTTCCCATAGCCTTCACCTAAATAAAACCTCCTTTTTCAATTTTAATAAATATAAAGATGTTAATGGAGTAAATATAAAAAGAGTTTTTATTTATTTACTATACTTCTAGTGTATTTACATTTTTATTTATTTACCATAGCTATTTACCATAACTCTTTTTTGAGTGTTCATAAATATACTCTGGCATTTCAAATGTTTACTTACATTATGACTTGTACTGTGACGCAAATGTTTACATTACATTTCTCACATTACATCTACACATATACCCTATACTGGGCTTCTAGGCGCAATAATATATTAATATGAATATTATAATTAATAATAATATTAGTATTAATATTTTAATATTAATATTAGGGTATTTGGCCCTTAGGCTTCACCTAACTAAAACATTCTTTCTAAGTGTTCTTAAATATAAAGAGGAGTTTGGAATAAATTTAAAAAGAGGTTTTATTTTTTACCATACCTTTCTTTTATTTATATTTATATTTATTTACCATAACTCTTTTATTTACCATGGAATTTGGCCCATAGGCTTGGTATATACTTAGATGTTTTTTTTTTCTAAGTAAGAGTAATTCTATTAGTAAAACATATATTACAGCGAGGCCAAGGCCTCACTAGTGCAGGCCATTAGTGGTGGCACCAGTCCAGCAAAATAACGAAAATCAAGTTGCCTGCATGGGAAAACCAACCCATGTAAGGTTTGTAATGCTGACTCTATGGAGGAAACCAGCTACATCATGACATAGACTAATACATCCCAAAATAGTAAAAATAACAAGAGAACTGGAAAAAATTACTTGGTTAAGGCCTGCAGAACTAAAGACCATAGTCATCCGAGGGAGGCTCTTCTTCAATCCAGCACCAATATCCATCATCATCATCTGGTAAGGGGCCACATTGAGTTGCTTCAGCGCCTACACCGCCTCCACCTTCCTGTTTGCCTTTGTCCTGTAGGTGGCTCGAGCTGCATTCGACCATCTTGCAAGAAGTACCCCTTTCTGAAGCTTGAGGAGGTTGCACAATGTCAGAGGGACCAGGCATGTTACTCGGGCGTGCAGGTGAGGAGGGGCCAGGGATCACCTCAGGTATTTCACAAAAGGAAACTGTGACATTCGCCAGAACAAGAGGGCGGGTGGTGCTGCACTGGAAGTGGAAATGAGCAGTGGTCATGCTGTGCAGAGAGGTGGAAGTTGCGGGACGAGAGAGAGGAGGCGCCATGTATTCAAAAGTAGTGCGCCTGGGGGAGGAGGTGGCTCGACGACCATGCCTGCTACATATTTCGGGGTAGCGATCCTGAAGATGCTCATGAGAAGACGACGAGGAGCTAGAAGTGGAAGAGCAATGCCAGCCAGAAGTGCGTACCCTAGAACTGCCTCTTCGGCATCTCAAGCAATGCCTAAGCCATGGAATATCTACCCGCAGCGAGAGGGAGTTGACAGAATTGATAGCAGTGGACGAAGAGGTAGAGGGAGAATTGAGCTTAAAAGGGGGGGAGGATAGCAGAGGACAGGAAGGGCTCTGAGAATAATGGAAGCTAGGGAGGAATTCAACACAGCAGCCCAGGTTGCATCGCCAGCTGAGGGAGGTGCGAGAGCTGGATGCCTTAGCCTCCGGGGAGCAACCAAATCAGACAGGCGGAAATAGAGACGGCATAGAAACCACTAGAGAGAGCTGAGGCAACCACTGTAACCAAAGTGCAGAGGTGAGGAGCTGAGGAGAAGAACAAGAGGGAAAAATTTTGAAATGATGGTGGCCTCGACACTCGCAACAGCATAAATGACGCACAGGGTGATGGCCTTGAGTTTTAATGGCATGGAGGCACCATAAGTGAGGCCTGTGGGTGGCCATGTGGCCTTGCCACACGTTGTCCCGCAGGCCCATCTCCGTATGCTCACACCTTGACACCCGCATCCAGGGAGTTGTTATCTTGATGCACCAGCATAGTGCAATCGTGTATGAGTTTGCTATCATTGAGACTGGAGAGAGGCCCTACCATTAGAGCTTGAGAGCTCGTGACTCTTTTGTTTACCAGTAGATCGGCCACCTTGTTGCTCGTTCTTCTGACATGCTTGAGGAAAATGGCTCTGTGACGTTGCATCCATTCAGCTATAAGTTCCAGCCTAGCCATGAGTCTCCAACTGTCTGCCACTTCTGAGGAAGGGGTGCCCATGAGAAGCCGATTGACCATCTTGATAAGAATTTGTGAGTCACCTTCTATTTCAACGGGGAAGTATTTATGGTGATGAGCCAAACGCATTCCTTGCCATAATCCTTCCAACTCCAAGGAATTGTTGGTATGCCACCCTATGGATCCGTAATAGATGATCATAGGATTACCTCGGTGGTCTCTGAAGATTCCCCCATACCCCGCGTCACCCGGATTGCCTTTGGAGGCTCCATCAAAATTAAGCTTCAGAATGCCAGCTGGGGGAGGGTCCTAATTTCACGGAGTAAATGTCTGGATCCCGTGGGGTCGGGCAGGCAGGGAACAGGGTGTGAGCTCAAGATGCCATTTGTCCCATATGGATCTTTCGATGGGCTACGCTGGAAAGTCATCTTGTTGCCATTGCTATAGCGCCAAGGTTTCCTAAAGATTGTTGCAGAGATTGTTCTAAAGGATTTCTTGTGGAGTGCATTGGTTCTTGAAGATCTGCTTATTCCATTCCTTCCAAAGAGTCCAGAGGGTAAGTCCCGGAATAAGCCTCCAAAGAGAATTAAGGAGAGCGCAACTGTAAGGATCGGCAGGGCAGTTGCGAATGGTAGAATTCAAGTCCCTAAGACCTCTGCCTTCTCTTCTGCATCTGAGGCTTATGTTCTCCTAGAAGAAATCGGCCAGTGGGTAGTTGACCATGAGATGTTGGATTGTTTCCTCTTGATTGTTGCAGTTGGGGCATTTTGACGGTCCTACAAAATCCCTTTTGATCAGATTATCCCAGGCAAGGATTCTCCTGCGATAGAGAAGCCACATAAATGTGGAGACCTTGGGCCAAAGGTCTGAGGACCAGAGATTCTTCCAGATGGAATCGATGGGGTCTTGATTTTGAGTTAGCAGAGTGTAGGTCTCTTGGGTAGTGAATTTTCCCCCCGATGTGTAGCCCCATCGAAGGATATCCTGCTTCTCCGAGTGTCTGATTTTCCTGCAGTTCAACTCAGCATCAAGGGTTATGTGAGCATGCTCTTGCTACTGGTTCAGGCAGAGGGCTACTGATTTCCAGTGCCTGAAGCCTTGAATAAAAATCTCCTCCCAAAAGTGATGAACAGTGGCTTCTAGGGGGTTGATCATATCTGGTTGAAGCTTCGGGGTGATGGTGGTGAGCAATCTAGGGCATTTCTACCACGAGTCCATCTAGAAGCGGGCTGTGTGACCATCACAATTTCCCAAAACTGTGCTCTTGGATTAAGAGGCGATGTTGTTTGGTAGCATTCCAGATCTGAGAGCCTGCTTCTACTGAGGTTAGCCAAATGATATCTATCGTTGGTCTATGGTTGGCATATTTAGCTATCCAGAGCATCGCCCAGGGGCTATGTGGTGCAGATAACCATTATCACCAAATCTTGCTCCCATGATAGGATTGTTGTGATAAGGATCGTGAAGCCCTAGCCCGCTAGCATTTTTAGGCTTGCAAACTGTCGTTCACTTAACCAAAGCCCATTTTATGTCCTGTCTGGAGGCACCCCAAAGGAAGTTGAAATGAAGGGACTTGATTTGTTTAAGAACCCATTTTGGGGCGACGAGCACAGAGAATAGGTAAAGAGGCATGGACTGTAAGACCAACTTTACAAGGATAAGTCGACTAGCCAAGTTGAGGGAACGAAATGTCCAGGAGGATAATATGGCTTCAAGTTTTTCGAGGGAATGCCAAGAGGAATTTTTGAGGGCAGAGTTAATAAATGGGGCACCCAGGTATTTGGCAGGAATCTTAGCAATGCTGAACCCAAGGATCCTGGCAATGCTGTTTTGGATGGGGAGCGCAGTATTGAAGAAGAAGATTTGAGATTTAGGGACGTTGACCGAAGTACCAGAGGCTTCTGCAAACGTATCAAGGATGGCGTTGAAGGAGGAGGCTTCTTGGACTGAAGGATGCCCAAAGAACATATTGTCATCAAAAAGTTGCTGGTGGGTAATAACTAAGGATCCATGAACAAAAATACCTCAAAGCTACTGAGAGAGAAGAGCTTGTTTGATAAAATGACCTAGACCTTCGGCCATTAAGGCAAAGAGGAAAGGAGAAAGAGGGTCTCCTTGACGAATGCCACAGGATGGGGAGAAGGGATGAGAGGGGAAACCATTAACAAGAATGGAGCAGAAGGAGGAAGATATTAGACTCATGACCCATTTGATCCAGGTGGGGCTGAAACCATAGGCTACTACCATTTGTTGAATGTAACTCCAGCTGAGCTTGTCAAAATATTTTGATAGGTCATATTTTAAGACTATACCTAGCTTTTTGGTCTGTTTCAAAGAGTGGATGACTTCATGAGTGAGAATAATTCCATCTAGAATCTGGCGTCCCTCCACATACCCTGTTTTCTCTGGAGAGATGAGCAAAGGAAGCAGCGGCTTGCGTCTGTTAGCTATGACCTTGGAAATGATTTTGTAGATTACATTGCAAAGGGCAATTGGCCAGAATTTTTCAGGAGTAGCCGCCTGGTCCTCTTTGGGGATGAGGGCTATGAAAGTGGCATTAAGGGATGGGAGAATCCATTGAATAGTTCTGGAATCCTCGACCAATTGCCAGACATCATTTTTTATCAGGTCCCAGAAGTGATGAAAGAAGTTAGAGGTGAAGCCATCTGGTCCTGGAGCCTTTCCCTCTTTACATTGGGCAACTTCATGTTCCACTTCCAGAAGAGAGACTAGATGGAGTAATAGTTGATTATGTTCGTCCTTGATGAGTTTTGGAATGTATTGCAGAACTTTGTTAATGGCCTGCTATCTGTCAACTTGATTCTCTTGAAGAACTAATTTGAAATGATCAACAAGTTCCTTTTCTATGGCCCGGTGTTCTTCCAATCTTTCTCCTCTCTGATTTTGGAGAAAGCTTATATTATTGTGCATCCTATGTTGAATGGTAGAACGATGAAATAACTTGGTGTTCTGTTCCCCTCCCTTTAGCCATCGTATTCTAGATTTTTTCTTCCAGAGTACCTCTTCTTGCTGCCTTCTTTCATCTAGTTGTTTGAGGAGACTTTGTTCTTTCGAAACAAGCATCTCAGTGCGTCCCTCTTGGATGATGCGTAGCTAAAGCTTTGTCATTTCACTCTCAAGGATGTTTTGCTAGTGGAAAATGTTCCCAAAGGTGGACTCATTCCAACTTTTGATGCAGTTCTTAAGATCCTTAAGATGTTGCTGAAATTGGAACATCTTAAAGCCTGCTGGAGGAGTGAAGGCTTGCCAAGTTGACTTGACCATTTCCTTGAAGCCTGGGTGAGTGAGCCAAAAGGCTTCGAAGTGGAAAGGTCTTTTGGTGGCGTCTCCTGGTCTGGTCCATTGGAGAGAAATGGGCCAATGGTTAGACCCAAAAATGGGCAGGATAGATGCCTGAAAATCTCCCCCGATATGAATGGCATTATCAGAAAGGAGAAAATGATCAAACTTGGAGACAATCTGCTGTGAGCCAGAGCGTTTGTTATTCCAGGTATGAGTGCCATTGGTGAAGGGAAGGTCTATCAGCCAATTCTATTGTATAAAGCTCTTGAAATGTACGCAGTCTGATTCTAGCTTTGCGCGTCCTCCTCTTTTCTCATCCAAGGTAGTGATGATATTGAAGTCTCTGCCCATGATCCAAAGAGGAGAGTCCTGTTGGAGTTGAGTTGTTCTATCGTATTAAGTAGAGATATTTTCCGTGAGAGATCCTAAGGAAAGTAAACATTGGAAAGATGTTCGTGCAGGTTGGTTCCAAGTATGTGGAATGCTTCTTGGATTAAGTTGTGTGCTGCATGTGCATCACTTATTGAAAGAGCCTGCAGATCCCATAAGAGACTTACTTATTGAATCAATAGATTGCAACCATTCAAAGTCATCATGGAAGATAATTACCGAGTCTAGAAGGCCTTTTTCCAAGTGCATGGAGAAAAAAATTCGAGCGTATGAGGTGTAGCGCCTGAGCTTGGTATCTTCTGCAATCTTTATAAACTCTCCAAGGCGATTGCCAATATCTCTTAAGGATTCTTCGTCCCAATATTCCAAAGGTAATGAATATAGCCTAATCTAGACTAGTGCCCAATTGAAGTCTTCTTTTTCTGGATTGAATCGCTCTATCGAATCCTGAAGGTAGAGACTAGATGAGTTGAAAAAGTAGGGGCCCCCATCCAAAATGCAATTCCTGTCTTCAATGTTGTTGAAAATGGCAGTGGCGAAACCTTTGGGCCCAAGTTGGAGCGTAACCTGACCTTTCGTCTTTGATTTGGAGCGAATCCAGCCGTGCATGGCTTTTTCAGTTGGCCAAAAACCCACGAATTTTCCAATTAGCACATGATCCTTTATATACTAGATCTAGGCATTGATATGGTGGCTTGGGAGCTCAATCTTGAGGCATTGTGCAGCTGTCGGCCTGCAGGTGGATGAGGTCATTTTGGGCAGAGTCGTTCCATCCAACGAAACCAGTGTTTTGTCTATTTGCGCTTCTGGCATTTTCCCGGGAGTTTGGTGGTCCGTGGCATTGCCCATATGTCCTTTGACATTGAAGGAAAACTGTGCATTTCTAAGGGATTGCTATGCTATGTCAGAAGAGGACTCCTGATTTGCAACGATGTTGGCATTGGGGGAGGCTTTGTTAGCCCCCCCCCCCTCCCCCCCCTTGATGGATCCATTAAGGGTGGATCAGATGGTGCAAGGGAAAACAGGCAGGCATAAACAAAGAGTGATGGAGAGGACTTTCGAACCAGAGCAGCGCCATTGCAGAGAGGCCAGTAACCCTAGCTCATTCATTGCAGCTCTTACTGAAATAACATAGTATATACTTAGATGTTGATTTCTAATCAAATTTGATATATTTTTATGTATTTACTATAATTCTATATACCTCTTTTATATTTATTTATTTAGAATGCCTCTTTTATAAATATGGTATTTGTATCATAGTATTTAGCCCATGGTATTCATAATAATTTGTATCATGGTATTTTTCCATGGTATTTGTCCCATAGGCTTCACCATATCTCCAATTTATTTTTATTTTTATTTATTTACCATACCACTCCGTTTATTTATATATATTTTATTTACCATACCTCATTTTTTAGTGCTCCTAAATATACTTTTACATTTCAAATGTTTACTTACATTACATTTCTCACATTACATCTACAGATGTAGCAATACTAGGGTGCAATAACACCAATTTGAAGTAAGAAAAAAGTTGTGACACTCACTAATAATAATAATAATAATAAATTACTATTTACATGTCAATTTACTCCAAGTAATTATACATAATTAAACACCTCGTTAACTTTATATTAATGGTCTTAAGGATTTCAATGTTACCATTTACATTTGGATATACAAACCTATGTTCATATTCAGCCATATAGGTATTTACAAGGAAAATTTATATATTTGTTTTACAGATATGGCACTTTGGTTCCAAGGCATATCCATAGTTACGTTTGAAATTATATATAATTTTATTCTTTGTGGTTGTTTGAACTTCGTTCAAATGGGCGGGTAGCACCTACCACACCTTATGTCTATTCCACTTATATCATCATGTTGTCATAATAAATATGGTGATTAATAATTGGATGTCCGACATGATTTTATCGTACCAAGATCTTAACTCTGGTGATTTAAAATATTATTAAGTGTTTGATAGCTGGAAAGTTTGACATATATTATGTTTGCCTCTGTTGGATTGACCTCTATGAGATCGACAGATTCGATGGGGCTTGGGTAGGGTTAGGGTAATGACCTGCCCATCAAACCTAACCACTTTTCATTCTCTCTGTGCGAAACTTTGGGAGAATTAGCTCTCTATTGCTCTGCAACTATTATGATGCCATGACCTTCTTATGTTGAGGGCTCGATTGTCATCTTGTTTCCATTAGAAATTTACAAGCTTACTACCGTCTCGTCGTCATCGAGAGTCCTTGAAGAGGCTCCGGTTTTTACCCATCTTGTCACAGGTATTCAACTTCTAGACTTTGTAATTTATTTAAATTCCTTTGAATCTCTTCATTGGTATTCGTTACTGTTACAATCTTATGGTATTTTTGTTGTGAATTTGGTTATGTTTTTCTTATAACCCCACCCTTCTTTGTCTTTTACACAGTCTGAATGCATTCGTGACTATTTCAAGTGTAGAGATTAATGGGTTATGGTGTTTATCCCTCTACAGTGTCTTCATGGAGGCTTCTATTCTGACTGTGCAGGTTATTCGAGAATCCGTCATCAACCCCGCGCTCACATGTATTTCTCGTTATTTCGAATTTGTTTCCAACTTCTAAAAGGAAAAAATTATCTTACAAGTCGACATTACAGTCATAATGCGTAATATAATTATTGTCTTTCCCAGGATCACGGGTATTCAATGTCGATCCCTACTATGCTGAAGGTAAGCACTGTTCTTCATTTACAGCTGGAATCTTGTTAGCTTTCTCTAGTTTTCTTTACGCCCCCAACTTTCGATTATTTTATGAACTATTTTTTAGGTAACTCATGATATTACCCTCATTTACATGGCACACTCTCTCATTTCCCTCGCATGCTCGAAAGTGACCTATTGACATGTCCGTGCACAGGTACCACGAACTTCTGCGAATTTTTTAGTTTATTTGAAGCCTTCAAAGCTTTTCAGTTATAACCATTCTTAGTTTCTTATAAATTCATGTTGAAGCCTTACATGATCGATTATATAATTCATATGTAATTATAAGTGTTTACAGTCTTGCGAATGATTGGATTTGTACTGAATCTTTGGTTTTTTCTATAAGTTCTATTTATAATTGTAAGGATAATTTGAGTCGTGGTCAAGATTCTCATCCATATAGTAGTTTACGTTTTTACCATGTCTTGGAACTACACAATCTCCTATTTAATTTAGAATTTAAGAACGTCCTTTTCAACACAAGGATATTCTGTTAGCTTACATATATTTACAGTGATTACTGCTTAATTTCAATATTTCTAGTTTCCGTGTAGCACCTTGGTCCTATTCAATTTTTCCTTGATGATGCTTCAACTATGTAGTTAGTTTCTTCTTTATCAGGTCGAAAGCACTCATACTATGTTTAAAATGCTCATTCTGTAATAAATTATTTTCATGCAGTTCTTCTACTTATATTTCATCTATAATATGATATTTTCATTGGTTCTGCACTTGATAAATTGTATCTTACACAGGGTTATCCACATTTATTTATAATGACAATGCCAGTTTCAGTAGACTACTTGTTTCTTGTTACATGGTAGTTTTCATCCTTGGATTTTATCTTATTCTCATTTGTTCCTAATGCTAATCAGGATAGATGACCAGACCATCTTAATTATTAGGTTACCTTTCTTAATTCCCACGAATGCCATTAAGACAAAGAGGAAAGGAGAAAGAGGGTCTCCTTGACGAATGCCACAAGATGGGGAGAAGGGATAAGAGGGGAAACCATTAATAAGAATCGAGTAGAAGGAGGAAGAGATTAGACTCATGACCCATCTGATCCAGGTGGGGCTGAAGCCATAGGTTGCTACCATTTGTTGAATGTAACTCCAACTGAGCTTGTCAAAATATTTTGATAGGTCGATTTTCAAGACCATGCCTGGATTTTTGGTCTGTTTCAACGAGTGGATGACTTCATGAGTGAGAGTAATTCCATCTATAATCTGGCATCCCTCCATGTACCCTGTTTTCTTTGGAGAGATGAGAAAAGGAAGCAGCGGCTTGAGTCTGTTGCCCATGACCTTGGAAATGATTTTGTAGATTACATTGCAGAGGGAAATTGGCCGGAATTTTTCAAGAGTAGCCGCCTGATCCTCTTTGGGGATGAGGGCTATGAAAGTGGCATTAAGGGATGGGAGAAGCCAGTGAATATTTTTGGACTCCTCGACCAATTTCCAGACATCATTTTTTATCAGGTCCCAGAAGTGATGAAAGAAGTTAGAGGTGAAGCCATCTGGTCCTGGAGCCTTTCCCTCTTTGCATTGGGCAACAGCATGTTCCACTTCCAAAAGAGAGACCAGATGGAGTAATAGTTGATTATGTTCGTCCTTGATGAGTTTTGGAATGTATTGCAGAACTTTGTTAACGGCCTGCTATCTTTCGACTTGATTCTCTTGAAGAACTGATTTGAAATGATCAACAAGTTTCTTTTCTATGGCCCAGTGTTCTTCCAATCTTTCTCCTCTCTGATTTTGGAGAAAGATTATATTATTGTGCATCCTATTTTGAATGGTAGAATGATGAAATAACTTGGTGTTCTGTTCCCCTTCCTTTAGCCATCATATCCTGGATTTTTTCTTCCAGAGTACCTCTTCTTGCTGCCTTCTTTCATCCATTTGTTTGAGGAGACTTTGTTCTTTCGAAACAAGCATCTTAGTGCATCCCTCTTGGATGATGCGTAGCTAAAGCTCTGCAATTTCACTCTCAAGGATCTTTTGCTGGTGGAAAATATTCCTAAAGGTGGACTAATTCCAACTTTTGATGCAGTTCTTAAGATCCTTGAGATGTTGCTGAAATTGAAACATCTTAGAGCCTGCTGGCGGAATGAAGGCCTGCCAAGTTGACTTGACCATTTCCTTGAAGCCTGGGTGAGTGAGCCAAAAGGCTTTGAAGTGGAAAGGTCTTTTGGTGGTGTCTCCTGGTCTGGTCCATTGGAGAGAGATGGGCCAATGGTTAGACCCAGAAATGGGCAGGATAGATGCCTGAAAATCTCCCCCGATATGAATGGCATTATCAGAAAGGAGAAAATGATCCAACTTGGAGGCAATCTGCTGTGAGCCAGAGCATTTTTTATTCCAGGTATGAGTGCCATTGGTGAAGGGAAGGTCTATCAGCCATTCTGTTGTATAAATCTCTTGAAATGTACGAAGTCCGATTCTAGCTTTGCACGTCCTCCTCTTTTCTCATCCAAGGTAGTGATGATATTGAAGTATCCGCCCATGATCCAAAGAGGAGAGTCCTGTTGGAGTTGAGTTTTTCTATCGTATTAAGAAAAGATATTTTCCGCGAGAGATCCTAAGGAAAGTAAACATTGGAAAGATGTCCGTGCAGGTTGGTTCCAAGTATGTGGAATGCTTCTTGGATTAAGTTGTGTGCTACATGTGCATCACTTATTGAAACAGCCTACGTATCCAATAAGAGACTTACTTATTGAATCAATATATTGCAACCATTCAAAGTCATCGTGGAAGAGACTTACCGAGTCTAGAAGGGCTTTTTCCAAGTGCATGGAGACACAAATTCGAGCGTATGAGGTGTAGCGCCTGAGCTTGGTATCTTCTGCAAACTTTATAAACTCTCCAAGGCCATTGCCAATATCTCTTAAAGATTCTTCGTCCAAGTATTCCAGAGGTAATGAGTATAGCCTAATCCATACTGGTGCCCATTGAAGTCTTCTTTGTCCAGATTGAATCACTCTATCCAATCCCGAAGGTAGAGCCTAGATTAGTTGAAGAAGTAGGGGCCCCCATCTAGAATGCAATTCATGTCTTCAGTGCAGTTGAAAATGGCAGTGAAGAAAAGCGTAACCTAACCTTTCAGCTTGCATTTGGAGCCAATCCAGCCATGCATGGCTTTTTCAGTTGGCCAAAAACCCATGAATTTTCCAATTAGCGCATGATCCTTTATATACTGGATCTAGGCATTGATATGGTGGCTTGGGATCTCAATCTTGAGGCATTCTGCAGCTATTGGCCTGCAGGTGGCAGAGGTCATTTTGGGCAGAGTTGTTCCATCCAACGAATCCAGTGTTTTGTCTATTTGCGCTTATGGCGTTTTCCCAGGATTTTGGTGGTCCGTGGCATTGCCCATATGTCCTTTGAAATTGGAGGAAAACTGTGCATTTCCAGGGTATTGCTATGCTGTGTCAGAAGAGGATTCCTGATTTGCAACGACGTTGGCATTGGGGGAGGCTTTGTTAGCCCCCCCCCCCCCCCACCCCTTGATGGATCCATTAAGGGTGGGTTAGCAGGCGCAAGGGAAAATAGCCAAGCTTAAACAAAGAGTGATAGAGAGGATTTTCGAACCAGAGCAGCGCTGTTGTAGAGAGGCCAGTAACCCTAGCTCATTCATTGCAACTCTTACTGAAATAATATAGTATATAATTAGATGTTGATTTCTAATCAAATTTGATATATTTTTATGTATTTAATATACTTATATATACCTCTTTTATATTCATTTATTTACCATGCCTCTTTTATAAATATGGTACTTGTATCATAGTATTTAGCCCATGGTATTCATAATAATTTGTATCATGGTATTTTTCCATGGTATTTGTCCCATAGGCTTCACCATAGTGATGAGTACAGGTACCATTCTATTTATGGTTTGGATAGACATAATGATCATCATCAGTATCATCCTTATAGGAGGAATGTCATGGGGTACTTTCCAGATGAATTTAAGAAAGGAAAGCCACCTACTTTCGATGGGGACTTAAAGTAACTAGAAAAGGAAAAATATTGGACACTTGGTATGAAAAAGTTCTTTGAGTTGAATGAGTACCCAGATAACGTGAAAGCCGTGATTTATATATTCAGTTTGAGAGGTAAGGCAGACATCTGGTTGGAATATGTGAAGTGGGTTAGACGCATCAAGACATATGACTTGAGTAGGCATGAGTTCAAGAGGCTCTTCAGGAAGAAGTACTTGTCAGATAGGTATTGCGACAACAAGGAAAAAGATTTATATGAGCTAATAATGGGATCTATGACAGATGAAGAGTACATGACCAACTTCTTGGGGATATTGAGGTATGTACCATATCTTACAGATGATAAAGCTAAAGTTGAACAATTTCTCAATGGTTTTCCTTCAGCATTCAAATATCGAATCGAGTATGATGATCCTCAGACACTTGAGGAAGTCACGGGGAAATTGAATCATTGCTATGAATAATCAAAACACAAGAATAAATCTCAGGAAGGATGGAAAGGGAAAGGTAAAAGTAAATGGTAGCCTGAAAGAGCAAGGCCTCATAATGCAGAAGAGAAGGAAAATGTGGCACTGCAAAAGAAGTTTAATGGAAGTAATGGAACAAGACGGTTGAAGTGTTAGACATGCAATGAAGAGTACCTTAGGAGATATTTCCCACAACACCAGGGTGGTACACCTAATATATATAGTGAACACGAGGTGAAGACTGTTGGGGATGTTCGGAACAACATTCCTCATATTTATGAATTTGTGGAAAACATGAAGGCAAAGCACCTGACATCTATCACTAAGATGGCCGGTAAGCTTTGTGATCAATTTATTTCTATTTTGATTGACCCTAGATAGAATTATACCTATGCTAGTCTTGACTTGGTGGATAAGTGTGGTTTGAGTAAGTAAATGCATGAAGAATATTGGTTAGTACAGTTGGCCACATCTCTGAAGAAAATAATTAACCATCAGGTATGAGCATGTGGATTTGAGTTAACCATTATGCCTACAAAAACATACTTCAACATATTTCCACTGGGTTCCTATAGTATGCTATTGAGTATGGATTGGTTATATCTTCATAGTACCAAGGTAGATTTCTATAAAAAAGCTATTGAATGAT
The DNA here is from genome assembly GCA_034641835.2 of Pinus albicaulis. Taxonomy (NCBI): domain Eukaryota; kingdom Viridiplantae; phylum Streptophyta; class Pinopsida; order Pinales; family Pinaceae; genus Pinus; species Pinus albicaulis. Next base: position 695,378,217 of record CM076570.1, on the reverse strand, counting down.
TGGATGACAATGGGGAACCAAGATTCTTATATGGAAAGAAGAAATTTACATCAGTTAGGATGGTTACAGCTATGCAGGCCAAGTGTAATCGCAGGAAAGGATGTGTGATATTTTAAGTTGATATCTCTAGTGACAGAGGTAAATAAGTTAAGGATGCAGATGTGTTGAATAGGTATGTATTTTTGGAACAGTTTCAGGATGTGTTTCCAATATATATTTCAAATTTTCCACCACAGGGAAGTAGATATTTCTATTGAGTTGGTACCAAGGGAAACTCCAACATCAAAAGCACCTTACAGGATGAGTACACCAGAGTTAGTAGATCTAAAATTTCAATTGAAGGAAATGTTTGGAAAATGGTACATTATGCCAAGTGTATCACCATGGGGTGCACCAGTGTTGTTCATGAAGAATAAAGATTTAAGTCTTATATTGTGCATTGACTACAGGTAGTTGAAGAAAGTGACCATTAAGAATAGGTACGCACCACCGAGGATCAATCAATTGTTTGATCAGCTAAAGGGAGCAACAATGTTCTATAATATTGACCTGATATTGGGATATCATCAGGTATGCATCAAACATCAAGAAATCTACAAGAATACATTCAAGACCACGTATGGGAATTATGAGTTTGTTCTAGTTCCATTCGATTTGAATAATGCCCCAGGTACATTTATGTGTTTAATGAATAGTGTTTCTCATCCTTATTTGGACATGTTTGTGATTGTGTTTATTTAGGACACATTGATGTATTATAAAAAAGAGGAAGAGCATGCCAATAATTTGGTAGCAGTGTTGAGGTTGTTGAGAGAATGTCAATCGTATGATAGTTATAGAGAAGATAAGGGCCATCATGGAGTGGGTAGCTCCTAAGAATGTAGATGAGGTGATATCATTCATGGGATTGGCAAGCTACTACAGGAGATTAACCAGGAACTTCTCACATATATCTTCTTTGATTACATCAATGCAGAGGAAAGGTAAGAAGTTTTATTGGACAAAGGAGTGTGAGGCTAGTTTCGAGTAGCTTAAGGAGTTGTTGACACATGCTCCAGTGTTAAAGATTGCATATCGAGAAAACCAGTTCGTAGTGTCTATAGATGCTCACAAGAGAGGAATTGGTGGGTTCAATATGCAATATGGACAGGTGGTATGCTATGAGTGATGAAAGCTAAATGATCATGATAAAAGCTAACCGACACATGATCTTGAGCTAGCGATGATCATTCTTTCATTGAATATGTGGAGGCACGATCTTCTTGGCATGTGGTTTATATTTATAAGTGACCACATTGGGTTGAGATACTTGTTTCAACAGCTTAATATGAATGCTTGATAGGCTATATGGTTGGGCATGATCAGTGACTTTGACTTCGATATCAAGGGAAAGGAGAATAGGGTCACAGATGCTATTAGTAGGTGAGTATAGGTAATCACTTAGTAGCGATGAGTTCATTTGGGACAGACTTATAAGATAGGATCTTATAGGTATGTCAACAGGATCATAGTGTTACATCATTTTTTGGTTATCTAACCTATTATCATTAGATGGACCCAGGTACACCATGTAAGATCAATTTTTCCCCAAGTAAAATTGCTTTCACTATGAAAATAACTTAGTAAACCAGCTTTATTAAGTTGTTTATGGTCTAAACACGAAACCCCATGAGGAAATATTAAATAAATATACGTTTGTTAGATTTTCCTCAAGGAATAATTAGTTAAAAAATAGTTTAATTAATATTCCTCATTATATGTAACCCAAAACAAGGAAATTAATTAGATAAATCATTATTTATCTTATTATTTTCTAAGAATAATAATTTAAATCTTATTTCAATAATATTCTTTATTAAATATGACTAATTCACCCTTAAATAATTAAATAAATCATTACTTATTTGATTATTACCCAACCACATCTTAAAATGATAAATAAATCATTTATTTATTTATTATTTACAAATAAAGCGATTTGACCCAAGTCAAATTCTTTTTCCCTCCAACAAATATAATAAAATATTCAACAAAATTTGGATCTTGATTTGGTTAATAATATTTTAATTATGCAACAATATCTAGATTAACTCAATATTTTGTTATAAATAGAAGGGTTTTCCCATTCATTTACTACCCTTTTTTTCCTAAAGATCACTCTGGACCTATACTTTTGGTCTGACTATTGATCCACCAATCATATTCATATTTTTCTACTATTTTTGTCTAGGTTTTCTACACCATCAAGAGAGAGGAATTCTAGATCTGAAGTGTTAAGAACTTACAAGAACCCATCCCATTGAGGAGAATAGGGAACACCCTCTTTTGTTTTCCTCCCATGTGCCATTAATACAATATTTATTTGATATATTCTTGTCTTGTCTATTGGATGCATGGAGTAAATATTTTTTTTTCTACTGCTTATTGTCTTCTAATGCATAGATCTAGGATTTTACAGCATTTATCTTCATCACCTAACTACATATCTGAGGATATTAGTAGCGATCTCTACTATTACGGTTGTTTTTTATGTGCAGCTAAAGTGGCCTTTCTTCGTATGCCTGGAATTAAGATTCATACTAATAACTAGCGACTCCACACGGGTTTATGATTACAACCGCTATCGTTTTTCTGATCCTTGCATATCCAGCTGCATAAAACCCTAGTATTTCTCTTCAGTCCCTTGTTTTTTCTTTTCTTGATGTCTTTTTTAACATATAAAACCCTAAAACGATAAAATTTTAGACTTCTGTGTGTTTTCGGACCTATTGTACAGGTGACAGACATCAACCGCAGCTGAGACGACAACTTATTCTGAAACCTACCGCCGAGAGTGCCAAAAGTGCACGTCGCACTTTTTTTCCCAAAACTTGCAACCTGGACCCTTAGGACGCACTTTTCAGCCCAAAAGCTATGATCTCTACTGAAAACAAGTCAGAAACTGCGACCTGGAATTTTTGCAGGGATTTTTCTGAAAGTTTTCTGGGCTTGTCTGAGCCTATGTTCAGGGTTTTACGACCTCTATCTCCACCCATTTTTGACCTGTACTTGTTTTATTTCACCCAATTAAGTGGGAACATAGCCCCCTAGGGCTTCAGTACCCTTCATTTTTCGTGGAAGAGTTTTTGTTGTTGTAGGCTGTCTAAAATTTCAAAGTCTTCAGCCATTTTTTCAGATCTGATACCTCATCTTCAGATCCACTTCATATCCACTTTTTATCCATCCAAATCACCTCATCTAGCTTTGTTTGGGTTTTCCTCTAAGGTTCACTCCATTTCCATTCAAGAGATAGCCTTTCACCACCTTTTTTACAGTAATTTTTCCTCTGATTTGTTGTTGTTTTCTGCACCACTTTCCAGTAGATTTTGTCTTTTAGATTCCTCTCCCTCTTGACCTTAGATCTATTAGCTTTTTTAGTGTGTTTTTATTAGTTTTTTACTCACCTATAGACTAGTTGTTGAGATACCCGCCTCCTTGGGTTTATATTATTGCATTATTAGTTGTTTATTTTCTATTTTTGCAGACTTATATATTTTCATTTGCAGGTTTATTTACAGATATACAACACACTATTTATTTTTCTCTACAAATATTTGGGTTTAAAAAATAAAATTTACACACTTTTACACACACATCCTAAGCGAAAAAGGGCTTGGTTAACACCGTGAAGCAAAGACTCTAAAACATTGAAATCAATTGATCCTGCACCTAGATACCCTTGTTTTGACATTGTAATCAGTTGATCCTACACCTCCCTACCCTTGTCAATGTCATTTTCCTTTGCGTCATGTTTATGTCGACACCATTGCACCACCAAGGCATTTATCCCGGAGACTTCTTGGCCTTCATCCTCAGTTTCCGGTCGGATTATTTACTCCTTCGTGTAGGGTTCAAGATAGTCTACCACTGAGTCTGCACACTAACTCTTCTTCTAGTCCTTTAGGTTCTCCTTCTCGTTCCGCCTTTGGTTCTCCCCCTAACACCTTCACTATGTCTTTTGCAAGACCTAATACTAGTGGTAACCACGGCCCTCTTGCCGAGAATACAACTAATGGGACCGCAACGGACACTACTCTAGCTAAGCCCTTGCTCCCCTTCATGGAAAGCCTCAGCCTCCCTGATTTTTACCAGTTGATAAACGACCCTATACACCATCATGCTAGTTGGCATGCTATGCCAACAAAGCTCCCTTCTGACATCCCAAAGTTTGAAGGCCTTGCTGGAGAAGATCCTTCAAATCATGTTTGATATTTCCGCATGTGGTGTTCGTCTAACTCCATTACCGATGACTTTGTCCGTCTTTGGTTGTTCCAACAAACGCTTACAGGTGAAGCTTCTAGGTGCTATATTGATCAGGCCCCTTCCTCTCATACCACCTTTGTGAGTCTTGCCCATGATTTTTCATCTTATTTCCTACTTCCCCTTCGTTATGACACTGGTACTGAACTCTTGATCTCTTTCCGTCAATCGTCTGTGACCCGCCTATCCGACCATGTTCAGGAATGGCAGAGAAGAAAGAGCCCATGTCAAGCCCCTACAATCAAAGTTGTGTCTACACGGACTGGTTTGTTATATATCTCTTTCTGCCTATTGGGAAAGATGTCGCATCGCACTTTCCTTGAATTGAAGAATATTCTCTCCAAATTGCGTTAAAATATGACCCGATCTACGCTAAGTCAGGTGATGTTTATACCATTTTACCTGATCTTCCAAGACCCAGTGGTGCCAATGCACTGGGGGCATCTCACGCCGCCAATGGTATCATTGGATCTATCTTTAATCCATATTCTCAACCTCCCATGGGCTATGGTTTTCCTGAGGGAGGGGCCAGCACCTCATGCACTTTTCCCCCTCCCGGTAGCACGTATCTAGGATACGACATGCCTCGTCATTTTTCCCAACCTCCTTATTATCCGTATCAGTAGCTTGGTGCTCTAGCTCCTCCAGCATTAGCACCTACTCCTCCCTTGCCTTCTCAACCCTCGCAACAGCAACCACCGCCCCCTCAGCGGCAGGTGTACGTACAACAGGGCATGAATAATCCTCCTCCCTGAAAAAGGAAGAGGAAAGGAACTCAAAATAAAGTTTCCCCTGGTAATCCTGGAACTGATGAAGGTAATTATCCTAACACTACAAACCAGCGACAGGGCAATCAGCCCAAGTAGGACAGACCCGTTCACATGAACAAGCCTTGTTCTTGTTGTAGTGTTCATGGCCATTGGACACATGATTGTCTTATTTTTCCACAGATGCGACAGCTATGGGAGTCTCAAGCAACATTTCGAGGACAACAAGCCTCCCCTTCGGTCCCTCCTAGTGTTGCGCCTAGCTAGACGGTTGTGCTTACTTATCCTTTCCCTCAGCAAGGATTTGTGGTTACCCAACCACCTGAAGGTAAAGTGGCCACCCAACCTCTTCCGTCTGGTACCCCGGATTACCAGATTCTCATGATGAACTGTGATCAACCTTCAATCTTAGACATCAATCTTCAGACTTGGTCTTCTCAGTACAACAAGCCTCCCGCTACCTCTATCCCATAGCCACCTCCTTCAGTCTCTACAGAGCCTCTTTTGACACCTAAGGGTCCCTTGCAGATCCCTCAACCTAGGGCGGAGGGTCATACAAAGATCCCTAAAGGACAACTATGCTAAAATGATGCTTCTGGAAAAGCCGCCCATTCGTATATCATATTTGATGATTTGGTGCAATCCCCTACTGCCATTTCAACGCTAGAACTCCTCCAGTCGTGCCTTTCAACACGAAAAGCTTTACTATCTGTTGTGGGTGTTTTAGATCCTTCCGACGATCGATTGATTGTCTTTGATGTTGACTAGTCAAAACATCCTCCTCTCCCTGCTTCCATCACCTTCCAAATCCTAGAAAGATCTGGAACGCTAACGTTTCTCGATGCATTATTGATGAGGGGGCATCTACCTACATGATGTCCGCTTCGGTTTGGAAGCAACTCAAATCCCCCAAGTTGGCTTCTTCCACGATCACTCTTTGAGAGTGGGATTGCCACGGCTTCAATCCCATTGGCTTATTCCACAATTGTCCTATTACTCTTGCGGGCAAGACTATTTGCGTTGACGTAGAATTCATAGATGCCCCCTTAGATTACAAAATTCTATTGGGTCGTCGCTACACTTATGCAATGCCTGTTGTCCCTTCCGCGGTCCACTGCAAGATGTCCTTCCCTCATAACGGAAATATAGTCACCATTGACCAGTTGACATATTACAAACCGAAGTCTCAGACCTCCCCTGAGTCCACTATCTCTTCGGTGGCCAACAAGAATCCTTCAAATCATGTCCAATATTTCCACATGTGGTGTTCGTCTAACTCCATTACTAATGACTTTGTCCGTCTTCGGTTGTTCCAACGAACGCTTACAGGTGAAGCTTCTAAGTGCTATGTTGATTAGGCCCCTTCCTCTCATACCACCTTTGTGACTCTTGCCTAGGATTTTTTATCTTATTTCTTGCTTCCCCTTCATTATGACACTGGTACCGAACTCTTGATCTCTTTCCATAATTCATGTACGACCCATCTATCTGACCATGTTCAGGAATGGCGGAGAAGAAAGAGCCTATGTCGAGCACCTACCTTCGAAGACCATGTCTACATGGACTGGTTCCTTAGATCTCTCTTTCCGCCTATTGGGAAATATGTTGCATTGCACTTTCCTCAAATTAAAGAATCTGCTCTCCAAATTGCGTTAAAATATGACCTAACCTACGCTAATTCGGGTGATGTTTATACTATTTTGCCTGATCTTCCCATACCTAGTGGTGCCAATGCACTGGGGACATCTCACGCCGTTGACGTTATCGTTGGAGCTCTCTTTAATCCATATGCTCAACCTCCCATGGGCTATGGTTTTCCCGAGGGAGGGGCGAACACCTCATGCACTTTTCCCCCTCCTGGTAGCACGTATCCAGGATATGGCATGCCTCCTCGTTTTGCCCAACCTCCTATTTACCACACTGTTACCCAACCTCCTTATTATTCATATCCATAGCTTGGTGCTCTAGCTCCTACAGCATTAGCACCTACTCCTCCCTTGCCTTCTCAACCCTTGCAACAACGACTACCACCCCCTCAGGGGCAAGTGTATGCACAACAGGGCATGACTAATCCTCCTCCCTCAAAAAGCAAGAGGAAAGGCACTCAAAATAAAGCTACCCCTGGTAATCCTGGAAATAATGAAGGTAATTCTCCTAACACTACAAACCAGCAACAGGGAAATCAGCCCAAGTAGGACAAACCCGTTCACATGAACAAGCCTTGTTCTTGTTGTAGTGTTCATGGCCATTACACACATGATTGTCCTATTTTTCCATAGATGCGACAGCTATGGGAGTCTCAAGCAACATTTCAAGGAAAACAAGCCTCCACTTCCGTCCCTCCTAGTGTTGCGCCTAGCCAGCCGGCTGTGCTTACTTATCCTTTCCCTCAGAAAGGATTTGTGGCTACCCAACCACCTGAAGGTAAAGTGGTGTAAAGTTTTGTAGATGTTCTATGCTAGGAGCAATTTTACTTTTCTCACAGCAATCATACAAATAGTTAAGCAAAATGCAGATAGAACATATAAGTAGATCTTACAGAAGACAAATCAGAAACAAGAAAAATGTGTGTGTTCGTTTCGGCGGTCAACAGGATGCTTCAACCAGCAAAGTCTCCTTGGTCAGCCAGCCCAGCATGTGTCACAACAGTCCTCCAATCAGCAAATGAGTCAACCCAAGTCAACTCTACAAAAGTCAACGTTGTCCTGAAAAAGTCAACGCAGTGCAGCAAGCTAAAAGTCAACGCAGCAGCAAAACAGTCAACCCTTTGACCTCGATTTCTGTGCCAAGTAGTACGGCCTTCCAAAATTGAACCTTCCACAAGTTTTTAGCTTGATTGGACCATGCGTTGACCAAAGTCAACGCTGGTCAAACTTTCTGCGAAACCCTAGCAGCAGAAAAGTCGTACTTCAGCTCAGCCGTACGGTCTGTCCTCTCTCTTCTCCACACGTGGGGCTGAAACTCGTCCTCCAGGTAGCTCGTACTATTTCAGATGAGTGAGGAAGATGTGAGTTGTGTTGTGATGAAATGCTCTCCAACTTTTCCTGTATTTATATCCATTATTGGGGCGTATGACACATCTGCTGGGGGCGTGCAACCTTAAGGCCGACCTGCACATATAATTTATTAAGAATAATAAATTCAAAATAGATGTTCTGCTCATCAGATTAAGACATATTATATATGGATTTTACACCTCTCCAAAAGAGGATTCCAACAAAAATATTAGCTTCTTAATCTGAGCATTACAACATGGAGTTTGGACCTAGTTGTCCAAATTTAACACTCCCTCTCAACTAGGGAGAACTCCATCCATTAGTGCAATCAACATCGTGTGTCATCCCGCCGAAACTTGCTTTGTTGGCTTCTTTATTTCAGAACAGAAGTGGGTCAGTCACAAAGACATCATCCCCCGACTGACATAATCAGTCCAGAGGTCCCAGACCTCACAAATCTTGATCCCAGATCAAGTGGTTGGACCGTGCTATCCTAGATAGAGAGTACGGCAATCTCTGATGCGTCCATCAGTCTTTGCTAATAGTCTCTAGCTTTTCCACACCTCATTGGCCAAATGAGAGGTACTTCCCATGAGCCCTGAACTCAATGGGTAGGATGCATACGGGGCACAGATAAATGAGTGGTGAACCAGCTCAATAATCACAAGGGTGGGGCAGAAGCATTATGAGTGCTTATAGCTCCGAGAAGCTATCCCCAAAGCCCCCCAGAGCTCCTAGAGCTCATCGTCCAACAAGACCCATATCATAGGGTCTTTCCACGACTCCAAGATTCTCACGGAAGGTTAGGAACTTGACCTTCCCCAGGGGCTTAGTGAGAATATCCGCGACCTGCTCATCAGTTCCTATATGATCGAGCCTTACGGCGCCTCGCTGTACCATATCCCGGATAAAGTGGTACCTGATATCAATATGCTTGGATCGGTCGTGGAACACAGGATTCTCAGTCATACGAATCCCACTCTGATTATCACAGAGTATCACAGTGGTATCTAGCACATGTCCAAACAGCTCACTAAAGAGCTTCCGCAACCAAACTGCTTCACAACAGGCCATACTAGCAGCAATGTATTCAGCCTCCGCAGTGCTCAAAGCCACCGACTTCTGCTTCCTGCTCATCCATGAGATCAAAGCAGAACCAAGATTGAAGCAGCATCCAGATGTGCTCTTACGATCCACCACACTGCCAGCCCAATCGACATCAGTATATCCATGGAGTATCACACTCCCGGCAGTGTATCTCAGCCCATGGTTTATCGTGCCCCGAAGATATCTCAAAATATTCTTGGCACCAACCCAGTGAAAATGATGAGGCTCAACCATCTGTTGACTCAAAGTGTTCACTGCAAAACAAATGTCCGGACGGGTGTTCACTAAGAACATCAAAGCTCCTATGAGTTGACGATACTTAGTAGGATTGGCCAGGATAGGCCCAGCAGCGCTGCCACTCAACTTCTTAAAGTTGAGTTCCATCGGTGTTGATATGGACTTACAGTCCACCATCCCAAATCTTTCCAGAAGCTTCACAATATACTTTCCTTGAGAAAGGAAAATCTCTCCAGGTCTCTGCCAGACCTCCAGGCCTAGGAAATAGTGCATCAGTCCTAGGTCCTTCATCTCGAATTCAGCAGCAAGCTCCCTCTTACATTGATGAATGAGAGGGTCATCACCAGTCAGGAAGAGGTCATCCACATACAGTACTAGAATGAGAGGCTTCTCCTGCACAACCTTGAAGTAAAGGTTCGGATCAGCATTACTTCGAGTGAAGCCCAGCTTCATCAAGTAACTATCCATCCTCTCGTACCAAGCTCTGGGTGCTTGCTTTAACCCATAGAGGGCTTTCTTCAACCTGCAGACATGAGTGTCTCGATCCTGAACTTCAAATCCCAGAGGTTGTTCCCATACACCTCTTCCTTTATTGGCACCATGCAGAAAAGCGGTCTTGACATCCATCTGATGAAGACTCCATCCTTGCGTAGCAGCAAGGGCTATGATTGATCGAATGGTGGTATATCGTGCCACAGGTGCAAATATGTCATCATAGTCAATTCCTTCCTTTTGAGAGAAGCCACGGGCAACAAACCTTGCTTTGAACTTTTCAGCACTCCCATCAGATCCATGTTTGATCTTGTAGAGCCATTTCGCGGTGACAACAGATTTGTCCTTCGGTCTCGGGACCACATCCCAGACATCATTCTTCATCATGGACTCATATTCTTCGTGCATAGCATCCTTCCAAACTTGATGCTTTACGGCTTCCTCAAAAGATCCAGGTTCAGATTGTACAATAGTACTCATGGCAGCTAGATACCCTTGGTATCTACACGGCTTCTTGCTTTCTCGGAATGTCCCTCTTGGGGCAGCATGACCCTCAGCATCTTCGAGGGTGTCCCTGAGCCATGATGGTCTCTTTCCTAGTGAAGGGGGTGGATCAATAGGGTCCATTGGCCCTTCAATATCAGGCATAGTCTCATCCTGGGGTTCTTCCAGATTTGCAGGTCTTTCTTCATGATTTTCTTCAGATCTAGGAAGATCTACTACCTTCTTCAGGGAAGCATCTTCATCAAAAGTGACATCATGGCTTATCTCTACTTCCCTTTGACCAGGTACATAGAATCTATATGCCTTAGAAGTCTCACTGTAGCCCACAAACATTCCTTTCTTCCCAGTAGCATCCAGCTTACTTCTCTTTTCTTTCGGCACATGAAAATAGACAGGACATCCAAAAATTCTAAAATGTGAGACATCAGGTTTCTTACCAGAGAAAACCTCTTCGGGAGTTTTGGAGTCCAAAGCGGAATGAGGGCATCGGTTTTGAATGTATACAGCAGTATTTGCAGCTTCTCCCCACAGAAACTTTGGTAGACCCTGGTCACATAGCATAGCACGGGCAGCTTCCACAATAGTCCTATTCTTGCGTTCAGCAACACCATTCTGCTCAGGAGTATATGCAGTGGTAGTCTCCCTCTTAATGCCAGCTTCTCTGCAAAAGTCTTTGAACTCATTTGACTCATATTCAGTGCCATTGTCAGTCCTCAAAATCTTGATCTTCTTTCGGTCATATTTTCCACCAAGGCTTTGAATGTACGGAACCACATGAAAGCCTCATCCTTCTTCTTCAAGAAGTATATCCAGGTTTTGCGAGAGAAGTCATCAGTAAATGTCATATAGTAAGAACATCCCCCCAGGGATGTTACAGGCAACATACCGGAAAGATCAGAATGGACCAGTTGCAATATCTCGGATGTCTTTGTGACACTTGAGGGGAAAGGTCCCCTTGTATGTTTTCCTTCAGCACAGCCCTTACATACACCTTCATGATTATTTCCAAAATCAGGCATCCCTGTCACCACCTTCCTTGCTTCGGGAAGGGCTTTGTAATGAAGGTGTCCAAATCTTCGGTGCCATAGTTCGGTTTGACGGATAGTATCACAAGTCATAGCTCCCAACGGACTCCCTCCAACCTGGTAGGGTGTACCAACTCTAAAACCAATTGAGATAGCTTCCTTGAAGCTCTTCTTCCACATGAGCACCTTTCCATCAGAGAAAGTTACATTGAATCCTTTGTCTTCCATGGCAGATACAGACACAAGGTTCTTCTTCAATTTAGGTACATATAGTACATCTTGCAAACGGAGGACTTGTCCTTGGGACAAGTGGAGGGTCACAGTCCCTGTCCCTTTCACAGGATAAGTGGCATTATCCCCAAGGATAATTTCTAGATTAGTATCCCTTTCAACCATGTCGGAAAGTGCTTCCTTGAATCCGGTGATGTGTCTTGAGGCACCACTATCGATTAGCCAGACATCCATAGTGTCGGGCGGAGATGCAGCTGAGAGAGCAGATACTAGAATATACTCATTTCTTTTATCAACAACATTAGACTCCTCATACCTGGTATTTCTGGACCTCTTAGAAGGTTGATTGTTTCCTCCAAAGTGAGCCTTCCTCTTTCCTTTGGATTTGTCATTTCTTCGATTCCCATTCCTTCGGTTGTTGTTGTTATCGTCACCATCAGGAGAATCCTTCTTGAAGGGGCATTCTCTAGCATAGTGTCGAGGCCTATGGCAGGTGAAACATTTACCCTTCTTCTCTTGAGTCTTAGTCCTTCCTTTGTCCTTAGAACCACCAGAGTTCTTCTTTCGGGAATGAGCACCATAGGCAGCATTTCTTTCATTATCAAATTCCTTCATCCTTGTTTCTTCTTGCATACATCTTGACAGAAGCTCATCAAAGTTAGGAATGGTATTATTGTTGAGAATGGTAGTTGTGAATACTTTCCATTCATATGGAAGTCCTCCAAGTGCGGTGAGAACCATCTCACGATCAACTATTGTCTCCCCAATAGCTAGCAGATTGTTCCTGGTTTCGGTCAACTTCATAAAGAAAGTTTGAATAGACTCGTCTCGGCCCTTCTTCATATTCTTCAACTTGTTCTTGAGGAATAGCACTTGGTTCACATTGTTTACTTGGAACATAAGTATCAATTTGTCATACATCTCCTTGGATGTGCCTAGTTCGGATATGTAGGCAACCAGACTCTTATTTATGGATTCCCTGATCAGCAGCTTTGCTCTGATTTCTCCCTTCTTATACTTGTTTCTAACAGCAGCAGAGGCAATGGATGGAGGTTCTTGAATCTTCCCTGTCACATGATCCAGGAGATCATGATCTTCCAATTTGAGATCCAATATCATCTTCCAGGCATGGAAGTCATCACTTCCAGTCAGCTTGTCATTCTCCTTGAATTCAAGACTAGTGGAACCCATTTCTTCGGTGATGATTGCTAAAGATAGAGTTTGTCTTCACCTCAGCTCCGATACCATGTAAAGTTTTGTAGATGTTCTATGCTAGGAGCAATTTTACTTTTCTCACAGCAATCATACAAATAGTTAAGCAAAATGCAGATAGAACATATAAGTAGATCTTACAGAAGACAAATCAGAAACAAGAAAAATGTGTGTGTTCGTTTCGGTGGTCAACAGGATGCTTCAACCAGCAAAGTCTCCTTGGTCAGCCAGCCCAGCATGTGTCACAACAGTCCTCCAATCAGCAAATGAGTCAACCCAAGTCAACTCTACAAAAGTCAACACTATCCTGAAAAAGTCAACGCAGGGCAGCAAGCTAAAAGTCAACACAGCAGCAAAATGGTCAACCCTTTGATCTCGATTTCTGTGCCAAGTAGTACGGCCTTCCAAAATCGAACCTTCCACAAGTTTTCAGCTTGATTGGACCATGCGTTGACCAAAGTCAACGCTGGTCAAACTTTCTGCGAAACCCTAGCAGCAGAAAATTCGTACTTCAGCTCAGTTGTACGGTCTGTCCTCTCTCTTCTCCACACGTGTGGCTAAAACTCGTCCTCCAGGTAGCTCGTACTATTTCAGATGAGTGAGGAAGATGTGAGTTGTGTTGTGATGAAATGCTCTCCAACTTTTCCTGTATTTATATCCATTATTCGGGCGTATGACACATCTGCTGGGGGCGTGCAACCTTAAGGCCGACTTGCACATATAATTTATTAAGAATAATAAATTCAAAATAGATGTTCTGCTCATCATATTAAGACATATTATATATGGATTTTACACCTCTCCGAAAGAGGATTCCAACAAAAATATTAGCTTCTTAATCTGAGCATTACAACATGGAGTTTGGACCTAGTTGTCCAAATTTAACAAGTGGCCACCCAACCTCTTCCATCTGGTACCCCCGATTACCAGATTCTCATGATGAACTGTTGTTGGAGAGGTAAATCCCCTCTGTGGATAGAGGTGATCCCTACTAGCCCAGAACGGGTCTAGCAACAATCATCAAATGCTACAGCGCAAGTTCCTAACTGCAAATAAACAGACCAATGATGGAGGCCTACCTGGAGTCCAACGCTATGATTCGTAGAAGAAACAATGTTCTCGTTCCTTAGCCTCGGCAGATCACGATCCCCACGATCTCCATGAATGGACACCTGCAAATGCAAGAAACAATACGAATACAAGCATAAAATCTAGAATACGCAACTATATATTAGTCAGAAAGGATATAACTCATCATTATCATAAGCGAAAAATAGAGTGGAACCATAACCAGTAGTCATTCATTAATAAAAAATCGAAAGAGAGTACAACCAATGTTCTGACGCTGAGGTCTCCTTCAGAGGGGTCTCCAGTAGAACACGTCTCACAAAGCCTGCCAAGGATGGGACAAGCCTCTCTTAGAGTCTCTCAACGATAGTCTCCTTGCTCGAGTTTGGCCTTAAGGGAAGAATGAGGGCTCTTGCAGCATTAGGGCTCTTGGGAATTTGAGAACTTGGAGATTCAAGACTTGGGCCCTTCAAGACTAGCTTGCAATGGAAATGGGCAAGCTTTTATAGATGGAGGAAGGGGAGTTGGGATCCATATAATTTTGGGATTGGCTCTATCTTCAAGGAAGCTTCCATGACAGGTGGAAAACCACTTCTCCTACATGGAATTCCCGGAGCCAAACCTCCCAACTCAAGATAGATAACAGTTTCTGAGTCTGTTGAAACGAAACTTCTGCCATTTTATTTAAAAAACACTCCTTAAATTGGCTGGCGCAACTGCGACTCTGGGACAGAGCACCAGTTGGCACGGCCTCTTTGTAGGATTTTCCCCATTGGCGCGAGTGATGAACTGGCTACCCGCGCCAATGCAAAAAGGGATGTTTTTATGGTTTTTTGCAAGGAGATGTCTTCAGGGAAATTGAAGCTCATATTTAGAAGAATGCAATGATAGTGGTTTCAAGGCACGACATTTCTCACAGGTCACAGAATGGGCCCTCCAATGTGCGGGACGGGGAATGGTAGGGACGATGAGAAATTACTGTGTAACAGATGCCCCCTAAATCATGAGGCCCGAGAGAGAGAGAGAGGGGTGAAATTCTTTATGAGAACGTGTCCAACTGAAACTCCGCTGTCGGAAAACCTGTGTGGAGAAATACAACTGATATCTCAAGTACATGATGTATATGTGGTATGGGCACACCCATCCATAACAGAGTATACAATAATCCAGATCCAAGGTATGGACGTAGCCATCCAGGGAGGATCGATAAACAGACTCAGGTATGGTTGCAGCCATCCAGTGAATAATTCATGTAAATAATAATCCACAAAATCGCAGCCTGGATTACAACAGAAACAATCTAGGGTCTTGCGCTCCATCTCGACCCGAAAAAAGTACAAGTTCAAGCATGCGAATATGTGAGCTGAAGTCAAACATGCAAGAACATCATCTGATTACCAGCCAATGATGAAAGCTGTTAACAGACGCGAGAGGAACCACCAATAATGATGATGGCCCTCAAGGTACTACAGGTACAATCTATGGCATGTGAATCAATGAGCTGGCGTCGAACACCCGTAGAATCACTCGATCGGAGGCCAATCATGAAAACCTCACGTCGAATGCAACGAACCTGCCATTGAGGCATGCAGGCTCCAAGGTACCATAAGGGAGTCTCTAGATCAGCTTCCTGGATAATGAGCTGAAGTCGAAAGGAAGTGACCTTGATTGAAGGTGGGCCATAATGTTTCCCACATCATCGACATGAGACAGAGGAACATGATGTTTTGTTGTGAATCAGGACCATATGAGAATCAGAGGAAGGTTGATATTTGCAGAGGTCAACTTCTCTTGAACATATAACGGCACAAATAGTGGTTTTGGCAGTATTTGACATCAACGGATCA
Source organism: Pinus albicaulis (assembly GCA_034641835.2). Lineage (NCBI taxonomy): Eukaryota > Viridiplantae > Streptophyta > Pinopsida > Pinales > Pinaceae > Pinus > Pinus albicaulis. The sequence continues at coordinate 695,362,432 of CM076570.1, read as the reverse complement.
GAGTTCATGGTGACGAGGCAATGAGTAGAGGAGAGGCCAAAAAGGATTATCCAAACCCACGGAGGCAAGTGAAAGAACGAGATGAGATATCCCCAACCCGACAAAAATGCAGACAAGTGCCATGTTCAAGAGCAACATACTGCCGACACGACAATGATGATGGTTCCATTTTTCCCCCACCATTTCTGGCGAGTACCCCAATGATTTTTGATAACAAGCTTGAAGGGGATAGCATATGCTTGTAATATAAGTCTGCCCTTCGGGCGAATCCATCCTAGTACATTTAACGAGCCCTAGGAAGGAGGAACTCAGAGAACGTCATTTCGACTGAATCCGATGTCATCAGGGTTTAACGAGTCTGACAAAGGAAGAACTCGGCGTCTTTTCATGTTTAGAGAGTTTGGAAAGACAGCAGAAAAGTAAACTCCAAAGGTCCCTTTTCGTAAATAGTTCCTCAGATCCGAAAAGGTAGAAAACAATATCCGAGAAAACCTCCTAGTCGCGATAGGCTAGGGTATTCCGTTTTCGTAAATAATCCATCCCAGCCCGAAAAAGGGGTAAACGTATACTGGGTAGATGTCGTTTCGTAGCCACTTTAACGAGATCAAAACGATAAGGGCCTCGGAAATATTTTCACGTTTAGAGAGTCAGAAAAGAGCTGAAAGATGACTCCAAAGTGACTTTTTCGTGTTCTTACCGAGTCCGAAAAAGTATAAAATACAACTTGTTTCATCGTTTACGTTGCATAAAAACCTGTTACTGCACAGAAAGGCAAGTATAAAATCCATTTTTGACAAAACATACGAAATATAAATGAAAAAATGACTTTTTAAACCTAAATAGAGATCAAAAAGTTATAAATAAGTCTAAATGGTAAAAATAAAATTACTTTTACTTTTTACCTGAGTGAAGAGCAACATTGGTCCATTTATTGTGCAAACTTCTGGCGGCGATTATGACCGATCCAAGCTACCATTCAGAGTTCCGTCAGTTCCAGGTAAAAGGCGCTTCCTCATACTTCATTTCAATCTGTTTTTTAATATTTTTCCATCATGCAATAGACTTCTGTGGAAACTTTTTGAATTTTTAGGGCTCCGCTCATTGGCGTGGGTATCGGGCATGGACCCGCGCCAATGGTCTTTTATATGCAAAAGGCTCGCGCCAACGGCCGAACCCAATTTTCCGCCTAAAAATTTGACATTTTAATAAATTTGAATGAATTTTGAAGCTCAACAAAGATCTAATTAAAGGTTTATGACCATGTTGATGTAGGAAACCGAGAAAAATGGTGATTGAGTGGAAAGAAAGAGAGCATGGGGAAGAGGAAGAAATGGCCATGGAAAATGAGGCCTGCATGAATGCCCTCAGAAACTGTGGGCTCAAGAAATTCTTCCTGACACCTTGTTTACGAGCTCAACCTGAGCTACTTCAGTACCTGGTGAGCATTTGGTATGAACGGGAACAAGTATTCAAGCTACGAGACCAGGTGTTGGAACTGGACGTTTCTGATGTGTAATTCATAACCGGACTGTCGCGCAGAGGTCCGGTACCCATTATGATAGGGAGCAGACCGTCTGGTGAGAAAATGGAGGAAGTGATGGCACGAGTATGCCCACGGGCACAAATGGGATCAGGGAGTAAAAAGGTGGATATCCACACTATCCTCGATCTGGCACTACGAGTAGTACTACATACCATCACGCGGGCTGTGGGATTGCAGGCACCGCACGAAGCGACAAAATCCCAACTCTTACTGGCTTCAGAGTGCATGAGTCCCATACTGTTTGAATGGGCCACAGTAGTAACAATCAACATTAAGAGACAGCTGACGAGATGCAAACAAGCCAAGCTAAAGTAGTTTGGCTACAAGTCCATCCTGGTATTGTTCATTCTGGAACGATTACCAATCTTCCAGGGCCAAGGGGCCATTTTAGCGGAGCCGATACAACGAGAGCCGAGAATGGCTCGCTGGGAAGCACTAATGCACAGAGCAGGAGGAGGCCAACAGATGTCCTGGAGGCCAGAGTTTTTTGGGTGGTTGCAACGCCAGTTGATTGTAGTTGAGGACTGGCCTTATGCCGGGACAAACTTTACTGGAGACCTAGATCTCCCACTGTTGGAGGGAGAGGATTGGGATGAAGAGCTAGGATGATATGTTTTTATTTTTTATGTTTTATGATTTTTTTGTTAATACATGTCCTTTCTGACAACAGTTACATGCGTATGCAAATGTTGGCCCAGAGAGACCAGCTGGGATGTCTCCTATCGCACGGAGAACTCAGCTCGCAGTCGATCCTCATGAGGAGGGTGCGGAAGGAGGAGTGTTGGTCCAGAACCTTGAGGGGATCGCCCGAGGGATTCCAAACTATGCCTGGCTGGCGGATGTATTGTTAGCATATCAGAGACATACGGTGGGAGTGCCTAGTCGCCTCCACCGTCTACTGAGACGCCTAGTGCGTATGGTGACTTGCTATCATGAGTACCACATAGACTAGCCTTCTAGGGCTTTATTTCATGCAAATTTTTGAGAGACGTGTCGTATCCAGATGTAATAAGATGAACATGTATATTTTTTTATCTAATGTGATGCACACTATGCAAACATTCGATATCTATATATATACATATCTATTTCTGGATGGATCTTTCTTTTCAAGTGATGATGTTTTTATATGTCATGCGAATATCTAATACAATGTTATCTAATGTATCAGTTGCATAACAAGCGACCCAAATGAAAAGTTCACACAATGTATCTAATCACACATTTCATTTTTACGCAAGCTTAAAAGCACACATGGACACACATATGCAAACTATGCTTGAGAAATGAGTTTTATTTTTATGCAAGCTTAAAACACAAAATATGCTTGAAATAAGGAAAACAGGCATGCCCCCCAGCATGGTGTCTCAATTCGAGGAACATGCCCCTCAAGCTTCAGTCCATTGGAAATGGAGTGAAGGTTCAACACAAGAGATTTGATCTAAATTTAACAAAACTCGAATTGAACTGGCTCGTGTTTCATTATTTTAACGAGGTTGACACACTTAAAAGAACTATCCTCAAACAACTTGTTTCATTTTTTTAGGAGCTTGACACAAGTGGAGGAACTATGCTCCGACAGACTTGATTTCATTTTTAAGGAGCTTGACGCAAGGGAAAAAACCATGCTCTGACAGACTACTTGTCATGATGAAAAGGAAGTCATGGCTTCCAAGAGTCCCGCACCAGGTGGGAGAATGACATCTTGGAAATCAGGACCTAATGCCCCCAGTACACGATGCACGACGGCATCGTCATTGAGTGCGGGCACGGGGTAGGTAGCCACATAGTTGACCTGCAGTGGGGCAGATACAACGGGTGGATAAAAACCAGGAGGGGGCGATGGTGGGCCAGTTGCCACATCAGGACCAAAGAACGAAAGCTGATCAATGGTCACAATCCATCCTTCATGCGGAAAACAGGCCACACAAAAAAGGGAGGAGACGAGTGCTCCCATGGCATAGGTGTAATCGCGCCCCAGGAGCAGATTAAAATCCAGGGGGCCTGGCATGACCATCACGTCCATATGGACGGTTTTACCTCCCAATGTAACAGGTAACCTTGGGAGGATCCCCAATGGTTGACTCGTCCTTCTGTTAAAAGTCAGCAGATTCTGCGTAACAGCCGCAAGTGGTGGGGAATCGAAATCTTTCCAGGTAGTTGAGGATAGAATACTAACAGAGGCGCCTTCATCTATAATGGTACTGGGTACAACCAGACCAAAATCATGTACTGTGATTTCGAAAGGCTCATAGGATGGAAGGCAAAATCCTGCAAATCGATTCCAATCAAAGGAAGTGACCAAAATACTCGGAGGGGCTACCATCGAACGGAGAAGGTCTTCCCTTGATGTTACGGAAGTAGGAGTCTCCTCCATGACCTCCATCTCAAAGGCGGGAGGAGTATCCTCTGGGACCTCCATTACGGGAGGTGAAGGAGCTGCTTGTTGAGGTATAGGGATATGAGAATCTTTCTCCAAGTCTGAAGAATCTGAAGAAACCAGAAGGACATGAGGGATGTGAGATCCAGTCTCGACAGAAAACACCTGGTGTACCGCGGACGGGGCCAGCTCAACCGATCCCATGACCAATGGTTGGTCAGGGGCGGATTCTTGAATTAGAAATTTCTGAGGGAGTGGGATGGACCAAAGATGACTCTCAACCAATTGTATCATCAATAGGTGGAAGACTCAAAGGTAGCTGCTTATAACCACCTGGGAGGCATGGTGTGGAAACAGTTGGGCTTTCCAAAACTCTCTTGGCTTCATCCATATAAGGACAAAGGTGAATGGCATGGTGCCCTTCACACAACTTATAGGGATTGGTGATCTTATCCTGCTTCTTAAGAGCCTTATCAACACCAGTTGAAGACGTGCCCCCAACCTAGCTCCCGGAAGTCAAAGGCAACGGTGGAGGGCCATTGGACCATGCTTCAAGCACCTTGGGAATGCCAGGGAAATCTTAAAGAAGATGGTCTCCCGTGCACAACATGCAAGGGAACTTGACATTCCGTGGAGGGTTGGAAGGTATATCAAGAGGAGATGTTTCAGAAATAGTAGTGGCAGGTTTAGCTTGTCTTTTATCGGACTTCTTCTTCTTTGTCTTCTTCTTCTTCTTCTTAGCCACCTGGTTACTCGAATCCAGACTTTCATCAAGTGAAGTAGAAGAGGAGGATGAAAAAATAGGCGAAGAAGGGGAGAGTTCCACCTTGGAATCAACATGATGTTGTTCAGGTGGAGGAACTGATTGAACAGTAGCAGAGATATTTGGGACCACAGAGGTTGAAAACAACCAAATAGGCAACCTAACAGTTAACCCAGGAAGGTACAACATTGCAATGTCAGGAGCACCAACATTCCCAAAAGGAGGAAAATGACCAGGATTCCCTTCTGAGGGGATTCCTTGGTTGGTAAACTCTGAAAAAGTTTCCATCAAAACTCAAAACCACACACGGGCTGAAAAAGAGTCAAGACACACAATCAAATGGTCAACAAAAAAAATCTAACAGGGCGTGTGATCGTGGGTGATTAATTTTTTACCACATTGAAAAATAAGAAACTTCACCGTTTCATGTTTTAAGAGTCGAGAAACGGTAAAAAAGGTGACTATGTTTTTCAGATTTGACACAAGCGTGAAAGGACAAGTGCTTGGTGATCCTTTCAATTTAGGGAGTCAGAAAAGATCAAATGACTGCTCAGGAATACTAGGCAAAAAGGGTGTACCAAATAACCGTGAACTGCAATATACACCTTGGTTTCAATAATGAAAAAGAAATCAACCAAGGACTTTCCGTACGTGCAGGCAATCTCCCCGAATGTTGTGTTCGGTGTATCACTGGTATAGGGCCGCAGACTCAGCTTCCTATGGATAAAGGATTGAAACCTAGTGGGGTCTCCCTTTATATACGTGATGGTACGGGGAGCACAAGTCCGTACTAGCACTGTCTAAAGCCAAGAGGCGAACGACAGCTGCTAGGTTTTAAGACACCGGAACACGTCTCTAGCCTAGACCTCTAAATGTGTTTCGTTAGATTTCAATGTTGCCTTAGTGTAAATTGAGTAGATTTTAAAGTTGATCTTCAATTACGTTTTAGTTTTCAGGCCCTAACGAATTTGTTGCCTCGAAAAATCTTCTAAATGCAAAACTACATGCCACAGTACATCATTTCGTTCGATGAAAGCTAGATACGGAAGAGTTGAGAGCTTTTACAAAAACAAAATGATCAGAAGACAATCAATGATATCTCTAATTCAACTAATGAAACTAAAAACTTTTCCTTCAAATTCACTAATTACTAGTAAAATTGAAAAGATTTCAATGTGCACTAATCAACCAAAAGAAAAAGAGATTTTTTTATTTTCAATGTTTGATAGCTAGATGCACTAAACAAACCAAAAACAAACGAAAAGCAATTCGATAAATGATATTAAGAGAGTAAAAATGAGTGGATTCCACTTAATGGCACAAACAATCAGATCTCAAATCGACCAAAGCATCTCAAAACCAAGAAAAAGTCCCAAAGGCTCCAATGGACCATGTGATCTAGGCCCAAAGCGAGACCAAACGAAATTTGAATGAAGAGAAGAACAATCACCAAAAAATCACAACAAAACGGTGAACAACCACTAAGAGGATGCGGAGGAGCAATCAGAGAATTGACTGGACTAACAAAACACCAAAACTCCTAAGGAGGGCTCGACACACAAAGCCACTAGATGCCCTAGGGCTTAAAACATGAAATCGATGGAGAAAAGCAAACAACCAAAGGATGAAGGCAAAATCCCAGTCAAACAGGACTCCAACACACTCAGGTAGCCGAAAAACCAAAAAGAAACACACTGAACAGACCCAGAGAGCTCAAAACTGAGCGAACCCTAATGCCTCACAGGAGTGGCGCGACTGTGAGGTTGTAATTGGCGCCAGAAAGCAATTGGCGCGGGTAATACACAAGCAACATGCGCCAATTGGTGTGACTGTCGAGCTAAAAAGCGCGCCAGCCGATTTTCTTAGCCAAAAATAAAAATAAGTACTCCAGAAGCAGATCAATGATATCCAAGCAAACCAAGAAGCAAAAACAGCAAAAGAACCCAGCCCAGAAGGCTAACCAAGCAAGGAAAACTGTGAAACAATCAAAACGAGACAATCAAAACTAGACGATCCCTAGTGGAGTCACCAAATTGTTGGAGAGGTAAATCCCCTCTGCATATAGAGGCGATCCCTACTAGCCTAGAATGGGTCTAGCAACAATCATCAAATGCTACAGCGCAAGTTCCTAATTGCGAATAAACAGACCAATGATGGAGGCCTACCTGGATTCCAACGCTATGATTCGTAGAAGAAACAGTGTTCCCGTTCCTTAGCCTCAGCAGATCACGATCCCCACGATCTTTGTGAATGGACACTTACACATGCAAGAAAAAATACGAATACAAGCATAAAATCTAGAATACGCAACTATATATCAGTCAGAAAGGATATAACTCATCATTATCATAAGTGAAAAACAGAGTGGAACCATAACCAGTAGTCATTCATTAATAAACAATCGAAAGAGAGTACAACCAATGTTCTGACGCTGAGGTCTCCTTCGGAGGGGTCTCCAGTAGAACACATCTCACAAAGCCTACCAAGGATGGGACAAGCCTCTCTTAGATTCTCTCGATGATAGTCTCCTTGCTCGAGTTTGGCCTTAAGGGAAGAATGAGGGCTCTTGCAACATTAAGGCTCTTGGGAATTTGAGAACTTGGAGATTCAAGACTTGGGCCCTTCAAGACTAGCTTGCAATGGAAATGGGCAAGCTTTTATAGATGGAGGAAGGGGAGTTGGGATCCCTATAATTGTGGGATTGGCCCTATCTTCAAGGAAGCTTCCATGACAGGTGGCAAACCACTTCCCCTACATGGAATTCCCGGAGCCAAACCTCCCAACTCAAGATAGATAACAGTTTCTGAGTCTGTTGAAACGAAACTTTCGCCATTTTATTTAAAAAACACTCCTTAAATTGGCTAGCGCCATTGCGACTCTGGGACAGAGTGCCAGTTGGCGTGGCCTCTTTGAAGGATTTTCCCCATTGGCGCGAGTGATGAAGTGGATACCCGCGCCAATGCAAAAAGGGATGTTTTTATGGTTTTTTACAAGGGGATTTCTTCAGGGAAATTGAAGCTCATATTTAGAGGAATGCAATGATAGTGGTTTCAACACATGACATTGCTCACAGTTCACAGAATGGGCCCTCCAATGTGCGGGACGGGGAATGGTAGGGACGGTGACAAATTACTGTGTAACAACTGTGATCAATCTTCAATCATAGACATCAATCTTCAGACTCAGTCTTGTCAGTACAACAAGCCTCCCACTATGTCTATCACAGAGCTGCCTCCTTCGGTCTCTACAGAGCCTCTTTCGACACCTAAGGGTCCCTTGCATATCCCTCAGCCTAGGGCAGAGGTTCATACCAAGATCCCTAAGGGACGACTACGCTAAAATGCTGCTTTTGAAAAAGCTGCCCATTCATATATCATAGTCGATGATTTGGTGGAATCCCCTACTGCCATTTCAACGCTAGAACTCCTCCAATCATGCCCTTCACAATGAAAAGCTTTATTATCTGCCATGGGCATTGTAGATACTTCCGATGATCGATTGATTGTCTTTGATGTTGACTAGTCAAAACATCCTCCTCTCCCTGCTTCCATCACCTTCCAAATCCTAGTCAAGATCTGGAAAGCTAATGTTTCTCGGTGCATTGTTGATGAGGGGGAATCTACCTGCATGATGTCGGCTTCGGTTTGGAAGCAACTCAGATCCCTCGAGTTGGCTTCTTCCACAATCACTCTCTGAGTGTGGGATGGCCATGGCTCTAAGCCCATTGGCTTATTCTGCAATTGTCCTATTACTCTTGCGGGAAATATTGTTTGCGTTGACGTAGAAGTCATAGATGCCCCCTTAGATTACAAAATTCTATTGGGTCATCACTACACTTATGCAATGCTTGTTGTCCCTTTCGCGGTCCACCACAAGATTTCCTTCCCTCATAATGGAAATATAGTCACCATTGACAGGCTGACATATTACAAACCGAAGTCTCAAACCTCCCTTGAGTCCACTATCTCTTCGGTGGCCCACAAGCAAATCGTCGATCCTTTGACAAGTGTTTCACCCAAAGTATACAAAGATTCTTCACTGATTGGTACTTTCCCTCGTCTTCCTCCTCCTATCTTTGATCCTATCTCATCGAATGTTTGAATGATGTAATCATTTCAAACTACCCTCAACTGGCCCGCCTCGGCTAGTCAGCAGTCTCGTCACCCTCCACAGCCTTCTCCTAGCCCTTCGATTCAGCCTTTTGGACCTCCTCCTCTTGGCCCTTCAGCTGGATTTCATGAGCCTCTTTACCTTCCTGGAACGGTTCCTCCAGGCCTTAACCATTTATGAGCCATCCCACCCGGCCATTACCCCTCCGGTCAGATACCGTTCCTAGCTCCCCCACTAGGAATCTATACAGCACTTCTCATGGCCACCCTCTCTCTTCCTAACATGACCCTTGGGATTCCTGTTTGGTACCTTGATCCTCCAGTCACTATCCTGCCAGGTCAACCCAAACCTTACCTTGCTTTGACCCTGGTTCAACCGGTTCCCTTGACTTCTTCCACTACAACAGTGCCTCAACCACGTCAACAGGAACCCCCTCCTATTGCGACTGCTCTGGGTAAGAAGGGAAAATCTCGCAAGAGGGCCTGCAAGGAAAAGGCTACCCTGATGGACCTTACACCTCCCCCGCCTGTAAAGCCCTATGCTTTTTTTGATGTCGTTGGCCATTCCACCCTTAACTGTCCTGAACTGCCCCTTATCAAGCCCATGGTTAAAGTTGTGTTCCCTGAGTCTACGGTCCCTGAAGCCCCTGTTTCTTCCTTGACCATAGCCAAAAATCATAAAACTATTCACAATAACTAACCTTGTGCACTGTGTGATCTCCATGGCCATTATTCTCACCATTTTCCCCACCTTATGCATTATCAAACCTCATTAGAGGTAGTTTGGGAGTACGACATTGAACAAAACCAATCCGCCTCTCCCATACTTGTGCAATATGATACAGGCTAGACTGAGGATTTACCCACTCCCATTGACATTCCTCCCCCTAATGTCGAAATGAAGGAGCCTGCAGCCACCATCCTCTACCTTTCATCATCCATGAGACCTTGGGTGCAAGCTCCCTTCGAATCTTCCCCTGTTGTTTCGCTTGATCTCCCTTCAGCGATCACCTTGGGCTCAACATCAGTAGATACCTTATCTACTTTTTCTTCCGTCATCCCCCATGACGATGCACATGTGAACCTTTCTTCTCATGATGATGATTCAGGTAGCTTCGCCGCGTCATGTGGTCTCCCTTCCTCTAGTCACTCCATCTTCTATCGTGATGATGACATCACGGAAGCCATGTCCACCCCTGACTTCATATTTCTCGCCCATCAAAAGGATAACACCACCCATGGCCATGGTGACTTTCATAATCTCAACAAAATTTAGACCTTTAGTAGCTCCCACATTGTACCTTACCGTCGGTGTGTGAGTAGTATACATCTTACCCAGATCACTCCCTCCCGCGGAGTGCGTTCAATTTATACTTTGCACTCAGGTTTCGAGCATTTTTAATCATCCTTCAATTTATTGTCTTATGGCACCTTCATATGGATCTACCATCCATGCCTTATATCGGTTTTGCTGATGGTGCAAGTCGCTACTCTAAGAATCTGCCGTAGGTTGGGTGATTTTTACCCCCTTGCACTCCCTTGTTCTTTCAAACAGGGCATGCATTGGTACTACTACCAATAACCAGGCCGAATATGATGTAGTAGGAGGTTTATTAGCTAATGCCCTTTCACATCGCATCATCCACCTTCATGTTCTTTTATCTTCCTTGCTTCTTGTCATGCAATTGAATGGTCTCTATAATATGCATAATCCTATCCTTTTTAGAAGATATTTATGAGTGAAGCTTTTGATGCGTGAATTTGAAATCATTACATTCAGTCATGTACCTAGAGCACAAAATCACTATTTAGATAGCATTGCAAACAATATTCTATATTGGCATTTAGCACACGGATTTAACACATGACAATAACATAAAAATATCAAAACAATGCATAACCATAATATGTGTCATATAATATGTTTTAGATTCCCCCCACTCTAATACATATGACATGCCCATAGCATGTTACAAAACTCAAAACTAGGAGCAACATCTTCCCCTACACACTAATCACTATCTGGAGGATCTCGAACCAGTGGCTCTGCTCCCGCAGCTTGTAGATCATGCATTCCTTGTCCGGCCATCACCATGTGCCGCATGACCCCTCACCACTCAGAGGGTAGAACAATACATGGCTCTATGTACTAGTCATCTAAGTCCTGCCAGCCACACTCAGAAACACTGGTTAGAAGGCTCTCACATCTATGACGGATATCCTCTAAGAGGGTTGTTGCATCCTCATTTTGTTGTGACCTCGCTCCACTAGGTCTTGCGGTCCCGGATACTGCAGGTCGCCCCATATATCCGGCCGGTTTTACCAATGTTGTATATAAAAACAAAAATTGAAATAATCAATACCAAATACAATTTTTCTAGACCTTTACATGCATATAAAAGATTAGCAATTTTTCACTTACCATCAGGCCCCCATATCCGACCAGGTGGCAGTGGAAAATCCGGATCCCCACAATAACTCATCCCACTATAGGGATAGTCGTCTATATAAAGTGGCATCTAGTCCCAAATAGCAAAGAACTCAGGTTGTAACACGTCTAACCACCTCCACCGGCGCATCATTGGCTCTCTTAGACCCCCATCTTGGAGTTGTATGAGAGGTCTAAGTGTCGAGATCTTCTTAAAGAAGAATGAGCACAAAACTGTATCATATGCACAGTCATGATTCACTTGCCGCTTGCATAGAGACAACTGTCATTTCAGAAATGACAACATCATCTAGGCCCACCCATAGTAGGTCCCACTAAAAACACTCTCCACTAGCATCATCTGCCCTCCAGTGATGTGATGAAGTGCCTGGTTGCCCAGGATCCACAGCATGGGTCTCTAACCTCTCCAAATCCCCGATGGGTATCTAATTCCCCTTGACTTGGAGACCTGATCAGAAATGGCACTCTACAAACTCTATGATATTCTGCCCCCACAGTAATACTAGCTAAGTATTCCCTACCATCCCAAATGGTCGGAGACCAGTCAGGAAATATATATCCTGGACCGTCAACTTGATCCAGTGCCCCTACACTATAAATACCTCATGGTCCAGGTCCCAATAACTGAAAATCCAGGCCAATAAGGGCTCTCGAGCTCTCATCAAGGTGTTCTCCACAAACTTCAGAACCCTAAACTTGGCCAGTGCACCGCGGAAACCCTGATCCTCCCCGATCTCCGATCGTAATGCGCCTAGGTCTGTTTCTCTCCATTTGATTCGTAATTCTACCATATTTTCACAAAAACATCATATTTTTATAATACAGATAGGAAATAAATTATATCATCATAAAATCCCAGTACTCAGCCAAAAAATATCACTAGAAAACCCCTCCCTGATAGATCACAATTTTTAGGCCTAAACCTGGGACAGGTCGCATTTTTTTGCCCAAAACCAACTACCTAGTTTGCACTTTTTGCCCCAAAAAGTGTAACCCAACCATGAGGAGGAGAAAGAGTCTGTTCCTGAGCCCTGGGGACCTAATTTGAACTTTTAATCCACTGAAAAGAAATATTAGGGTTAGGCCTCTTACCTACAACTGACAGATCTCGATTCCAATGCTTGGTTTGTCTGCTATGATCGCCGCAAAATTTAGGGCCTTCTCTCCTCTGTACATTCACCATAGCTCCACATGAAAATGAGTGAATTTGGAGGGAAAATTCCTTATTAAAAGAGAAACCCCAATTTTTTATTTTGCTCGTTGCGACCCAACCGTAGCCCCATTTACTGAACCATTTGTACCTTTGGAAAGCTCTCACCGAGTCCTCAAATGGGTATCTGTTACTTTTTAGTGATTTGATACTTCACCAGGACAATGTTTTTCCAATAAGAATCACTTCACCCCTCCTCAAAATCGAATTTATTCACTTGCAACATTCATATTGAGGTGCGCCATTCGGCCCCCATACTTGCCCACGCTCGTGTCGACTTTAATCATGAGTTAGCATCTTTTAATCATGTTTTCATGGTCCCCATTGGAACTTTTCTATGTGGCAGCATCATCTAAGTTACCCTTTTTTATAGCATCCGAGTTGAGTCATAATTGCATTCATGGAGTCTATCCCGAGTCCCTATGAATCTCGTTATAGTCATCCATCCTTCAATGCTTGGTCCCTATCTCGTGTCACACATTATGGTCTTCAGTCCCACTATCCCCTACCCCTCATGATATTGTGTCAGTCACTACCAGGTCATCCTTTCCCTTTATGCTCTAACAAAGTAAGTCATCCATTCGCTACTCAGTACCCCCCATTCCATCATCATCATTGGTGTCAGTCTGTCATTCGCTCTACTATTTTCTCTCGTGCCTTAGTTGAGGATCCCTTATTGCATCATCTTTGGCAGACCTTCTTCTGTCGACATCATCTCATTCATTCCAGAAGATAGGTCTAGAGGGCGATGTACCTTGGTTCCAGCTTCCACTCTTGTTCAGTGCCTCGGATCAGGTAAAGGGACTCCTTATTTCCCTTTGACTTGGTTGTTTCTCAACTCTAGCTCCTTTCAGCATGATCCAGATTTATATACTTGATGGTTTAGTGATAGAAAAATTGATATCGATGATCCCTGGGTGTGTGTGAGATGTCTCAGCCCTCATGAGGGGGTGGCCCTACAGGTAGCCCCCCACATACCCGGATGACCTCTTCATCATGGCCTTTTGATGCAGCTCCATACATTTGATGATGTTAGCCTTAGCTGCTTGCAGTGCTTTTTTGTTTGTATATATTAGTTAGATTTTCAGAGCCCTTTCCCATTTTCAGGGGCATCTAGGTCGCATTTGTACCTCATGTACTTAGATATTATTGTACAAGTCTTGGTTGTTATCCCAAGTACAATATGTATGTGGGATTCATTATTGTGTTGTTTATCTGGCTCATGTTTATGCTAGCATGTACTATATTGGCCAGTTTCATGGTTTTCTAGATGCCTTATTATTTGTACTTTGCCTCGGCGGGCATAGGTATGCCTCCCCTTCCACCTATATCATAGGTACTCCCTCATCAAAGGGACTTGTCATACCTATGAGTCTCACCTCCTCAGGGTCTAATTCTTTTTAGCACTTTGGTCTACCTTATACTTCTCTTTATTTGACTTCCCCTTCGATGTCTAGTGATTGAGTTCATAAAACGTACTTCGGTCATACGATTAGATCCTAATGCTCGCACGTTGGGGCACAATCTGTTACACCATTTTTTGGTCATTTAACCTATTATCATTAGATGGACCTAGGTACACCATGTAAGACCAATTTTACGCCAAGTAAAATTGCTTTCACTATGAAAATAACTTAGTAAACCACATTTATTAAGTTGTTTATGGTCTAAACAGGAAACCCCATGAGGAAATATTAAATAAATATACATTTTTTTTATTTTCCTCAAGGAATAGTTAGTTAAACAATAGTTTAATTAATATTCCTAGTTATATTTAACCCAAAACAAGAAAATTAATTAGATAAATCATTATTTATCTTATTATTTTCAAAGAATAGTTATTTAGACCTTATTTAAATAATATTATTTGTTAAATATGGCTAATTCATACTTAAATAATTAAATAAATAATTATTTATTTGATTATTACTCAACCACATCCTTAAATGATAAATAAATCATTTATTTATTTATTATTTACAAATAAAGAGATTTGACCCAAGTCAAATTCCTTTTCCCTCCAACAAAATATAATAAAATATTCCACAAAAGTTGGATCTTGATTTGGTTAATAATATTTTAACTATGCACCAATATATATATTAACTCAATATTTTGTTATAAATAGAAGGGTTTTACCATTCATTTACCACCTTTTTTTGCCTAAAGATCACTCTGGATCTATACTTTTGGTTTGACTACTGATTCACCATCATAGTCATATTTTGCTACTATTTTTGTCTAGGTTTTTTACACCATCAAGAGAGAGGAATTCTAGATCTGAAGTGGTGAGGACTTGCAACAATCCATCCCATTGAGGAGAACAGGGAACACCCTCTTGTGTTTTTCTCCTAGGTTCCATTAATACAAAATTTATTTGATATATTCTTGTATTGTCTATTGGATGCATGGAGTAAATCTTTTTTTTTTCTACTGCTTAATGTATTCTAATGCATAGATATAGATTTTTGTAGCATTTATCTTGATCACTAACTGCATATCTAAGGATATTAGCATCCATCTCTGTTGTTAGGGTTGTTTGTTATGTGCAGCTAAAGTAGTATTTTTTCGTACGCTTGGAATTAAGATTCATACTAACACATAGGTATGTGGATATTGTGCACAGGTTGCACTAGAGTGCAGGTACAGGTACAGGCATAGGTACAAGTACATGTTTTGGTATAGGTATGAGTACAGGTACAGGTGTTTCCACATGTATGGGTAAAGGTACAAGTGGTACATGTACAACTACACGTGTACAAGATTTGGATTATCATCTCACAACAGATGGATTGGTTAGATTTAGAGACGAGATATATGTATCGAACAACAGTGAGCTCAAGAAGGTGAGCTTGAGGGAGTTTCATGTGAAATCATATTCGAGTCACCTAGGATACTAAAAAATATTGACTGTGGTAAAAAGGTTCTACTATTGGCCGAATCTAAAGAGGGATGTGGCAAAGTTTATAGCCAGGTGTTTCGATTGATAGATGGTTAAGGTCAAGTGTAGACATCTAGGTGGATTTCTACAACCAATTGTGATTCGAGAGTGGAAATTAGAGGTAATTTTGATGGATTTCATCATAGGTTTTCCTAAGATAGCTAGACAACATGATTCCATCATGGTTGTTGTGGAGAGGTTAAGAAAGGTTGCACATTTTATCCCAGTGAAAACCACTTATCAGTTAGAGATGTATAACATATGTTTATCATAGATATAGTCATAATCCATGATGTTCCAAAGAATATTTTTTCTAACAAATATGCAAAGTTAAATTCCAAGTTTTGGAAGGATTTGTTTGTAGGTTTGGGCACTAAGTGGGCCTTCAACACAACTTATCGTCCATAGATAGATGGATAGAGAAAGAGGTTCAATGTGATACTAGAGTATATGTTGAGGATGTAAGTGATGCATCAATAATGAAAGTGGGAAAAATATCTTCCAATGGTATATTTCACCTACAAAGACGAGTATCAAGAGTCATTGAGGATGAGTCCATTTGAGGCTATGTATGGGTGGAGTTTCAACACTCATATCGATTGGAGTGATCTGGTTAACAAGGTAGTGATTGGACCAAAGATGTTGGTAGAAATGGAATAGGAAATGCAGGTGATCAAGAATAACTAGAAGATGGCATAGGATAGGAAGAAGATTTATGCAGATAGGAACAAGTTGTTCAAGGATTTTCAGGTTGGTCATTAAGTATACTAGTGTATCAAGCCCAAGAAGAGCTCCTTATGGATTGGATCATATGAAAATTTGGCACCATATTTTTGCAGACCCTTCGGGGTCATTGAGAGGATTGGACTAGTGTCCTATCAAATTTCATTGCCCTCCATTGTGAATTTCCATTATTTTTTTCATATATCGTTTCTTAAGAAATATGTAAAATATTTTAATCATATAATTAACTAGTCTATCTTGCACATGGAACCAAATGGAGAATTACAAAAGAAGCCTCATTGTATATTGCAAAAAAAGGTGTTCATGCTCTAGAAATGACAAATAGAGAAATTTAAAGTGAAATGGAAGCAATTTGGTCCCTATGAAGCTACATGGGAGATGGCAGATCAGATGCGGGCCATGTATCCGTCCTTGTTTTCTGATTGAGGCAAAGAATTTTTGGTGTGATGTTGGTTTTTGTTTAGAATATATGTTGGTGATGCTTTGGTATATGTTTTGATGTGATGTTTGGATGTATGTACATATGTATATGGATGTAAATACCGCCATGAGCTATGTTATAAATCTGCATTAAGCAATACAATGTCATATCATTATAGTTGTCAAGTTGTTATGATGCCATGTAGGTTTTCTTTCAATGGGGTAATCATTGTAAATAGTGCATCAAGCTATGTTATAAAGCTCCATGGGAAGTGTTGTCGACAGTTTTGTCACCCCTAGAGACAGTATAGAGTTGCCATAGACCAGTGCCTAGGACATCTTAATATAGCAAGGAGCTCTTCATATAGCTTGGGTTGTCAATCCAAAAGCTCTCTTACTATCACTTGTAAAACAAGGAAATAAGTTTGAATGGGACCAAACTCTCTCAGAAGCTAATACAAAGATAAGAATAGTGTAGGAACATCATGTAAAACTCCAATACAAAGGCATCAGACAGTTAAGAGACATCTTACTTCAAAGAGGGCCAATTCAGATAATATATCACAGAAATCAAATATCAGAAAGTGGATGCAGTGAGAGAAATAATAAGAGAATATCATTTGACATTAGATTGATACCCAGATATACAAAAAAACCATGCATGGGCTTGCCAATTCAAGAATCCATACACAATCCTGGCATTTTAAAAGCACCCTCCTAAAACAATTGATATAGCAGAAAATATGGATCAGGTGAACATGGAACAGTATACCATGACTAGGCCTATTTAAAGCGCTTGACTAACCCCAGCATGGGCATCAACCAGGATGAATCCTTACTCAAGATTAGTGAGCCACTCGCATTCTAGAACATGATACAAGAAGATAATGAGCATGAAATGAGATATTTTATTAACACATAAGAGAAAATTACATACTGTGAAATACTAGAGACCAGAATCCTCATTACAGTTATAACTCCTCCTCACTGAGACCCTACGGGCTCTGAACCTTCATACAGAAGCATTACAATATGTATACAAAAGCCTTTTCATTACACAGTTTGCTGATAGAAATCTGGAACCCTTACAATGTCTTATTTTCGGGTTTTTATAGAAAAGATAGAGAATTCTAGAGAAGGTGGTAGGTCGAGCACATTTAATGACTAAATTTGAAAAAAATGGCGGAAAACATTGGCGCCCACACTGTGAATAACTAAGTATAAATGACTGTACTTTACAATCTGCCTCTGGAAATAAATGCGGGAGGATGAAAATCTCCTTATAAACAAGACACAAATAATAAAATATACAAATGCTATGTACTTGGTTGAAAGGAAATCTGCTGCGATAAAACCCTGAGATAGCTTGTGGTTGTGCATTGTACTCTCGGCCCTTTTAATTTTGAATTTAAATCCCAGTTCTTCAATGCAGGGCGGTGCTTCTTGATTTTCTCTGGAGGGTTCTGTAGATTCATATCTTTTTTTTCTTTAATGATGGTCATTTCACACACCTACCCTCAGCTTCCCTCTTGAATTTCTTCCTCGAAAACAGTCGAGGGCAATGTTCCTGATTTCTTCTTACAAAGCAACAAATTATGATGAGTCTTAGACTGCAGCAAACCTGAAAAAACACAAACTATTTAAGAAAAACTAGACTGGGATGGAGATGGGGATGATGGAGACATGGTTAAATGGGAGGAACACGCAGAGTGGCGGAGGAAAAACAATGGATGGAACATAAACTTTCCGCGTGAAACAGTGTTAAACGTGATAACTAAAAAACGATGAATACGAATAAAACACACACACATATATATACGGTGGGAGAATGCCATGGACACACGAGAATATGACACATGAGTGTACAGGGGACAAAAGGAAGAATGACGTGGCAGAGGACTTGACCAGCGGGCAGTCAGATGGATGATCTGGGCCACACGACCAAAAACGAGATCGACGGTTAAAACTGGTTGGAGAGTGATTAGGGTGGGCCAGGGGCATGATGGACATATATTATAATGTGTGCAACTCCGAAGGACGTCCGCCGTTGGATGGACGTCGAAAGATCCAATGGCACGGGTGAGTTTCGCTGCCCGACCTTTGTACAACCTTTAACGCACAGGAAAGTGGTTTCTTGGGCCCATACCAAAGGACACGCGGCGCATTTTCACTGGAATCGCTGGCATTTGGTTTAAAACCACTGGCTCGGTGGAAGTGGTGTGGGATTTACCGCTGGTTTTCTTGCGCGGGGACCACGACATAAAACGACCGTTGCTCCGTTGATTGAACTCGATCGGACAGTTACAATTGCGCCCGATAACATCTATTTTTAAGATCCCTTTCCTTTGGCATATTAATTTGCGCTCGGGTCATATGGTAGCCAAAGCACGGGGGGGCTAAGATCTTAGGACTGGGCCTGATAAATTTAAATTATGGGTTTTTAACCTTGGCAAAGTGTATTTTATGAACGGAAATGGTAACATTAAACAGGAGCATGAGGATTTTAAGCTACGGCAGAGATTTGAAATGGATTTGAATGAGGCAGCGGACCAAAAATCTATAGGCAGGGGTCAATATGTACAACATCGGCTCCATCTGGGGACGGCATGTCCGTTCCTAAACATGTCGAGAACACGCAGACCACTGAACACTTCTTGTATGTACATCTTGTCTTTCAATTCTTCTGCGCTTCTTCTGATAATTTTCTGGCACCCTTTCTTTATGAAAATAAAAGCTGAAACAACCTATATACAATATAATACAATAGGCATTCCTAGCCTGGATCAAAATTGAAAGTAAGGTTTGAGAAATTGGCCATTCACAGGGGCATCCAGCAGATCACCATATATGTTTTCTAACATGAAAGTATTATTTCTCCCTTGATTCATGATTTGAATGGACCAAACCACAGCGGATCGAATTTAGCATGCTTTCCCTTCTCTGCTCTTCGAACATCCCATCTGAGAACCAGGTCTCCAATATGAAATTTCCAGTCTTTTGCATGCCGATCAAATACATTCTTCATCTTATCCTGATATTCTATCAATCTCTGATTCACCTGGTTCCGTGTTTCCTCTAATTCAACCAGTTGATTAATCCTTCTGACCATGTCATCTGGTTCTTCCTGACTTTCCTGCATAAAATGTGCTACAGGCAACGCCAATTGCATAGGAAACGCAGCTACTAGCCCATACACTAGCTCATAGGGAGACTTCCCTGTTGCTCTTTTGTTGGTTATCCTATTCGCCCATAGAGAAAATTTTAATTGAGAGCCCCAATTCTTCTGATTCTCACTTATGGTTTTCTTCAAGGCCCTCACCAGGGTTTTATTAGAAGACTCTGCTAAGACATTTCCCTGTGGATAGTAAGCATTAGAGTGAGTCAATATGATGTTATACCGTTGACAGAAATTTACAAACCTGGCAGATTTGAAAGCCTGTGCATTGTCAGTTACAATTCTAGCAGGACAGCCAAACCTTGATATGATATTTTCCTCCATAAACTTGATTATCACAGTATATATAGCATTTCTTGTAGGTATGCCTTCCACCCATTTTGTGAAATAATCTGTGGCTGTTAGTATCCATTTATATTGGCCACTTGATGGACGATGTATTTCTCCTATAGAATCTAGTCCCCATTTTTGAAATGATTCATTTACATCAACAGGGATCAAGGGTAGAGCTGCTAATTTCTGTCTTTCTGCAAATATTTGACACTTGTCACATGCTCTGACCCAAGGAAAAGCATCTGTATATAGTTTTGGCCAGTAAAAACCAGCCTTCAGGATTTTATGAGCTGTATCCCTCCAGCTGTAATGTCCTCCACATATTCCCTCATGAAATTCTATCATTATATTCTCCACTTCATTTTCTGTGAGGCATAACAGTAATATACCTGAAGGGTCTCTCCAATATAGCTGTCCATTAGCAATTATGTATTTCTGGGATTTCATTCTTACAGCTCTGTATTTTATCCTATCACAACTTGGAGGATAGTTAAGTGTTAAAAGATATTCAACTACTTCTTTATACCAAGGACTAGTGAGATATTTCATGTGTACCTTTTGAGTGGCCATCTACAGCCCTTGCTATTCTTCTCCTTTCTCAGATTCTTCATTTGCTATCATGGATAAATTAATGCCCAAATCTTGATGAATTGATTCAAATAACATCTTAGCAAGTCCCTGTCCTTTAATCAGCTTGGTAGGCCTTATGTCCAAATCATACTCCTGTATTTTTGCAATCCATCTTCTTCTTTTACCTTCACTATCCCCTTGAACAAGGATGTCTTTGACAGCTGTTGTGGGAACATATGCAATAATGTGAGATTGCAAAACATAAGTTCTAAAAGCTTTAAGGGACTTTACTAGGGCATACGCCTGCTTCTCCAATATATTATATTTTAATTCAGCATCATGCAACACTTCACTGAAGAAAGCTATAGGTTGCTCATATCCATCTTCATTCTTCTGCAATAAGACTCCAACAATTGTATGAGGCGAAGCAAATGAGAATATCATAAATGGTTTTTTATAATCTGGCCCAGCTAGCATGGGAGCTTCAGCAAATGCCTGTTTTATTCTGGTGAATGCATCTCTTGACTCCCGGGACCACTTAACTTCATTCTCCTTTTTCAACATGTCAGTTATATGCCTAACTATCTCAGCATAGTTAGGAATAAACCTTCTCAGAAAATTGATCCGGTCTAAAAACACTTGTACTTCCTTCTTACTCCTGGGTAAAGGAATACTGTTTATTACTTCAACTCTCTTAGGGTCTATTTTCACACCATCTTTAGTTACAATGTGCCCTAAGATTTTTCCCTCATCTAATGCAAATAAAGATTTTTGAGGATTGAGGGATAGGCCATACCTTCTGCATTTTTCAAAAGTTATTCTTAAATGCTCAATATGCTCATCGTCATTCTTCGAAAATACTGTGATGTCATCGAGATACACCACCAAAAACTTTTCCTAATCTCCAACAAAGGCTATGTCCATTGCCCTCTGAAAAGTAGCTCCTGCATTAATTAATCCAAATGGAATTCTGGCATACATAAAGGTTTCCCATGGTGTAGTGAATGCAGTTTTCTTGCGATCTTCTGGGAACACAACTACCTGATTATAGCCCGAAAAACCATCCATCATTGACATTCTGGATGCTCCCACCACTTTTTGCAGGATGTGGTCCATCTTAGGCAGTGGATAATTGTCCTTTAATGATGCTCTGTTTATATTTTTGAAATCCACACACAGCCTTATTTCTCCATTTTTCTTTCGAACAGGAACAAGGTTTGTTATCCATTCTGAGTATCTCAATGGCACAATTATTTTGGCCTTCAGTAGCTTCTTGATTTCTTTTTCAATAGAGGGAAGCAGCAGAGGATTTATCTTTTTGAGCTTCTGCTTATAAGGTTTTGCATCTTCCCTCAAAGGAATTTTATGCTGCATTATATTAACATCAAAATTTTTAAGGTCCTGATAGGACCATGCAAACACATCTTTATAAGATTGAAACAACTTCAAATATTTTTCTTTATATTCCTCTCAGACCTTTTTGGATAATTTTACAATTTTGGGATCATCATAAGTACCCAGATTTAAATCTTCTACTTGATCTTCTTCTACCACTTTGTTTGGCTGCAATGGGACATCATATTTGTTAAATAATCTTTCTAGAGGCACCAGGCCTCTAGGTATAACATTTCCTTTCAGCTACAACACTTTATTACCTGCTATATTTTCTTTCCATCTGTTTTCTGCAATATTTTCAACTTCTTCCTCCTCATTGTCATCAATCTCCATATTGGAGAATTCTCCCACTGTCTCCATGAATCTCTTCATCTGTTCATCATCTTCAAATACCTGCCAATGCTTTATATTATCTGGAATATATGGTCTGTAACGTACCTCCACTTCGTATCTTAAAAGTGGATTCTGAGGAGGATGGAATGTACTGGCAGCTACAGCAAGAGAGTCTGCTATTCTGTTTTTCTCCTGGGGCATGAACTGTATGTTAAATGTTGAGAAGAAATTTTCTATCATGTCCTACACTTCATTTCTATAAGCTCTCAGCCGTGGATGCTTAGTTTGGCATTGATTTTTGATCTGCCTTACCACCAGCTCAAAGTCTCCCATGACTTTTAGACTTTGGATGCCCATGTTTCTAGCTATCTGCAGTCCCAATAAGAGAGCTTCATATTCAGCTACATTATTGGTAGCCTCATATTCTAATTTAAAGGACAGTGGCACCCATTTTCCTGAAGGAGATATCAATAATACCCCAGCTCCATTGCCTTCTCTAGAATTTGCCCCATCAAAATGTAAAGTCCAAATTTCTGATTCTTGATCTTCCTTAGGCTGCTCAGCTTGAATTTGACCAAAAAGGGGCTCCTGGGCATAATTTTTATTTTCTTCTAGCATTAGACATGAGAAGTCTCCCTCTTTGTTATAAATTGGAGAATTATCTGAGCAGTCAGCCTTAGTTACCATTTTAACAAATCTAGTCTCCCTGTATAACCTCCTCTCCTGGCCTCCAAAGACTGGGACAGTAGCATATGTTAAATCCAATTTAATTGACCCACCAATTTTTGTACCCCAGGACCTTGACAGCAGCATGCCAAAGCGGGCTGGGATATCGGTAACCACAATGTCCATGACCACACTCTTTGCCGGGATTTGAGCCAGATTGACCACTAAATCTTTAATCATTCCCAAGCATTTAACCCTTTTGGAATCAAATGAATATAGGTCTTTGTAAGGTCTTGTAATTTGCAGTCCTAGTTGTTCCATGACAGACAAAGGCATAAGATTATGGGAAGCCCCAGAATCTAACATACAATTATGTAACAGCAGGTCATGAATAACTAGGGACACATAAAAGGGAGGAGTAGAGGAGTCTATCTCCTCGACATGTGGGCCAAATACTACCATGGGTTTTCTTCTTGAAGGTTTAAAATATCAGGTACAATTGGTATTTCAGGAGGAAGGATGAAGGAAGTAACTTGAGACTGATATACAGGCTGTTTTAATAGTTCGGACAGGGGGACTGGAATCTTGATTTTCTCAAGTTCTTTTTGCAGATTGAAAGCAGGTGGGGGATTTTCTATCACAAATTCGTTTGACTCTTTATTTTCAGCTGAAGATTTAATTTCTTTTGACACTAGCTCAGCATTAGGAGGACTGACTACTTTAGAAGAAGAAGGAATCTGATCATTAGGCTGCAAGGGAGTATTTAGAGGGCTCTTACCTTTTTCTATGTTTCTCTTTATTGTTGATTCCTTCTGAGTAGGTGCTTCTTTTTGAGGTGGCTCCTCTTCTTGATCTTGAGTTCTGGTCCCCTTCCTTGAAGATCTGAGATCATATTTTACATTGAATTATGCTTGCATGAAATCAGAAAATTGCTTACAATAATGATCAATCTCTTCTTCTTCTTCTTCATCTTGCAATGGAAATTTTGTATCATCAGTATTTGAAAAAGCAAGATTTGAATCTTCTAATCCATAAGTAACATCTTCAATAGAGTCATCTACCGGACCTTCCAGGTACAAGGGATGTGGTACCTGATCTTGTTGTTCCTTTGCTTCTCTCGGCAATATCTGCAATGGTGGTCTTCTATACTGGGGATTGTATCCTCTGTTTGGAGCATTATAGAAATTCTTGGGAGCTGCATTTTTAGCTTCCAGTTCCAGCTTGACCATCTTCTTTATCATTTTGCTTATTTCATCCATTTTATCTGAATCCTTCTCTGGATTAGAGGTGGAAACCTCTTCTTTGCCTCTCCTCCTAGTATCTTGTTCAACTTTTCCTTTTAATTTCCCACTGGAGGCAAAGTTTGCTTCTAACTCCAAAGCATATGACTATGCATCATCTAAAGTGGCAGGTTTTATTTCTCTCAATGAGAATCCAAAATCAAAATCAAAGGCTGCTATAAAAATTATCTTGGCAGCAGCTTCATGGGGCTTCATTTCAGGAGGCAGGCTCAAATATAACTTGTTGAATCTTTTAATAAACTCTGATACCCCTTCATTATGTTTCTTCTTCATAGTATTAAACTCAGTAAGACACTGACCATGATCTTTCTTTTCTCCCCACTTCCTGAGAAAAGTATTCTCCATCTAGTCCCAGGTGGTCACAGAATGATTTCCCAATGTCTTAAACCATTTTCTGGCTTCACCCTCCAAAGACTAAATGAATAATCTTAAGACCACATCAAAATGTTCAACATTTAAGTTTTCTACAAAAGAACAGAAAGTCTCAAGATGTTTCTGAGCATCAATTTCATTTTCACCATTAAATCTCAGCAGAATCTTCAAATAATCCTGTGGCATATCATTTAGCACTTGGGGTAAGGCCAATGGAGCATATTTATTCAATAAAAAAGCAGGAACATTGGCCATTGAGGGAGGTGGGGGTTGTGCAACAGTCTGAGCTACAAATGAAGGAAGAGGGGTAGGAGGAAGTGGAGTATGAATACCAATGGGAATATATTGTATGGAGGCCTGAGGGGTAGCTGGGAATAGTTCACGGTTAACAACAGCTACTTTTGTAACTTCTTTAATTTCCTCAGCCTCAGGAGTAGGATGGAAATCTTCTTCAATCCAGGCACTTCCTCTACGTGGAGTTTCTAAGTAAAACTCGGGATTTTCTGTTCTGATCTCTTGAGAAGAAGAGGGCGGATAATCTTCAACAGAATACTCAGGGTTTTCAGCATGAACTGATTTCCTCTCCTTCCAAACTCTTTTGTGGATGATCTTCTCTGGGTTAGACACGTAAGGTGTTTTTGACTGTGATGTATCTGACCGCAAATGTGGCTTATGAGGAGCCAGGACTACCAATAAATTTATCCAATGAAAACAGTGGAGTCGCCAAGGTGAGAGATACGCAACTCTTCAACTCTTTGTGCTCACCTGATTAGAGAGTGAAAACAATTTGTCGAGGCCCAGGGAAACTGATATTCTTAAATTCGATCCCCGGCACCGGTGCCAGGAAGATGTTGTCGACAGTTTTTTCACCCCTAGAGACAGTCTAGAGTTGCCATAGACTAGTGCCTAGGACATCTTAATATAGCAAGGAGCTCTTCATATAGCTTGGGTTGTCAATCCAAAAGCTCTCTTACTATCACTTGTAAAACAAGGAAATAAGTTTGAATGGGACCAAACTCTCTCAGAAGCTAATACAAAGATTAGAATAGTGTAGGAACATCATGTAAAACTCCAATACAAAGGCATCAGACAGTCAAGAGACAGCTTACTGCAAAGAGGGCCAGTTCAGATAATATATCACAGAAAACAAATATCAGAAAGTGGATGCAGTGAGAGGAATAATAAGAGAATATCAGTTGACATTAGATTGATACCCAGATATACAACAAAACCATGCATGGGCTTGCCAATTCAAGAATCCATACACAATCCTGGCATTTTAAAATCACCCTCCTAAAACAACTGATATAGCAGAAAATATGGATCAGGTGAACATGGAACAGTATATCATGACTAGGCCTATTTAAAGCGCTTGACTAACCCCAGCATGGGCATCAAGAAGGATGAATCCTTACTCAAGATTAGTGAGCCACTCGCATTCTAGAACATGATACAAGAAGATAATGAGCATGAAATGAGATATTGTATTAACACATAAGAGAAAATTACATACTGTGAAATACTAGAGACCAGAATTCTCATTACAGTCATAGCTCCTCCTCACTGAGACCCTACGAGCTCTGAACCTTCATACAGAAGCATTACAGGATGTATACAAAAGCCTTTTTACTGCACAGTTTGCTGATAGAAATATGGAACCCTTACAATGTCTTATTTCCGGGTTTTTATAGAAAAGATAGAGAATTCTAGAGAAGGTGGTAGGTCGAGCACATTTAATGACTCAATTTGAACAAAATGGCAGAAAACATTCGCACCCACACTGTGAATGACTAAGTATAAATGACTGTACTTTACAATCTGCCTCTGGAAATAAATGCGGGAGGATGAAAATCTCCTTATAAACAAGACACAAATAATAAAATATACAAATGCTATGTACTTGGTTGAAAGGAAATCTGCTGTGATAAAACCCTGAGATAGCTTGTGGTTGTGCATTGTACTCCTAGCCCTTTTAATTTTGAATTTAAATCCCAGTTCTTCAATGCAGGGCGGTGTGCTTCGTGATTTTCTCTGGAGGGTTATGTAGATTCATATCTTTGTTTTCTTTAATGATGGTCATTTCACACACCTACCCTCAGCTTCCCTCTTGAATTTCTTCCTCGAAAACAGTCGAGGGCAATGTTCCTGATTTCTGCTTACAAAGCAACAAATTATGATGAATCTTCGACCGCGGAAAACCTGCAAAAACACAAACTATTTAAGAAAAACCAGACTGGGATGGAGACGAGGATGAAGGAGACATGGTCAAATGGAAGGAACACGCAGAGTGGCGGAGGAAAAACAATGGATGGAATGTAAACTTTCCGCTTGAAACAGTGTTAAACGTGATAACTGAAAAACGATGAATACGAATAAAACACACACACATATATATATGGCGGGATAACACCACAGACACACAGGAATATGACACATGGGTGTACGGCGGACAAAAGGAAGAATGACGTGGCAGAGGACTTGACCAGCGGGCAGTCAGATGGATGATCTGGGCCACACGACCAAAAACGAGATCGACGGTTAAAACGGGTCGGAGAGCGATTATGGTGGGCCAGGGGTGCGATGGAAATATATTATAACGTGTGCAGCTCCGGAGGACGTTCGCCGTTGGATGGACGTCGATAGATCCAACGACGCGGGTGAGTTCCGCTGCCCGACCTTTGTACAACCTTTAATGCGCGGGAAAGTGGTTTCTTGGGCCCATACCAAAGGACACGCGACGCGTTTTCACTGGAATCGCTGGCATTTGGTTTAAAACCACCAGCTCGGTGGAAGTGGTGCAGGATTTACTGCTAGTTTTTATGCGCGGGGACCACCATATAAAACGACCGCCACTCTGTTGATTGAACTCGATCGGATGGTTACAATTGCGCCCGATAACATATATTGTTAAGCTCCCTTTCCTTTGGCATATTAATTTGCGCTCAGGTCATATGGTAGCCAAAGCATAGGGGGACTAAGATCTTAGGACTGGGCCTGATAAATTTAAATTATGGGTTTTTAACCTTGGAAAAGTGTATTTTATGAACGAAAATGGTAACATTAAACGGAAGCATGAGGATTTTAAGCTACGACAGAGATTTGAAATGGATTCGAATGAGGCAGCGGACCAAAAATATATAGGCAGGGGTCAATATGTACAACAGGAAGTATGTTTTCTTTTCAACGGTTGTTTATAGTTATATGTGTGAAAGTGTCCCCCAAGGAGGAGGGTTTTGTAACAACCCTGGTGAAAATTCCATGAAATAAAGTTAAAATTAATAACCACAGCTGATGGGACACTTAAGCAAAGATGAATTTTTGGAAAAACATCCTAGTGAGTGTTCATTTGGTTTATTAGGGCTAAGGAAATTAGCAAAGGCAAAGGCTAAGGACTTGGAAAGGAAAAATGGAATTTTTGGCACTTTTTTAAATGGAAAAAATATAAATTAGAAGAAAATGGAGACGAAAGGTTACAAGTTGCATGTGAGGAGGAATATGAAGGAAAATAATGGAAAATGAAGAAAATATAGTTCTCTTCTATAAAAGGGCTTCTGAGGGTCCATTGGTACCTTTTTCTATTATGTTTATGGAGATCTCTCATTATTCTATATCTCTCTCTCTTACTTTGTGACACTTAGATTTTTTGGAGAACTTGGTAATTTGAGAGAGAATGGAAAGAAAGCAGGAAAGGAGGAGCAAGAATTAAGCCACTTCAATGAGATCCTTTGCAAGTATTGATTTTAATTTATTATTTCCTTGTTAGATGTGGTAAACATGGTATTACATGTGGTTATCTTCTATCTTGACATGGGTTTTTCCAGGTGTGACAGTGTTTCTAGCCTAGCCTTACCATTTCCATATAGTCTTGATGAGTTGGGTTCTCACACTTTAGTTGAGCTGGAATATCGAATTGGATTCGAAGATGAGTGAGGTGGATCTCCGAATTAATATAACACATAGCCTAGTAAACCTTGAACCAAACTGTGGGTTGTAGTAAAGTCAGGTAGTGTTTTGCCTTGGTGTGTGTAGGAATCATTTCCTATGAATGGAGAAATATACGATAAAGCCTAGAGTTTAGTTTAGGGCCTAGTGATTCGAGATGGATTTCCATAAATCCTGAGTGGTTTTTTCTCTCATTTTTGGGACTAGTAGTCTCGGGATGGGATGTGTAGTAAATCTTAGAGAGTATGCCTTGGTTTAAGGCCTAGTGATCCATGATTCAGATTATGGATTAAATAATGATTGAGAGACGAGGAGCCACTCAAATTTCTCACTGTGTTTTTTTTCTCTTTGGATGGATATGACTCCCACATTCATGATTGGTATATTGCATAGGGTTATGTAATATCCCAAAATGGGAAAGATAGGAATATAGAACTTTTATAACATTTCAATCAAGGAAATAACAGGAATGTAAGCCAAAAACTCTAAAATGCTAGAAATGCCAGAATATAACAGCAAGGCATTAAAAAATTAGTAGAAACAGCTGAGCCATATCATTATGTATCGACAAAAATGTAACTACATAGTGCTCCAAAAGGAATGCACTCAAGCCACAAGATGGCTGAAATACAATAATGAAACTTAGCACTGGAAAGTATAAACTTCTTCTACGGGAAACTATTGTTGTTAGGAAGAATATCTATGTGCATGAGGTTGTTGTAGTGATCTAAAATATTCAATATTTTAACCAAGGATTCTACTCAAAACACCCATAAAAACCTAGAAATGGTTTGGCCAGATTTTGAGTTTGAAATTTCGGCCCTTTTTGGGTTGCATAGTGCACCCTTGTCGGAAGATTTACGCACTCCATGGAGAAAATTGTTGATATGGGGCTGAAATAAGGATCTATCAGCTGAAATAGCACCCAATCATCTCACAAAATGAAAGGTTGGTCCCTTCTCCCAATTCCCAAGCTCAAAAATTGAGATATAACTCCTCCACTGAATATGCAGTTGTTGCATGCACAACTGCTGGGAAACATTGCATTATCTAGGAGGGCTAATGACGTAGCCCGCTGACAGATAATAAAATTCTGATCCTAGGATGCTAAATTGATCCTTGGAGTGAAGTATTAGTCCCTCACATTAATCCAAGTTGAGTTGCTTAGAACTTCCTCTTCTCCTCAAACCCTCATTGCAGAATTACGTAATTCCTGTAGGAAATGTTGTTGTATAGGAGAGTAGATGGATGGCCTAATGTCGGATATGAAAATGAAACTTTGATAAAACTACAATGGATCCACAATGTGAAGGGATGATCCCTCAACAAATTTCTCGGCTGAAGTACTGAGAACAACCTTCCAACTCTCAAACCCAAGTTCAGGAGTGCATAATTCCTGTAGCTGGAAGTGCAGATGAGAGTGGGTGAAAGTGGCACTGATTGCTGGATGATGAATATTTCCCAAGAAAACCTTCCCAGAGTAGGCATGTAATATTCCTAATTTATTTTCAGCTAATAGGAATATTAATTTTTCTTCTAAAAGTTAGATAAATGAATAAGTGGGAAAGGAGGCTCATAATTTGCTCAACTATGCATAAAAATCCCTCCTAATGTGAAAGGGGATCATGTAATAACCAATTCAAGCATCCACATGTGTGAACAAGGTCTAAACTATGTGGAAAAGGTCAAGTTTGACCAAGTCAACATGATTTATTCTCAAAGAAGTGGATTCTAAATAAAGCCAGCTCAATGTGAATAGAGATCAATCCAGCTAGATAAAATGAAGGCACCTTGAGTGTGAAAAGGAACAAGGCATGAATAATTAGTCAAGGTTGATTAAGTAAACAAATCTGTCTAGATATATTGCACCATCTTGATGGACAACACAGTTTTTGTGGAGGAGCCTTTGCATGGAAGCAACCTCATAGTGGGTGGGACCCTTGGTGAGAAAGCTGATCAATTATATAATGAAGGAGATGGCAAGCATATGGAAATATTGGAGATTATATTTTCATTTGGTCTGCTTAGAATTATTTCATACTCGGTTTTTTAGCTAAGTTTCTGCACTGCTTAGTGCAAGGGTTTGCCCGGGTGGGGATTCCCTACTCTTTCTTAGAGATCTTGTTCAAGAAATGTAAGATGACGTTTCTGATCTAAATTTTCCACTACCTGGTGTTGGGCCAAGCATATACCTTCAGAAAAAACGTAGTCCCTTCAGAAAAATGCGTTATTTCTTAAGGTGTGCACTGGAAGGGGTTAAAACCCCATTTTGAGGAGCTAGTTTCCCAAGAGGAGGATCAACCTTTCTTTGGGAAATACAAAGTAAGAATATACTACCATTTCTTTGCATTTTCAGCCATATTATGTAGAGCTTCAGCCATACAATTTTATTCAGCCACATATTTGCATGAACTTTCTCTTGTATATCTTTTCTGTCAAGAAACCCTTGTTGGGTTTTCTTGGATATGTATAAAAGAGATTAGATCTTTGTTTTTGTACCTCATTGAGTATTATAATAACATTATCAGATATATTTCTCTATTTTTTTATTTAACCTCTATTTAGACTGTGCAATCTCTTATGTAGTAGCTCCAACATTTTGCAGTCTTGGGGTTTTGGAAATTTTTAGTTGTCTTAAGCATGGGAGGCCTGTTAAACTAGGCTAAAGGAATTTGTTTCTGAAAATATTTTGCATTCATGTCCTATATTGTTAATTTTAAGGGAAATAACCATTATTTTCCACTACTATAACTCAATATTCATAAAATAATGTTTTTGAGGCAAAAATAGCTGCTTTTCCCCGCTTGGTGAAATGTATAAAGCCATAGTTTGTTTATTTTATTGTTATTATGATGGATATGTGTTGAAAAACACTAAATTATTTGATTAATTTCTATTCTCAAACTTTGGAATACCTTAAGGTATTCTTATTATTGTAGAAAATTCTAGATTTGGAATATTACAGTGGTATCAAAGCAACAATCTTGGCTCAGCCTGTGAGCTCAAGAATTATGGAGTATTCTTATGGGGAGAAGGATATTTGTAGAAGAAATTAGAGCAAAACCTTGTTTTCTAGAGACAATAGGTTCCCAAAACTTCTCTTTTCAAATCTTCAGTGCAAAAGCAAGGGCATCAAAGAAATGAGGAGGGAAACACATGAAGATCCCTTACACAGATATATACATGAGGAAGATTCTAATTCCTCATATTTTGGGTATGAGCACTCAACCATATCATCAGATCTACCACGCTCTATCAGAAATTTCTTCATGAAGAGGAAGAAAGGACATGTGCCAAAGAGAGATACTCTTGGTGATTATTTGCAGGAATATGAAGATCAATCTGAGGAGTTCAAAGATCACTTGAATTTAGAAGGGTTTTTAAAAATGAAGGAAAAGAGAAAAATGAGAAAGAAGCGGGGTGAGGGTAGATTCTTTCTATCCACTTTTGATGGATCAACTCTATGTCCAGCTAGGGTTTGGGTGAAGGAGCTAGACACGTTTGTGTAACAACATCAAGTTTCATAATTTGAAGCCATCAAAGTAGCAGCACTGCATTTTGAGGGTAAGGCCTATGCTTGGTGGTTGTTTGAATCATTTTCCTCAAATAATGAAAATAAATCTACTTATGAAAATCTCATTAAAATATTAGTAGAGAGGTTTGATGAGATTTCATGTGAAACATCTTCTATCGAAACTATCATACCACATGAAACAAAGCTTTTTCATGAGTTGGGAGGGTCTATAAATCCAAATCCATTTATGAAAACCAATGAAGAGGAGGTGACATTGTTTGATACTTTTCCAAGGGCAAGATCTCCTTTGGATGAAGGGATTCCTTCTCAAAGGGAAGACATGAATATTCCTTCTTCAAAAGAGGACCAAGATCTAAGGTCTCTTGTTGAAGGTAAGGCAACTTCAACTAGTGAAGAGGAGAAAGGAGAGGCGGGATGAGGTAACACAGTCATAACAAGGGAACCTCAAGCACATCATGAAGAAGAAGATGGAGCACTTGCTCCAACGGAAGAAACTCTTGCACTTTTGCAAGGAGTTCCAAAAGGTCTCACACATAGAGCTCTTGGCATAACACATGAGCAACAGGTACCTTCATTGCCAAATGATGAGATCTTGAAGATAGGAGGAGGAAAAGAGGAGGAATGGCATTACAAGATGAAGAGCATGTACCTTTCTATATTTCAAAGTTTTAAATAATAAAGAAGGCAAGAGGACCTATGCAACAAGGGTAGGGGAAAATCTGTCCACCTACATTCACATCCTACTCTATGCGTTGATGCCTCTCTACAAGGAGGCATTTCAGCAGGAATACCTCCTGATTGGAGGGAAACTAAAGTGTTCTCTCAACTATATGCAGCAGCAACATATTTTTTTAAAGAGGGAACCTTGGAAGGAGCCACTACAACGTTGAAAATCACTAATGGAAGGATAGGAAAATTTTTGAAATTGACCTTGCTTTCTTCCATTCATCTATTTCCATTGAAGGGAATAGATTCATAAATTTGTGCTGATATGAGCATAGTATCAAAAGGATACTCCATATCTTTGGGGAAGCAAAGGATACTCCAATATATAATGAATATTTCTGAACATAAAAAAAAAAAAAATTCATTTTTCTATGCAGGAGCAAATTTGTGGAAGTTTTTGAGAAAGAGAACCTTTCAAGGGGAGGGTGACTTTCTTAAACTTCAATCTTGTCCTGAGCAAGATCAGCTGTAAGAAAGGCAGCAAGATGAAGTTGGGGATACTCCAACATGTGACTTTGACATCAAGCATGTCAAGGAGGAGAGCCATCATATGAAAAATGCATCATTTCATACTTCTACAGTGTTGTCAATGTTGGGAAGCCTAGACCCTTATTGGGAGTCCCAACTCTTGATGGAATATTATAAGGACCTATTCACATGTAAGGTTCTTGATGGGAAATAAATGGATGGAAAGTATAAAGTAGTTAATGGAATCATTTATGTTCATGATTAGATATACTTAACTAAATATTCCAAGCTCAAGAAAAAACTACTTAACACAACCTATGAGGTCTTGCTTTCAAATCCCACTAGTTTCATTGGAACATATCATACTATCTTAGATGGATTCTTGTGGGAAAATTTCAAAGAGGAGATTCACTCTCATATGAGTAAGTGCATGGATTATTTTTTGGTTGAGGAGTAACATAGCTCTTGGAAAGAGTTATCATTATTACCTCCTTATTCATTGAGTGTGAAAGGGAGCTCATCCATGAGCTACCTTGTTGATTTTATACAAGTGTCTGAAAAAAAATGTATTTCTGAATCTCATGATGTATTTATTATATACTTGTATTTTCTTAACACTCATGTGCAGGTCTTGGCTCCAAGAGGGGGCACTTTTCCTGATGGGCTTCATGAGCGAATTTGGGCCATGAACATTGGTGATGATAGCCTATCCTTGGGAGGTCTTCGAGAGGTGATGTACTCTTCATGGTGTTATTCCTTAACACCAACCACCATAAACCTTCTCCAAGCATGCAAGAAGGATGGGGAAGAAAGAAAGTGTTGGGGAGAATGCTTGTCATATCATATCCTGTGGCAGTTAGGAGGAAAACTGAGCTGGTTGCACATAAGGGACCATTGTCCTTCTCCCTTATTGTATATGGAAGCTAGCATGATCTTACTTATGCTCCCACATGATGAAGATGTTCTTATATTTGTTGGAGGCATGGTTGGAGGAGAGGCACACTTTTTGGATGTGTCTTTGGGGGAAGAGAGTCCCTACTTTTTCTGCACTACATGTTCCAAGGGTAGCATGAGAAACTATATGGCCACCATTGCATATCACTTGTTTCTTTAAGATGTGGACCATATGTTTGGTTGGAGCACTTGGGGGATGACTCTCATGAGAAATTGGGAGAAACATTTCTATGAATTACCAAGCTGGAAGGTGATTCATTTTATTTGGATGATAGCATGGAGGAGGGAGGCCTCTATTGATGATGAAATTCCCCATGATTTTCATCACTTCTGTCTTGAGGAGGCCATGGATCAGCAAGAAGGTTTCCATAAAAACCTTCCATTCTTTCATGATGAGAGCTATTGGATTTATTCACCAAAGGCCAACTTGCACACTTGGGAGGAGCCATTGGGAGATGGAATTTTTGCAGAAATTCTGAAGCAATGGAGGAGACTATCAGATGAAAGGGCCATGAGGGGATATTTTGCAGCACCCTTGTGGTTGCTTGAGGACAAGAAACATTTGGGATGGGGAGACTGTAATATTCCTAATTTAGCTTCAGCTAATAGGAATATTAATTTTTCTTATAAAAGTTAGATAAATGAATAAGTGGGCAAGGATGCTCATAATTTGCTCAAGTTTGAATAAAAATCCCTCCTAATGTGAAAGGGGATCATGTAATAACCAGTTCAAACATCCACATGTGTGAACAAGGTCTAAAATATGTGTACAAGGTCAAGTTTGACCAAGTCAACATGATTTATTCTCAAAGAAGTGGATTCTAAATAAAGCCAGCTCAATGTGAATAGAGATCAATGCAGCTAGATAAAATGAAGGCGCCTTGAGTGTGAAAAGGGACAAGGCATGAAGAATCAGTCAAGGTTTACTAAGTCAAAAAATCTGTCTAGATATATTGCACCATCTTGATGGATAACGCAGTTTTTGTGGAGGAGCCTTTGCATGGAAGCAACCTCATAGTGGGTGGGACCCTTGGTGAGGAAGCTGATCAATTATATAATGGAGGAGATGGCAGGAATATGGACATATTGGATATTACATTTTCATTTGGTATTCTTAGAATTCTTGCATACTTGGCTGTTTAGCTAAGTTTCTGCACTTCTTAGTGCAAGAGTTTGCCCAGGTGGGGATTCCCTACTCTTTCTTGGAGATCTTGTTCAAGAAATCTAAGAGGAGGTTTCCGATCTGAATTTTTCACTACCTGGTGTTGGACCAAGCATCTACCTTTAGAAAAAATGCATTCCCTTTATAAAACTATGTTATTTCTTAAGGTGTGCAATGGAAGGTGTTAAAATCCCATTTTGAGGAGCTAGTTTCCCAAGAGGAGGATCAAGCTTTCTTTGGGATAGCTAGAGGAAGCATATACAAAAATTTCTTTGCATGTTCAGCCATATTATGAAGATATTCAGCCATAAAACATTATTCAGCCATATATTTGCAACATCTTTCTCTTGTATATCTTTTCTATCAAGAAACCCTTACTGAGTCTTCTTGGATCTGTATAAAAGAGATTAGATCTATGTTTTTGTACCTCGTTTAGTATTTTAATAATATTATCAGATATATTTCTCTATTTTCTAATTTAACCTCTATTTATACTGTGCATTCTGTTATGCAGTAGCTTCGACATTTTGCAATCTTGGGGTTTTGGCAATTTTTAGCTTTCTTGAGCATGGTAGGCCTGTTTAACTAGGATAAAGGCATTTTTTCCTGAAAATATTTTGCATGCATGTCCTATATTTTTCATTCTAAGGTAAATAACCATTATTTTACATTGTTATAAATCAATATTTGGAAAATAACGTTTTTGAGGAAAAAATAGTTGCTTTTCCCTGCTTGGTGAAATGTATAAAGGCATAGTTTGTTGTTGTGATAGTTATTATGATGGATATGTGTTAAAAAACACTACATGAGTTGATTATTTTCTGTTCTCCAACTTTGTAATACCTTAAGGTATTCTTATTGTTGTAGAAAATTCCAGATTTGGAATATTACAAGGCACTTGAAGTCCCTTATGGGTAAGGGTGGAATTCCTGCTTGGGAACACCCGATGCTAAATAGCAAATAAGACTTTGCTAAACAGTTGAAGCATGCAAATAAATGTCTTATTAAACTCAACAATAAATATTTATACTCCCTTCCTTTGTTGCCCTTATCTTCCTTTTATTATTGTGAGCCTTCCCTAGCATTTTCCCACCTCATAATTGTGTTGCACATGTCACCACTAGCCTCCATAAAGACTGTGTTTTCCTCCATGATCTCCATCACTGCTAAATTTAATTTCCACTTCCTCCATAATGTGTGCATTTCATGCACCACTTTCTCCATCACTTCATCATTATTTCTCCATGATATCGTATTTATTCCTCCACTATCTCCATGATCTTCCTCATTATTTCTCTATGACCTCCACTCTTTCTTTGTTACTATGCTGCTCGAGTACTCCATAACACTACTCCGCTACTCAATTAACCCACATTTACACTATAGAAGTGGATTTTATTCATCTACTGGGTGTATGGGTCCCTCCACCCTTTTATTTACTTAAGTAAATAGGAAAAGTAAGAACTCTAATATTCCAATTAGCTTATGGAAAAGTTGGAATATTACAATCCTCCCCACCAAAATGTTTCTTGTACTTAAGAAACTACAAAATTGGATGTTGCAGAAATCCATCTCCCTCCCAAGTGGAATCATAATATGGAAGGTTTCCGCATCTACTTCAATTTTTTATGAATACCTAGCTCCATAGCTTCCTCTCTAAAATGTCTAGAATGGCCTCTAGCTATGTAGATAGATGCCTCTCCTCATCAATGAATCCACAAGTGGAAAACATATTTTGTCAAAGAGCCTATTATCTACGTGAGATATGTGAAGTGTAGTGGTTCCTTCCCCAAGTGGAAATTCCCAACTCATAAACTATCTTTCTAACTTATGTTGAATGGAGTCGGTTGTGTCTCTCCATGCTCTAATCCTTAGCCCTTGTGGCCTTTCTTGCTCTAAGTACAATATCAACACTATTCAAAGTAGGAAATAGAGACATATGGATTGACATGTGAAATGTCGAACCATAAACTCACAGTAGCAGCCACTGCAGCAATGCCTCTTGCTTCCATACTGCATCATCATCATACCAAGTATGGTATCCATACTCTCTCAAGAGAAGTCGTCGTAGCAATGCCTCTTTCTTCCACATCACATCATCATCATACCAAGTATGGTATCCATACTCCCTCAAGAGAAACAAATGCAGAAAGGCCTCCAATTGCCACAATACATCATCATGCCAAGTATAAAACAGTGACATCCAAATTGACATGTGGAATTTCATATGGTGGCCATACTCTCCCAAGAGTAACCAGTACAGCCATGTCTCCATTTGATGCATCTCATTACTACTGTGCAAGGTAGGAAACAATTATATACCAATGTAGATATTAAATTCAACATATTGGCCATACTCTCTGAGAGTAGCCATCACATCCATGCCTCCCCCTACTGCATCACCTCAATACTGTGCAAGGCATGGAGCACACCAATCTGAAATGTTGGGTGGTAGCTACACTCACCCAAGAGCAGCCAGTGCAGCCATGATTCATTCTACCCTATGTCATATATTTGCAAGTATATTTCAAGACACTTTCTCATCATCTCCATCCATCCAACCAACTATGGGTGACAACTGATATCATGCACCAGCTTGGTATCCACCCAATGGAGAAGTTCCTACCAAAAACTTCTCATACAATAATTGTACCCATCACTATATATGGCCTTGGGAAGACCATGAAGCATGAAGACATCCCAATAAGATAATATGGTCATGGGTGAAGAGATTTACTATGTGAAAATTTCGAAGCAATGTGCATACCTCGATGACGGATTAATTTTGACAATACCATCCTCCACAATCTAATGACAATATTTTCACTCCATGATACATTGAAGTGCATCCTCCTTGAGGTCTCTCCATGACAACCTCTCTCCGATGGCCTGGTAGAATATATGAGGTTCTGAACATGTTGCATGTAGAAACTTCTCTTTGAGCTATGAGATGCTCATCAATAAGGCTCTATCCTGACAATGGAAGATTTTATCCATTACATGATGTCTACCCTCTACCATCTGCCGATCCAATGCTTCATAAGTGAAGTGTTCATCGGAATGCTAAAATAATAACTAGGCCCTCAAATCATGACTGCTCCTTAGTGACAACGATGTTGATCTCCATGATAGTGCATTTGCTGTCACATGGCCCTCTCCATACATAATGCTAAACTCATAGTCTTGCATTGTACTGATCCACCATTGTTGCCTCTTCTACAGCTGTTGCTCCTCCTCAAAAGGATGTCGAATAATATGGTGGTTGGCTTTCACCCGAAATCTACTGCCAATAAAAAAAATACTAGAATTTGACCAATGCATGCATAATGGCCAATATCTCTTTGTCATAAATAGTATATGACATCTCATGCGACAGCAACTTCTGGTTCTCGAAATATATTTTATAGCTTCCCTTCATTATGACTATGCTAATCCCATTCTCAGAAACTCCACAGTCTGACAGAATTTTTTGTGTGCAGCTCAAAAATGTAAAACTGGGATAGCTATACATCTTATCCTTGAAAAAATAAAGGGTCCTCTGTGTATTCATAGTCTGTTGCTCCAAATCAACAATGTGCTCTAAACCTTGGTCATGCAATCTCCTTGATGGCATGACCCCACAAATCTCAATTTGATGTGTTGAAATAATATGGGGTGGAAATTTTTGCATACCTTCGATAAACTGATTCTTGGGAACATATTGCAAAGCTAAAATAGTTCATCCAACCAGTGCAATTGCTTCTCTAATTTCTAGTGATGGTCATGGTTTATCTGCTACTATTGCACCAACAGTGGTATCTGTTTCCTCTTCCTCATGAAACTTCTGAGTCATGACTGGGACTCTCAATGTAGAATGCTAAGGACCATATTGAAAATATGTGAGTGCTCCTCCCATTGATGACAATACCTCTACTTTAGCTGGTGGTGGTGGTAGTTGTTCTTCTCTCGGAGCATCAGTGCTAACATCTTATTTTTTCTCCTCATATACTTCCTCATCAATGTTGGAAAATGTCTTTATGGAAAGTGCCTCTGGTTTTCTTCTATCAAACCTCATTACTAGTCTTTGAGTCAACTATGCATACGCAGTCACTCTTGCATGCTTCAATCTGTCGAACCCCCAATCATTTGCTTCACCTTTTCCACTACTGGGTGTTGGTGGAAGAAATCCTCTAACTTCTCCATCCAAGCCTTTCACGTGATTTTGGATGACCCATTGAATGTAGGCGGAAATAATATATTCTACATATGCCCTCTTCCTCTATTGTTGTTGTGGGGTCTCCAGTTCTCTTTAATTTGGAAAAATTGTTGAAAATTTAGATTTTCTTTGAATGCTCTAGATTGAGATTTGTACTTTGCAAGATAATTACTCAAAGTCTCATGCTCCAAATATCATCAATCTCCATGCCATTCATTTCCTTTTGAAAGAAAAGTAGGCTACAGTAGGGCGTTGTGGAACATTCTGCACCACCGATTGCTTATATTACTGATAAGAAGTTCTCGGACCTTATAAATTCTGAAACCCCCTTGAGGTTTAATTTTTCCTTTCCCTTCTCATTTCTTTGATATCCATGGTTAGACCTTGCATAGATCTAAAGAGAATTATGCCAAAACTTAATCCTTATGCCATTGAAGACTCCTTCTTTTTCTTCTTCTTCTTCTTATTCCTCTAATGTCATGAAATCCCCACAAGATGAGCCAAAGATCATGATCTGATACCACTGTAATAGCCCAAAATGGGAAAGATAGGAATATAGAACATTTATAACATTTCAATCAAGGCAATAACTAGAATGTAAGAACAAAACTGTAAAATGATGAAAATGCCAGAATATAACACCAAGACATTAAAACATTAGTAGAAATAGTTGAGCCATATAATTATGTATCGACAATAATGTAAGTACACATTGCTCCAAAATCAATGGACTTAAGCCACAAGTTGGTTGAAATACACTAATGAAAATTAGCACTGGAAAGTATAAACTCTTGATGCTAGAAACTACTACTGCTCAGAAGAATATCTATGTGCATGAGGCTACTATAGTGCTCATAAAGATCTGGGATTTTAACCACGGATTCTACTTGAACAACCCAGAAAACAGCAGAAATGGTTTGGCCAAATTTTGAGTTTGGAATTTCGAACCTTTTTGGGTTGCACAATGTACCCTTAATGGCTGAGTTATGCACTCCATGGAGAAAATTGCTGATATAGGGCTGAAAGAATGATCTATTAGCTGCAATAGCACCCACTTAGCTCACTAATGGAAGTGTTGGTCCCTTCTCCTAATTCCCTAGCTCAAAACTTGACATCTATCTCCTCCACTTAATATGCAGCTACTACATGCACAAATGCTAGGAAATACTATATTATATAGGAGGGTTGATGATGTAGCCTACTAATAGCTAATAAAATGCTAATCCTAGGCTAAAAAAGTGGTCCCCAGAGTGAAGGATTAATCCCTGACATGATTCCAAGATGAATTGCTTGGAACTTCCTCTTATCCTCAAACCCTCACTGCAGAATTACACAATTCCTACAGGAAATGTTGCTGCATAGGAGAATATATGGATGACCTGATGCCGGATATGAAAATTAAACTCCTAGAAGACTAAAATGAATCCATAATGTGAAGGGTTGATCCCTCCATAGGTTTCTCAGCTGAATTACTGAGAAAAACCTTCCAACTCTCAAACCCAATTTCAGGAGTTCGTAATTCCTATAGCTAGAGGTGCAGATGAGAGTGGTTGAAAGTGGCACTAATTTCTA
Organism: Pinus albicaulis; assembly: GCA_034641835.2. Taxonomy (NCBI): domain Eukaryota; kingdom Viridiplantae; phylum Streptophyta; class Pinopsida; order Pinales; family Pinaceae; genus Pinus; species Pinus albicaulis. Next base: position 695,321,174 of record CM076570.1, on the reverse strand, counting down.
GATGATGAATTCTACCCAAGAAAACCTTCCCAGAGCAGGCACTTGAATTCCCTCGTGGGTAACGATGGGATTCCTGCTCGAGAACACCTTGTGCTAAACAACACAACAGACTTAGATAAACAATTGAAGCATGCAAAGAAATGTATTACACCACTCAACAATAAAAATTTAGACTCCCTTACTTTTCTTCCCTCATCTTCCTTTTATGGTTGTGGGCCTTCCCTAGCCTTGGCCCACCTCATAACTACCCTACACATGTGGCCACTAGCCTCCATAAATACTGCATTGTCCTCCATGATCTCCATCACTGTTGCAATTACTCTCCACTTCCTCCATCATGTGTGCATTTAATGCAACACTTTCTCCATCACTTCATCATTATTTCTCCATGATCTTCCATTTATTCCTCCACTATCTCCATCATCTTCCTCCTTATTTCTCTATCAAATCCACTCTTTCTTCGTTATTATGTTGCTCCACTACTCCATAATACTACTTCACTGCTCAATTAACCCACATTCACACTATAGAAGTGGATTTTATTCATCTACGGGGTTTATGGGTCCCTCCACCATTTTATTTACATAATTAAATATGAAAAGTAAGAACTCTAATATTCCAATTAGCTGATGGAAAATTTGGAATATTACAAGTGATTCGCTAAAGTGAGACTTGGCTCAGCCAATTTGTGGTTGAGTGGAACGTGGAATTCCCATCTCCATTTTGTTTTTACATACATTAATGAAGAGTTCATCCCTTTAATATTTGGTATGAAAATGCACTATTTATTATGTGGATTGCATTTATTTTATATCAATGGTATTTCTGTTGTTATTATGTTGGTTAGAATCATGTATTCTATCAGTGATGATGTAAGGATATATCCATGTTTTTACCTGTAAATGAATACATAATGTATCTATGGTCAAATATATTGTATTGAAGATTATGATGTCAGGGGGAAATGATTATTAGCGATTCTCAAATAAGTATGAGACCCCTATGTTTAAATCAATTGTTTACACATGTAGGTGGAATGTTTGTGACATGTTTAACAAAATTCCTATCATGGCTACGAGGGATCCAGATGATTTTGTGAGGATGTGACTGCTTTCGTACCTTTTCTTTAGTGTTTTTTATCATCCCCTAAATTTTCATGAAGTTCTAGGTACTGAAATGAGCTCTAGGGCTTGAAAAGGTGGCAGAAATCCTGGATTTTCAAATACAAAACTAGCCATTTTGGGCTCTGGCTGCAACCTTTCCTTGGCATGCCTGTGGCTATAGGCTCCTAGCTGCTACCTTGCCTTAGCATGCCTGCAACTAAGGCTTAAAAGGGCAAATAATCAGTCCCCCCTCAGGGTTTAGGGATGTGGGAGCTTCGATTACTTCTTGAAGATGCTTTTTATGTTGCGTAAGGTGTGTTTGTCTTGCTTCCATCAGTTCCACTTCCTTAAGGTCATAGAGGAGGTTGAATCTTGCATTAGCAGCCTCTCGTCGCATGTTTACATTGGTTGGGCAGTTACTTTGGTAGATGTGGGAAGAGGATGTTGCACCTATCACACTCCCTTCAACAATGATTTCTTCCTTATGCATGGGAGCACCCATTATAACCCTTTGTTAGAGATGCCCTCTAGAGCAAAAGTAGTAATATAAGTTAGCATAAAGAAAATTAACTTATTTTACATTTTTATAGGATTATTTCTTGTGTACTTGTAATATGATGGTCAAAGTCAGGATTCCCACCTTGTAAAAACACTATTTTGTATAAAAAATATATTAGCATGGTGTTCTTTTATTTATCTAGAAGGATTTCCTTGATTCTCTCCTCACAGGGTACTCTCTCTCAAGAATTCAGTAGGACTCATCATGAGATACAAAAAAAATGATATATTTTAATGATACATATGCCCAGATTTTAGTGATACATGTTATGAAACCAACTCAGAAAACAATAGAAATAGTAGATCAATGACTTAAAAATATCCTCCTCGAGGGGAGAAACTAATTTAAATTACAAATATGAACAATTCTTGGATGATTCAAATGATAAAACCTAGTTTCTATATAGGATTCTAATGGTTCACAATATAATTAGAGCCAACATAACAATAATAATGCAAGGGAAAAATAATAACAATAGTGGGATTGTATGGGCCACAGTAATAATAATATGAGGAATACATGGGAAAAACAGTAAAAATAAGGGGCTACACTAGCATTATAGTTAGCTAACATTCCCATCTCCTTAGAAAGAGTGTTTTCCTCAATGCTTGAGCAGTTTTGGATGCTTATGTATAAAATTATCATCCTCCCATGTCGAATATTTAGCAGGTAAGTTTTTCCACTTGATGAGATTCTCTGAAATTGATCAATTTCATAGTTGTCAAGTTCTTGTTTCCATAATACACGTTCCAATATGATTTTACCTTCCTCTTCCAGTTATGGAAATATTGTTTGAACTAGAAGCTTTTCATGTATAACCTTGTTTAATCATGAAAAATGGAAAACTAGGTGCACTCGAGAAGATGCAGGAAACTCCAATTTGTATGTCATAGTACCAATATTTTGCAAAACCTTCTAAGGACCATATTACTTTGGTGATAATGTATTATCCTTCTTATCTTGCTTTAGGGACATTTTTTTGTAGGGTTGTAGCCATAAAAATACCCAGTCGCATACATCAAAATATGTTTCACTGCAATGTTGATCTACCTATTGTTTCATTCGAGTATGTGCCAAAGTGAGATAATCCTTTAAGAGTTGGAGAATTTTTTTTAGACTCTAGATGTGATCTTCCAATGCTTGAAATTTAGAATTTTATTTAAATATGATGTGATATACGGTGACTAATATCCATAAAGTTCCATAAATGAGGTCATTTGTGTTGCAGTATGGCAGGAAGAACTATACCACCATTAAGCTTGAGGTAACCATTTGACCCATTGTGTTTGCTTATCATATACAAAGAAATGAAGATATCCTTGGAATTTTTTTTTTCTATATCAGTTTTCCCAGCAGATTGAGGATAATAATCTAGCTATGAGAAAATTGAGTACCCAAAGAAGAAAATAGTTTTGCCCAAAAATTTCCAGTGAAAATGGGATCTTTGTCGCTTACAATAATCTATGGGTCTATATGTAGCTTCTAAATTGTTTCCATAAATGAAATATCAACTATAATGGATTTAAATGGATGATATAATAAAAAAAAGAGTGCATACTTGGTAAGTCTATCAAATACCACCATGATGACACTCTTTCCTTCAAACTTGGGTAAACCTATGATAAAATCCATTGAAACCTCCTCCCAACATTGAATTGGAATGGATAAAGGTTGTAATAGACCCAAGGTCTTAATTTTCTCAACTTTAGTCCTAATTTACCTCCTAAGGGAGAGGTGTGAAATTCAAAAAGAATATTTTGTTTGAGGTGGGAATTGTTACAAAGATATAAGCAATCTTTGTACAATAATGAATAATTTTTCCATCTAAATGTATCTGATGTATTGGGATCTTGCTCAAACTTTTGAATGAGTGTCCACACTTATTCATCATTATTATATTCATCCATTACTTTTTTTATTCAATTTGGTTGGATAATATAAATGGCACAAAGAAATGCTTCCACATCCTCATCATTTCTTGAGAGTGCATCTGCAACAACATTTTGCTTCCTTTTTTTTAAGATGATCTCAAAGTCATAACCCAAAATTTTTGTGACCCATTTTTTCTACTATTTTGAAGATAATATTTGCTACATAAAGTATTTAAGACTATCATGATATATTTTTACCTTGAAGTGTCTTCATATTAGGTAAGGTCACCATTGCTTTAGTGCATGTAGTGTTGCCAACATTTCCTTTTCATAAATAATATTTTGTAATAATTTCCTTTTATTGGAAAACTTTCAAAAGAAAATGGTCATGCTTCTTACATTAAAGCAACACCAATTCCATTTCTCGAGGCATCACATTCCAAAATAAATGTTTTTGTGAAGTCTGGCGTAGCTAATACCAACACTTGGCACGTTGCCTGTTTAAGATGTTGAAAGGCCTTAGCTGCTTTTGGAGTTCATGAAGATGAATATTTATTCAGAAATGTTGTTAAAGGTGCTTCTATTATCCCATAGTTATTAATAAACATGCAATGATACCTTATCAAGCTGATAAATCCTCACAGATGCTTTATGGTTGTGAGGATTTTCCATTCCTTAATGGATTTAATGTTGTTAGGGTCTAATTTAACAACCCTCATGAGATACAAAACAATGTAGATATTCCACCTCATGTACTCAGAAGAAAAATTTGGAGGTTATTTCATATTATTGTTTCTCCTCCAATAGTTTGATTACCCTATCAACATGTTGAACATGATCCGTCCAAGATTTGTTCTAGATTAGTATATAATCAAAAAATAATAACACAAATTTTCGATGGAAGGGTTTGAAAAAGGAATTCATCAAACGTTGAAATGTAGAAGGTGCATTGGTAAGTCCAAAAGGCCTGACCATAACTTCATAATGCCCCTAATGAGTTCTGAATTTTTCTTTTGGAATTTCTTCAATGTTCATTATAATTTGATGATATCCTAAATGAAGATCCAACTTGGTGAAGTAAATCGCTCCATGTAATTCATTCAATAACTCATCGATGGTGGGAATTGGAAAAATATCTCTAATAGTGAGCTTGTTAAGCTCCCCATAATATGGAAACATGCACCAGGATCCATTATTCTTGTGCACTAATACTACTAGAGCCGAAAAAGAACTTTGAATAGGTTGAATTACGCTGACATCTAGCATTCATGAAACCATACGTTCAATTTCAATATTTTGGGCATAGGGATATATGTAAGGCATGTTGTTTGGAGGAACACTTCCTGGAATCAAATGAATAACATGATCATGATCAATAATATGTGGGAGGAGTTTGGTAGTCTCAAATACCTTGGAATTATTGTCCAAGATTTTTTAGAGATTTCGAGAAATAGATGGTTTCAATGTTTGACCCTATAGTGAGCATAATTTTGCAATTAAACGACATTGTTATTTCTTGAGAAGCTTTGTCATGCCATTAGATCTAATTATATTTCATGGTTTCCAATCAATACCCCTTAATTGAACTTCCTTTCCTTCCCAAAAAAATTTCAAGAAAACTTCTTGAAAATTAAAAGCTATCGTACCCAAAGATTGTAACCATTGGACTCTTAGTACAACATCATCATAACCCATTGGAATGGAGATCATTGGACTATTAAATACATATTCCCCCATGGTTAGCTTGATATTATGTCACTTTTAAGAGAAATTTATAGTTCCTCTATTTGCAAGCATCGCTTGACACTCTGGTGATGGGCATAGGAAGAAATTGAATTCCTTGACTACCTTACAATGAATAAAATTATGGGTACTACCTGAACCAATCAACACTATTACCTTTTTATTCTTGATATTTCCTTATATATTGAGGGTTTGAGGAGTGGTAATTCTTTCTAATTCATTAAAATATATGGTAGGATTCATTTATTCTTTCTCTAGGGTTGTCTCCGATTGTATATCCTCTTCTTTTGAAGTTTCTTGTTCCTTTTCATCCTCCTCTTCACAATTTATGTAAAATAATTTTTTCTCGACACACTTATGACCTTTAATGTAATTTCTATCACAATTGTATAAAATTCATTTTGATATTTTTCTTCCAATTTTTGTTGTGTCAACCTTCTAGGTTTTGGAAGGCTACAAGTGGAAACACTTCCATATTTATAGTTGTGAGTGGTAGGATTCCTTATTGCCATAAGTTTTCTTTCAAATTCTGGCCAACCTAAATGCTTTCTCCAGTGAATCAGGTTCCCAAAGGTGAACCTCATATTCGATGTTATCCCTTAAATTCCTTATGAAATATTCAATCCTACGTTGTTCAAAAATATCATCTAGCCTTATATTAAACTTTTTGAAGTCCTCAATGTGCTCTGCCATTGATCCATTTTGTTTGAGATTTATCAATTAGCTAAAGAAGGTGTTTCTCTTTGTATCCTCATAATGTGCTATCATTTCCTCCATAAAAATTCACCAAGCGACAAGTGATTTATGGTAACAAAGACATCGATAGCATACAAAATAATGTGGTTCAAATATAGAGTTTCAATGTGTACATTTTGTGTGTGTTTCACATTATGGAGATCAAAATATTGCTTCATTTGTACTATCCATGTTACTAGATCCTTGCCATCAAACTTCCTCACATAAATATTTGGAATAGTTTGGGTCTTTAATCCAAAATTAGAGTCTATGAAATCATGATTAACATTTACTTTTTTCTCATCATGAGTTTCATCTAATACCTTTTCGCCATTAGGAAGCATTTCTTGTAACAACTTTGTCAAATATTATTTTAAACCATTGTTCAAATCTTCCATTTTTCCTTTCATTTTTTCCTCTATACCATCCACATTAGTTTTCATATCACCCTTCAAACTTTCCATGTCTAATTTTAAACTATTCATGTCTCCTTTTAAATCATCCATTTCCCTTTTTAGTTCATTTTTTTCTTTTCTTTGTGAGAGCGAAATTTTTTGCACTTGATCTTGTAATTTTGTGATATCATGCTGCAATTCTTCCTCATCATGCGTCATAGTAGAGCTTTATGTTGGCTTAATTAGTGTGGAATTATTTTGTTTAAGAGGAATATTATAACCCAATACTAATATCTACGATCCATTGGAATCACTTCAGACTTATTTTTCAAACAAAATTTATGCAATCTAAAAAAAAAATACAAGCCTTTTTCTTGTTTTTAGGAGCTTGATCTTGAAACGATTGTAACTCTGTAATTTAGGTTCTCTAAGTTTTGAAATTTGGTCTTGTTGTATCCCTCGAAATTGAATTTCCAATCCCACAATTCAACCTGAGATTATAGTCTTCAACAAAGAGTATGCCTGATCTCCCACAATGGCTTGATTGTAACTTGTACGAAGTGCCACATGTCACTGTTTCTACCTTCGCACCTGAAATTTCTACAAGAAAAACTATATTCCATGCACGTCCAACCAATTTTTACAGAATTCAAATCTAATTCTTGAAATGAAAGCTATGATGATTTTCCCTAGGTCACGAGATCGGATTTTGGAGCCTGCCAAACCCTAAGTCCCCTGGATCATATCACCAAAAATATATCGAAACAACATCTAAATTTTTTACAAAAAGTTAATCACGATTTCTACTCCACGTGGTTGAAACTTTAGCTTCTCCATCCTATTAGAAATTGTTTTATGATGAACATACTAATATGTTCTGTTTGAAGAAGCATAACCATAGAATCTGTTGATCATGTTAGCCCCCTGTTAAATTCTGACAAGCAATCCCCTTTAAACCCCTTTGTTAGGCCTAAAAAACCCTTTTTCTGCTTATCGTTTCCCTCCTCCAAACTCAAAGTTGCATAAAAAAGGTCCGAAAGCACACATTTTAACATATTTAAGGCCTAGCACCTTTCGGCACTAGCCCCCTCAGACTTTTTCTCCACGTGACCTGGGCGCTAGACCAAGCGCTAGCCCAAAGAGCGCTTATTGCAGATGGATATCAGGCGCAGTATTATCCATCGATCTGTACAGATCGGACGGCCTTCATAGATCAGCGTCGTGCCCATGGCCCAACCTATCCACCATCCAATCAACCTGCAAATCAACGATCCGCAGCTCACCCGCTCTTGTGGTCCCTGCGCCCAAAAGCACTGTTTAAAAACTGGTGGTATCCATCGCACCGCGTTTGGAGGATGGGCGGTAATTTTATTTTCGGAGCGATTCCACTCACCGCCTTACACGTGGCTCCGTCACTATTTCAAAACTTCCCTCCCATCGTGCGTTATCGTTCGTAATTTCACTCGGCACGATATGCATATCAACCATCCAATCTGGGGCTCTCCATCCAACAGTCATCGCACCCCGAAGATGCACGGAGATTAACCCAAGGTATCCATACCCCTGGCCCGCCATCCATCACCCTTCAATATGTTTTCCACCGTCGATCTCCTCCTGAGATCGGATGGTCAAGATTTATCCACACGCCCACCATTGGCCAGTCCTGTCATGTCACCATTCCACGTGTGTTCGTCACATGCCCATTCCTTATATATATTCCATTCTAAGGTTGATTTCTAAGGTTTTGCATTTAATTTTCTGCATTCCGCCAACCTTCACCAGAGCATTTCTTCACCATTCTGCTACATTTTTCTACCACGACCCTGCATTGTTCCACCATTTCACCATGTTGCGCTATCATCCTCTCTATCCCCGCTGCATCCAGTTTCCCGTGCATTTGTTTTCTTGACGATTTTGTGTGTTTTGTAGGGTACGAGTGACGGTAAACCGCCATGATTCACAGTCTCAATTACAGTAACAAAGAACACCAGAAAGGACCATTTTTCAAAGGCTAGAATTATGGAGAAAGGCATGGGAAGCTGTTACGACATGACCTCCATTAAAGAAACAGGGTTAAACTCCGTCAAACCCTCCAGAGTCATTCAAAGCGTAGCTTTCGCGATCGGAAACATTAATATTATAGACAAAGAGTATCAGTGAAAGGCAAAGAGTTAAAGGCGCATAATTGAAGACTTTCGAGCCTTAACCTAACCATTTGAAGGCATAATACTAGATATAAGACCCCGTAGATCACTCAGAAGGTCTATGCATAGAAAAAAATACCCTCAGGGTTTCATTTCAGTAGAATTCTCTTTCCAGGGAAGGATAGACTACCCATGTGGTTTTATTTCTCTACTGTGTTCCTGAAGAGACTTCCACCTAGTGCGTTTATTTCAGAAAGCATGCCACAGAGTACATACAACACTACAGATTCATCAAGAAGTATGGGTGTGCACGTTTCCGCCATCCTGTCTTAATGAGGCAGATTAAATGTTCATCATCCATTTCCTTTACTAGGGTTTTATTTTTCTCCTATAAAACTCCGGAAGAACAGATTATGAAAGGTTCCAGATTTTATCAGAAAATTATGCAGTGAGAGAACTTTTGTATGAATTTTGTAAAAACTCTTATATGAATGTACAAAGCCCGTTGGGTTTCAGTGAGGAGGAGTTCCGTCTTTAAAGATGATTCTGGTCTTTGGTGTCTTACAGTGTGTAACTTTCTCTTATATGTGCTAATTTAATCATTCATTTCGTTTCATCCGCCTTTCTTGTATCATGTTTCTGGAATGCGAAAACATATTTTTTCCATCGAATTGGTGACACAGGTATCCGGGGTTATCATCTCAATGAAAACTAGTATTATCTTAATCTTTCATACACAGCAAACACCCTCTGACAATTTATTTCTCTGAAGCATATTTTGAATCGGACCTCTTTACAGTAAGCTGCCTCTGAATTTTCTGATGTGTTTGTGTTAGGGTTCCTCACAGATTGCCTCTACAATATTTCTTTCCCTATGTTAAGTTTCTGAAGGTTTTGGTCCCATTCAAATTAATATTTCTTTTTTATAAGATAACATGAGAGCCTTTTGTTGATAACTTCCCCTGTTATATCACAGCTCCTTGCTATATATATATAAGATGTCCTAGGCATTGGTCTTTCACAACTCAAGGTTCTCTCTAGGAACAACAACATATTTTTGGCACCATTGTCGGGGAACGAAGTTGAGAAAATTTAAATCCCTCGGCCTTGAAAAAACCTAATTCACTCTTCAAATAGGTGAGAATGGAGAGTTGATAGTTGTAGATCCCTCACCTTGGCGACTCCACAATCATTTATTAGATAAATTTACTTGCAGTCTTGGCTCCTCGTAAGCCACACCTGAGGTCAGATATGTCATAGCCTAAGACACCCTCAGTGTCTAACCCAGAAAAGATCATACATAGAAGAATTTCGAGGGAAAGGAAATCAGTCCACACTGAAATCTCTGAATTTTCTGTAGAAAACTTTCCATCCTCTTCTTCTCAAGTATCCCAAGTGCTAGGTCTCGACTCCACTGTGGGAGATACCAATTACTATTCAGATAGTCCACCCCGGGGAGTTGTCAGAATTAAAGACGACTTTCACCCTACTCCTGAGGTCGAAGAGGTCAAGGAAGTCACCGAAGTATCTACTATTAACATACCGTTGTTCCCCTCAACACCTCAAGTTGTTGTCCAGTACATTCCTATTTTATTCGTACTCCACTTCCACCTCCTACTCCTCCTTTTATGCATCAAACTATTGCACTACCTCCACCCCCTCTAATGGCCAATGTTCCAGGCTTCTTGTTAAATAAATATTCCCCCTTGGCATTACCTCAAGTGTTGAATGATATGCCACAGGATTATCTGAATATCTTACCCCGATTCAATGGGGAAAACGAGATTGATGCTCAAAAACATCTTGAGGTCTTCTGCTCTTTTGCAGAGAAATTTAATGTGGAACATTTAGATGTAGTCTTAAGGCTGTTTGTCCAATATCTTGATGGTGAAGCTCGAAAATGGTTTAAGACATTGGGAGACCGTTCTGTTAACACTTGGGAAGTAATGGAAGATAATTTTCTCAGGAAATGGGGAGAGAAGAAATATCATGGACATTGTCTTATTGAGTTCAATACACTCAAGAAAAGACATAATGAAGGGGTGTCAGAGTTCATCAAGAGATTTAATAAATTGTATTTGAGTCTTCCGGCGGATATGAAACCTCATCAAACTACTGCTAAAGTTGTTTTCGTAGCAGCCTTTGACTCAGAATTTGGTTTCTCTCTGAGAGAAAGAAATCCTGCCACTCTAGATGATGCTCAGACAGATGCACTAGAGTTGGAGGCAAATTTCGCCTCCACTGGTAAATCAAAGGGAAAATCTGATCAAGATACTAAAAGAAGGGGCAAAGAGGAGGTATCTACCTCTAACCAGGACAAAGACTCAGCTAATGATAGAATTGAAGAAATGAAAAAAATGATTAAGAACCTTTCTGGTAAGTTGGTCAAGCTTGAATTAGAGGCCAAGAATTTAGCCTCCAAGAATTTCCAGAATGCTCCAAACAGAGGTTACAATCCTCAGTATAGGAAACCACCCCTGCAAATATTGCAAAGGGGACTAAAGGAACAACAAGATCAGGTACCACACCCTTTGTACTTGGAAGGTCCAGTGGATGGTCCTACTGAAGACACTGCCTATGAGCTGGAGGATGCAAATTTTGCTTTCTCGGATAGTGATAAAGAAGAATGCCCCTTGCAAGGAAGTGATGGAACCGAGTACTCATTGCAAGGAGAAGAGAAGGCTAGAGACACAAAAGACTCAGAGATTGATCACTATTGCAAGAAATTTTTTGATTTCATGCAAGCACAGTTCAATAGAAGATATGATCTCAGATCTTCTAGGAAGAGGACTCGTACTCAAGATCAAGAAGAAGAGGTACCCCAGAAGGAAGCACCTTTTTAGAAGGAGTCAACAATGTAGAAAGTCACAGACAAAGGTAAGGGGCCTCTAAACAAACCTTTGCAGTCTAATGGTCAAATTCCTTCCTCTTCAAAAGTAGTCATTCCCCCTAATACCAAGTCTGTGTCAAAAGAAGTCAAACCCTCAGCCGAAAATAAAGAGTCAAAAGAGGTTATAATATAGAATTCCTCTCCTACTTTCAGTCTGCAAAAGGAACTTGAGAAGGTCAAAATCCCAGTTCCCTTGACTGGACTGTCTAAACAACCTACATATCAATCCCAAGTCACCGCTTTCATGATCCCTCTAGAAGTAGCACTCATCCCAAATATTCTCAACCTTCAAGAAGAAATACCCATGGTTGTATTTGGCCCACATGTTGAGGAATTAGATGCTTCTACTCCTCCCTTCTATGTGTCTCTAGTGATCCATGACCTGTTATTACATAATTGTATGTTAGATTCTGGTGCTTCCCATAATCTTCTTCCTCTGTTAGTCATGGAACAACTAGGATTAAAAATAACCCATCCATACAAGGACCTCTATTCATTTGATTCCAAAAGAGTTAAATGCCTAGGGATGATCAAGGATTTGGTGGTCAATTTGGCCCAAATCCCAGCAAAAAGGTGTGGTAATGGACATCATGGTGGCTGACATCCTAGCTCGCTTCGGCATGTTGCTATCAAGGTCCTGGGGAACAAAAATTGGTGGGTCAATCAAGTTGGACTTAACATATGCCACTATCCCAGTTTTTTTTGGCTTGGAGAGGAGGTTGTATAGGGAAACTAGATTTGTCAAGATGGTTACTAAGGCTGACAACTCTATTAATTCACCAGTCTACAGTAAAGAAGGAGATTTCTCATGCTTGATGCTGGAAGAAGATCAAGATTATGCTCATGAACCATCCATCTACCAGATCAAGACTGAGCAGCCCTTAGAGAGCCATGAAGTAGGAATCTGGACAATTCATTTTGACAGAGAAAATTCAAGAGAAGGTAATGGAGCTGGAATACTATTCATTTCTCCTACAGGCAAATGGGTACCACTGTCTTTCAAGCTAGAATATGAAGCCACTAATAACGTGGCTGAATATGAAGCACTTTTGTTGGGGTTCCAGATAGCCAAGGGCATAAATATACAAAGTTTAAAAGTTTTGGGAGATTCAAAACCGGTGGTTAGACAAGTCAAGAATCAGCGTCAAACCAAACATCCTCGGCTGAGGGCTTATAGGAATGAAGTTTGGGACATGGTGGAGAATTTTTTCTTGGCATTTAATATCCAGTTCATGCCCCAGGAATAGAATAGGATGGTCGATTCCCTTTCTGTCGCTACTAGTACATTCCATCCACCTCATAACCCTCTCTTAAGGTATGAAATTGAGGTACGTTATCGACCATCAATCCCAGATAACATCAAGCAGTAGCAGGTATTTGAGGATGAAGAATAGGTGAAGAGATTCCTAGAAATAGTAGGGGAATTCTCCAATATGGAGATTGATGTTTGTGAAGAAGAAGGGACTGAAGACACTTCAGAAAGAAATTGGGAAGAGAAAATGGCAGGTAATAAAGTGTTGCAATTGAAGGGAAACATTATACCTAGAGGGCTGGTGCCTTTAAAAATTATTTAACAAGAACGATGTCCCACTGCAGCCAAGCAAAGTGGTAGAAGAAAATCTAGTAGAAGGCCTAAATCTTGGTACTGATGCTGACCCCAAAATTGTAAAGTTATCCAAGAAGATCCCAGAAGAATATAAGAAGCTATACCTAAAATTATTTCAGTCTTACAAAGATGTGTTTGCATGGTCTTATCAATACCTAAAAACTTTTGACATCAGTATAATGCAGCATAAAATTCCACTAAAGGGAGATGATAAATGTCATAAGTAGAAGCTTAGACAGATAAATCCCCTGCTGTTTCCCTCCATTGAGAAAGAAATTAAGAAGCTGTTAAAGGCCAAAATAATTGTGCCATTCAGGTACTCTGAATGGGTAGCAAACCTAGTCCCTGTCCGAAAGAAGAATGGAGAAATAAGGCTATGTGTTGATTTCCGAAATTTAAATCGAGCATCCTTAAAAGATAATTATCCACTGCCCAAGATGGATCACATCCTACAGAAAGTGGTTGGAGCTTCTAGTATGTCAATGATGGATGGATTCTCTGGTTACAATTAGGTGGTTGTACTTCTAGAAGATCAGAAGAAGACCGCTTTCACCACGCCATGAGGGACATTTATGTATGCCAGGATGCCTTTCGGGTTGATTAATGCAGGGGCCACTTTTCATAGGGCCATGGACATTGCTTTTGTTGGGGAGAAAGATAAATTTTTGGTTGTCTACCTCGATGATATCACTGTGTTTTCAAAGGGCGATACGAAGCACATTGAGCATTTTCATAGAACTTTTGAGAAATGCAGAAGGTATGGTCTTTCTCTCAATCCACAAAAGTATTTATTTGCATTAGAAGAAGGCAAGATTTTGGGACATATTGTGACTAAATATGGGGTAAAAATAGACCCTAAGAGGGTGGAGGTTATAAATGGTATTTCTCTTCCCAGAAATAAGAAGGAAGTACAGGTTTTCCTAGGCCGCATTAATTTTCTGAGAAGGTTTATTCCTAACTATGCTGAAATAGTTACACATATAACTGACATGCTGAAGAAAAATAATGAGGTTAAGTGGTCCCAGGAATCAAGAGAGAACTTTACCAGAATTAAAAATTCTTTTGTTGAAGCCGCAGTGTTAGCTGGACCAGATTATGCCAAACATTTCATGATATTTTCATTTGCATCACCTCATACGGTGGCAGGAGTTTTATTGCAGAAAAATGAAGAAGGGTACGAGCAGCCCATCGCCTTCTTCAGTCAGGTGCTCCGTGATGAAGAAATGAAATATAACATATTAGAAAAGCAAGCATACACCCTGGTGAAATCCCTTAAAGCATTTTGCATGTATGTCTTGCAGTCCCATATCACTGCATTTGTGCCTACAGCAGCTGTAAAAGACATTCTTATCCAAGGGGATAGTGAAGGAAAAAGGGGGAAGTGGATTGCCAAAATACAGGAGTATGTGCTAGACATCTGCCCTACCAAACTGATCAAAGGACAAGGGCTAGCCAAAATCTTATTCGAATCAAACTATCAGGCTCTAGGTATAAATTTGTCCATAATAGCAAGTGAGGAATCTGAGGAGAAAGAAGAGTGACAGGGAGTAGAGATAACTACTTCGGAAACACATATAAAGTACCTCACCAGTCAGTGGTACAAAGAGATAGTAGAATATCTCCTCACACTCAGCTACCCTCCAAGCTGTGATAAATCTAAATACAGAGCGCTAAGGTTGAGATCACAAAAGTACATAGTCGCCAATGGCTGGATATACTGGCGAGATCCCTCAGGCATTCTACTCCTGTGTCTCACAGAGGATGAGGTGGAGAGTATAATGGCCGAATTTCATGAAGGAATCTGTGGGGGTCATTACAGCTGGAGGGCCACTACTCACAAAATCCTGAAGGCTGGTTTCTATTGGCCCAAGCTCTTTGGAGATGTTTTTTCATGGGTTAGAGCTTGTCAGAAATGTCATAAATTTTTTAAAAGACAGAAGTTGGCACCTCTACCCATGATTCCCGTTCACGTGGACGAACCATTCCGGCAACAGGGAATTGCCTTTATAGGTGAAATACATCCTCCATCGAGTGGTCAGCATAAGTGGATATTAACTGCCACTAATTATTTCACAAAATGGGTGGAAGCCATACCTTCAAGGAATGCAACAGATGCTATGATAATAAAGTTCATGGAAGAAAACATCATATCCAGGTTTGGCTGCCCTGCCAGAATAGTAACTGATAATGCCCAGGCCTTCAAGTCTACAAAGTTTGTGAGCTTCTGCCAGCAGTATAACATCACACTAAGTCACTCTACAGCCTATTAACCACAAGGAAATGGCTTTTCAGAGTCTTCAAATAAAACCCTGGTGAGGGCACTGAAGAAGGCTATCAACGAAAATCAGAAAAATTGGGATTCCCAGTTGAAATTTGCTCTGTGGGCCAATAGAATTACTAGCAAGAGAGCAACGGGGAAATCTCCATATGAATTAGTATATGGGAGGGCAACAATATTCCCTATTCATTTAGCCTTACCAGTAGCCCGATTCTTGCAAGAAAGTCAAGAAGAGCCTGATGATGTGACCAGGAGAATAAATCAGCTGGTGGAGTTGGAAGAAACACACAACCAGGTAAGTCAAAGGTTGACTGAATATCAAGAGAAGATGAAGTACCTTTTTGATCAACATGCCAAGGATAGGAAGTTGTAGATTGTTGATTTAATGCTCAGATGGGATATCAGGAGAGCTGAAAAGGGGAAACATGGTAAATTTGACCCACTCTGGTTCGGCCATTTTAAAATCGTGGAACAAAGGGGAAACAACACTTTCAGGTTGGAAAATTTGCAGGGAGACTTGCTCGATGCCCCTGTAAATGGTCAGTTCCTTAGACCCTACTTCCAGTGCTGATTTAGGCATAGATAGCCTGGTGTATCATACTGTACATTAGTTTCCTGTTTTCATGCTTGTTTGAAAAGTGTGGGTGTCGTGATGAATTATGAAAAGAAAAGTAGAAATGCTGAAGAACAGTGTCCGCATAAAATATTAACCAGTGATCTGTGAAGTTCTCGACACGCCCAGGGATGAATGTGTTGTCCCTAGGTGGAGCCAATGTTGATCATGTCAGCCCCCTGTTAAATTCTGACAAGCAATCCCTTTTAAACCCCTTTGTTAGGCCTAAAAAACCCTTTTTATGCTTATCGTTTCCCTCCTTCAAAATCAAATTTGCATAAAAAAGGGCTAGAAGCACACATTTTAACATATTTAAGGCCTAGCACCTTTCGCCCCTAGCCCCCTCAATATTTTTCTCCACGTGACCTAGGCGCTAGACCAAGCGCTATCCCAGAGAGTGCTTATTACAGATGGATATCGGGCGCAGTATTGTAGATGGATATCGGACGGCCTTCATAGATCAGCGTTGTGCCCATGGCCCAATCTGTCCACCGTCTGATCAACCTGCAAATCAACGGTCCACATCTGACCCACCCTTGTGGTCCCCGCACCCAAAAGCACTGTTCAAAAGCCAGTGGTACCCATCGCACCGCGTTTGGAGGATGGGGGGTAATTTTATTTTCAGAGCGATTCCACTCACCGCCTGACACGTGGCTCCATTACTATTTCAAAACCGCCCCCCCATTGCGCATCATCATTCGGAATTTGACCTGGCGTGATATGCATACCAACCATTCGATCTGGGGCTCTCCATCCAATTTTCATCGCACCTTAGAGATGCGCGGAGATTAACCCAAGCTATCCGTACCCCTGGCCCGCCATCTGTCGCCCTCCGATATGTTTTCCACCATCGATATCCTCCTGAGATCGAACGGTCCATATTTATTCGCACACCCACCGTTGGCCGGTCCTACCACGTCACCATTCCATGTGTGTTCGTCACACGCCCATCCCTTATATATATTCCATTCTAAGGCCAATTTCTAAGGTTTTAAATTTAATTTTTTGCATTCTGCCAACCTTCACCAGAGCATTTCTCCGTCATTCCGTTGCACTTTTCCACCACCACCCTACACTGTTCCACCATTTCACCATGCTGCGTTGTCATCCTCTCTATCCCCGCTGCATCCAGTTTCCTGTGCATTTGTTTTCTTGAATATTTTGTGTGTTTTGCAGGGTACGAGTGGCGGTAAACTACCATGATTCACAGTCTGAATTACAGTAACAGAGAACACCGAAAAGGACCATTTTTCAAAGGCTAGAATTATGGAGAAAGGCCTGGGAAGCTGTTACGACATGACCTCCTTTAAAGAAGCAGGGTTAAACTCTATCAAACCCTCCAGAGTCATTCAAAGAGTTGATTTCGTGATCGGAAACATTAATATTGCCAACATAGCGTATCAGTGAAAGGCAGAGACTTAAAGGCGCATAATTGAAGATTTTTGAGCCTTAACCTAAACATTTGAAGGCAGAATACCAGATCGAAGACCCATTATATCACTTAGAAGGTCTATGCACACAAAAAAAATAACCTCAAGGTTTCATTTCAGTAGAATTTTCTTTCCAGGGAAGGATGGACCGCCCATGTGGTTTTTATTTCTCTACTGTGTTCCTGAAAAGACTTCCACCCAGTGCATTTATTTTAGAAAGCAGGCCACAGAGTACATACAACACTATAGATTCATCAAGCATTATGGGCATGCACGTTTCCGCCATCCTATCTTAATGAGGCAAATTAAATGTTCATCATCCATTTCCTTTACTTGGGTTTTCTTTTTCTCCTATAAAACTACGGAAGAATAGGTTATGAAAGGTTCTAGATTTTATCAGAAAATTATGCAGTGAGAAAATTTTTGTATGCATTTTGTAAAAACTCTTATATGAATGTACAGATCCTGTTGGGTTTCAGTGAAGAGGACTACCGTCTTTAAAGATGATTCTTGTCTTTGGTGTCTTACAGTGTGTAACTTTCTCTTATATGTGCTAATTTAATCGTTCATTTCATTTCATCTGCCTTTCTTGTATCATGTTTCTGGAATGCGAGTGGCTCACTGGTTTTTGGTATGGATTTATCCAAGGTGATACCCATCCTCGAATTAGTCAAGCGCTTTCAATATGGCTCAGGCATGATATATTGTTTCACTTTTCATTTCAACCATATTTCTGCTATATTAGCTTCTTTGAGAGGTTATTTTTAAAACGATATTGTCATGTATGGATTCTTAAATTGGTAAGCCCATTACATGGTGATAATGTGTATCTGGATATCATCTCAATGACAAATAGTATTCTCTTAATCTTTCATACACAGCAAACACCTTCTGACAATTTATTTATGTGACACATCTTTTGAATCGTCCCTCTTTACAGTAAGCTACCTCTGAATTTTCTGATGCATTTGTGTTATGGTTCCTCACATATTGCCTCTGCAGTATTTCTTTCCCTGTGTCAAGTTGCTGAAGGTTTTGGTCCCATTCAAATTAATATTTCTTTTTTAGAAGATATCATGAGAGCATTTTGTTGATAACCTCCCTTGTTATATCACACGCTCCTTGCTATATATATAAGATGTCCTAGGCACTGATCTTTCACAACTCAAGGTTGTCTCTAGGAATGAAAATAGAATCCAAATCTCTCATACTAAATGTTATGAAAACATGTCACAAACAATAGAAATAGTATATCAATGACTTAAAAACTATCCTCTTCGAGGGGGAAACCAAATTTAAATTACATAAATGAACAATTATTGGATGATTCAATTGAAAAAACTTCCCTTCTATATATAGGATTCTAAGGGGTCACAATATAATTAGATATGACATAAAAATAATAATGTAAGGGAACAATAATAACAATAGTGGGCTTTTGTGGGGAAAACTAATAACAATATGGGGACTACATGGGCACAAAAATAATGTTAGGTCCCTATATTACTAGTATAGTCCCTTATTTTTGTTAGTATAACCCCTTTATTTCTATTTTTGTACCCTTGTAACCCAGATATTGTTATTATTGTGCCCTTACATTATTATTGTTAGGTCGGCTAGGATTATATTGTGACTCCATGGATTCCTATATATAGGATGTTTTGTCATTTGTATCATCCAAGAATTTTTAATTTATGTAATGTAAAGGAGGTTTCCCCCTAGAAGTGGCTTATTTCTAAGGCATTTATCTCTCTTTTCTTCTATTTTTGGAGTTGGTTTCATAACATTTGGTATCAGAGTTTTGGATTCTAGGGTTTCACTCCTCCAAACAGGTCAATGTGGAATTTGCACTCTAACTTTTTTTCTATGAAGGTTAAGAAGCTGAAATTTTTACACAGTCAAGCTGAGATTTGGAGGAATGTCTTGTAAAACTTTCAGATCTTGGCTCAAAATAATTTTGGAGAGATGATATTTTTAAGTTAGGGATGTTTTAGGCTCTCGAATTTTACCTGAAATAGGTCATCGTGCACTTTTTTCTGTAATGTTTTTTCTAAGAATTTTCAGATGTTGAAAGATTACAGAGTGAAGGAGAAATCTGGAGGAACGTCATGTAAAAATTTCAGATCTTGTTTTACAATATTTTAGGAGATATTATCTCTGGAAGTTAGGGTTTTTTTAGGCTTCTGATATTCATCTCAAAGAGGTGACTGTGGGAAAAGCGTCATAACTATCTCATTGAGCATCAGATTGGAATTTTGTAAAACATTACTACAAGAAAATGGACCGTAGTTTCCTTTGTATCAATTTTAGAACCAAAGGAGGAAACAATGATACATGTCACATCGTACAAGTTTTCTCTACTGAACTAGTTAATAATTAGGTCATTGTAGGATATTGGGCATAAATTTTCCTTGAAGAATCCAAATCAAGCAGACCTATGCCATTCGAAAGAAGATTCATAGGGCTACTACAGGGCCGAATTTCTTATTGAAGATCCAAAGTCACAGATATAATTCCGTTTCATTATAGAGCTCCTCAAAATTAAGAAAAAGGTGTGTATTTTTTTTTCGAATTGCATAAGTCTTGTGTGAAAAATCAGTTTGAAGTGAATCCAAGGGAAAATTGAAGCATAGATATCAGTATTGGGTTCTAAAATTCCACTTGAAAAGAATTCAACACCCATTAAGCCTTCAGAAGGCTCTATTATGACTCATGAAGAGGAAGAAGAGAAACAAAAGATGAAATAGAATTTTTGAAGAAAGGCGTGGAATCTAAGATGGATGTTTTGAAGAAAAGCATGGAAGGTTTGAAGAATGGCATGGAAGCTAAGATGGATGGCATGGAAGCCGACATTGAAGTTGAGATGGATGACATGGAAGCTAAGATCGATGAAAAAATGAAATACAACATGGAAGACATGAAGAATGATCTAAAAGCATACATGGAAGGTTTGATGAAAAGGTTAATACAAGATATGATTCCTAATGGCGGAAAGATAGTAGAGGAAACTCATGATGAGAACAAAATAAATTTTAGTGATGACTTCATAAACTCTAATTTTGTATTGAAGAACCACCATATTCCAAATATGGATATGAGGAAGTTTGATGGCAAGGATCCCGTAACATTGATACTACAGATGGAGCAATATTTTTCTCTCAATAATGTGAAAAACGCACAAAAGGTACACAGTGTATCTTTACATTTAGAACAAAATACATTTGTATGGTATTGATGGATTTTCTCCCATAAATTTTTTTTCACTTGGTCAATTTTTATGGAGGAAGTGACAGCACATTATGAGGATATAAAGAGAAACACCTTTTTTAGCCAATTGATAATTCTCAAACAAAAGGGTTCAGTGGTGGAGCGCATTGAGCACTTCCAAAAATTGAATATAAGGTAACTGATATTCCAGAGGAACACAATATTGATGTCTTCATAGGTAATTTAAATGATAACATCCAACATGAAGTTCGCTTTTGGGAACCTGATTCACTGGAGAAGGCATTCAGGTTGGCAAGAAAAATTGAATGTAAAATTATGGAAGTAAGGAAGCCTACCACTCACATCTATAAAGATGGAAGTGTTGCTACTCCTAGACTTCCACAACCTACAAGGTTGACACCACAACAATTAAAAGAAAAAAGAGAAAAAGGGCTTTGCTACAGTTATGATAGAAAATTCATTAAAGGTCATAAGTGTGCTGAGAAGAAATTATTTTACATAGATTGTGAAGAGGAGGAATAAAATGAACAAGAAACTTCAAAAGAAGAGGATATACACCAGGAACCAACCCTAGAAGAAGAAGAAAAGAGTCTAACTATATCGTGTAATGCATTGGCAGGAATTACTAAAAATCTCAAGATAGAATGACATATCAAGAAGAAGAAGGTAATAATGTTGATTTATTTGGGTAGTACCCATAATTTTATTCATTGTAAGGTAGCCAAGGAATTGAATTTATTCCTATACCAAGCACTAGAATGTCAAGTGACAGTTGCAAATCGAGGAAATATAAATTTCCCTGAAAGATGCCATAATATCAAGCTAACCATGGGGGAATATGTATTGAATATTCCAATGCTTTCCATTCTAATGGTAGATGTTGATGTTGTACTAGGAGTACAATGGTTACAATCTTTGGGGATGGTAGCTTTTAATTTTCAAGAACTTTTGTTGAAATTCTTTTCAGAATGAAAGGAAATCGAATTACAGTGTATCGCTAGGAAGCCAGGAATGATAATAAGCTCTAATGTCATGAAAAAGCTTCTGAAGAAAGAACAATGAGGCATAATTGCACAATTATGCTCACTAGAAGTTCCAACATCAAAATCATCTATTTTTCCAGATCTCTAAAAGGTCTTGGACAATCATTCCAAGGTGTTTGAAACTCCCAAAGGACTCCCACCTATTTTTGATCATGATCATGCTATTCATTTAATTCTAGGAAGTTTTCCTCCAAACTTCAGGCCTTACATATTTCTTTATGTCCAAAAGAGCGAAATTGAATGTATGATTGTAGAAATGTTAGGGGCTAGCATAATTCAACCTAGTCAAATTTCTTTCTCTACTCCAGTAGTACTGGTGCACAAGAATGATGGATCATGGTGCATGTGTCCAGATTATAGGGAGCTCAATAAGTTCACTATTAAATATAAATTTCACATTCCTATGATTGATGAATTACTGGATGAATTACATGGAGCAATTTATTTTACCAAGTTGGATCTTCATTTAGGATATCATCAAATTAGAATGAATACTGAAGATATTCCAAAAACAACATTTCGAACTCATGAGGTTTATTATGAATTTTTGGTCATGCCTTTTGGCCTTACCAATGCACCTTCTACATTTCAAGGGTTGAAGAACTCCATTTCATGGAAAATTTTAGGGGCTAATATTCGTAGGTGGGCTAATTTTCGATGATTTTTCCAAAAAAAAGATTTTCCAATTTCCATTTTTTCTAAAAAATATTCCTCCAAATTTTACAATACAAAATTATTTTACATTTAAAATCGCGAATGTTATATAAATTCTATATATAAAATCATTATAAATTTGAATAATTTTACAAATATATTTATACAAATTGTATAGTTTGTATATTAGGGCCCAGTGAGATTCTCTAATGTTTTTAAACTTCAAGATAATTTTCTATCCTTAAAATTTTCCTTGCTCCATTTTCAAACCCTTCCTTAGAAAACTTGTGCTAGTATTTTTTGATGACATACTAATCTATAATAGGTCTTGCAAGGATCATGTTCAACATGTTGATAGGGTGCTCAAACTATTGGAGGAGAAAACATTATATGCAAAAAAATCCAAATGTTTCTTTGGAGTAAAAGAGGTGGAATATCTTGCTCATATTGTATCTCACAAGCATAAAGAAATTTTGAGGATTTCTTGGGTTAACAGGGTATTATCCCAAATTTGCTAAGAATTATGGGAGAATATCAACATCTCTAACAACATTATTGAAGAAAGATGCATTTTCATGGACTCTTGAAGAAACTAAGGCTTTTGAACATTTTTAAGGGGCAATGTGCCTAGCACTAGTCTTAGCTACGCCAGACTTCACAAAAATCTTTATTGTGCAATGTGATTCCTCGGGAAATGGAATTGGTGTTGTTTTAATGCAAGAAGGAAGACCCATTGCTTTTGAAAGTTTTCTAATCAAAGGAAAATATTTACAGAAAGCTATTTATGAGGAGGAAATGTTGGTAACACTACATGCACTAAAGAAATGGCGACCTTACCTAATGGGAAGACACTTCAAGGTAAAGTTGATCATGATAGTATTAAATTTTTTTTTGGAACAAAGACTATATTCAAATGAGAAGAAAAAATGGGTCACAAAGATGTTGGGTTATGACCTTGAAATCATCTACAAAAAAGTGAAGCTAAATTTTGTTGCAGATGCACTCTCAAGAAAGGATGAAGAGGTCGAAGAATTGCTTTGTGCCATTTCTATTATCCAACCATATTGGATAAGAGAAGAAAGGGATGAATGGAAGAAGGATGAAGAAGCGTGGACAATCATTCAAAATTTGCAGCAAGATCCTAGTACATATGATACATTTATTTGGAAATATTATTCTTTATGGTAAACATAGCGCTTATATATTTTCAATAATTCCAAAATAAAACAAAATATCATTTTGGAATTGCACACTTCTCCTTTAGGAGGACACTCATGATTTTTAAAAACTTACCACAGGGTGAAGAAAGATTTTTTTTGGGATGCCCTTAAATCTAATATTCAATAGTTTATGAAGGAATGTTTGGTTTGCCAACAAAATAAAGTTGAGACAATTAAGACCTCAGGTCTTCTAAAACATTTACCCATTCCAAGTCAATGTTGGGAGGATATTTCAATGGATTTTATCATAGGTTTACCTAAGTCCGAAGGAAACAGTTTCATCATGGTGGTAGTTGATAGACTTAGCAAGTATGCACACTTTTGTGCATGATCTCATCCATTTCAAGAAAGTACAGTTGCTACTGCATTTATTGAAACAATTCAAAAGCTACATGGAAACCCAAAGATTATTGTAAGTGATAGAGATCCCATTTTTACTGGAAATTTTTGGACGAAATTATTTTCTTGTTTGGGTACTCAACTAGCTCATAGCTCATCTTATCATCCTCAATCTGATGGTCAAACTCAGATAGTGAATAAATGTTTGGAAAGATATCTTCATTTTTTTATATCTGATAAGCAAACACAATGGGTCTAGTGGTTACCTCTCGTTGAATGGTGGTATAACACTTCCTTCCATACTGCACCGAAAATGACCCCATTTATGGCACTTTATGGATATCATCCACCATCCTTCGCATCTTATTTAATATAAAATTACAAGGTTCAAGCAGTGAAATATCACATCGAGCATCAACAAGATTTTCTCCAACTCTTAAAGGATAACCTAAATTTGGCACAAAATCGAATGAAGCAACAAACATATCAACATTGCAGCGAGAGAAGGTTTGATGTAGGAAACTAGGTATTTTTACAGCTACAACCATACCAAAAAATGTCCCTCAAGCAAGCTAAGAAGGATCATAAATTATCGCCAAAGTACTATGGCCCTTACAAGGTGTTGAAAATATTGGTACTATGGCATAGAAATTGGAGCTTCCTGCTTCTTCACGAGAACATCCATTTTTCCATGTTTCATGCTTAAAGAAGGTTATAGGGGAAAAAATTCCAATTCAAACAATATTTCCCGAACTTGATGAGGAAGGAAAAATCATATTGGAACCTAAAGAAGTCACGGAAACAAGAACTCGACAACTATGAAATCGATCAATTTTAGAGTATCTCATCAAGTGGATGAACTTACCCACTGAAATTTCTACACGGGAGGATGAAAATTTTATACATAATCATCTAGAGCTACTCAAGTATTGAGGACAACAATTTTTTGAAGGATAGGGGCATGTTAGGTCCCTATATTACTAGTATAGTCCCTTATTGTTGTTAGTATAACCCCCTTATTATTATTGTTGTATCCTTGTAACCCTAATATTTTTGTTATTATGCCCTTACATTATTATTGTTAGGTTGTCTAGGATTATATTGTGACTCCATGGAATCCTATATATAGAAGGAATTTTTTTCATTTGTATCATCCAAGAATTGTTCATTTATGTAATGTAAAGGAGGTTTCCCGCTTGAAGTGGCTTATTTCTAAGGCATTGATCTCTCTTTTATTATATTTTTAGAGTTGGTTTCATAACGAATAATTATAAGGGGCTACACTAGTGGTGAGCACTAGTATTGTACCAAGAGTTCTGCAACTCCCAGGGCTACCCTACTTTACTTTATCAACCCAAGTTTCGTACAAACATGGAGGTGACAGTGATATATACACAACATATGCAATCTGTTGATGTCATCCTCTTCTTCTTTAAGAAAGGGTGCTATTTTTTAAACTATGATAAGAACTAGAAAGTAATTTGTTGGACGGAAATGACATAAAGGAAACTAAACTAAATATCTGAAAATAAATGACAAGAATGAAACTAATTTAATTTGTAGAAAATAAATGATAGAAAGGAAACTAATTTAACTTGTTGAAAATTAATGGCAGAAAGGAAAATAATTATAAACCACACTTAACTTGGCCAAATGGCTAAATGCACTCTATTTATCCTATGGTATATCTACCATGCTTCTACCCATGAAAGTAAGCTATCCATGACTTAATCCTAATTGAAAAAGTGTTGATTTTGCAGCTTGGAGGAAAGAAAAGGGTTGAAGGGGCTAATGGACAGCTTAACACATGAAACAACGCTTAGGAGTGGAAAGCGGGGTTTTAATCCTTATAAAACCTTATTATATGGTGCCAAGATGATTTTGGAGTGGAATGATTGAAATATGCGATGGCAGAGTTATGATTGGCAGATAGAAGTGCGATACGCGATCTGCGATATCGCATTATCAATGTCGCAAGATTAGAGTGGTAAAGGTTAATAAGAACAAAAAATAACTGCGAAAGGCGACTAGCGATGCGGTGGAGTTTGAAATTAGTGTTTGGAGTGGTAATTCTTAAAGAAACAAGGAAAATGTATGAATTGCAGTTGCGACGGGTGACGTGGCGGTGGGATCGGTGGCAGAGCGTGATTGCAATATAGCAATCGACGTTTGAAAGCGGTAAGTCTTAAGAAACAAGGAAAAGGTGTGAATTACGTTTGCGATGGATGACGTGGTGGTGGGACCAGTGGAAAATCACAATCACAATATCGCTTTCGGTGTTTGGAAGTGGTAAGTCTTAAAGGAAATGGGAAAACGATACGATCTGCGATGATGAGCGATGGTAAGTCCAAACGGAAAAAATGTGGTTTCTAATGTTTTTTACTATTTTTAATGAAAGAGCAATGAAGGGAAGTAGAAAGGTATATTACGTTTGGGCTTAGAATGAGAGAGTGTTAACAAAGATCACAAGAAATTTTTGATTTGTGATGGAGCAAGGTACGATGAGTGGGAGTTTCGAGGAGAAATGGGCAAAGGTTTAATTCTAATGATTTTCAAGAGTTTTTGGAATGAAAAGGATGATGGATGAAAATAAGAGAAAAAGAAGGTAAATGGAGGCACAAAAACAGTGTTAAGGCGTGAGAAAAGAGCTGGGAAATGAAGCAGGATGGCTTGATGTTCTTCCTGGGGATTTTGATTCTTATTCCTGTAAACAAAGTTGTGGATTCATGTTCGAAAAATATAGGAAAAACGTGACACAACAATGAACAGAAAGTAGTTTTTGGTCATGTGGGAAGGTTCACCCTCCTCGAGCTCTATTGACAGAGATGAGAAGGGGGTCTTAATCCACAAATTTTCTTGGTTTTTATCCTCTATTATATCACTCAAAAGAAAATGAAAAACTATAGCAACACACTGAAAGAAAAAACTAATCACCGATGAAATTATGAGAAGCAAAACTAATTGAATGAGAGAAAGAAAACTAGCATAATGGCAGAAAAGAAAACATAGTAACAACGGCGAGGCTGAGGCACATGGATTGGGCCCTAACCCACTAGCCTAGCTCTCTAAAACTTAAATCAGTTGAGTGAAATTAGTCTTCTCATTTCATAAAAGAATAACCTCATGCATTTTTGAAATTTTGATCATTGAGTAAAACAATAAAAATCTCAATAGCTTGCAACAAACTTTCAACTAGAATCGACTAACTCTTCCTAGCTCTAGATATGCTCTATTTATTATACAGGGAAGCTACCAACAACTCCCTAGAAAATAGTGATTGAGTCCACTTTTTTCCAAGTAGACAAAGATTGAGTGCATTCCTCTCTGAGTTTCTTGGTTGCCTCTGGAATTCGAATTGCTGGAGAGAATCCTTGTGGATACTTTAGCTTCCTTTGAAATTTGAATTCCTAGAGAGAATATTTAGGATCCTTTGGATACCTTTGAGAGTTAAGGAGAGTGGAAAATCCTCGAATAATTTCTCCTTGTTGTCTCCTCCAAGAATTTATGATAAAATCCTTATAAAAATGCTTAATAAATCATGAATTTCTACACTCAACCTCATATTAGGCAATCATATTATGTTAGCCTTAATCACCACCTATACTAGCATGATAAAACAAAATAATAATAAAAATACAAGAAAAAGAGATCTAAAAAAAAGATGACCATTAACCCCTCCAAATATGTCTAATGACAGAGCTCATCATCACCCCCCTACTGAATGGTTGCTCATCCTATAAGCAATGAATCCTTGCATTTCCTTCAAGGCTTTAATAGCCCCCCATAATTTTCGGAGGAAGAAGTGTGGGAGTTTCCCTAAGGGGATAAAAACCATTATTCTTCTTTCATTCTCCCATTCTCTATATTGTGCATCTGTGTCCTTTTCATCATTCAGCCCTAATATAAAAGGTGGGATGAGCTTAGTCCCAACCATTGGATCATTTTGTCCTACATGTCCCTATTGTATAATGGTGCCCTTTCCAATGCACCCCTCAATATTTCTGGAATATGGTACTCCATGTTCTTGAGGCTATGAGGGAGGTTGTTCCATCTCCTCTGGCTAGCCATAATGCACTCATGTTCTAGCTAGCTAGAAACATCATCAAAGTGGCCTATCACCTGGGTTTGTGTCTGAAGGTAGCTTTCAACTAGTGCAGGGTCCCTTTCAATATCTCAATGGTTAAGGATGACTCCTCTTCGGCTGATAAATTCTGGTCTGATATGTAAGGGTTCTCTATTTCTTCTTCCCATGACCCTCCATATCTCTTTTTCTCTAGCATCCTCATTCACCATTCAAGATAATAGAGCCATCAACTACATATAACCCATTGTAGGATTGGGGTCCCAAATATCTAGATTTTTCAACACAAGGTTGTGCATGTAAAACTCTTCCATCTTTTCCTAATCAGCCATGTTAGCTTTCTTGTATAAATTCATGATTTTTCTACAATCTTGGAAAAGTAGTGAGTCATAGGAGGCTAGAGTTTTGATTTTAAATAGAATAAATTTCTCCTTTAGGTACACAACATATGAGTTATAAGGGAATCTGTGCTGAAGAGATTCTATGCATAAGTATTCCATGGTGGCTACTTGCTCCCCTTTTTGCTGCAATTTCTCCTTCAGTGCTACATTCTCTGCCTGTGCCTTCTGCAACTGCTCCTTCAGAACTATTTCTTCGATTCTTTCCTCCTCCATTGGTGATTCTTCAATGATAATCAGGCTTGTGGGAGGATTTTCTGGCTCTCTCTAACTCTTGTAAACTTTGAATACATAGAGGTCTTCCTTTTTCTCTCTGTGCTTAGAGGACCTACGGTGGAAACTACCTCTTTCTATTGAGGGGATGTGTTGCTATGTTGTGAGTATATTTCTTTCCTATTTTCTGCTATCTCTTATTTTTTTCTTTGGCCCTTTGTCTCTTCCTCTTCTTATTCCTATTCTGTTTATTCTTATTCTTTTTTTTCTTCCTCTTCTTCAAGTTCTTCTTCTTGTTCCTTTTCTTCTTCTCTGAGGCTAGGAGTGGATTTCTACCTTGTTTGGGTTGCTATAAAAGCTTCCCTACCCATATTTACAAAAGAGGACCAGGCCATGTGTAGGGTGATGTTGTTTCTTTGTTGTTGTTGCACGTTGTTCAAATATGCAATCTGCTCTTAGTACTGCTATGCTATCGCTTTCGTCGGTCTCTTTCCCCTTAAAATTTTTTAATTTACTGGTTTGGATGAGATGAGGTCTCCTTTTATTATATTTCGCAACTAATTTTGGATCACTTATGTAACTCGACTTAGCTCTAGTTTCTGTTGTAGACATTTGTTTCATTCTCCCTATTAATTCATGATGGACTACGTGTTTGCCCCCTCATTCTCCTCTACTCGACTTGATTTAAATTATTTTCTTTTGGATGCTACCATGGTGTGAATTTGCAGTTCTCCCTAGTCATACTTCACGATGGTGGACAAGCTAATTGGCCACCTTTCTGCCCCTTAAAATCTAAGTCTGAAAATTTAATTATTTCTTGCTATTATGGATGTATAGCGAGGGGTGAGAAGCTATACCTAAGTTTACTTATCGTTTCCAAGGCGTTTGCAGGAGCTGGATTGAGGAGACAATATTTTTAGATGCTGCGTTATTCACTACTTTATCTTCTATGAGTGAGCAGCTCCCTTTTTTTCTTGCTTTTCAAGAATATTTTTCTGTGCTATAGGAATTCCCTGATGTTTGTGGCAGTCTATGTCTTTCTTCCTTGCTACATTGTGCTCAGGAATGGAGGAATTTTGTTTATGGAGGTGATGGAGGAAGTTATGAAAATGAATGGAGTGAATAATGGGATGGATGGTAAAACAGAAGAAGGGAAAAGAAGATGAATGCTTCCATGTGTTTCCAGAAATCATTAATGACATGCAACACAACAAACATAGAGATGCAGATGTAATTTTTTGTTTTTGTTTTTTTTCCTCTTTTTTCTTTTTTTGAAAGCAAGTGGGCTGCCTCCATGGAGGTTTTAAACCCACAGACTTGCCTTGAGTGCCTTAGAGAGGTTTTCACCTTGTTAATATAAGTTGTCATTGATGTCAATATGCTAGATGATGACATGTTGATCCCATGATGAAGGCAAACAATGAAGAAGCCCATCCGTTGTCCTCTATTTTTTCTGCACCATTTATTGACCAATCAGTTAAAAAACATATTTATTCCTTTGAAAGGATGAATCTGAACATGAAATCTATACCATATTATAAAGCATAATTTTATATTTCTGATGAGATATTACTCATCCAACATCTCCAAGCGGTTTCAAAGTTATCAATTTTTTAAGTTTTGAATAATTGTGTCTGGTCCGTGAGTTGACCTATGCTAACCTCCCATGTCGGCTTGCTTGTGGAGACATGTATTTTCATTTAGAATTGATAAAAACACTATATATACAATGGAAGGACTCCATTATCCATCATTATTTTCGGTTATCACCAAAGCAAATATTATCACTGTTCACAGCTCATGAACAGGAGGGAGAAAAGGAGTAGGAGATAAGGTATAGATAATTCTGTTTAGGTTTAGAAAATTAAGAAATTCTTGGACTGTATACACCTCAGACCTGCCATCTCTTGTCAGATTTCAGGACAATCACCATTTGGAGAGGGCTTGACACAATTTTTTTTTGCAGCTCAAAAAGGCCTCACTTGTTGCAGACCCATGAAGCTTCGGTCATATTTCGGACCATTGATTTCAAGTTTGTGTAGCCTCATGCCTCGGACTTGCAGTTCTAGTGACTTGTCCCTTATTATATTACACACATTCTATGGTATAATCTTTGGTTGAGTTAGTATTGTGACAACCCCTAACTATACCATACACGTTGTCTAAAATTATGGACGTTGGACGTTAAGTGTATATTTATTTAGTTGAGTGTGTTCATTTCTTATTCATCTCGGTGGAGAAAGGAGAAATGGAGAAGTGTGTTCACACCTTGTGAATTGAAGATAATCCAAAATTCTTTTGGGATATGTTGAACATGGAAGATCCAAGGGTTCACGTAAAATTTGTTTTTGTTTTCACTGGGGTTGAAATCATTGTTGCGAAACTACTTGGAAGCTAAATTGCAGAGGTTCAGACAGCTACCTTGTGAAGAGAATATAAAGGCTTATTTATTGGGCAACTTCAATGGTTAAGTTATATTTTGATAGCTCAGTTTACTAAAAATGGTTCATACTTGTGCTTGAATAAGTTGATAGAATTTTGAGAGCTCAAATAGTGACCTATGGAGACTTGTTTCAGAAATTTTTGTGCAGTATGGTGTAGAAGCATTGGGTATATTTGATGATGAAGAATGATGTAGAATAAATAACACTTATTGCTAAGTATATAATGCAAAAGTATTAGTGGACTGTGGTGGAGAACTCTTGGTGAAAACTTTGGTGTAGAATAAATAAAGAAATGAAGAAGGATTGGTGTCCTTGGGGTAGGAGCTCCTAAACACAAGGTTGGTGTCTTGAGAAGATAGGGTCGAAGCCCTAGAGGTCGAAGCCTCATCTAAGTCCAAGTTGGTTCTTGGAAATAGGTTGGTGCCTAATTCATTGAAGGGTTGGTGCCCTCACACATCTATTGTACCCAATTATTTGAAAAAGGACTGAAGTTCTTATTAATCCTTAATAATATTATTATTCTACACCTCTCTATTTTTTAATTGTGAATAATCTAACTAGAAAAAATTAACAATTGAAAAGAAATACTGATTCAACCCCCACTCAGTATTTCCAACAATTAGAATCAGAGCCAACCTCTTCATTATCAGCCTAACAGTTGGAAGAAGGATTCTTAGGCACAATGAAGAACCTGTAAGAAACATGGAAACTACCTATCTTTGATGGAACAAAGTTTAATTTTTGGAAAAAGAGGATGTCCTACTATCTAATGTCTCTTGGTCCTGAATTATGGCACTCTGTTTTGGATGGGTACAAAGCTCCTGCCAATATTCCAATTGATCAAGATGAAAGAAGAGCCTACATTTCTAATTCCAAAGATTTAAATTCCATCACTAGTGGAATTACTGATTCCGAATTTATGAAAGTCCTGAATTGTGACTCATCTAAAGAAGTATGGGATAAGTTGGTTTCTATATATGATGGGGAATCCAAAGTTAATAAGGCAAAGCTTCAAACCTATAGAAGACAATTCGAGAGTATCAAAATGGATTATGAAGAAGATATTGCATCATACTTCCTCCGAGTTGCTGAAGTGGTTAACTCTCTTAAAGGAAAAGGAGAAAATATTGAAGAAAGCAGCATTGTTCCAAAAATCTTGAGATCACTTCCTGATATATTTGACTCCAAAGTAAGTGCCATAGAAGAAATGAAGGAACTAGATACTCTCAACATGGATGAACTTCATGGAATTATTATTTCCTATGAGATGAGGAAAGGGAGCCGAAATTTCAAAGAAGTAGCTTTCAAAGCCTCGAGATCTACAAAATAAGGAAAATGATGGAATTGCAAAAATGATGAATCTGATACTAAAAACGAGTTAGCTCAATTTGTAGAAAGACTAAAAATGGGATCTAAGCTAAAAGGTAAGTACCCTCTTATTTGTTTCAATTGTGGAAGAATAGGTCATTATGTTGCAAAATGTCCTCATAAACATGATAGTGATGATGAAAAGGACTCTAAAAGAATGATGTATAAAAAGAAAGCGTTTAATAAGAAGAAATTATTCTCCAAACAAGATGAGTCTGATGAAGGTGAATTTGTAGTCATAAAAAAGAAATCAACTAGAAATGTGTGTTATTACAAAGAAAGTGATGATGAATCAGATGAGGAAAGTAATTATGTTGGAAGAAGAGAAATGTTATTCATGGCATTTACAAATGATGATGACTCAGCACTAGAAGATGAAAGAAAAATGGATATTCTTCTAATAATTTCCATTGAATAAAATGAGAATATACAAAAGAAGATAATTTCTCTCAAAATACAATGAGGGGAAGCAAAAAAAAGGGAACACTTCTTGAACATTAAGCTAAAAGAGAAGGATGATATTTGTGAAAAACGTGAAGCTGAAATAATATCTCTAAGAAATGAATTAGAGCAAGTTAAAAGGAGTTGGAAAATCTCTCTAGCTCTTGACAACATTCTTAATACTCAAAAACCTCAACATGACAAGTCTGGAATCGGTTTCAAACGAGAATCATCAAGTACAAATAATAATGCAAAAATTTATGTTGATGTACTCTATTACCATCCAAAAGAAGAAAAATCATCTCGTCAGGAACAAAGTCCCATCTCAAAACCAAGAATTGAATAAAGAGAAACTCCAAGGAAGAATGTTGGATACTACAACATGTATCAAACTTTTTTTCTTGGGCATTGTTACAATTGTAAAAAATTTTGGCATCAAGCTAAGCATTGCAAGTCTCATAAGAATGAAGCACCAAGATTGAATGATAAAACAAACCAACTATGTGATCCTAAAGAACAAGGAAAATTCAAAACTTACAATTCCTTTGATCCTTTGGCTAAGTTTGATCCGTCTTGTTCATTATGTGATAATTATGATCATAATGAACAAAATTTCCCTCTCAAAAGGGAGAAAACTAAAAATGTAAATCTCAAAAATGATAAATGTGGCCTAGCTTTATGTGCTCATAGTGAACAAAATCATTGGTTCATGGATATTGGATGCTCAAGACATATCACAAGTGACCAAAATAAGTTTATCTCATTGAACAAGAAAAATGGAAATGTATCCTTTGGAAGTGGATCCGCTAAAATCACTGGAAAAGAACTGCTACCCTTGTCAATGGACTAGGAAAGGCTCAAAATACCTTGCTGGTAGAAGGGCTCAAACACAGTCTCTTAAGTGTTAGCCAGATTTGTGACCAAGGACATAATGTTGTCTTTAGTATAAAAAATTGTGAAATAAGAGACTCATCCTCAGGAGAACTTGTGGCGAAAGGAGTAAGAACACCAGATAATGTTTACATTCTCAGTAGAATCCAAGAAGATAAATCTTACTTAAGTCAAACAGATGAAAGTTGGTTATAGCATAAGCAATTGGGGCATACAAGTTTTGATAAACTAGTCAACATCAAAAAAATTAATGCAATAAAGGATATTCAAAAAATGTGAAAACCAAATCAAGTTCTATGTGGCCCATGCCAACATGGAAAGCAAACAAGAACTAGCCACAAAACTAAGGAGTTCTCAACAACATAACCTTTGGAAATCATTCATGCAGATTTGTGTGGGCCAACTAGAACTCTAGCTCTTCAAGGTGAAAGGTACTTTGCTCTATTTGTTGACGAATATACTAGAATGATGTGGATATATTTCATAAAATATAAATCCGAAGCATTTGAATGTTTTAATAATCTTAATGCTCTCATTGAGAATGAGAAAGATTCTAAGATTAAATGTATTAGAACTGATAGAGGAGGATAATTCACCTCAAAATAATTTGATGAATTCTGTAAAGAGCATGGAATCGAAAGAGAACTCTCTACTGTTATGACACCCCAACAAAATGGAGTAGTTGAAAGAAGGAACCGAACCATTCAAGAAATTGCAAGGATAATGGTACTAGCAGCTGATTTGCAACCAAAATTTTTGAGAGAAGAAGTTGGCACCACAGTTTATACCTTAAATCAAACTCAACTAATACCAAATAATTAAAAGACTCCTTATGTATTATGGAAAGGAAGACCTGCTTCAGTAAAATATTTCAGGGTTTTTGGAAGCAAATGTTTCATAAAAATAAATGATGACTCACCAGGTAAATTTGATTCTAGAGTTGACGAAGGAATATTTCTTGGATACTTTACTAGGAGCAAAGATTACAAATGTTAGAATTGAAGAATAGTGGAAATCATTGATGTGAATATTGATGAAGGCCTTCTAGAAAAAAAGAATTTAAGATCATGAATTTGAGCCTTTCTTCGAACAAAGTGAAGAAGAAGAATCTGAAAAAGAAGAGGAGAATGGAGAACCTCAAAGTGAACCTTCACAAACTCCCTCTAAGATCAAGTTTATTCAAAGACATCATCATGAAGGAATTCAAACTCAAAGAAGGATGATAAGCACCCCAAGAAAATATGATTTTGCTCTATTATCCTTAATAAAACCTGAAAATTTTTCTCAAGCAAGAAAATATCCCTATTGGATAAAGGCCATGGAAGAAGAAATGTCTCAAATTGAAAATAATGATACTTGGGAGCTAGTACCTCGCCCAAAAGATAAAAATATAAGTGGAACAAAATGGGTATTCAAAAACAAGATGAATGAGGATGGACAAATCATCAGAAATAAAGCCAGACTTGTCTGCAAGGGATACTCATAAATTGAAGGAATTGACTTTGAAGAAACCTTTGCACTAGTAGCTCGATTGGAAGCCATAAGAATGTTTTTGGCATTTACTTTCTCAAAAAGATTCAAGGTTTATCAAATGGTTGTAAAATCAGAATTCCTAAATGGAGATCTCAAGGAAGAAGTTTACATGGAGCAACCAGAAGGATTTGATCTTGCCAAAAGGAAGGAATTTGTATGCAATCTAGAAAAGGCCTTGAATGGACTAAAAAAATCCCCTAGAACATGGTATGCAATGTTGGATTACTATTTTCTACAAGAAAGTTTCAAAAAGGGAGTAGCTGGTAGCAATATCTACATGAATATGGACAAGGAAAAAATTTTGATCACTCTTGTATATGTTGATGATCTAATCTTTGCTAGCAATGATGATGATATGAGCCATGAATTTGCTCTAAATATGTCCAAAAGTTTTGAAATGTCAATGATTGGTGAGTTGTCTTACTTTCTTGGGCTACAAATATCTCAAACCTCTCCAGGCATGTTTATATATCAAGAAAAATATCTTAAAGACATGCTCAAAAGATATGGGATGGAATATTGTACACCAATGAGCACACCAATGACCACATATTCTAAATTAAGTAAAGATGATGATACCCCTATCATAGATGCACTTCTTTACAGGTCAATAATTGGAGCTATCCTATACTTAACTACTACAAGACCAAACATTATGCAAGCAGTAGGAATGGTAGCAATATTTCAGTTAAGTTCTAAAAAGTCCCATCTAATAGTTGTGAAGAGAATTCTCATATATCTAAAAAGAACAACTGATTTCGGTCCTTGGTATCGTAAGAGTTCAACTCTTATTGTGACAACTTACTCTGATGCTAATTGGGCTGGAAGCGTGGATGATAGAAAAAGTACCAGTGGAAATGCATTCTTTATGGGAGATTGTCTTGTATCTTGGCTCAACAAAAAGCAATCATCTATATCTCTTTCTACAGTTGAAGCCGAATATATAGCTGCTGACGATTGTTGTACACAAATTATATGGATGAAGGAAGCCTTGAAGGATGTCAACGTAGAAACTAAGAAACAAATTACCATTTTTTGTGACAACACTAGTGCCATCAGTCTTTCAAAAAATCCAGTGATGCCCTCAAAGACCAAACATATTCCAATCAAATATCATTTTCTTCGAGAACAAGTTGTTGAACAAAATATCAAGTTGGAATACGTCAATACAAAAGAAAAAATTGTATATATCTTTAAAAAATCCATTCCATGAGAAGTAGTTGAGTATCTTCACCAAAATATGGGGGTAATTACTCTTGAATCACATTAAAACAAGAAGCATGTCGGGGAGAGCAACATGATAGGGGGAGTAGCATGATAGGGGGAGCACATTGACACCAAATTGCCATTGATGTCAAAGGGGGAGGAGAAAAATAATATTTCCATCCAATTAAAAAGGGGGAGATTGTTAATCTAAGTTTTCATTGGTGTTAATATGCTAGATGATAACATGTTGATCCCATAATGAAGGCAAACAATGAAGAAGCCCATCCACCAAGAAGCCCATCTGTTGTCCTCTATTTTCTCTGCACCATTTATTGACCAATCACTTAAAAAAAATATTTATGCCTTTGAAAGGATGAATCTAAACATAAAACCTATACCATATTATAAATCATAATTTTAGCTTTCCTACGAGCTATTACTCAGCCAAAATCTCCAAGCAGTTTGAAATTTATCAGTTTTTTAAGTTTAGAATAATTTTTTATGGTCTGTGAGCTGACCTGTGCTAGCCTCCCATGTCATCCTACTTGTGGAGACATTTCTTTTCGTTTAGCATTGATAAAACCACCATATATACAAAATCGAGAGTCCAATCTCCATCATTCTTTTCAGTTATCACCACAACAAATATTTTCACTATTCACAGCTCATGAACAGAAGGGAAAAAAGGAGCAGGAGATAAGGTATAGATAATTTTGTTTGGGTTTAGAACATCAAGTAATTATTGGACTGTATACACCTCGGACCTACCATATCTTGCTGGATTTCAGAACAATCACCATTTGGAGAGGGCTCAACACAATTTTTGTTTGCAGCTCGGAAAGACCTCACTTATTGCGTACCTTTGAAGCTTCGATTAAAATTCAGACTAGTGATTTCAAGCTTGTGTAGCCTCATGCCACGGACCTGCA
Organism: Pinus albicaulis; assembly: GCA_034641835.2. Lineage (NCBI taxonomy): Eukaryota > Viridiplantae > Streptophyta > Pinopsida > Pinales > Pinaceae > Pinus > Pinus albicaulis. The sequence goes on along the minus strand of CM076570.1, from coordinate 695,283,819 downwards.
GTTCCAGTGACTTTTCCCTTGTTATATTACACACATTCTATGGTATAATATTCGGTTGAGTTAGCATTGTGACAACCCCTAACTATACCGTACATGTTGTCTAAAATTATGGACATTGGGTGTTACGCGCATATATATTTGGTTGAGCACATTCAGTTCTTATTCATCTCATTGTAGAAAGGAGAAATGGAGAATCGTATTCACACCTTGTGAATTGAAGATAATACATAATTCCCATGGGATATTTTGAACATCTAAGATCCAAGGGTTCATGCAAAATTTGTTTTTGGTTTCACTGGGGTTGAAATCATTGTTTTGGGACTACCTGGAAGCTCAATTGTAGAGGTTCGGACAGCTACCTTGTGAGGACAATACAAAGGTTTATTTATTGGGAAAATTCAATGGTTAAGTTATATTTTGATAGCTCGGTTTACTAAAAATGGTTCGGACTTGTGCTTGAATATGTTGACAGACTTTTGAGAGCTCAAACAGTGACCTGTGTAGACTTGTTTCAGAACTTCTGGTGTAGTATGGTGCAGAAGCATTGGGTAGATTTGGTGATGAATAATGATGCAGAATAAATAGCACTTATTGCTTAGTACAAAATTATTACTGCATTATGGTGGAGAACTCTTGGTGCAAACTTTGGTGCATAATCAATAAAGAAACGAAGAAGGATTGGTGTCCTTGGGGTAGGAGCTCCTAAACACAAGGTTAGTGCCTTGAGAAGATAGGGTCAAAGCCCTAGAGGTCGGAGCCTCATCCAAGTCCAAGTTGGTGCTTGGAAACAAGTTGGTTCCTATTTCATTGAACGTTTGGTGCCCTCATACATCTATTGTACTCAATTATTTGAAAAAGGACTGAAGTTCTTATTAATCCTTAATAATATTATTACTATAAACCTCTCTATTTTTTTAATATAATCTAACTGGAAAAAATTAACAATTGAAAAGAAATAATGATTAAACCCCCTCTCATTATTTCCAACACACCCATGGATCTTTATTCTATTTTATTATTTCTTCTCCTTTTTTTTGAGAAAGTGAGCTTCCTCCATCGAAGTTTTCAACCCACAATCTTACATTGGGTGCCTCAGAGAGGTTTTCAGCCATGGATATTTATTATTTTTTCTTTTTGTGATGAGGTGTCGAAAACTATGGAGTTTCCCATCACATACACCTCTGTTTGTATTGAATTTATGAACTCTACCCTTGACAAAGGCTTCTTGTAAATTTTAAGTTTGTGACCATTGACAAGCAAGGGGATTCCTTCCTCATCTATGGTGCTGATTTGAGCAACACCATTATCAAAAAAAATATCCACTATGTAAGGTCCCAACGATCTTGTCATAATCTTGCCTTTGACATCTTTAAACCTTGAATCGGACAATATCTCCCAATATCCTTCTTCAAAGGTATTTTCTTTGATGTTCTTTTCATTCCATACCTTCCTTTTCAGTTGAACTACCTCTGTGTGAAGAAGTGCTTGCATTCTAAACTCATCCAATCCATTTAGTTGCAACAACCTCTTTTTTTTTTTTAATTTGATAGATCTAGATTTAACTCAGCTACCATCCTTAAAGTATTGAATTCAAACTCAACTAAAAGTAGAGCCTTCTTACAATAGACTATTTCATAGGGAGTGAATCCTATTTTTATCTTCCAAGTAGTGTTGTAGGCCCAAGTAGCTTCTACCAATCTATCTACCCAATCTCTTCTATTACCACTCACAACCTTGGTGAGGATTCTCTCCAAATATCTGTTAGTTACTTCTACTTGGTTATTCACCTGAGGGTGATAGGAAGTAGAATTTCTATGCTAAATCTTGTGATTGCCCAAAATATTCTCAATGAGGTGAGAGGTGAATTGTGCTCCCTGATCAGTGACTATTTCTCCGAGGTATCCAAACTTGTAAACCACATTCTCCCTTATAAATTCTGCTACTTTCTCCTCAGTTGCTGTCGTCGCTACTTTTTTTTCATCCCACTTTGTTAGGTAATCTATGCAGACTATGACATACTTCTTTTGTCCAGATGGTGGATCGATAGGTCCAACAAAGTCCATGCCCCACTTTTCAAATGGCTCAAGAGCCACCTAAGGGTGCAAAGGCATCTCATCCCTTTGCATGTGTTTCCCCATCCTTTGGCACTAGTCGCACCTGTTGGTGTATCTCCTGGAATCTTGGTGAAGGGTAGGCCAAAATTATCTTGCATGCAAAGCTTTGTAAGAATTTCTATTTGCAATGCAGTGGCCTTCACATGGGTTGTCATGACATGTAGAGAGGATATCAAAAAATTCTTCCTCCCTCACACATCTCCTTAGGATTCGATCAAGGGCTAACTTGGAAAGGTTTCCCCCAATCCATGTGAAAAGGGCACTTTTTCTGATGATTCTGCTCCTCTTCATGGATGAAAGACTAGGAGGGAGTCTCCTAGCAACCACGTAGTTGGTTATATCAAAAAACCATGGTGATAGTTTTGATATAGCACAAAGGTGCTCATCTGGAAGCTGTTCATCCACCATTCCTTCTTCTCCTGTACAGAGAGCTAACCTGGACCAAAAATCTGCAACAACATTCTCCTTTCTAGGTTTATAAACAATGGTCAAATCAAATTGTTGGAAAAGTAACAACCATCTGATTATCCTAGCATTAACATATGGTTTTTTCATTAAATAACTGATGGTTTCATGGTCAATGTGAAAAAAGGTATGATATCCAGTTACATAATTCCTAAATTTGTTCGATGCATGGACAATAGCTAACATCTCCATCTCAGTAACATTATCATTTAGCTCGGCCTTTGACAAATTATTGCTGATGAAATAAATGGTATAAGGGATTTTTTCCTCCAATTTTCCTAGTGTTGCCCCTTCAACTTTGTTGGATACATGAGTGTGGATGTGGAAAGGAAGAATCAAATTTGGACCTCGGAGGATGGGGGCAGTATTCAATTGTTCCTTAATGAGGTCAAAAGCCTCTTGAAAATGATCGGACCAAATAAACTCATAATCCTTGGACAGTAATGCAAATAATGGTGAATCCATCTTGCTGAAATCTTTGATGAACCTTCTAGAGTAACCAGCTAAGCCTAAGAACCTCTTGACATCGTTATGCTTTTGAGTAGCAGGTACCCTTTTGATGATAGTAATTTTGTTCAAGTCTACGTTTATTCCTTCTTGAGATATGGAATTCACACTTTTATGGGATCAAGGAGAGATGCATCTCAATGTAACTTATTAGTACTTTACCCAAATTGGAGAGATATTCCTATAAGTCATCCGCGTATGGTGTGAAATCACCCATGTATATTTATACAAAGTCATGGACTAACTTAGAAAATATTCTCAAGACAACTATTTGGAAGGTAGCTTGGGCATTGCATAACCCAAAGGGTAAGACTCTATAAGCGAAGGTACCCCAAGTGTGGGATAAATTGGTGTTATCCTGATCTTCAAGGATGATTTGAATCTGGTTGTACCCTCTAAACCCATCTAAGAAGGAAAATAACTTCTTTCCCGCAAGGCCATCCAGGACTTGGTCTATTAAGGTGAAAGGGAAATGGTCTTTCTTGGTGGCTTTGTTAAGTTCTCTATAATAATAAAAAATTCACCATTTCCCATTATTTTTTGGGACTAAGACAACAGGAGATACCCACTCACTATCGGATATAGGATATATGAACCCTGCATCCAATAGTTTTTGTAGCTCTTCTTTGACTATTTCCTTCAGAGCTGGGTTCATCCTTCTTTGGGGTTGTCTCATGGGCTTGCATCCTTCTTTAATGTAAATATGATTTTTCCACACTAAAGAATGCACCCCTTTCATGTCTTTGTAATCCAAAGCAAATGCATCTAGATTCTCTTTCAAAAGCTGGCGAAAATACTTCTCGTCTTCATTCGAGAGGTTTGGGTTGATTTTTAGAGATCTGGATGGGCCAAAATCAATAGCCTTGGTGGATTCATAGGTTGAATCGATTGAGTGTACTTCCATCCAAGGTTGGATTTTAGACTCTTTGACTAAGGTTTTGAGATGAATGTTAGTGGAGGACTGGTTTTGAATGGCATGGTCGATGAGTTCATCTTCATCAAGCCACCCCCCTCTAAGAATAACATCTATGGTACACATAGGGGAAGCATTAATAACTCGTCTTCTTCATCCTCCAACCACATAAGGAGATCATGATCAACGTAAGGCTAGGATGGAGGATATAAAACTAGCTATTTAGACAAAGGCCCATTTTTTATAGTCATGTTTCTAGCCTGACAACTAATATAAGCATTTGCAGTGGATAACCAAGGTATCCCTAAGATGAGGGGATATCCATTGAATTTTTTTTTTTTTGTTATAGGACCAGGAAATCTATAGGATACTCCCAAGAGTGAATGGTAACCATAAAATCGTCAACAATTCATTCTGGAGTTACCATGGATCGATCTGCAAGTTGTAGAACTGTTGTGGTTTTCGTCAAAGTCCCTTGGAGATTAATTTTCAACATAGTTTCCTTGCTCATGGCATTGATGGAAGTCCCTAGATCAATCAAAGTTTTGGGAACTACTACAACATTTACATGCACATCAAAAACTAGACTACCAAGGTCTAGGTATTTTGGAAATATCACCCTTCCCAACATTAGGTCAGAAAATTTTCTTGCCACATTGATGCTGGGGGTATCTTTCTTCATTCTCCCAAGTTTCTTGAAGCACTTTTCTTTGATGGGCCTATTGTAGATAAGGAAATCCTTAATGGCCTGGAGTAATGGTATATTTACACACAAATTTTCCAATTCTCCCAGGAGTTCAGTCTCCTTAGGGGTATGCTAACTAGGGTGGATCAAATGCTCAGGAAAAGGAGGTTGTTGGATCTGAGTGTTACATTCTTCCTTTTCCTCCTAAACCTATAAAGATGGAGATAGAGGATGGTTGTCTAGGAGTACTCTTCCCGACCTGAGATTAACCTCCTGTATCTCCACATCATAAGCTGGATAGGATGTCTCTCAACAGGGAACATGTTGTGCCTATCTGTTGTTCAGGTTCAGATTGGGTTGTGTAGGGATAGGTAGCCTAGGTGTAGCAGCATGAATAAGTTGAGGCTAAGGTTGGGGTGGAGGCATTACAGCAGGTGGTTGATTATTTTTAGGCCTCCACCCTTGGGATGGATTTTTTTAACTGAGGTTGTTGTGGAACATATTGCTGGAATTGTTAGTTTACTGGCTAAGGATGATATGAAGTGTTGTGAGGTGAAATAGGAGGTGTAGACTGGGATGGAGGAGTGGGGGTGTACGAAGGTTTCATGGGTGCACTCTGATTGTTGTGATAGTAAGATTAAGGTTCACCTTGCATACCTTGTTGATATGGCCAAGGGCCTTGAGGCCTTCTCTGGTTGATGAAAAAAAGTTTCTCTGGAATTTCTTCCACACCTTGATATACAACCTTAAGTCTAGGTAAGGAGGGGCACTTCTTTGTGGCATGATTCTCCTTAAAGACTAAGCAATCCTCTATGACATTCAATGGACATTCATTTCTTGGGTTCTTCCTGGTACATCTAGGAAACAATATGGCAAGGGCTCTCTCTACTTCCTCTTTCTTCATTTTCACCTGGATTGTGTCCATTTCAAAAGCAAAGGTGTGCAGCATGTCACTCTTGAAGTCCTCTATCATGTTTCCAATCTCATATTTTATTAAGGTGGAAGAGGAAGGGGTATTGGATGTATGTTGGCTAACTCTGCCCTTCTTCCTAAATGCCCTGGAATGGTTCTAGAAGATAGTTTTGATTGATTCATAGGGTTGTTGGTAGATATCTCCTACTAATAGCATATTCAAGGTTTCCATCATCTCTTCACTGATCCCTCGAAGAAGTACAAGTTTGAGTGATGCAGGATCAAGAGTGCAGTTAGCTCTCTTATAGTTTAAATGAAACCTCTCTTCATAGTCCTCTAGGGATTCATTAGGTCCTAGAGTCATCCTAAATATTTCATCCTTAGTTTCCTCAGACCTACACTAGTCTCTGTATTTGATACTGAAGGTTTTTTCCATCTATGCCTAGGTAGTGATGTTATCCCCAGGCAGACGCATGAACTATTGCAAGGTTGCATCCTTAAGGGTGGATAGGAATAGATTCAACTTCTTATCATCAAAGGTGTAGTCATAAGTCCTACAAACAACAGAAAATTGAAACATGAATGTGTCAGGGTCCTCATAGGTGAGTCCATGAAAGTGTGGGATAGTTGAGGGGCTAATGTTTTTCATCTTAGTTTCCCCATCTGCCTCTCTTATTGGAAAGGCTCTATGGGTACCATCCATGGTTAATATAGGTTAAGCATGTCCCTTATTTGAAACAAGGTCTTATTCTTCTTCCCCAATAGGATCCTCAAAGTATTCAGAAGACTCTCCTATAGGGGGTTCAATCTAAATTCCATTGAAGAAGAGGGAAGGGTGGCTAGGAGGTGATGTGGGGGTTTTGGGTAAGGTTTGTCTTTGGGTATTCCTACTCCTATGAGGCATGAAAGTTAGATATTTTTGGATTTTTTTCAATATTTCTGAAATGAGAGGAAAATAAAGGAAATAAAAAAGAATGCTAAAACAAAATCAAAATTTCTACTAGACACCTCCTCGACAAGGGCTCCAAAAAGTGGTGAGCCCTGGTATTGCACCAAGAGTGCTGCAACTCCTAGGGGCTGCCCTAATTTACTTTATCAACCTGGATTTCATACAAACTTGGAGGTGACAATGCTATATACACAACAGATGCAATATGTTCATGCCATCCTCTTCTACTTTACGAAAGGGTGCTATTTTTTAAACTATGATAAGAACAAGAAAGTAAATTGTTGGAAGGAAATGACAGAAAGAAACTAACTCTATGTGAAGAAGAATGCCAATCCATTTAGTTTCAACAACCTCTATTTTTTGAATTTGATAGATTTATATTTAACTCAGCTACCATTCTTAAAGTATTGAATTCAAAATCAACTGAAAGTAGAGCCTTCTTACCATAGACTAGTTCATAGGGAGTGTATCTTGCTTTTTATCTTCCAAGTAGTGTTGTAGGCCCAAGTAGATTCTACCAATATATCCATCCAATCTCTTCTTTTTTTGCTCACAACCTTGGTTAGGATGCTCTCCAAAGCTCTCTTAGTCAGTTCTACTTGGCCATTCACCTAAGGGTGATAGGCAATGGAATTTCTATGTTGAATCTTGTGCTTCCTCAAAGTATTCTTAATGAGGTGAGAGTTGAATTGTGCTCCCTGATCAGTGACTATTTCTCTGGGATATCCAAACTTGTAAATGACATTATCCCTTCTAAATTCTGCTACTTTCTCCTCAGTTGCTACCATCACTGCTTCTTTTTCAGCCCACTTTGTTAGGTAATTTGTGTAGACTATAATATACTTCTTTTGTCTAGATGGTGGACAGATAGGTCCAAAAAATTCCATGCCCCACTTATCAAATGGCTCAAGAGCCACCTAAGGGTGTAAAGGCATCTCATCCCTTTGCATTGGTTTCCCCATCCTTTGGCACTAGTCACACCTGCTAGTGTATCTTCTGGAATCTTGGTGAAGGGTAGGCCAATAGTATCTTGCATGCAAATCTTTGTAATAAGTTCTTTCCAGCAAAGTGGCATTCACATGGGTTGTCATGACATGCAGAGAGGATATCAAAAAATTCTTCCCCCCTCACACATCTCCTTATGATTTGATCAGGGCCTAGCTTGAAAAGGTTTCCACCATTCCATGTGAAAGGGGAACTTTTTCTGATGATTTTGCTCCTCTCCATGAATGAAATACTAGGAGGGAGTCTCCTAGCAACCAGGTAGTTGGCTATATCAACAAACCATGGTTAGATTCTTGATATAGCAAAGAGGTACTCATTGTAATATTCCTAAATTAACATGCAGCTAATTAGAATATTAAAGTTTTATTTTGTTCTTAGATAGAGGAATAAGATGGGTACAGAGGCCCAAAAATCTCTGAAGTAGGCATAACATCCCTCTTAATATGAAAAGGAATCATATTCATAGCTGGATAAAGCACCTCCATGTTTGAACAAAGGCTAATGCATGTGGGCAAGGTCAAGTTTGACCAAGTCAACAAAACTAGTGTGGAGGGAGTGGATCATTAATAGAGATAACCTAGTGGGAATGTGGATCAGTCAAGATAGTTAGAATAAAGCCACCCTAAGTGTGGAAGGATACATTGCATGGTGATTAAGTCAAGGTTAACCAAATCAAACAGTGTTGTTATGGAGGAGTGGCATTGATGATGGGACATCGCAGTTTTGGAGGGAGATTAACTACATGATGATGGAAACCCTAATGAGTGGGACCCAAGGAGAGAAGGCTCACATTGTTTATAAGGAAGAGGATGGAAGCCATATGGGGTTAGATTATGATTATTATTTTCTAAATATATGGTCTGTTTAGACATATATCTTTCTCTTGTTGTTTAGCTGAGATTGAATGTTTTTTAACATTGGGTGTTCCTGATCGAGAATCCCACCTCTTCCATTGAGGAGCTCTTGGAGGAGTCTTACACCACATTGTCCATTATCTGGCTTGAGGCCAAGCTTCACATTTCTTTTAAAACATAAATCCTATTGAGGGTTTGGTTTTTTCAACAAGTTGCAGCAAGTGGAGACTAGATCTCTAGATCTAGGCCATTTCAGTGCTCATTTTCAGTGGAGGAGGTTTCTACTTCATTGGGAGGATAGTTTTGAAGGCACTGAGTGCCATTTCTAGACCTTGGAATTAGTACAACTACATTTTGATCCCTACAGTGCATTATATATCTAGAACTATGTTATTTCTGTAGGTGCAGTTGCAGGGTGGTTCAACACTCCATTTGGAGAGTTGGCTTCCTAAGTGTTGGAAATTTTCCCTCCAATTTGGAGATTTATTGGAGGAGGATACTCTATTGATCATACCAATCAAGGAAACTTGCCAGATCTGTATTTTTTAGTATATCTGCAATCTTAAATCTTAGATCTACAATTTGTACATGGTGTTTTGCTGAAAACCCCGAGGGGGTTCTTTAGAAGAGCTTGTATAGTGCCTGGATCTGATATAGATCTAGATTTTTATGAAAATATCAGCTCTAGATCTGATGTACAGTCTACTACTATTGCAAAGGAAATAAAATAAAGCTATTAGATTATTCCATCTTTTATACATGGTTGGAGCCCCTCTTTTTGCATGATTTTCGGGCTATTATGTCTTGGGAGGCTTGTTTAACTAAGCTACCATGATTTGTTTCAAATCTCCTTTTAGATTTGGTTGTCATAATGTATAATATAATGGATACATGGGATTTTATTGATTTTTATAACACATATTTCTAAAAATTTCGTTTTTGGTGCCTTTATTGTTGTTTTTTCCATTTGGGAATATTACAATGGTATCAGAGCATAATCTTGGCTCAGCCTGTGTGCTTCAACCAATATGCTATAAGAAGAAGAAGATATATAAAATGATGGAAGGAATGAGTTTAATATCATCTCTTTTTTTATCTAATAAGAACCTCACCAAGGAGGTCAAGCAAAGAAAAATGGAGAAAATAAATGAAACCACATTAGGGTTTCAAGATGAGGAAGTTCCATGTACTTCCTATTAGCAAAAAGAAAATCCATTATTGCATAGAGCTCCAAAGAAACATGATATGGCCTTTTATTTTGAATACAAGAGGAATGAATATGGATAAAACTTATATCATGAGATTCTGAGTGAGTATCTTGCAGAATATAAGTCTCAACCTAGATATTTCAAGAAGAATCCAACTCTCCCACAGTTCATTCAGCTCAAGGACGAAAGGAGACCTTGTAGCAATAGAAGAAAAGAGGGCAATAGATCTATATTGTATACTTTTGATGGGCCATCGACATGCATAGAAAGGGCTTGGGGAATGAATTTGGATGCATTTTTCCTATGACATCTAGTAGTAGAGAAAGAAGTTGTTGAGATTGTAGCATTGCACCTTGAGGGTGAAGCAAACATTTGGCGGTTCAGCCATTTGAGTCATGAAAAAGTGACTTCCTATGCAGATTTTACTCAAAGGTTGATCAAGAAGTTTGACAAGAAGAAATCAGAGGAGAAGAAGCCTTCACCACCACTTGTTGTAGAACAACATGCATCGGAGAAGGAACACTTTCACCATTGCAAAGTGGTCTTGTTCTCTTGACATTTAGAGTCCCATGCACTACCCTGGAGATGCATGAGGAGGAAGAGACTTGTACCAACACTGATGCAGCCATCAAAGAGCATTTGTCATTATCAGTAGTTTGGGAGGCCATCACACCAAAAGAAGGAACCTTTGCAATAGTACAAGATGTTCCCAAGTGTTAGAGCAGGGTCTCCCAAAGGCTGTGATTTTTTTCCATTTTTGTATATTTTTGTATTGTTTATTCTAATGCAGGGGCTTTGTGGTGGTTCAAAGCCCCTAACGCATTGTAAACGGGTCAAGGGTAGACCAAGAGTCCGTAAACCATAGTTTACGTACCAATGGATGTGTAGGCTAAATCACCTATAAATAGATGAACCTTTTTGAGTCATAGGTAGGAAAGAATAGAGATTAATGTGAAATATGAATGGTTAGATTTGTGGTAGGGTTGTTTGGGTTAGGACTCCTGCTGGCTATGTGTGCAGAGATCCTTTGTCCTATTGTGTGTGGACCCTGCTGGCTATGTGTGCAGGTGGGAATTTGGGAATGTAAGAGGATTGTGGGTAATGATATATATATATATATATATATATATATATATATATATATATATATGCGAAAGTATTGTTGACATATGATGTTATTTGCATCTGTTCTGTTATGGTTGATGCGAACTTGAGTTATATGATTACGTATTTGTTTGTAGTTGTGAAATATCTTTGTTTATGGTACATGTATCTGTGATTTGTTAATTTCCTACGATTATACTATTCTGTGATTATAGCTGATAGTACGCACATGGATACGAACTTGTTACGTAGATCTGATAAGCTATATTCTGGTTTTTTATTGGAAATCCTACGAACAGCCCCATGCTATATAGATCTGATATTTGCGGACAAACTTGACTTACCTGCTCTCTCCCAGGGTGTAGAAACCTGGTTCCAGCACCCTCTCATACTGCTTCAGCTTAGAATTTGTCGTGCGGAAGTAGGTCACTGCCGAAAGGGCTAGTAGTATAGGGGTTTGTTGGCAAAACCTAACCTCCGGACCTGGTTCAAGACCCCTTGAGCCAAAAAATGGTTTCGTTGCTGGGATTGAGAGCATTTTGAGAGAGATCAGGTAATGCCAAGATTGTATTGGAAACCTAAGAGGAAAAAAATACATGAGTGGTTTGAAAATCAATTTTGAGAATTCACAGTAAAAGAAAATCACAGTGCGAAGTTGACTATAGAGGAGTGGAAGAATAAGTACATCTTCATGGAGATCTATGATATTTTCTTTGTGACAATTGTGATCGAGCTCTAGGAGTGGCTCACAAGGTTTGTCGACTATTATAAGTGTTGGAAAAATGAACGGGTCACGCAGTGGACGCCAGAATGGATACAATAGTTGGAAAATACTGATAACACCATCACTCGCATGGTAGATCACTGGGTACATAGTGTGATCAGAGGATTTGCGACCGAATTTGCAGTCGACCAATTTGTTTCCTACTCAAAAGCAAAGAAGAGGTTTTTCAAGGATTTCGGGGGTAAGTTTTTGAAAATTTTTCCATTACTAATTAAGATCTTATTGTGCAAAAAAAAAAATTGTGTAGCCATAAAGAGTGAATGAGCTATGATCAAAGCGAGGGTGCAACACATAGTGGTAAGTACTATAGAACTAATCAAGAAGTAGATTAATTTGTCTATAGTCTAGTAAGAAATTTTGCTATGCATAGCTCCCCATCTACGCCACCTTCAAACCCACGTTAGGGTAAGAACTCACCTCCACCCCCACTAGAAGATGATATGGCCTTGCACATGAAGCTACTTACCTTCAAGGGTGTGGGTGACGAGGACATGGATCGGCTCTGGTTTGTCGCAACATCGGTATGGTCAGCACAAAATGTAGCAAGAAATGTGGTGAACAGGGCACAACTATCCCTTGCCTTTGGAGGAAGAGCCTTGGAATGGTACATGGGATATATTGATGAGCATGCAAATGCGACTATTGAGGAAATCAAGAATGCATTGAACCAACAGTTCAAGAAACCTAAGTCCTACTCTCAGATAGTGAACGACCTGAAATATTTCAAGAAAGGACCTTCTAAGTCCATATGGGAAGCATATCAACGATTAAAGAAAGTAATCCAGGAAGCAGGATTCTAGTATGAAGACATGCAACACACGGAGTGGTTTATTGCTATGTTGTTTCCCCACCTATGCATACTGATGGGTCATCAAGCCATTCAATGAAAGAGAAGGCCTTGGAGGTTATCATGAAGCTAGAGGCTATGCCAAGAGATGATACCTAGTTCTGAGTAAAATGGATAAAAGGCTAACTAGAGGTGATGCACATGGAGATCCAGAATCTGTGAAAGGAACAAGGGATGGAGGCCAGCCCTGAAAGATGGTGCATATGATGCAGGGAAAATGGCCACACCAAAGGTAACTGTCCGCTACTCGTAGACTACATGCAGGCTGGGAGACCTTGCTCATTGCGCCCTAGGGAAAATATGGTACCAAGTGGGCCGGTGCTATGGTGCGATGACTATTGCGTTGCGGGGCTGCACAATACCAACCACTATCCTCGCCTTGCCACATATATCCCAGAAGTAAATAAAAAATGGTGTAGGTTTTGAAGGTCTATAGGACATGATGAATAGAACTATCAAACATATGATCTGATGATCGACTGGGGAAACCTATATAGGGTATAGTCAGACCCGTCATCACTTAGATCCCCTGCAGGTATGGGAGGCTCCCTAGCTAGGCGCAGGGGAAGGGGTCGAGGGGGAAGCACAGGTAGGGGTAGAGGCCAACTAATCTGCTATGTTAGACTTGGTCCTGTCAGTCCCTTGTCAGAATCAAATTCTCCAAAGTTCATTTCTCGTCATTTGCAGTCATTGATGTTACTGTGGTCCAGAAAAGAGTCATTTCAGAGTCAAGGTCTTATAGTTGGTCTTCAAACATGTCGAATGATGCCTGCAGGCTAGAGGAAGGTTTAGTGAGTTTCTATTTCAAGATGGTTATCATCAATAATGCGAGATTGATTCTTCTTCAAAACCCTATTTTGAAGAAGAAATCATCAAATGTGTTTTTGTAATAAATATGTAACATGTCAAAATGTTTTAGATTCTACAATGGCAGCCCTGTTTCATTTTTAGCAGCGCCACAATCCCTGCAAGAAGACAAAGAAATCAGGAGTTATTTTATCTCAATGTTTGAGATATATTCAGAACGAGGAAGAGGAGAAAAAATCATTGATCTATTTCAAGATGGCGTAGAGTTGAGCTTACAACAGTGCAACATTAAGGTGATACAAGAGGTTTCAATTGCAAGCATGGAAGGGGCTGAATCCTTTCTTTCTCAAGGTATGCAGAAGTGCACTACATCAGCTACTAATGCTAATAGTCAGTCCAGTCGATCACAGTGCATCATCAATATTCGAAATAGTCCCAAAATGGACAATGAAGAGAGGAATGAAAACAAGTTGGGAGAGGCAGTCTTAACAATTGTAGACCTTGCTAGAGCATCAGAAGAATCCAAAGAAAAAAAACCACTGCAAAAGCATTATCACAGTTCCTTGCTAACAAAGTATTTGAAAGACTATTTGGAAGCCAAGGGTCGAATGGTTATGGTATTAAATGTGAGCCCGGGGGAGGATAATTACATTGATACAGCTTTTGTTCTTCGACAAGCTTCATCTTATATAAATATAAAGTTCAACTGCCCTTCTGAAGAGTTGACTGCTTTGCCTTGAGCTAAAAGAGTTTCAAGCATATTTCCTAAAGGACTGTTGCCGAAGAGGAGGAATTTTTGCCATTCGAGTAGTCAAGAGTTTGGCCATAGTAACGAACAGTTAAATGCCCAAAGTTTTCACAGCAAGACAGAAATGGATGACAAAGAAAAGAATGAATATTCCATTACTTTGGTCAAGGACAGAAGTTAATCTGGTAGTCTTTCATCTGAGAGTGCACCTAATAGAGGGGAAGAGAAACCATGTAATAGGGATTCTTCTTCAGTTTTAGTGTTCACTGAAGAGGAGCTCAAAGAGAGAATATCCATTGAGATTGAACATGCATTGAATCAGAAAGAGCTTGAAAACCATGAAAAACTTATGGCCGTATATACAAAAGCATTAGCCATTGTGCTGAAGGACCATGAAGGGAAAGTTAAGATGATGGAAGAGCATGCTCAAGAACTTGAACTAAAGTTGAAGAAGGAGAAGGAACATTGTTTGGAATTATCAAGTGAAGTACAAATGCTGAAGGAGCGCGCGGTGCATAGAATGCCCATGGTGCATTGGGCCTCTCGCGCAGCGCACACAACCAGTTAGCCCGAAATCTTCCAAAACTAACTCCAATTGCTCAAGAATGCATGAATTAGCACTATTCTAAAGCTGGGCAGTCTTCATCAATAGATCGAACAATTCTATGTCAACTAGCCAGCTACGGGAAAGCTCAGTTTAGATGTTCGCTTCAAATGACAGAGTTAGTGCAGAGAGTAGAAGGAAAAGCTTCTATAATGTAGACAACGGTGATGTATAATGGTTGGCATTATCAGTCTCGTGGGAGCTCTTGTTGTTATATAGCAGGCTACGTTGCAGCTGGGATGAGCGGAATCTCGTGTCTCTTCAGTAAAGGTTTGTATGAATCTCAACGTGGATCAAGCAAATTCTCAAATTGCATCGAAACTCTCAATCGACACAGAGTCGGATAGCTATATGGCACTCTCTGTTGAATGGCTTCTTGAGAAATCCGAATTCAGTGGATTACAAATAATGAAATCATTTCGAATTATTGAAGCGGAAGCCAATTAAAATGAAGCATCTATAAGCCTGATCTCAAACAAGCACTAGATCTGGAGATGTTATTGCAATTGTAAACAATTCACCAAGGGATTCCAATGAAATGCATTTTGAGGGCAATTGTGTAGGAATGTGTAAACCGACGTTCCAAAAATAGGATTTTTCAAGCCTAAAAATCAGCGATGGCCATTGTTTTACCATTTATGCTTTCTAATGGTATAATGAGCAAAATTGCAACTGTTCAGAAAGTTTCGATCAATTTGGTTATGAAGTTTGCAAAGGCTGCTGGAGATGCTATTCGGCCCCATTCACCAGAGTTGGTTTTTTGTATGTTAGAAAGTCTTTCAAGTTTAGAAGATCAGAGGCTTAATTATGCTGAGCTACATGCAGAAAGTGTTCGTATTCAGAAAGAGAAGTTTGAAAACTTGCGTATTGCAGTTGCAAAGGATTCCCTTATGTGGGAAACTCTTGATCTGTGCCTGAAACATGTTGACCCTACAAACATTAGAACTACTGGTTCCTTGTCTTGTTCAGCTTGTTCGTTCAGGAGTGGGACTGAACACAAGGATTGGTGTTGCAAGGTTTATTAGCTTTCTTGTTCAAAATGTGGGTTCAGATATAAAGCCATTCATAAATTCCATAGTCAAAGTTTTGTTTCCAGCTGTTGAGAGAGAGAAAAGTTCAGCAGCAAAGAAAGAATTTGCAGCAGCTTGTGGAGGATTGCTAAAATATGCCGAGTCTGCTCAGGCACAGAAAATGATTGAGGATTTTATTGTATCGTAAAAGGCTACTTTTTCAAAATCGATACTTTGCTTCCATCTCGATGAACATGGCATCGACACAAAATGCGCTATGAATAACTCTCTACGGGATCAGTTTTTTATTTCATATGTATGTTGAGAATGTTTAAAGGGAGAAAACGCACCTGGAAATGGAGTAACTTGGTCAAAAGGAAAAATCCAAAAGCTATTTTTATTTAAAATTAGTTTTTATTCGAATGGTGGAATTCAAAGCTAAATTTAGAGAGGAGATATCCACAACACCAGAGCGGTAAGATTGGGGGCCTATTTTTTTTTTTAGTTGTGATTTGAAAGGGTCTTCAGCTACAGTTTCTGCCCTTTCATTTGTCATCAACAGATTTGAGTAGAAAATGTAGCACTGTTCCTTTTCAGGATAATGGGTTGGCTTTTTAGCTCTTATTAGTTAATGATAATTAAACCATCCCTAATTTTGGTCGATTGGTTTTTTCAGAGTTGAGTTATATATTGTATTAAAAAACATTTGTAAAGGGTTGGAGGGTTCTAGCAGAGGTGTGGGGAGAAAAAATCAGAGTTTCATTGTACAGTTCAATAGAGAAATAATGAAAAGTTGCAACTCTGTTTCATAAGATCCCTGTGGTAGGAATTTGGCATATGTTTTTCTCTGTTTCATATGTGTCTTGTAATGTTTTTCAGTTCATTCGTAATCATTTTCTGTTGAACGCTTTTAAGTAAGAGAGGTAGAATTCAATTGTTTCTCTGCCTTGGAAAAGTGTTCAAGTTCTGTGTTTTCTTTCGCCTGAAAAGGATTCATACATTTATGCCCTTTTTAGCTATCTTAAATGGTCTTTTCACCCCATTTAATTTCAATTTGAATGCTTAAGCTCTTGCCTATCTTGCCTCATGAGATAATCTGCATATTTCATTTAATTTCCCTGCTCATGCTGCCCTTAGTCCCATACAGCCCAGAAAACCTAATCATTCATCAAAATACTTTCCTATCTCTTTACTAGCCTAAAATCAGTATTCATTATAAGTCATCTCAGCCCCTTTGAAGACCTTTTTCCGAGATAGACCCGAAGAGAGCCCTCTCCTGTCCTCGTAGGGCTAGCTACGAGGCTGAGCGTGGTTTGATGTAGCCTTGAGTTTTACCTTATTTCAGCCTAAGGTAGATTTGAGCGCTAACATAGTGGCGACCATACTGGGAAAGATGGTTTGCTATTGATGTGACATTCGACTTGAAGATTGTCTTGCCCCAGTAAGTGTATCAGGTTTAGAGCTGATCATTGACGGTGAACAATGGTCGGACACCGCAAAGCTGAAATCATTGACCTGGCGATTTCATTCACTGAAAAATCCAGAAATCAATGCTTCATGCTGACTTCACTGCAGGGAGATCAGTAGCTGTGAGATTTTCAAGATGGACCGGATTGCAAGAAGACACACTCCTATGAGCCGAGATCACATTCCAGGTTTTCCGAATAAGATGCCCAAGGTAGATTGGTCAAGGAGTCTACCTACGTTTAACGATGATGGTAAGAAAGATGCTGCTTTACATATAGTTAGATTTCACATGCATATTCGCAAGTTGAAAGTGGATTTTCCTGAAGATTGCTTGATGAAGATATTCCTGGCCACTCTGGAAGGTGAAGCCCAATCTTGGTATGAAAATTTTCCACTGGCCTGCATTTAGTTTTTAAAGGATTTTAATGCCCTGTTCATTGAAATATATCAAACATCTTATCAATCATTAAAATTAGTTCATGACTGTTGCAAACATGCTTCTACTTTTATTGAAAGCCTTGAGAAATATTATGAAGATAATAATTTTGTGGATGATGAGATCATGGAAGCATTGTATGAGAATCCATTTCAGCAACATGAAGAGAACCTAGAGGATACCCATCAAGATGCTCAGGAAATTTCACAGCAGAATCAAGATTTTAGTGCAGTGGAAGATGAAGGAATTTTGAATCTTGACAGTCAACAGGAATTACATGAAATGGATCAGCAGTATGAGGAGAATCAGTACACTCCTTCACTTGAAATCAATGAAGACAATCACTATTCGAGCCGAAGAAAATAAAGGGCATTATCTCCTCTGTCTGAAGATGAGATAGATCAGTTATTGAAAGGTCATGTTCCAGCTCAAGTTAACACAGATCTGTAGTGTGCACATGGTCAAGAGGGTGATGGTGGAACTTCTTCCTTTTCTGAAAAGGAGGATAGTCCTGTAAGCAGCTTTATAGATCAGCAGGTTGAAGTTGAATTTTGCCATATGGTTGAAGATGGTGAAAGAGAAAGTCTCATTTCAGATCTGCCCACAGAAGAATACAACTTGTAGATTGCAGATTGTGATAATGTCCAGTCAGCCATATCAGATCCAGATTCAGATTGTAATGACCAAACATACCTTGTACTGAATCCTGAAAATGAGAGTTTTGCTGACAAAGTTTTGGATCTAAATGTTCTCATGCCATCAGAACAGAGCCTTCATAAAGAGGTAATCCAGTCATTTAATGAAAAGCAAGATGGAATTTTTGTTCAAGAAAGTGAAAAAGTTTCTTTTGATGAATTTATGGTAGATGATAGAGATATCATGTTTGAGCATCAGGAATCAGCTGAAGTTTCTTTTCTTATAATCGATGAATGTAATAATGAACATGATAATCTGGTTGTGATATCATATGAATATGACCTACATTATATTCAGGCTACAGAAAAACAGAACATTCAAGACTACCTTTCAGATTCATCTTCATATGTTTCATGTGTGGAAATGTTTTTACAAGAGGAGATATGCTCATCTACATGTTCAGAGTTTTTTGAAGCCCAGGAACATATTTTTACTGAAGTACATGATGAAGAAAGATCAGAATCAGGAGAGAAGGACACCTTGTTCTTTCAGCAGGAGGTAAATCTTCATGTTTTTCAAGATCCAATGGCATATTTGTTGCAGTCAGCAGTGAAGCTGATTATGGTTATATTCAGTGATGAAGGAGATCAGGGTCAATTATGATTTTGGATGCCCAGTTATCAGTTTGTATTGTTGACCATGAGATCTGATCAGGGAAATTAATCAAGAAGGCATCTGCTTGATTGGTTACATTGGCATTATGATATAGTTTGATGGTATATTGTCTTGTAAGAAACACAGGCGGTTATGTACTGCCATCAAGTTTTAAGTTTTAAGTTCAGTTCTTAGTCATGTTGAGTCATTCGTCGAGTCAGTTTTCAGTCATTTCATTCAGTTTCCAGTTAATAAATTACTCGTGTCGATTTCTTGAAATAATGGATTCCATAGCCCAATGGATGGAGGCACTGTCTGCTCTCCCAAAGATCTGCAGTTCTTGGCACCTCCAAGAAGTGGCAGCTGCCATCCCCATTGGAGCCAATGTTAGACTCGGTCATGTCAGTCCCTTGTCAGAATCAAATTCTCCAAAGTTCATTTCTCGTCATTTGCAGTCGTTGATGTTACTGTGGTCCAGAAAAGAGTCATTTCAGAGTCAAGGTCTTATAGTTTGTCTTCAAACATGTCAAATGATACCTGCAGGCTAGAGGAAGGTTCAGTGAGTTTCTATTTCAAGATGGTTATCATCAATAATGCGAGATTGATTCTTCTTCAAAACCCTGTTTTGAAGAAGAAATCATGAAATGTGTTTTTGTAATAAATATGCAACATGTCAAAATGTTTTAAATTCTACAATGGCAGCCCTGTTTCATTTTCAGCAGTGCCACAATCCCTGCAAGCAGACAAAGAAATCAGGAGTTATTTTATCTCAATGTTTGAGATATATTCAGAACGAGGAAGAGGAGAAAAAATCATTGATGTATTTCAAGATGGCGTAGAGTTGAGCATACAACAGTGCAA
Source organism: Pinus albicaulis (assembly GCA_034641835.2). NCBI lineage: Eukaryota > Viridiplantae > Streptophyta > Pinopsida > Pinales > Pinaceae > Pinus > Pinus albicaulis. Next base: position 695,264,249 of record CM076570.1, on the reverse strand, counting down.
CATTAAGGTGATACAAGAGGTTTCAATTGTAAGCATGGAAGGGGCTAAATCCTTTCTTTCTCAAGGTATGCAGAAGCGCACTACATCAGCTACTAATGCTAATAGTCAGTCCAGTCGATCACAGTGCATCATCAATATTCGAAATAGTCCCAAAATGGGCGATGAAGAGAGGAATGAAAACAAGTTTGGTGAGGCAGTCTTAACAATTGTAGACCTTGCTAGAGCATTAGAAGAATCCAAAAAAAGAAAAACCACTGCAAAAGCATTATCATAGTTCCTTGCTAACAAAGTATTTGAAAGACTATTTGGAAGCCAAGGGTCGAATGGTTATGGTATTAAATGTGAGCCCGGGGGAGGATAATTACGTTGATACATCTTTTGTTCTTCGACAAGCTTCACCTTATATAAATATAAAGTTCAACTACCCTTCTAAAGAGTTGACTGCTTTGCCTCGAGCTAAAAGAGTTTCAAGCATATTGCCTAAAGGACTGTTGCCAAAGAGGAGGAAATTTTGCCATTCGAGTAGTCAAGAGTTTGGCCATAGTAAGGAACAGTTAAATGCCCAAAGTTTGCACAGCAAGACATAAATGGATGACAAAGAAAAGAATGAATATTCCATTGCTTTGGTCAAGGACAGAAGTTCATCTGGTAGTCTTTCATCTGAGAGTGCACCTGATAGAGGGGAAGGGAAACCATGTAATTGGGATTCTTCTTCAGTTTTAGTGTTCACTGAAGAGGAGCTCAAAGAGAGAATATCGATTGAGATTGAACGTGCATTGAATCAGAAAGAGCTTGAAAACCATGAAAAACTTATGGCCGTATATACAGAAGCATTAGCCACTGTGCTGAAGGACCATGAAGGGAAAGTTAAGATGATGGAAGAGCATGCTCAAGAACTTGAACTAAAGCTGAAGAAGGAGAAGGAACATTGTTTGGAATTATGAAGTGAAGTACAAATGCTGAAGGAGCGTGCAGCGCATAGAATGCCCGCAGTGCATTGGGCCTCTCGCACGGCGCACACAACCAGTTAGGCCGAAAACTTCCAAAACTAACTCTAGTTGTTCAAGTATGCATGAATTCGCACTATTCTAAAGCTGGGCAGTCTTCATCAATAGATCGAACAATGCTATGTCAACTAGCCAGCTACGGGAAAGCTCAGTTTAGATGTTCTCTTCAAATGACAGAGTTAGTGCAGAGAGTACAAGGAACAGTTTCTATAATGTAGACAACGGTGATGTATAATGGTTGGCATTATCAGTCTCGTGGGTGCTCTTGTTGTTATATAGCAGGCTACGTTGTAGCTGGGATGAGCGGAATGTCGTGTCTCTTCAGTAAAGGTTCATACGAATCTCAACGTGGATCAAGTAAATTCCCAAATTGCATCGAAACTCTCAATCAACACAAAGTCGGATAGCTATATGGCGCTCTTTATTGAATGGCTTCTTGAGAAATCCGAATTCGGTGGATTACAAATAATGAAATCATTTCGAATTATTGAAGCAGAAGCCAATTAAAATGAAGCTTCTATAATCCTGATCTCAAAACAAGCACTATATCCGGAGATGTTATTTCAATTGTAAACAATTCACCAAGGGATTCCAATGAAATGCATTTTGAGGGCAACTGTGTAGGAATGTGTAAACCGACGTTCCAGAAATAGGATTTTTCAGGCCTAAAAATCAGCAATGGCCATTTTTTTACCATTTATGCTTTCTAATGGTATAATGAGCAAAATTGCAACTGTTCAGAAAGCTTCGATCAATTTGGTTATGAAGTTTGCAAAGGCTGTTGGAGATGCTATTCGGCCCCATTCACCAGAGTTGGTTTTTTGTATGTTAGAAAGTCTTTCAAGTTTAGAAGATCAGAGGCTGAATTATGCTGAGCTACATGCAGAAAGTGTTGGTATTCAGAAAGAGAAGTTTGAAAACTTGCGTATTGCAGTTGCAAAGGATTCCCTTATGTGGGAAACTCTTGATCTCTGCCTGAAACATGTTGACCCTCCAAACATTAGAACTACTGGTTCCTCGTCTTGTTCAGCTTGTTCGTTCAGGAGTGGGACTGAACACAAGGGTTGGTGTTGCAAGGTTTATTAGCTTTCTTGTTCAAAATGTGGGTTCAGATATAAAGCCATTCATAAATTCCCTAGTCAAAGTTTTGATTCCACCTGTTGAGAGAGAGAAAAGTTCAGCAACAAAGAAAGCATTTGCAGCAGCTTGTGGAGGATTGCTGAAATATGCCGGGTTTGCTCAGGCACAGAAAATGATTGAGGATTTTATTGTATCATAAAAGGTTGCTTTTTCAAAATCGATACTTTGCTTCCATCTCGATGAACATGGCATCGACACAAAATGCGCTATGAATAACTCTCTACGGGATCAGTTTTTTATTTCATATGTATGTTGAGAATGTTTAAAGGGAGAAAACACACCTGGAAATGGCGTAACTTGGTCAAAAGGAAAAATCCAAAAGCTATTTTTATTTAAAATTAGTTTTTATTCGAATGGTGGAAGTCAAAGCTAAATTTACAGAGAAGATATCCACAACAACAGAGTGGTAAGATTGGGGGCCTATTTTTGATTTCAGTTGTGATTCAAAAGGGTCTTCAGCTACAGTTTCCGCCCTTTCATTTTTCATCAACAGATTTGAGTAGAAAATCTAGCGTTGTTCCTTTTCAGGATAGGGGGTTGGCTTTTTAGCTCTTATTAGTTAATGATAATTAAACCATCCCTAATTTTGGTCGATTGGTTTTTTCAGAGTTGAGTTATATATTGTATTAAAAAACATTTGTAAAGGGTTGGAGGGTTCTAGCAGAGGTGTGGGGAGAAAAAATCAGAGTTTCATTGTACAGTTCAACAGAGAAATAATGAAAAGTTGCAGCTCTGTTTCATAAGATCCATGTGGTAGGAATTTGGCATATGTTTTTCTCTGTTTCATATGTGTCTTGTAATGTTTTGGAGTTCATTCGTAATCATTTTCTGTTGAACGCTTTTAAGTAAGAGAGGTAGAATTCAATTGTTTCTTTGCCTTGGAAAAGTGTTCAAGTTCTGTGTTTTCTTCCGCCTGAAAAGGATTCATACATTAATGCCCTTTTTAGCTATCTTAAACAATCTTTTCACCCCATTTAATTTCAATTTGAATGCTTAAGCTCTTGCCTATCTTGCCTCATGAGATAATCTGCATCTTTCATTTAATTTCCCTGCTCATGCTGCCCTTAGTCCCATACAGCCCAGAAAACCTAATCATTCATCAAAATACTTTCCTATCTCTTTGCTAGCCTAAAATCAGTATTCATTATAAGTCATCTCAGCCCCTTTGAAGACCTTTTGCTGAGATAGACCCGAAGAGAGCCCTCTCCTGTCCTCGTAGGGCTAGCTACGAGGCTGAGTGTGGTTTGATGTAGCCTTGAGTTTTACCTTATTTCAACCTAAGGTAGATTTGAGCGCTAACATAGTGGCGACCATACTGGGAAAGATGGTTTGATGTTGATGTGACATTCGACTTGAAGATTGTCTTGCCCCAGTAAGTGTATCAAATTTAGAGCTGATCATTGATGGTGAAAAATGGTCGAACACCGCAAGGCTGAAATCATTCACCTGGCGATTTCATTCACTGAAAAATCCAGAAATCAATGCTTCATGGTGACTTCACTGCAGGGAGATCAGTAGTTGTGAGATTTTCAAGATGGACTGGATTGCAAGAAGATACGCTCCTATGAGCCAAGATCACATCCCAGGTTTTCCGAATAAGATGCCAAAGGTAGATTGGTCAAGGAGTCTACCTATGTTTAACGATGATGGTAAGAAAGATGCTACTTTACATATAGTTATATTTCACATGCATATTCGCAAGTTGAAAGTGGATTTTCCTGAAGATTGCTTGATGAAGATATTCCTGGCCACTCTGGAAGGTGAAGCCCAATCTTGGTATGAAAATTTGCCGCTGGCCTGTATTTACTGTTTAAAGGATTTTCATGCCCTGTTCATTGAAATATATCAAACATCTTATCCATCATTAAAATTAGTTCATGACTGTTGCAAACATGCTTCTACTTTTATTGAAAGCCTTGAGAAATATTATGAAGATGATAATTTCGTGGATGATGAGATCATGGAAGCATTGTACGAGAATCCATTTCAGCAACATGAAGAGAACCTAGAGGATACCCATCAAGATGCTCAGGAAATTTTGCAGCAGAATCAAGATTTTAGTGCGGTGGAAGATGAAGGAATTTTGAATCTTCACAGTCAACAGGAATTACATGAAATGGATCAGCAGTATGAGGAGAATCAGTACACTCCTTCACTTGAAATCAATGAAGACAATCACTGTTTGAGCCGAAGAAAACAAAGGGCATTATCTCCTCTATCTGAAGATGAGATAGATCAGCTATTGAAAGGTCATGTTCCAGCTCAAGTTAACACAGATCAGCAGTGTGCACATGATCAAGAGGGTGATGGTGGAACTTCTTCCTTTTCTGAAAAGGAGGACAGTCCTGTAAGCAGCTTTATAGATCAGCAGGTTGAAGTTGAAGTTTGCCATATGGTTGAAGATGGTGAAAGAGAAAGTCTCATTTTAGATCTGCCCACAGAAGAAGAAAGCATGCAGATTGCAGATTGTGATAATGTCCAGTCAGCCATATCAGATCCAAATTCAGATTGTAATGACCAAACATACCTTGTACTGAATCCTGAAAAGGAGAGTTTTTCTGAAAAAGTTTTGGATCTAAATTTTCTCATGCCATCAGAACAGAGCCTTCATAAAGAGGTAATTCAGTCAGTTAATGAAAAGCAAGATGGAATTTTTGTTCAAGAAAGTGAAAAAGTTTCTTTTGATGAATTTATGGTAGATGATAGAGATATCATGTTTGAGCATTAGGAATCAGCTGAAGTTTCTTTTCTTATGATCGATGAATGTAATAATGAACATGATAATCTGGTTGTGATATCATATGAAGATGACCTACATTATATTAAGGCTACAGAAAAACAGAACATTCAAGACTACCTTTCAGATTCCTCTTCATATGTTTCATGTGAGGAAATGTTTTTACAAGAGGAGATATGCTCATCTACTTGTTCAGAGTTTTTTGAAGCCCAGGAACATATTTGTACTGAAGTACATGATGAAGACAGATCAGAATCAGGAGATAAGGACACCTTGTTCTTTCAGCAGGAGGTAAATCTTCATGTTTTTCAGGATCCAATGGAAAATTTGTTGCAGTAAGTAGTGAAGCTGATTATGGTTATATTCAGTGATGAAGGAGATCAGGGTCAATTATGTTTTTGGATGCCCAGTTATCAATTTGTATTGTTTACCATGAGATCTGATCAGGGAAATCAATCAATAAGGCATCTGGTTGATTGGTTACATTGGCATTATGATATAGTTTGATGGTATATTGTCTTGTAAGAAACATAGGCGGTTATGTACTGCCATCAAGTTTTAAGTTTTAAGTTCAGTTCTTAGTCATGTTGATTCATTCGTCGAGTCAGTTTTCAGTCATTTCATTCAGTTTCCAGTTAATAAATTAATCGTGTCGATTTCTTGAAATAATGGATTCCATAGCCCAATTGATGGAGGCACTGTCTGCTCTCCAAAAGATCTGCAGTTCTTGGCACCTCCAATAAGCGGCAGCTGCCATCCCCATTGGAGCCAATGTTAGACACGGTCCTGTCAGTCCCTTGTCAGAATCAAATTCTCCAAAGTTCATTTCTCATCATTTGCAGTCATTGATGTTACTGTGGTCCAGAAAAGAGTCATTTCAGAGTCAAGGTCTTATAGTTGGTCTTCAAACATGTTGAATGATGCCTGCAGGCTAGAGGAAGGTTCAGTGAGTTTCTATTTCAAGATGGTTATCGTCAATAATGCGAGATTGATTCTTCTTCAAAACCCTGTTTTGAAGAAGAAATCATCAAATGTGTTTTTGTAATAAATATGCAACATGTCAAAATGTTTTAAATTCTACAATGGCAGCCCTGTTTCGTTTTTAGCAGCGCCACAATCCCTTCAAGCAGACAAAGAAATCAGGAGTTATTTTATCTCAATGTTTGAGATATATTCAGAACGAGGAAGAGGAGAAAAAATCATTGATCTATTTCAAGATGGCGTAGAGTTGAGCTTACAATAGTGCAACATTAAGGTGATACAAGAGGTTTCAATTGCAAGCATGGAAGGGGCTGAATCCTTTCTTTCTCAAGGTATGCAGAAGCGCACTACATCAGCTACTAATGCTAATAGTCAGTCCAGTCGATCACAGTGCATCATCAATATTCGAAATAGTCCCAAAATGGGAAATGAAGAGAGGAATGAAAACAAGTTGGGTGAGGCAGTCTTAACAATTGTAGACCTTGCTAGAGCATCAAAAGAATCCAAAAAAAAAAAACCACTGCAAAAGCATTATCACAGTTCCTTGCTAACAAAGTATTTGAAAGACTATTTGGAAGCCAAGGGTCGAATGGTTAGGGTATTAAATGTGAGCCCGGGGGAGGATAATTACGCTGATACAGCTTTTGTTCTTCGTCAAGCTTCACCTTATATAAATATAAAGTTCAACTACCCTTCTGAAGAGTCGACTGCTTTTCCTCCAGCTAAAAGAGTTTCAAGCATATTGCCTAAAGGACTGTTGCCAAAGAGGAGGAAGTTTTGCCATTCGAGTTGTCAAGAGTTTGGCCATAGTAACGAACAGTTAAATGCCCAAAGTTTTCACAGCAAGACAGAAATGGATGACAAAGAAAAGAATGAATATTCCATTGCTTTGGTCAAGGATAGAAGTTCATCTTGTAGTCTTTCATCTGAGAGTGCACCTGATAGAGGTGAAGAGAAACCATGTAATAGGGATTCTTCTTCAATTTTAGTGTTCACTGAAGAGGAGCTCAAAGAGAGAATATCCATTGAGATTGAACGTGCATTGAATTAGAAAGAGCTTGAAAACCATGAAAAACTTATGGCCGTATATACAGAAGCATTAGCCACTGTGCTGAAGGACCATGAAGGGAAAGCTAAGATGATGGAAGAGCATGCTCAAGAACTTGAAATAAAGCTGAAGAAGGAGAAGGAACATTGTTCGGAATTATCAAGTGAAGTACAAATGCTGAAGGAGCACGCGGCGCATAGAATGCCCGCAACGCATTGGGCCTCTCACGCGGCGCACACAACTAGTTAGCCCTAAAACTTCCAAAACTAACTCCAATTGCTCAAGAATGCATGAATTCACACTATTCTAAAGTTGGGTAGTCTTCATCAATAGATCGAACAATGCTATGTCAACTAGCCAGCTACGGGAAAGCTCAGTTTAGATGTTCACTTCAAATGACAGAGTTAGTGCAGAGAGTACAAGGAACAGTTTCGATAATGTAGACAACGGTGATGTATAATGGTTGGAATTATCAGTCTCGTGGGTGCTCTTGTTGTTATATAGCAGGCTACATTGCAGCTGGGATGAGCGGAATGTCGTCTCTCTTCAGTAAAGGTTCATACGAATCTCAACGTGGATCAAGAAAATTCCCAAATTGCATCGAAACTCTCAATCAACACAGAGTCTGATAGCTATATGGCACTCTCTGTTGAATGGATTCTTCAGAAATCCGAATTCGTTGGATTACAAATAATGAAATCATTTCGAATTATTGAAGCGGAAGCCAATTAAAATGAAGCATCTATAAGCCTGATCTCAAAAAAAGCACTAGATCCGGAGATGTTATTGCAATTGTAAACAATTCACCAAGGGATTCCAATGAAATGCATTTTGAGGGCAATTGTGTAGGAATGTGTAAACCGGCATTCCAGAAATAGGATTTTTCAGGCCTAAAAATCAGCAATGGCCATTGTTTTACCATTTATGCTTTATAATGGTATAATGAGCAAAATTGCAACTATTCAGAAAGTTTCGATCAATTTGGTTATGAAGTTTGCAAAGGCTGCTGGAGATGCTATTCGGCCCCATTCACCAGAGTTGGTTTTTTGTATGTTAGAAAGTCTTTCAAGTTTAGAAGATCAGAGGCTTAATTATGCTGAGCTACATGCAGAAAGTGTTGGTATTCAGAAAAAGATGTTTGAAAACTTGCGTATTGCAGTTGCAAAGGATTCCCTTATGTGGGAAACTCTTGATCTGTGCCTGAAACATGTTGACCCTCCAAACATTAAAACTACTGGTTCCTCGTCTTGTTCAGCTTGTTCGTTCAGGAGTGGGATTGAACACAAGGGTTGGTGTTGTAAGGTTTATTAGCTTTCTTGTTCAAAATGTGGGTTCAAATATAAATCCATTCATAAATTCCCTAGTCAAAGTTTTGTTTCCAGCTGTTGAGAGAGAGAAAAGTTCAGTAGCAAAGAAATCATTTGCAGCAGCTTGTGGAGGATTGCTGAAATATGCCGGGTCTGCTCAGGCACAGAAAATGATTGAGGATTTTATTGTATCGTAAAAGGCTACTTTTTCAAAATCGATACTTTGCTTCCATCTCGATGAACATGGCATCGACACAAAATGCGCTATGAATAACTCTCTACGGGATCATTTTTTTATTTCATATGTATGTTGAGAATGTTTAAAGTGAGAAAACGCACCTGGAAATGGCGTAACTTGGTCAAAAGGAAAAATCCAAAAGCTATTTTTATTTAAAATTAGTTTTTATTCGAATGGTGGAAGTCAAAGCTAAATTTAGAGAGAAGATATCCACAACATCAGAGCGGTAATATTGGGGGCCTATTTTTGTTTTCAGTTGTGATTCGAAAGGGTCTTTAGCTACAGTTTCCACCCTTTCATTTGTCATCAACAGATTTGAGTAGAAAATGTAGCGCTGTTCCTTTTCAGGATAGGGGGTTGGCTTTTTAGCTCTTATTAGTTAATGATAATTAAACCATCCCTAATTTTGGTCGATTGGTTTTTTCAGATTTGAGTTATATATTGTATTAAAAAACATTTGTAAAGGGTTGGAGGGTTCTAGCAGAGGTGTGGGGAGAAGAAATCAGAGTTTCATTGTACAGTTCAACAGAGAAATAATGAAAAGTTGCAGCTCTGTTTCATAAGATCCCTGTGGTAGGAGTTTGGCATATGTTTTTCTCCATTTCATATGTGTCTTGTAATGTTTTGCAGTTCATTCGTAATCATTTTCTGCTGAACACTTTTAAGTAAGAGAGGTAGAATTCAATTGTTGCTCTGCCTTGGAAAAGTGTTCAAGTTCTGTGTTTTCTTCCGCCTGCAAAGGATTCATACATTAATGCCCTTTTCAGCTATCTTAAACAGTCTTTTCACCCCATTTAATTTCAATTTGAATGCTTAAGCTCTTGCCTATCTTGCCTCATGAGATAATCTGCATGTTTCATTTAATTTCCTTGCTCATGCTCCCCTTAGTCCCATACGGCCTAGAAAACCTAATCATTCATCAAAATACTTTCCTATCTCTTTACTAGCCTAAAATCAGTATTCATTATAAGTCATCTCAGCCCCTTTGAAGACCTTTTTCCGAGATAAATTCGGAGAGAGCCCTCTCCTATCCTCGTAGGGCTAGCTACGAGGCTGAGTGTGGTTTGATGTAGCCTTGAGTTTTACCTTATTTCAGCCTAAGGTAGATTTGAGCGCTAACATGCTATAATTGCGGAGAAGTGGGTCACTTTGCAAGGGACTGCACGAACCCAACGTGGAAATCTTGCAGATATTGTAGACAACTAGAACATGTGATCAAGGACTGCCCAATTCTAATGGCCAAGGTGTGGGAAAGGTAGCAGACCCCTAAGTAGAATATACAACGGGTTAAGGTAGAACCTCATGAGGAAGGACGGAGCATTAATGTGATAATGTGTAGTGGTATTTCCACCGTGGGGTCGGCTGAAAAAGATGATATGGAGCCTCTTATCTATAAATCAACCACTAAACAAAAAGGCATGGAATTATAGAAGGAAAAGGAGACCTTTCTCACAACTCGACAAGACTGCACTCGAGATAAAACATCGGATCCAAACAGTAGAATTGAAGATGAGGTCAAACCATTCTTGCAGGCATGCATGAAGCTGTTGCGTAATCATCAGGTTGTAGAGAAACTCCAAGCCCTACTTGATGGTTGTGCAGGAAAAATGGACCCAGTCGTGAAAATTAAGGATGTGCACAAAATTTACGAACAGAAGAGATGCACAGGTAGGGAGATGAAATTAACTACGCAGATTGGTGATTATGAAATGAACTAGGTAATCCTAGACCTAGGATAAAATGTGAATGTACTACTTAAGTAGACTTCACAACGAATGGGATAACCCAAATTTGACTAGTGCACTATCCAGCTGTACATGGCTAATCAACAAAAGATCATACCATTGGGAAGTTTGTCAAATATTGAAGTATATATTGCCAGAGTCAAGGTACGAGCTGACTTTGAATTCATTCATATTGTAGAAGATGCATACCCCTACTCGACACTCCTCGGATTGGATTGGGCCATTAATATGGGTAGTATTATCAATTTGAAGAAACGAATCATGGTATTTGAAAGTGAGGGAACACAGGTGATCATACCACTAGACCCCATAGAAGGAGAAAGGTATACCAAGCCAGCACGTGAGGAAGAAGAGGTGGATCACATATATAAGTTAACTGCGAGGAAAGTAGACTGGATCAACCCTACGATCGATGGTGTGCTTTGCTCGGAGAAGGACAATGAATGCTTTTTTGACTCCGACGAAGAACTAGAAAATTGGCAAAACCGACTGCATGATGTCTCTACGTTGTGTTGCCTACGAATTACCTAGGACTTCCGGTATATATCCTCCGAGGTAAGAGAAATACCCTGGTTTGATGGTTTCGGTAGTATAAAGGAATTTTTTCAAACCTTTGAAGCTGAGGTTCCCAAAGAATGATGGTTATGGGCCCTTAATCTAGTTATGCGTGCAATTCTTGCAATATGGTGGGACACGCATAAGGGGGTGTTCCAGGAATGTGAGGAATGTATAGATATGATGGTCCTATGATTTGAACCTCTGACTAACATGCGCGTCAAGATATGTTGGGGCCCAGGAGATCCACGTGAACATTTGTTTCCCTGGACAGAGCAATGGTGTGATTGTACTACAAAAGAATGGGTTCACTTGTTTATTCATGCCTTGGGACCAATTCCCACTACATGGTATTATATTTGGAGCTACATCAGCACACCCACCAGTGGGAAACCTTAAAGGATGATTTTGTGGGTACATTTGAGTTAATGGAAGGATTGGAGGTGCTTGAGGAAGCTCTGCAGAATATCGATACCTTTGTATTTGGTGAATCCAGCCCCTACACAGTAGGTGGAAGACCCACATGGGAAATGAAGATGCAGGATATTGTCGAGTGCTAGAAGGCCACCACAGAAGATTGTGACGCAGATCCGTGCAATGTCTCGATCATAGAATCAGGAGGGGAGTACACTGTTGCAGGGCCTCTGGTACATATGGTGGATGGTATGAAACCTCTAAAACCACGAAATGCTAACATGAATATGGAAGTAAAAATCACGTTGGCTCTAATCGGGAACTACTGGGATGATGGGACAGTAGGTAAGATTTCATAACTGCTCATGGAGTATCAACACTTGTATTCAGCCAAGTTTTTAGAGCCTAAGGAGGTCACGGGGGACTTAGGAAGTATACAAATCACTCTGAAATCAGATGTGTAGCTAGTAAAAAAGTGGCCTTATCATACGCAGAAGGTTAAAGAGGAGATCAATAATACACTCGTTGAACCAGTCGAATGGTCAAACTGGGTAAGGCCTACAACTAAGAAGTTGTTGCGTTCGATCCTTGGACATATGGGCTACTACATAAAATTTAATTAGGGATACACACTTATCACTGCACCTCTGGAAACGCTGCTTAAGAAAGATGTTTCACTCATTTGGGATGACGGGCACCAGAGGATATTTTAGCTACTCAAGAAAAATATGGTCTCTGCACCTATTCTCACTTCCCCCAATTGGGTAATGGTATTTCATGATGATACTTTAAGGATTTCCCTGGCAACAGCCGGTACGCAGCCTAGCACTAGAGACAGTGATAACCCAACCACATGTGCTAGTTGGATAGTCTCGGGTGCGGAGCATGATTATGCCACCACGGAGAGGGAAGGGTTGGCCCTGATCTATGCACTATAGAAGTATCGACACTATCTATTAGGAGGACACTTGAAGATGATTACAAATCATTTGGCTTTAGATTACCTGGGGAATAAGCCTGTGTTGGGGGGATAAGTCTGCATATGGCTACTACTATTTCAAGAATATGATGTTGAAATCATCGTCAAGCCAGGAAAATTGAGTATGTCACAAGATCACTTGTCCTGAATTGAGATGAGTGAAGGACCCACTAGCTAGAAGAAAGGATTATCTGATGCGCTTCACCAATATCTCTCCATTCCTGACCACAGGCATGGCGCCTGCTGAATATTTAGTACGAAAAAAGAAGGATTTGGTTCACCGAGCAGGGGATTTTACATTATTGTAGGTCATGAAGCATTGCACAGAGATGGTCTGGAGCATGAAAATCACGCTCTCTTGGCAAAAGCCCAGGAAGGCATAACAGGAGGTCACTACACAGGAAAGACGATGGCACAAGAGATCTTGCAGGCTGGGCTATGGCAACATAGAATTTCAATTGGAAGGAATCACATCAGACTGATGTAGGTGCACTGGGAACACGGGACGTTTGGTAAAATTGCAAGGGTGCACTTGGATCACAGGGGTATGCCGAGCACATCCCATATGCGAAAACTAGTCGTTGAAACAGTCAAATTTGGTAAAAATAAAAAATTATCATTAGATGAGGTAGGCGGCCTGCATTTAATGTCGAGATTTTGGGAGGTTTTTTACCATTTACTTGATGGCAAGTCCCGTGTGAAGTCTACCCTATCGTTGGGAGATCACCAAGGCTATAAAACAGGTGAGCTAGATCAGACACGGGTTCCGTATCTCTTGAATATCTTGTGGTTGGCATGGTTGTCCTGGACGAAGTTGTGCTGTAATAATTTCTATGCCTATAGAATCTCTTTCATGCCTAAGCAGCCTACTCCATCTGAAAATACCAATATTGAGTTTATATTTCATGCCAAGATGACAACCACGAATCCTACCGAACTCTTGGAGCCAATGATCTCGGTGGAACAAGAAACTGAGGAAGTGGTGGAGGTCTAGTCCAAAGTCAAAGAGTTCCTCTCCACACCCGGCCCAACCACAAGGAACAGAAAATAAAAATCATAGGGCTCAGGTAAGCCACCAAAACCCATGAAATGGGCCAAAGGGAAGCCTCGTACTTCTCCACGAAATGTAAAATCCCCGCGGGCTGCTCTTAAGGAGGCCAAGACCGTCGAGCCAATCCACTAGTTGCCCCAATTAATTCGACCATGCAGGACATCGATGTGCACACCAAAGAACCTCGATGGCTTGATCACCTACCTACAAATGTCGTTGACCCCGGGGGTGGTTCCTGTCATAGGTGAACCTTTTGGACAGCTTCATGAAATTAAGTTTGACGATCATGATTTGTCCAACTTTGAGGCCTTCCCTGAGCTAGCACCTGCGTTATATCTTGTTATAGTTCATAGCAAAAATGGGGTCAAATTTGTCCCCCAACACTGGGTATGTGGTTTGGCTAGGTTTGGGCTCCTAAATCTGCTCAGGATGCCACACTTCGGGCACTACAATGTCACGAACCAGCTCGCATGAAAATTTATCGCCCTAATTCATGATGGCTACCTGTGGATCCAGAACAGGATCCCCATTGACGTTGCACTAGTCTGTCAGATTACTGGTCTCCCCATGAGAGGACTGAACCCCCTGGAGCATGTGGGTAAGAAATACGAGGGGTAAACTACTGAGTACGTGCGCCAAAAGTATCATGTGGAGTGCAACACTCGGGGTTCTTTCATCAAGTCCATCAATGACCAAGGTATGCAGTTGGGCACCACGCTGTTGACATGTAAAATGATGAGGAAGTGTCAGTTCACATCTGTTCCAGCCTACGTAATTCGGTTAGCAGGCCAATGCGGGAAAGGGGTATGTTTTAACAGGGCACAGTATTTGTGTGACAAGTTTTTGACTAATGTTCGCGAGTCCCAGGAGTAAGGTTGTGCCTTTTGTTACGCTTGGTTGCTATTCCTCATAGCGTTGGTTTCTTGGGAAGCCCCTGGGGATTCAGTCCTCCCTGAGGTTTTTGAAAATGCAGCAAGATGATGGAGCTTAGTGAAATGAAGTCACCTTCACTAAGTGGGCCCGCAGGCAAATTCTGGCGCAAAGTCTATTTTTAGACTATGTCTATTTTTAGACATATGGAGCATGGTCCAGGGGTTGCAGTATGTTATTATTGGAGTATTGGTCATGTTGGTAAAAATATATGGACCTCTATTTTTGGACCTATAGGTTGAAGTCTATTTTTAGACTGCCTATCCTAAAAATAGGGAAGTCAAATATTATTTACCCTTAATAATATTTGGACTCTAAACTTCAGTTTACTCTCTTGGAGCACTTCAGTTCAAGCTACAGAAGTGGCTCATGCATCTGACAGAGGAATTACGCTACTCCTAAGGGTTTTGTGAGCTCATGCATGGTTTACTTCAGTTAGGACTTCAGTGGCAGAAGTTTGGTGGAGTTGATGAGACGGTTGGTGGAGTTGTGTTCGGTTTAACTTAGTTGAACTAGTTGAGATTAGTTTAACTAGCTAATCAACTAGTAATGAGTGGAGTGAATTAAATATTATTTAATTCATTAATTAGTAACTCAGTATTCAACTCAAGAACACATCAGTTCACTACAGTGCATGGACAGTTCAGTGGAGACCAGTGGAAGAGGTAGATGAAAGGGTGAGTACAGCTATCAGTTGTGACATCAGTTGTGCATGATATTTGCACCACACTTGGAGGAATTTCCCATGATGATTGCACTGTCAAGACAAGGATATTCAAACCTTGGATCTCTATTTAGACAGGCCATGATTTCACAATAGAGGCAGGCAATTAGTGGATGTGTTTTGAACCCGTGACTTGTTCAAAACCAAGCTAGTTTGTGTGTAACTTCATGAGATAGTACTGAGTACTTGTGAGGAGTATTGTACTGAGTTTGTTACATGTTTTCTCCATTATAATATAAAAAATAGCTGCGGTTTTTTCAGCTATAAGCTTTCCCCATACATACTGTGTTAATGTGTATGATGATTTGATGTGATATCGCTTGTTTTATTTCCGCATGTGTGATGATCTGAGTGGAAGAGATTATGTGTTGCATATGAATTCGAATTGATATGTGATCAGGATAGTCTCGGTGGATAATTAATCATTATTCAGAAAATTTCTACATGGTATCGGAGCTATTGAAGCAAAGATTGATCATCACAGTGATTACAAACTTTTTTTGGTAGACAGAGTCTGCATGCGGGCCAGGTAGCCTCTGGATCCATCCTTTCTTTGAAAGGTGATATATCTAGTAAATGCCCCTGCAGTCGATCTCTGTAATAGAAATAATTTGTTCTCACAGATCAAGGGCAGTTGAGCTTTGAGGTGGAATTCGAATTTTGCAGCAGTTTTGTTTTCTTGGTGCTGGAGTTGAAAATGTATTTCAACGGTTTGCGACTCGAATATGCTCTTGAAGGCAGTTTGAATTATGTTGCATGGAAGGATTGCATGGAGGAAGTATTAGAAGATAATGGACTGAAGGAGTTCATGGATACGGATGTCCAAAAGCCCACTGATCCTGCTGAATTCGAAGCATGGCAAAAGAAGATGGCGAAATGTCGAAGGATCCTGTTGGAGGGCGTCAAAGATCATATTGTATCCAGCCTGCATGGAAAGGCTTCTCCATATTTAATGTGGAAAGATTTGATGGATATATTCCAGAGTAAGAGTGACCAAAGGAAGTTGGTGCTCAAAGATAAGCTCATGACCATCAAGATGGAGAAAGGCGACAGTATCGCCAAATACCTCACGAAGTTCACTCAATGCAGAGATGAGCTGGGAAGTGTGGGGGTGACTGTCGAAGATGAGGACATGGTCGACCTGGCTCTCCTTGGTCTTCTGAAGGCTTGGCACTCATATCAAGATAGTTTCAATGGTCGGGAGAAGTTGTCGGGATGGGAGCGCCTTTGGGCAGATCTCATGCAGGAGGAGATAAGGAGGACTACTCGGGATGGATCTTCATCAAAGGGAGCTGATGAAGAAAATTGTGCTTTGGTTGCCAAAGCAAAGAAGGGGAAGGGTAAGAAAAATTCTCATTCCGGTGCAAAGGGCAAGAAGCAGGATATGGCGAAAGTGAAGTGTTTTCACTGCCATGATCACGGACATTATGCTACCAATTGTCCAAAGAAGAAGAGGAACAAGCAAGCGGGAAGATCTGCAGATGGAGAAGCTTTGGCTTCACAGTTCGAGCTTGACTTTTCACTGATTGCATGCTTGGTTTCAAGTGTGATGGGATCGGTGTGGTTCTTGGACAGCGGTGCGTCATTTCATATGACGGGAGATTGGGATTTGTTCTCAGATCTGGAGGACAAAGATCTGGGTGTGCACATCGAGATGGGCGATGATGGTAGATACAGTGCGACTGGTATCGGTACCATATCCTTTCAGAGGGAGTTTGGTAAACCCT
Source organism: Pinus albicaulis (assembly GCA_034641835.2). Classification (NCBI taxonomy): domain Eukaryota; kingdom Viridiplantae; phylum Streptophyta; class Pinopsida; order Pinales; family Pinaceae; genus Pinus; species Pinus albicaulis. Next base: position 695,247,666 of record CM076570.1, on the reverse strand, counting down.
TCGTGTTGAAGGATGTCATGCATGTACCTGGATTGAAGAAGAACTTGATCTCTGTGGCAATGTTGGAGGATAAGGGGTATGATGTGGTCTTCAGCAAAGGAAAAGCCTTCTTTCGCAGTAAGACTACTGGAGAGACCCAGAAGATAGGGGTTCGAACCAAGAAACTTTATCATTTGCAAGTAGATGGCTGCGCAGTAATGGCATGTAAGGCGGGAGAAGTGGTGAGCCGGGATGATGAGGGAGAATTGTGGCACAGGAGATTGGGCCACCTTCACCATGGAGCTTTGAAGATCCTGCAGCAGATTTCTACTGGGCTTCCTAAGGGCACTCTTGCGCAGTCAGATCAGTGCAAGGGGTGTACCTTGAGGAAGTATGTGAAAGCCACCTTTCACGAGAAGGATAGTCATGCCACGACGATCCTTGAGAGAGTTCACACAGACGTGTGTGGTCCTTTCTCAGTTGCTTCGACAGCAAAGCACAAGTACTACGTGATCTTTGTTGATGATTTCTCTCGAAAGTGCTGGATCTTCTTCATGAAGAAGAAGAGCGATACATTCGCGAAGTTCTGTGAGTTTAAAGCACTGGTCGAGAAGGAGTCGAGGAAGAAAGTGATTTCTCTAAGGAGCGACAATGGTGGTGAATTCATCTCGGCTGAATTCAAGGAGTTCTGCAGCGTAGAAAGGATTCGGAGAGAGCCCATCGCACCCTATAACCCACAGTAGAACGGGGTGGCTGAGCGGAAGAACAGAACAATCGTGGGTGCTACACGGGAAATGTTGCATGATCAGGGCCTACCCCTTCACTTGTGGGCTGAGGAATGCAATACAGTAGTGTATGTGCAAAATCGTTGTCCTCACAAGGTTCTTGGCATGAGTACACCAGAGGAGGCTTATTCTAGCAAGAGGCCTAATATTTCCCATTTGCAGATCTTTGGCTCTCCTGTCTACATGCATGTGATGAAGGATGCAAGAAGGAAGCTGGATCCAACCACTGAGGTTGGAATATTTGTGGGGTACACTGATACACCTCACAACTATCGGGTGTATTTGTCAGACGGAATATAAAATTTCAGGAGGAGAAAGCCATGCATTGTTCGCTTGAGAGGGAGCTACACTTGCATGCAGATGAGGAGCTGTTAGTTCCTAAGGAGGAGCTTCTGGATGTGGATCAGCCACAAGAGGAAGTTTAGGAGGTGGAAGAAACCACCCATGCAGTGCCAACCATCAGAGGGCGCATGTGCACTACAGAAGCTGAGCGACTGGCTCGAGATGCAGAGAAGGTTGTAGGACCACCTACAGCACAGCGCAGACAGAGGCAGTCACCGGATCGGTACACTGGATACATGGCTCTTGTGATTCAATGTGTCGTGACGGAGCCATCCTCTTTTGAGGAAGCTGTGGAGGAACCCGCATGGGTTGATGCCATGATCGAAGAATATGATTCGATCGTCAGGAACATTGCATGGGAGATTGTCCCAAGACCGGTTGGGAAATCAGTGGTGGGTTCGCGATGGATCTACAAGGTGAAGTAGGCGGCTGACGGGAGTGTGGAGAAGTACAAGGCGAGATTTGTCGCCCGTGGCTTCTCACAGATCGAGGGGATTGACTATGAGGAGACTTTTGCACCTGTCGCAAGGTACTCTTCCATATGGACGATCCTTGCTCTCTCAGTGCAGATGGGGTGGCACATTCATCAGATGGATGTGAAGACTGCGTTCCTCAATGGAGTTATTGAGGAGGAGGTGTACATAGAGCAGCCTGAAGGTTTTGAGATCTTCAGCAGTGAGTCGCATGTGTGCCGACTCAAGAGAGCACTGTACGGGCTGAAGCAAGCACCTCGTGCTTGGTACACTCGGATAGACAGCTACTTCACCGGGCTTGGATTCTCCAAGAGTGAGGCGGATCCAAACCTGTACCAGATTGTGGTGGAGGGGAAGTTGTTGATCATCGTACTATATGTAGATGATCTGATTTTGACTGGCGATGAGCAGTTGATACTTTCATGCAAGGAGGATCTTGCATGAGAGTTTGAGATGAAGGACCTGGGCATCCTTCATTATTTCCTGGGATTGGAGATTTGGCAGCGCAGCGGAGGACTGTTTGTTTCTCAGGGCAAGTATGCCCGGGAGATTCTGGAGAGGTTCAACATGCAAGGCTGCAAGCCTGTTGACACTCCTCTTCCTGGTGGTTGGAGGAAGGAGGATGCTACTTCAACGGAGGTAGTGGATGCCACTGTCTATCGACAGTTGGTGGGGTCGCTTATGTATCTGGTCAATACACGACCCGATATATGCTATGCTGTTAACCAGCTTTCGCAAGCTATGGTTAAGCCTACCAAGCTCTTTTGGAAGGCAGGAAAGCATGTATTGCGTTATATTAGAGGCACATTGGGATATGGTCTATGGTACAGACAGGAGGATGGAGCGAAGCTTTCTGGCTTCACTGATGCAGATTGGGTAGGGAGCCCAACGGACCGGAAGAGCACATCTGGAGGAGTTTTTAGCATTGGGTTGACAGCAGTTTCCTGGTACAGCAGGAAGCAGAGATCCGTGGCACTCATTTCAGCAGAGGCCGAGTACATGGCAGCTAGCTTGGCTGCATGCGAGGCTATTTGGATGAGGAAGATCCTCGCAGGTTTGTTCAGGTTGCATTTGGAGCCTACAGTGATCTACTGTGATAACCAGAGTTGCATTAAACTCTCGGCTAATCCAGTATTTCATGATAGGTCCAAACACATCGACATCAGGTACCATCATATCAGAGATTGTGTTCAGCGGAGAATCATGATGCTTTCATATGTTCCCACGGAGGATCGGGATGCCGACATCCTGACGAAGGCGCTCACCAGGAGCAAGTTCGAATTCCACAGAGGCAGGATAGGGGTTGCAGATAATCCATATCTTGCTGAGAGGGAGTGTTGAAAATACAACAAGATGATGGAGCTTAGTGAAATGAAGTCGCCTTCACTAAGTGGGCCCGCAGGCAAATTCTGGCGCAAAGTCTATTTTTAGACTATGTCTATTTTTAGACATATGGAGCATGGTCCGGGGATTGCAGTATGTTATTCTTGGAGTATTGGTCATGTTGGTAAAAATAGATGGACCTATATTTTTGGACCTATAGGTCGAAGTCTATTTTTAGACTGCCTATCCTAAAAATAGGGAAGTCAAATATTATTTACCCTTAATAATATTTGGACTCTAAACTTCAGTTTACTCTCTTGGAGCACTTCAGTTCGAGCTACAGAAGTGGATTATGCGTCTGACAGAGGAATTACACTATTCCTAAGGGTTTGGTGAGCTCATGCATGGTTGACTTTAGTTAGGACTTTAGTGGCAGAAGTTTGGTGGAGTTGATGAGATAGTTGGTGGAGTTGTGTTCGATTTAACTTAGTTGAACTAGTTGAGATTAGTTTAACTAGCTAATCAACTAGTAATGAGTGGAGTTAATTAAATATTATTTAATTCATTAATTAGTAACTCATTATTCAACTCAAGAACACATCAGTTCACTACAGTGCATGGACAGTTCAGTGGAGACCAGTGGAAGAGGTAGATGAAAGGGTGAGTACAACTATCAGTTATGACATCAGTTGTGCATGAGATTTGCACCACACTTGGAGGAATTTCCCATGATGATTGCGCTGTCAAGCCAAGGAGATTCGTACCTTGGATCTCTATTTAGACAGGCCATGATTGCGCAATAGAGGCAGGCAATTAGTGGATGTGTTTTGAACCCGTGACTTGTTCAAAACCAAGCTAGTTTGTGTGTAACTTCATGAGATAGTACTGAGTACTAGTGAGGGGTATTGTATTGAGTTTGTTACATGTTTTCTCCATTATAATATACACAATAGCTACGGGGTTTTCAGCTATAATATTTCCCCATACATACTGTATTAATGTGTATGATCATTTGATGTGCTATCGCTTGTTTTATATCCGCATGTGTGACGATCTGAGTGGAAGATATTATGTGTTGCATATGAATTAGAATTGATATGTGATCAGGATAGTCTCGGTAGATAATTAATCATTATTCAGAAAATTTCTACAGAGCTTACCCCAGACATGTGCGAAGGGGCTCACTATTCACACTTATGGGATTCCATGGATCTGCAACGTCTCGAGGACAACCAGGTGTTCTGGGTCCTCTTTCAGAGTAGCTTGGCCACGACTATTAACTCTCGACCATGGTTTTAACTTGCCATGTATGATATATACAAGGGAATTACCACATTTCAGGTCACTATGCACAATGTTTAGATCGGAGCGCACAAGGAGAAAGCCTGCACTTCGCTCCCTTATATGGTGATGGACGAAGAAAGTGACAAATTCATTATGCTCTGTCCCCTTAACTAGAAGATCGGCTTCAAAACTAGTGCAAAGGGAATTGAAGGCACTAGCACATCCCAATTCACCCCCCCATCATCATCCTAGATATCAGAGGTACGCCCAAGAGTACCAGAGAAGACACCTGTGCTGTAATATTCCAAATCTGGAATAGCATAGCAAGCCTGCTGAAATAACATACTCCTAGGAGATTGATGCATAGAGAAAAGTTTACAGCCCTTGGATCCCTTATATCAGTAGATCTGGAGTCTAGATCCAAAAGGGGAGCAAAAGAAAATTAAACTAGGTGTGGTAAACAGATCTCCCACCACCTAGTCTAGCTGAAAAACACCCTACAAGAGGGGTTACAGCTATGCACAACAAACTGCTTCAGAAATAATGCAGTATTGGATAGTATGAGCAAGAGGCCATCAAATATGATTAAATTATAATTATACAGTATCAAATCAGAATTGTTGAGCTCCAAATATGTTCTTTCTTCCACCACATTCCACTCCATTTCCTTTTTCCATTATTAATCACAGGCTCAAATGATCAGTAGAATTAGTTAAAATTACTTTAATAATGAATATCATGACTAACTTGCTATGTTTTTATGATTTTTTCATTGTAGTACTTTTTGAACTAGATCTAGCTACAGAATGCAGACATTCTGTAGCTAGTTGCCGATTCTGCAGCTGTCTTCATGTCTACACAGGTTCCAGGTGTCATCTTGGAGAAAAACACATATGGGCGTATTCCACATCATTCCCTCATCATTTTTTGCTCTCCACGAAGTTTGAACGGAATTCTGTAGGCAGTTATGTACGTGGGAACTCAAACTAGGAGAGAGACTCCTAATAGGACAAGGACAGTCCAGATGTCCTTAATTATATTACGTGACCACCATCAGAGTCCTAGTTTGGTTTTTATTTGGAAAGACAATTATCCCTAGGTTATCTCAAGACAGTTATGTAATTTTGATTATAAATATGGCTCGGAAAACCGAGGGACAAGGTTAGATTTTGTGGTTGATTGCTAGATTGCAGAAGTCTGAAAACACTCTGTTTTGAAGTAATTTCTCTTTTAATGAAAGAAGTACCATTTCTTTGAAAGCGTTGAGTCAATCTTGAAGTAGATTTCGTGCTACTCCGGTGGTAGAGGGCCCCTGCCTCCTGAGCAGCCTTGTTTATACAGTTTAGATAAGTATTTTAGTCTCGTTTTTTTTTTTCCATTTCTAGTTTAAGCACGTTTATGAAGTTTATGTTTCATGCTTGTTTACATTGATCATCATAGCTAGACTTACTCTTATAAACTCTTCCAAAATATCATCACGATGAATAAGGCATAGCTGTGGTGTTGTAGGTTTTAGTTGTATTTCCTTTCGAATTTTATGATTTATGCTTGTTTACACTAAGTGTCACAGCCGGTCTTACTCCTACAAACTCTTCCAAAACATCATTAATAATGAATAAGAAACAGCTGTGATATCTTAGATTTTAATTGTATTTTCTTTCAAATCTTATGTTTATGTTCAATTTCATTGAATAATACAGCCGGAATTGTTTTTACAAACTCTTCCAAAATATCATTCACATTGAACAAGATGGGCTGTAGAATTCCAATAGACTAGCTGCATGTTAGTTTAGCCATAACACTCCGGAGGATGATTTCATTTAGTTCAGCTCTATCACTACATTTCAAGTTTGATAATGGAATTTTAATTTAACTCTGTTCACTTTACTTCAAGTAGATTAGTAGCATCCTAGTTTAGTCTTAGCTCACTGTATTAGCATTCTAGTTTAGTTTTTATCCATTGCATTTTAAATTGTATTAGTTGTTAAATTTAGATACCACGGTCTTCATTATTTACAAAAACTTCTTTTGTTCCAACGTCATATTAATACATAATCATCTGGATAGAAGCTAGTATCAGTCTAAGGCCTGGAGTATTTTGCAACCTTTTTACCATTTCACAAATAAGCCTTTTCTCAAGGACTATTCTAAAAAGAAACCTATAACTTTTGAGTGAGGCCTAGTGGTGCTAAATTGAGTTGCAGAACAGAATTAGAAGTTAGTTTAGAGTAAAATCTTATTGTGCTACAAATGTTCTTTTCCAAATATGTTCCAATGAACCTTTAATCATGGATGAGATGTTGTAACATTGTAAGATGATTGTTTATTTAGGAGAACTTCATTCACACTTAGCTTGTCCATTTATCAAGCTCTTCCAACACATCTTTAATGAATGAATTGGATAAGTTCAAGCTCATGTTGTGATTTATTTCCTTGCAATGAAGTCATTATCAAGCTTTCCATTTTTTGTTTTCCAGCCATAGTTTAGGCTTTGTTCTGTTTTAGTATTTTCATTTGTTATTTTCCATCCATAGTTTAGGCCTTGTTCTGCTTTAATATAACCAATAGATTCTTTTCACCAGCATTTAGTTCTTTCCCTTTTCAAACATAAAACCATAAAACCAAAAACATCAGAAAACACTAAACACAACGTAGTGACAAACAAATACCTAGGCACATATAGTGCACCACACTTTAGCAGTTTACCAACCCTAGTTGACAATTAATGAACTCAATTTAGGAACACTAGGTTGAGCACAAACATTTTGGCACCGTTGCCGGGGAAGTGTAACTAGGTAGCCTTGTTTCTTAACTCCCAAAAACAATGATATGCGTAGAGAGAGAGACTCAAGGGGTAGATTCATAAGAAGCAGAAGCAGAAGTTTGATTCCTAGAACACCACTTGTTTCATCAAGACCTAGAGCCAGCACACCTCCAACTCAGACCCACATTCAAGCCTTTACTGATCCTAGACTTCCAGAAGACTTAAGATCAAATATTCCATTAGAAAGACCTTCCACTTCATTTTCTGAACCTGTCTTAGAAGAAGATTCAAGGACCCCTGCTAGAGACACAAACTTTTCCACTTCCACAGAAGAATCAACTATGGCAGAAGAAGGGGGAGGAGGATTCTTTAATGGAGAACACACATTATTTGGAGGGGGTAGAGGTAGAGGTAGAAGAGAAGGAGGTAAAGGAAGAGGTAGAAGAGAAATGGGAAGCTCTTTGGGGTTTCCTATAGTAGATGAAGAAACCAATACAGCTATGAAAAACATTTCACCCTCTGTCCTTCCAAACTTCTATGGACTTAAAACTGAAGATCCTGAAACCTTCCTATTTGAATTTTAAGTCCTATGTAGAACTTATGACTACTTACAAGATGCTCAAAAACTTAAACTATTTCCTTCAACATTGAAAGGAGCAGCATTGAAGTGGTTTATGAGTTTGATCAACAGTTCTATTAGGACATGGGAAGACATGAAACAAGAATTTCTAGAAAGGTATTTGGATTATTGTATGCCATTTAATCATAAGGAGGAAGTGTTCAAGATGATACAAAAAGAGGATGAAAACCTAGAAGATTTGTTGGAGAGATTTCATTACAACATCAAAAGAGAAAAAATGGAAAACTTAGACCAAGACACCTTAAAATCTCTCTTGTTGAAGATAATTAGGGATGAATGGTTAGATATCCTTAACATGATGGGAAAAGGGGATATATCTCAGCTCACATTACCTGAAATATCTGAGTTATGTATCAACCTTTCAAGAGGGAAATCTAAAACTGTAAAAGGTCCAAGAGACCCTTCTCTTGCAATGGTAATTAAGTCTGCTTCTGGGACAGTAAGTAGGGTAGAGATAGGGCATATGCTTGATGAATTCAAATCTAACATCTTAGGGAGTCTTAGTGAACAAATAGACACCCTTAAGTTACAAAACAAGAAAAAAGCTGAATCTGATGCTTTAGCAATCATTTGTCCCAAATGTAGAAAGAAGCATGCCTTGAGAGAATGTCCTTTGGATGCAAAAGTTGTAGAGACCTGTGTAATTTGTTCAGAAAAACATGAGACCAAGAGTTGTCCTTCACTTCCTGGTATTAAAGTTTTCTTTCAAGAAGATACTCATACAAGTTCCACAGAATCTCTCAATTTTGTCTCTAGAAGGCCTTGGCAAGGACCTCAAACACAAGGATTTCATGATCAAATGTATAATCAACCCCCACCAAACTAGAATTCTTGGAAGCAACCTTGGCCCCAATTTCAAAATCAATCTCAAGCTTGGGCACAAGGAGCACAAAATCCCTATGGAAGATACTCCCAGTACTATCAATATCCACCATCCTATCCACCATACCCACATTTTTCCCCTCAAATTCCTCAAAAAAATCCTCAACAGAATCCTCAAAATCCACAACATCAAAATAAACCACTCCCCTTACCATTTCCTCATAAATCAAATCAGTTACCTGCTCAACCCATACCAAACCCCAATAATAAAAATCTTCAGAACACATACATGATAGAAGGCCAATAGTTTCCAACTTATTTAATTACTCCTCTAGACCTTAGTGATGTTCAACTTAGGTCTGGAAGAATACTTGAAAAGAGGAAACCTTTTGTGATCATACAAGAACAAGATAACTCTGAGGAAGATTATCTATGGGAAAATAAAAGTCTTGAAGAAGACACATATTTTCAAGACACAAACATTGAAAAATAAAAACAAAAAGAACCAATAATTTCAACTCCTATATTAGAGCAGCCATCAACATCCACTCCTGCACCTCCCTTTCCAGAAAGATTAAAAATTGATAGAGGTGTAGAAAAACAAATTATGGTGCCTAATTATGATTTCCTAGATGAGCTAAGAAATGTTTGTATTAAGATTCCATTATTACAAGCTATCAAGGAAATTCCAATTTTAGCGAAGACAATAAAGGAGTTGAGCATGAAGAAAACAAGAAAAATAATAAGAGAGACAAAGAAAATTCAACTGGCAGGAAAAATAGCAGATATCATGATGGGTAAGATTGCTATTCCAAAGTATCTAGACCCAGGAAATCCAGTTGTTAAAATTCACATCAATGGAATTGAAATCCAAAACACACTCATTGATTTAGGAGCAGCAATCAATATCATGAGTAGACAAATCATGGATAAGCTGAAACTTCCTAATCTTCTCTTTACACCCACATTATTACAATTAGCAGACAGATCTGTGATCAAACCTGATGGGGTAATAGAAGACATTCCGGTGTCCCTAGATTCTTGGGAGTACCCTGTGGATTTCATGATCCTAACTCCTAAGAATAATCTAGGAGGGCATCCAATTATATTAGGAAGACCTTGGTTAGCTACAGCTGATGCTTTCATTAGTTGTAGATCCGGTGATATGTACATCTCTGATGGTAGTTCAACTAATAAATTCACTTTGTATCCTCCAGCAAGGACAATTACAGATTTAGATGATACTCAATGGATAGAGGATGAAGAAGACTTACAACCTCTCTTCACAATTTTAGAAATTAGTGAAGATAGTCAAATTCTAAATACTTTAGAAAACTTTGAATCCTCTTCGGAACATAAACATGAACAATTTCAAGAAGAATCCAACATTGAGTTTTTTTCATCAAGGCAGATGTCTCTCTATTCCATGGATAAATTTGGCAGCTCTACAATTGAGATATTTCTAGGCAAAACTTTAAACATAAACAAGAACCTAGAAAAATCTCAACAAGAAGAGCTAGTCAAAATTTTACAGAGACATTCTTCTGCATATGCATGGGAGTACACTGATATGAAAGGGATAAGCCCTAAGACTTACACTCATCACATCTACATAGAGGAAAATTGTAAACCAATCAGACAACCTCAAAGACGGATGAATCCAAATCTTAGGGAGATTGTTAAAGAAGAATTGCAGAAATTGTTGAATGTCAATTTTATCTATCCTATTTCAGATAGTCGGTGGGTTTCTCCTTTGGTAATTGTGCCAAAGAAAAATGGTAAATGGAGGGTATGTATTGACTACCGAGAATTAAACAAAGCTACTCTTAAAGATCATTTTCCCCTACCTTTCATAGATCGGGTGTTAGATACATTAGCTGGAAAAAAGTACTTCTCATTTTTAGATGGGTTTAGTGGTTATAACCAAATTCAAGTAGCACTTGAAGATCAAGACAAAACCACATTTACCTGTCCTTGGGGTACCTATGCTTACCAAGTATTGCCATTTGGACTATGCAATGCACCCGCAACATTTCAAAGGGCAGTACTAGGAATTTTTTCAGATCTAATACATGATTGTGTAGAGGTATATATGGATGATTTCACAGTTTATGGAAACACATTTGAAGAAGCCTTAGCAAACTTGGAAAAAGTATTAAAGAGATGTAAAGAAGCAAATCTTTCACTAAGTCATGAGAAGTGTTTTATGATGTTTACTGAAGGAATTGTTTTAGGACATCACATTTTAGGGGATGGGATTAGAGTTGATGAGTCAAAATTTGAAGTCATCTCTAACTTATCTATTCCAAGTTGTCAAAAATATGTTAGGAGTTTTCTTGGATTTACAGGGTATTATCGAAGATTTATAGAAAACTTCACCAAGATAGCATCTCCACTCTTCAAATTACTTACCAAAGACTGTGATTTCAAATGGAATTCTGATTTCCAGTTAGCCTTTGAGACCCTGAAAACAAAAATTTCTGAAGCACCTATTTTAAGGGGACCTAACTGGAAGTTACCTTTTCATATTTCAACAGATGCCTCAGATACAACTCTAGGAGCAGTATTGGGACAAAAAGACCTGATTCCTTATGCCATCTACTATACCGGTAAAAATTTGACTCCTGCAGAGTTAAACTATACTGTAACTGAAAAAGAGTTTTTAGCTGTTGTTCATGCCATAAACAAATTTAGACACTATATAACAGGCTATGAAACTTTTTTTCACACTGATCATTCTGCAATTAGATACTTAATGAACAAATCAATTACTAATGGAAGAGTCATAAGATGGTTATTGATCCTACAAGAATTCAACATTACCATTCTAGATAGGCCTGGAAAACAAAACACAGTAGTTGCTTTCCTATCTAGACTGCAAAACATCAAAGATGACACTCCAGTTGAAGATCAATTTCCTGATGAATATCTTTTTGCAATTTCTACTCAAACTCCTTGGTTTGCTGACATTGCTAATTATTTAGTTTCAGGAAAATTTCCTTCAATAATGAATGCAAGAGATAAAAGAAAAATTATTTATGACAGTGCAAAATATTCATGGGTTGCTAATGAGTTGTACAAGACAGGTCCAGATTTGATCATTAGAAGGTGTGTTCGTGAAGATGAGATGCCTGAGATTCTCAAAGAATGTCATGATGAACCTTGTGGCGGACACTTTGCTGATAAGAGGATAGCCTATAAGATCCTTAATTTAGGATATTATTGGCCATCCTTGTTTAAAGATGCTAAAGAGTATGTCAAAAGGTGTGACAGTTGCCAAAGGGTAGGGAAACCTTCTCCTTCGGGTGAGATGCCATTACAACCTCAGGTACATATTGAACCTTTTGAAAAATGGGCTTTGGATTTTGTAGGACCTATTAGTCCTCCATCAAGACAAAAGAGATATATATTAGTTTGCAATGATTATGTTACCAAATGGGTAGAGGCCAAGCCATTAATTTTTGCTAATGAAGCATCTGTAGTTAATTTTCTTTTTTAGGATATTTTTACTCGTTTTGGTGTCCCAAGGGAAATTGTTATATATCAAGGAGCTCAATTCACATCGAGGCTAGTGGAACAAATGATTGAGAGGTACAAAATCAGGCATAGAAAATCTACTCCTTATCATCCACAAGCAAATGGTCAAGTGGAATCTACTAATAAGGTTATTGAAGGGATCCTAACAAATACTGTCCATTTACATAGAAAAGATTGGGTAGATAGGCTTCCTGAAGCCTTGTGGGCCTATAGAACTACATGGAGAAGCACAAAAAACCATACTCCTTATGAAATTGTTTATGGAAAGCAAGTTTTGTTTCCCATAGAGTTCCAGATTCAAACTTTCAAAATGGCAGTTCAGCTAGGACTTGATCTATCAGAGGCACAAAAGCACAGATTGGAGCAGATTAATGAATTGGATGAGATCAGACAAGATGCAGTTCAAAAAACAAGTCTAGTCCAACAGCAAAGGACTAGATGGCATGACAAGTACATCAAGGAAAAGAAGTTCAAGGAAGGTGACTGGGCTCTCTTGTTTGATTCAAATTTCAAGGATTTTCAAGGTAAATTCCAAACACATTGGCTTGGGCCATATGAAATCATAAGAATTTTTGACAATGGAGCAATAAAAATCAGGACAATAGATGAAGAGAAGGTCACTTTTCTTGTGAATGGTCATAGATTGAAGTTGTATCATAAGCCACTCTCAAGAGAAGAATTTGTCAAGAAATTCTAGGAAAGCAGTGATATGAAGTTAATGAAGAATAATTTTTCTTCTTCATCAACTTAAGTGAATTTTCTGAAGTCAGATATTGAAAAAAATAAATTAAAAAAAATAAAAATAAAAAATAAATAAAGTATAAACATGAAAACCAATCACTGATTGGCATGTTTATATAGAAAAGGTGGAGTGAAAATCAGAATCTTTCTGACACTCTAGCTTTTCAAATCTGTTCTTTCTGCAAGTAGTTATTACAAAATCATAAGTGTAGATCCATTTCACTTATGGTCCATCTCATTTTCCATTTCATTCATTCATCCATACTCCATTTCATTCATTCTTCCACACTTCATTCACTTCACTCCATGGTCCACCTCATTTTCGTTCCAGATTTTTAAAGTTTGATGTTTTTCTGCAATTGAATAATACATATCATGAATTGCAGGCCACTTCTCATACTTCACTCCATTTCATAAAATGTGATCCATTCCACTCCATCACTCACTTCATTCATGTTCCATTATGCCATATTTTATTATCCATCTTCACTCATTCCATACAACATTACATTCATGCTCCAAACCATTCCATTTCATGTTTCAAGTCTTCTACAGGTACATTCTGTAGCCAGTTAGACATTCTGCAGCCAGTCAGACATTCTGCATCCAGACAGACATTCTCCAGCCAAAGATCTTGAAGGCACTATCTAGTAATCACCTGATCTACAATAAAATGATCCTGCATATCCATGACAGCAAGAAAAATCAAGAAGGTTATGAAGACTCAAATATTAATGATTTTAAGGAGAGAACAAACCATATGAAGAACACAAAAAAATCAGAGGAAAGGAAAAGGTAAAATTTCTGATTATAATGACATATCATGAAAGATTTTAGTATAGTTAAGTTATGAATAATTCAAAAAGTTGTTTTAATTAATTTTGTTGATCATGCCTAACCAACCTCCCGCAAAAACTTTGGATAAAACTCCTTCTATTCCACCATTTCAAATCCCATATTCGATCATCATTTAAAAATTTAAATGGTTAAACTGCTGAAGTGATTGGATTAGTCACGTCACTAGGCTAAAGCATTTAATGATGATTTCGAATTCATTACAAAATATCTCTGCAGTCTTTTCTTCCGTGATATCCTTCAACTCATATACATCATCCTCACCTCATTATATTCATTCCACAATCACTCCATATCATTCTTTCCCATAGCCAATTTTTAACCATTCTGGTTTGTGAAACAGAGGCATCTCTGTAACAACCATTGTCACCGTGAACAGAGGAGCAACAATTTGAAGGTTGGAAAGATGAGTTATGGGTCTTATAGTGAGGACTGAACTGGTTGGCACTAAGTACTTGGAAGGTTATCCTCAAGCCATAGAAATGTTACAACAAGCAGGGTGGTTGCAATTCTTTGAAAAATTCAGTGGGTTTCACAAAGAGGTGACCAAAACGTTTGCAATATCCTTCAAAGGAACTGAGGTCGAGATAGGAGATATTAAATTCACCATTACAGAAGCTTCCATTGCGGAAGCAACCAAATTTCCCAGACAAGAAGAAAGGTGGTTCAAGAATAGATAATTTCATAACAAAGCATGGAAGAAGATACTCAAGTCACCAGGTATGGATGTTACCATTTTTAAAAAGGGTATCCCTAGCTCTGCACTAAAGAAAAAATGGAGGAACATGTTTCTTATCTTGCAAAAATTCATCACTTTTGAAGGAAGATATGGTACTTTCTATGTCTATCATATTCGGTTGATAATGCATTTCCTAGAAGAAGAGCTTAATTTGCCATTTTTCTTGCTTCATAGTTTAAAGAAAATGGCCTCAAGTGTTCAAAAGAGAATTCAATTTCTGGAAACCACCTTATAGCACCATGGTTTAGTCAAAAATTTTATTGAACATCATTTGAGCAAAATGGGAGATAATTGGGAAGAGTTCTTAGTGAGAAATCACTTTGAGGAACTCAAGGAACCTCCACCTGAAGACAAACCTACAAAAAGAAGTAGAAGATGGAAAACCTCCAAAACTGAGACTGGTAAAACAATACAACAAAGCAGTGAAGAAATGATTTCTGAGAAATTGACTCAGATTAAGAAGCATCTTAAGAAAGAGAGGATAATAAGAAAATTTGCCAGAGAGAAAGGAGAAGGGCCATCTCAACCGAGAAGGAGCCACAGACTTAGAGGGATACTAAAGAAAAAAAAGGTTAAACAAACTGGAGTCATAAAAATAGAGGATGAAGAAACACCTACTGAGGAGGATTTTGATGAAGAAGTTCCAGAAATTGAGCCAGCACAGTAAGAAATTTACAACTATGTTGAAACATTAGAGAGGAGAGCTTCAGAATTTAGAGACAGAACCCCTAGCCCACCAAAGTCTGAAATTGATATGCTAATAAGAGATAGGTATGAGTTATAAGTACTCAACAGGCATATCAAGAATGAGAATGAAATTCTGAGAGATAAGGTTAAACTGAAAACTGATATGAATTCAACTCTGTCTCTACAAATGCAAAAGTTGTATAAGGCCAGTGAAAAATTGAAGAAGAGAAATAAAAAGTTAACCAGGGCACTCACAAATTTGAGATTCAATTTAGTCATAAGAAATCCCAGAAGGCCTTTGACTGCTAGGCAAAGCAGAAGAAGAGGGTTGGATGTCCTTGCAGAGGTCTCATAGTTCATGGAATAGTTGCATGAGGACATGCAAGAATCTAGCAGTGGGGGTATGTTGAGCTCCAAAGATGTTCTTTCTTCCACCACATTCCACTCCATTTCCTTTGTCCATTATTAATCACAGGCTCAAATGATCAGTAGAATTAGTTAAAACTACTTTAAGAATGAATATCATGACTAACTTGCTATGTTTTTATGATTTTTTCATTGTATTACTTTTTGAACTAGATCTAGCTACAGAATGCAAACATTTTGTAGCTAGTTGCCAATTCTGCAGCTGTCTTCATGTCTACGCAGGTTCCAGGTGTCATCTTGGAGAAAAAAACATATGGGCATATTCCACATCATTCCCTCATCATTTTTTGCTCTCCACGAAGCTTGAACGGAATTTTGTAGGCGGTTATGTACGTGGGAACTCAAACTAGGTGAGAGACTCCTAATAGGACAAGGACAGTCCAGATGTCCTTAATTCTATTATGTGACCACCATCAGAGTCCTAGTTTGGTTTTTATTTGGAAATACAATTATCCCTAGGTTATCTCAAAACAGTTATGTAAATTTGCTACAAATATGGCTTGGGAAACCGAGGGACAAGGTTAGATTTTGTATTTGACTGTTAGATTTCAGAAGTACAAAAACACTCTGTTTTGAAGTAATTTCTCTCTAATGCAAGAAGTATCACTTTATTGAAAGCACTGAGTCAATACTGAACTAGATTTTTCATGCTACTCCGGTGGTAGAGGGCCCCTGCCTCCTAAGCAGCCTTATTTATATGGTTTAGATAAGTATTTTAGTCTCTTTTTTCATTTATAGCTTAAGCATGTTTCTGAAGTTTATGTTTCATGCTTGTTTACATTGATCATCACAGCTAGACTTACTTTTATAAACTCTTCGAAAATATCATCACGATGAATAAGGCATAGCTGTGGTGTTGTAGTTTTTAGTTGCATTTCCTTTCGAATTTTATGATTTATGCTTGTTTACACTAAGTGTCACAGCCGGTCTTACTCCTACAAACTCTTCCAAAACATCATTAACAATGAATAAGAAACAGTTGTGGTATCTTAGATTTTAATTGTATTTTCTTTCAAATCTTATGTTTATTTCAATTGCATTGAATAATACAGCCAGAATGTTTTTTACAAACTCTTCCAAAATATCATTCACATTGAACAAGATGGGCTGTAGAATTCCAATAGACTAGCTGCATGTTAGTTTAGTCATAACACTCTGGAGGATGATTTCATTTAGTTCAGCTCTGTCACTACATTTCAAGTTTGATAATGGCATTTTAATTTAACTCTGTTCACTGTACTTCAAGTAGATTAGTAGCATTCTAGTTTAGTCTTAGCTCACTATATTAGCATTCCAATTTAGTTGTTATCCATTGCATTTTAAATTGTATTAATTGTTAAATTTAGATACCACGGTCTTCATTATTTAAAAAAACTTCTTTTGTTCCAACCTCATATTAATACACAGGCATCAGGACAGAAGCTAGTATCAGTCTAAGGCCTGGAGTATTTTGCAACATTTTTACCATTTCACAAATAAGCCTTTTCTCAAGGACTATTCTAAAAAGAAACCTATAAATTTTGAGTGAGGCCTAGTGGTGCTAAATTGAGTTGCAGAATGGAATTAGAAGTTAGTTTAGAGTAAAATCTTATTGTGCTACA
Organism: Pinus albicaulis; assembly: GCA_034641835.2. NCBI lineage: Eukaryota > Viridiplantae > Streptophyta > Pinopsida > Pinales > Pinaceae > Pinus > Pinus albicaulis. The sequence continues at coordinate 695,230,668 of CM076570.1, read as the reverse complement.
AATGTTCTTTTCCAAATATGTTCCAATGAACCTTTAATCATGGATGAGATGTTGTAACATTGTAAGATGATTGTTTATTTAGGAGAACTTCATTCACACTTAACTTGTCCATTTCTCAAGCTCTTCCAAAAAATATTTAATGAATGAATTGGATAAGTTCAAGCTCATGTTGTGATTTATTTCCTTGCAATGAAGTCATTATCAAGCTTTGCATTTTTTGTTTGCTAGACATAGTTTAGGCTTTGTTCTATTTTAGTATTTGCATTTGTTATTTTCCATCCATAGTTTAGGCCTTGTTATGATTTAATATAACCAATAGCTTCTTTTCACCAACATTTAGTTCTTTCCATTTTCAAACATAAAACCATAAAACCAAAAACATCAGAAAACACTAAACACAATGTAGTGAGAAACAAATACCTAGGCATATATAGTGCACCACACTTCAGCAGGTTACCAACCCTGGTTGAAAATTAATGAACTCAATTTAGGAACACTAGGTTGAGCACAAACAAGAATTACAATGAAGCTCTTTCAATATACAGTAGAATGCATGAGACAATAGAGCAAGAAATCTTCAGAAAAGAAGGCTGCAGCACATATATAACTGCCAAAATGGCTTAATAATGTTATTTTGAGGAGCTGCAGTAGCTGAATATTACAACTCATATATAGGACAGATCTGCAGACAAAACATCAGATCTATTTTAGATTTGGAAACTAGATAGTCTTATTTACAAGATCCACTTGGGGTTTTGACCAAATCATGCATAAACAAGAGTAGATCTGGGTTTTAAGTTGCAGATCTGTAAAATGCTGCAGAAATTTCTGAATATAACTTTACATTACAATAGATCAGATCTAAACAGAACATGTATCAGCAAGATAATACATGGATCACCAAAGTGAAAGGTAAAGCCCAGCACCAGAGATCTCTCATAAAAAATGAGATCAAAACACCTTGCAAATCTCTGAATGAAAATAAAGCAGGTCCTCAATGAAAACTATGTTGTAGCTTGAATAACATGGATGCCTAGCTGCCAAGATATAGATTTAAAGCACAAATAGGAGAGGCACTCTTCCAGAAGGTTAAAATACAGACTCCATGAGAAGAGGTTCCCAAAATAAGCTAGAGTTCTGCAGATCTAGAATCCCACTTATTGCAGCTTACAAAAGTAGACAAACCCTCACTAGATCTACACTGCAATTGGAAGTAGAGCTTGGCCTCAAGCTTGATAGTGGATCAAATCAGCAAATACTCCTCCAAGAATCCTCAAAGGAAGAGGTGAAATCCCTGCATAGGAACTCCCGGTGCTAAGCAGCACAATTCTCTACTAAAAAACAGAGAATAGTATTTTCCTAAGAAGAATAGATACTCAGAAATATAATCAATTAACAACCTTCTCATGTTGCCTTCCCTTTCCTTTTATAAGATGAAAGCCTTTGCAAACCATAAACCACCTTGATGAGTTAGCTCCTTTCACATGAGGGGCCTCATTATAGAACTGCGTTGTCACTTCATGAGATACATTAAACCTATATAGTGCTGTAGATTTCGTCAAGGTTGACCCAGTCTCATAGCTAAAACACCTTTCCCACCTGAAAGTGATTTATTTACATGTCCCTCATTTATCTTTGTTCACATGGGAATTGATTTATTTAGTATTTTCAAGAGTTTTACATGTCCTCTATTCATTTATTCATGCAACAGAAAGTAACACAAAATTGAATATTCCTCTTTGCTTCGATAAGTAGGAATATTACAGTCCTCCCCTCCAAAATGTTGCTTTTCCTCAAGCAACTGATAGGGTAAGAGTTGTAGTACTTCTCCTCCTCCATCCATGGCATCATCAAGGATCAATTCCTCATCATAATCCAAGTGCTCCTCAAGCCAATACATTAAGAATTGTTCCTCCAACATCAACATAAGATGTGCATAGTCCATCCCACCAGGAGTGAAAAACTCAACAGAAATAAACATGGCTGAAGCAATGCTACATCTAAAACATGTATGATGAAGTACAGGTAGAAGTTCCAAACCATGTGGTACATACACACTGGCCATCCTCTATCCATGCAACCCCATAAACAATACAACTGTATCATCCAAGTATGGAAGCAAGACTACATATATGCAAACTGAAATCTGAACTTGAAAAGGTGGGTCAAAATAACACATGTGATGCCAGCATAGTGCATCACCTGTCTACATGTGATAAAGGTGTGGTAAGTTGTATTCCCATCACACAGTTGTTGTATGAGTCATCGTAACATGGTTGAAGATGATAGGTAAGTTTGGTGACTTTCGAAAACACCCATCATGAGAAGGAATCTCCCTTTGCACAATAAGGGAGTGGCCAAGTTTAGCATCTCCATTGGCCCACCAAAACCCATGAGATCCACATGATCTCTCACTCCCATTAGGATTCATATCCTTCATAAACATGGAAAATGAGTGTAATAAATCAAAAAATACAACTTGCTTGGCATGATCTGATCCTTTACCATCATAGTCCTTCATACACATGGAGTTGTGCATGAGCATTCCCCTCCTCTGAAGCAAAGGAAGAGAAGGTTGAGATGACTCTTCCAAAGAGTCCATTGGCTGCCCCAATCCTCCATAGCTATTTCACTCTTGAAAGTTCTGATGTAATTCCTCTCTCATGCCTTCCCAATCAAAACTCCTCATGATCAAGGTATAGATCTTGATTGAATGCATATGGCTGAGGAAGAATGCCTCATGTGCTCCTTGTAGGATATTCTGCTTGAGCTTGGAATCATTACCCAAGAAGAACTTACCATGGTAATAGATGAATCCTCCTTGGATGAAGTAGCCCTCTTCTTGCTGCATGCCATCTAGTATCATACCTGTGTGGAGATCTTTGGAATACTCTACAAGCAGTTGAGATTTCCAATAAAGATCCACACTTCTCAATAATGATAGTGTTGTTGATACATCCATGGAAGCACTTGTCATGTTGCTGATCTCCTTTTTTTAATTTCTAATGAAACATTTGTTTGTTAGAAGGCCGATCCTCCCATTATTTTCCTTCCAAAGCACAAATCCGGAGAAGTGAGAGGGTGATAGTGATATAGGAAGAATGTCCTCCCCATTCTTCGACTATCCCAAGCCCTCCAGTGATGTAACTTGGTCTCTCATTGCTCCAATCCTTCCTGGATCTAGATTTGGAGCAACATTTTGTGAGGGTTTCCTCACAAGATCTGAATCTAGTGGCATTCCAGGTGGCTTTCCACTAGATAATAATGTCCCTTGCAGCATCCTCATGAACATGAGAGAAGGGACTGTGAGATTCTTACATCCAATGCGCAAATCCATCTCTGTTGTTTGTGTGGAAGTACTAGGTGAAGGATAAGTGTGCATGCCTTGAATAATTTGTTGTTTCCCACTCTTCAAGCCCACTCACTCCATATGCAAAGCTTTCCAATCAATGGTAACCTTCCCCAAGGTAATCAACCATTGGACACCCAAAATGATGTTGGTGTCTGGTATGTCAACTACAAAGAAGTGATCCACCAGAGTGTAGGGTCCCATAGTGACAGAGAGTGATGGAACATATTGCATGCATTGCATGGTCATATCTCCTGGGAGCAAAATAAAAAATCCCTCAAAGGTATCAGTGGGGATTGCTCTCCCTTGCACAAGATGAGCATCAATAAAGTTGTGGGTCAATCAGGACAGATACTCTCTGATTCATGACTGAACCTTGTACTATTAAATCCAAGTACTTAGACACTCCTCTCAAAGATGCAAGAGTCCCACTCATTGGAACAAAGGCTCCATTCCCATCTTTGGATGGTGGTTGTTCTTCCTCACCATCATTAGCGTTGTGACCCCTCCTAGGTTCATCATCTTCATCTTCCTCCTCAAAATTTGAGAATACTTCTATGTAGTGTGCTTTCCCAGGAACACATCTATGTCCCAGTGCCCATGACTCTTGGTAGGTGAAACACAATCTCTTATTTCTCAACTCCCTCTTGATTTCAATATCAAGAGGTTTCTTCAAAGAGATCTCCTTGGAAGGAGCAACTTTTCCTTCCTTCCCCTTAGAAAAGTGAGGGGCCTTGCTCTGGAAAGTTGCCTTTGCTTTTGGCAAGGCATCTTGGAGGTCTCTAGCCCTCTTAATGACATCATGCAAAGTGTTGGGCTTGGTATATTTAACCAACCCATGTAAAGGTTCCTCTAGGCCATCGATGAACATGTAGACTCTCCTTGCTACATATAGATTAGGGACCATGACTGATAATCTCATAAAATCAAAGATATAAGTCTCTGCATCTCCTGATTGCTTCAGCTTTGCAAGGCTTATGAAGTGATCTGGATTTTATGTAGGAACGCAACAGAATAAAAATATAGCCATAAATACAAAGATGTAGCAGAAAAATCACTTCATTTCATTAACATCAAAGAACTGAAATTTGCTTACGGACAGAATGGAAATAAACTAGCTAGGGTGCTGGTAGCTATCTCTGAGAAGAGATGTGGTGGCTACAGGCCTCTGAACTGTGTTACATTGAGGCTCTAAGGCCTATTACAGACATAATGGAAATAGATGAGCTAGGGTACTGGCAGCGCTTATCTCTAAGAAGAGATGTGTCGGCTACCAGCCCCCGAACTGTGTTATAGAACTGACATGATGGGAACAAGCGAGCTAGGGGACTGGTAGCGCTTATCTTTGAGAAGAGATGTGTCAGCTCCTAGCCCCTAAACTGTGTTACAATTAGGCTCGAAGGCCTATTTTTTGTTGAGAAACAATGTAAAATTTGAAACGTCCAAAAACCTAACCCTAGGAGATGAAGCGCCAAAACTGTGGGCCCTGTTTGGGTAAGTTGGTGTTTTAACTTCCTGAGGACGTAACTTTGGCATCTATTCTCCATTTGATATACTCAATAGCTCGTTAGAAATATCTATTCAAGGACTACAACTTTTGAGTGAGCAACATCGGTCTATGACCCATGTTGCTCCTTGTTTTCCCAAAAAGCATCATTTATGGCCTCAAAACAGCTCTGGAAATTCAAGACCCGAAAAAACTACTATAAATAGTAAGTTGTGCCGAAATTTAAAAACTGAAATAACTGATGGTGGGGGTTCAAGTGGACTCAGTGGGTGCCCACCAATATCCTCCTGGATCATTAAGTCCCCAAAATGGCTCCGGGTGTGCAGGAGTTGTGCTAAAGCTAAAAAAACTAAAAGAATTGATGCTGCGGGTCCAAATGGAATAGGTGGGAGGCCACCGATATCCACCTGGATCATTCCTCCGTCCTTAGGAAGAAATGGTCTCCATTGCGTTAAGTTCCTCCACGGGGGAAAAATTTTTGCTAAAATTGGTATTGGATTTGTCCCAGATCTCACAGACTTGTTGGCGGGCATGCTAGATGTAGATGTACCGTCGGTGGGCAGCCATTGAAGGATCTAGTCAAAGTTATCCATCATCGCGTTCTTTTGTTTCTCGACGGCATCCTCGAGCAAGATTTTGATAGGATCTTTCTTTCTTTCCGCCATGGGGGGTCATCGAGGTTGCAAGGTTAAACTCCTTATACCTTGGCCGCATTGGGGGCATGAAAAGAAAAACACAGAAAGAGCAGACAGCTCTGGTACCACTGATCCATGAAATGAAGTGATTTTTTCTTACAGACGGAATGGAAATAAACTAGCTAGGGCGCTGGTAGCTATCTCTAAGAAGAGATGTGGTGGCTACAGGCCTCTGAACTGTGTTACATTGAGGCTCGAAGGCCTATTACAGACATAATGGAAATAGACGAGCTAGGGTACTGGTAGAGCTTATCTCTGAGAAGAGATGTGTTGGCTACCAGCCCCTGAACTATGTTACAGAACTGACATGATGAGAACAAGCGAGCTAGGACACTAGTAGCACTTATCTCCGAGAAGATATGTGTCAGCTCCCAGCCCCTAAATTGTGTTACAATTAGGCTCGAAGGCCTATTTTTTTTTGAGAAACAATGTAAAATCTGAAACATCCAAAAACCTAACCCTAGGAGATGAAGCACGAAAATTGTGGGCCCCATTGGGGTAAGTTGGTGTTTAAACTTCCTGGGGACATAAAGGCATATGATCTCCGTTTGACACGCTCAATAGCTCATTAGAAAGATCTATTTGAGGACTACAACTTTTGAGTGATAAACATTGGTCTAAGACCCTTGTTTCTCCCTAGTTTCCCAAAAAGCATCATTTAGGGCCTTAAAACGACTCTGAAGGTTCAGGACCCGAAAAACTGCTATAAATAGTAAGTTGTGCCGAAACTTACAAACTAAAATAACTGATGGTGGGGGTTTAAATGGACTCAATCGGTGGCCAAAAATTTCCACCTGGATCATTAAGTCCCCAAAATGGCTCCGAGTGTGCAGGACCCGAAGACCTGCTAAAAATAGTAAGTTGTGCTGAAGCTAAAAAAATGATAGAATTGATGCTGTGGGTCCAAATGGAATAGGTGGGAGGCCACCGATATCCACCTAGATCATGAAGGGTGCTTCAAGATCCTTCCTGTCAAACCTCTCCACCAGTCTCCTAGTGAACTCAGAATAGGTAGTCACATTGATATGTCCCGCTGTGCTTCACCTTCAAAGTGCAGCGCTGCAATATTGATGGCTTCAACCTTAGGGACTTTGTTCAATTGAAAGTAAATATCCAACTTTTCTACACATGACTTGGTAGAACTAGAGGATGATCCATCAAATTTGGTCAAAAATTATCTGCCCATAAGTGTCTATCCTAATGATGAAAGAACCCACCATCGCTATACTGCTACCTTGGTTTTCTACTATCCTTGAGGTGATAAAAATCTTGGAAACTCAAGTGGTCCTTGAATCTCTGACTCTGATAATCATACTCCACAAATTAATATTCAAGGGAGGTTTTCTCTTTTGGTCCTTCATTCTCCACAGCCAAGAAGGTAGGCATAGTGGAGCGTTGTGAGGCTTGCGGGACTTGTGGCTGGTTCACTAGTTGACCAGTATAGTGATGAGACATGTCAGATCTTTCCCCTGGATGAAATATTCTAGGAGATTCTCTCATTCTTTTCATCCTCATCTCTTTTATCTCCTTTTCAAGATCTTGCATGGCCACCAAAAAAGTTCTTGCAAACTCTTCTCCTTCCTTGTCACTTGCAATCTTAGGGGCTTTACCCTTATCTTGATCGTCAGTAGTATAGTCATAATTCTTATGAATTATGTTCTGATACCTCTTCTCCCTCTTATTAATAGGTTCATCTTCTTCTAAATGCAACATGGTTGTGATTCTCCAAGGAAAGCACAGGTTGTGCCAAGAAAGGAGCTCTGATACCACGGTAATATTCCAAATATGGAATAGCACAACAAGCCTGCTGAAATAATGCACTCCTGGGAGATTGATGTATAGAGATGATTTTAAAACCCTTGGATACCTTATATCATTAGATCTGGAGTCTAGATCCAAAAGGGGAGAAAAATAAAATCAAACTATGTGTGGTAAACAGATCTCCCACCACCTAGTCTAGCTGAAAAACATCCTACAAGAGGGGATGCATCTATGCACAACAAACTGCTTCAGAAATAACAAAGTCTTGGAAAATATGAGTAGGAGGCCATCAAATATGATTAAATTATAAGTATACAACAGAAAATTAGAATTACAATGAAGCTCTTTCAATATACAGTAGAATGCATGAGACAATAGAGCAAGAAATCTTCAGAAAACAAGGCTGCAACACATATATGACTGCCAAAATGGATTAATAGTGTTATTTTGAGGAGTTGCAGTAGCTAAATATTACAACTCAGATCTAGGATAGATATTTGGACAAAATTTCAGATCTATTTTAGATCTGGAAACTAGATAGTCTTATTTACAAGACCCCCTTAGGGTTTTGACCAAATCATGCATAAACAAGAGTAGATCTGGGTTTTAAGTTGCAGATCTGTAAAATGCTGCAGAAATTTTTGAATATAAATTTACATTACAATAGATCAGATCTAAATAGAACATGGGTTAGCAAGCTAATCCATGGATCACCAAAGTGAAAGGAAAAGCCCAGCACCAGAGATCTCTCATCAAAAATGGGATCAAAATACCCTGTAGTTCTCTCAATGAAAATAACGCAGTTCTTCAATGAAAAATGCATTGTAGCTTGAATAACATGGATGCCCAGCTGCCAATATACATATCTAAAGCAAAAACAGGAGAGGAACTCTTCCAGGAGGTTAAAAGACCCACTCCGTGAGAAGAGTCTCCCAAAACAAGCTAGATATCTGCAGATCTAGAATCCCACTTGCTGCAGCCTGCAAAAGAAGACAAAACCTCACTAGATCTGCACTACAATTGGAAGTAGAGATTGGCCTCAAGCCTAATAGTGGATCAAATCAGCAAACACTCCTCCAAGAATCCTCAAAGGAAGAGGTGAAATCCCTGCATAGGAACTCTCGGTGCTAAGCAACACAATTCTCTACTAAACAACAGAGAATAGTATTTGTCTAAGCAGACAAGATACTTAGAAATATAATCAATCAACAACCTTCTCTTGCTGCCTTCTCTTTCCTTTTATAAGATGAAAGCCTTTGCAAACCCTAAACCACCTTGATCAGTTAGCTCCTTTCACATGAGGGGCCTCCTTCAATAACTACATTGTCCCTTCATGGAATACATTGAACCTAGACAGTGTTGTAGATTTGGTCAAGGTTGACCCAGTTTCACAGCTCAAACCACTTTCACACCTGCAAGTGATTTATTTACATGGCACTGATTTATCTTTCTTCACATGGGCATTGATTTATTCACTCTTTTCAGGAGTTTTACATGTCCTCCTTTATTCATTTATTCATGCAACAAAAAGTAAAACAAAAATGAATATTCCTCTTAGCTTAGGCTAAGTAGGAATATTACAGGTGCAGCCACCCAAAAGGATGCGCAATAGAAGTATGCCCTTAAGAAGGACGTCAAGGTGGAGACTCAGATGGATTTACAGACCGACTTGGGTATAGAAGGTCTGGATGTAGGCGGACCTGCCTCCCCTCGCAGCACAAAGTGAACAAGCGAGATTCTCAAAACACCCCACAAAAAGTAGCGATCTCAGTGGGTGGAATGAGATGAGATAGTCACATTGACTAGCATAGACCTTGAAAAAATCACTCATGTGGTCACTCTGGCCACAGAGGACATATTCGTAGCCTTAGAAGAGCGACAGTGGGTTGCGGTTGACATAATTCAGGCTGAGATCCATGCACTACAATTAAGGAAAGACACATTGCAGACTAATGAAATTGAGGTACACCCACCCTCAGCTGCCAGTAGGGTAGCACTAGTTACATATGATAGCTTCCTCTGCTCTCTCCCTGGCGCAACTCTGGTGATTAGTCCACCTGACCTGGGACTCCAAGTCCAAGCCAGTATAGAATTCAAGCTGAACTTAGCTAGGCTCCCTCATGAGGCCTTGTAGGGTCTCCACACCTCTGTATTTCAGGAAATTCACCATCAAGACCAACAAGTGAACCAACAACTTGGCATAGTTGAACAAACAATCGATGCAAAGAACACTGAAGTGTGCCTTGCCACCATGAAGCACACGGAGCTCAAAAACATGATTCACCTACTTTTCGTAGATTTTCCCACAGAGATCCTAGCCTCAGCCACCCCTCAAGCAAAGGTATAAGGACTGGTCATAGCACTGAAGGCCTCTCGGGAAGAAGTTCAGGTATTCAAGACACATATGGAGCAGTAGATCGCAGATCTGCAGGAAAAGTTGCAGCTTGAAACACCTCTGGAGGTACGGGCCCAGTGAACTGCGCTGGTCACCGCGGCTATGAATGTCATCACAGGGAATATCATGCAGGGATTCCAACTACTGGAGACTGCCATGTAGCTATGGACTAAGGTCCAGCATGACCCAATATTTTGTGAAATAAAATAGAACCTACGGCAAAAAGAAGAAGAGTTTGAGACAATAGAAGCACCCCTACCCACTTTGTTACATGCTCAGCACTTGCAATGGTTGCGCACCAGCCAAGTGCTCCAATTTGATATTGATGACCTTCAGAAAAATAAGAAGATCCTTGGTGACCCTCTAAAGCCTTGGGCTAGTGAAGCCCTCAAACTTTCACAGGATTTCGATGTTGCTATTAAGCATCTAAACCAAACTCTTGAAAGTGTCACCACCGCGACAAAAGGTCCAATTTCAGAAAATTTGGTCGACATTACACAGAATGCTGTTGTCCAAAGTGAAGGTGTGCTACCTCCGTTAGCTGAGGTGATCATATTATTACAAGCACAAGTCGAGGCCCCACCAGCACAGTGACTCGGGACGAGTCACAAGATTGTGTTCGGGGACTACTGGAGCAAAGTCTACCAAAGGCTGTGAATTTTGTCTATTTTTGTATATTTTTTTATTTTTTAGTCTAACGCAGGGGCTTTGGGGTGGATCAAAGCCCCTAACGCATTGTAAATGGGTCAAGGGTAGACCAAGAGTCTACAAACCATGGTTTGTGGACCATTGGATGTGTAGGCTAAATCGTTATAAATATATGAACCTTTCTAAGTCATAGGTGGGAAAGAATAGAGATTAATGAGAAGTACAAATTGTTATATCTATGATAGAGTTGTTTGGGTTAGGAATCCTGCTGGCTGTGTGCACGAACAACATCTGTCCTGCTATGTGCGGACCCTACTGGATGTGTACGTAGGCGGTAATTTGGGAATGTAAGAGGATTGTGGGTAATGATATATATATGTGAAAGTATTGTGGACATCTGATGTTATCTGGATTTGTTCTATTATGGTTTATGCGAACTTGAGTTATATGATTACGTATCTGTTTGTAGCTGCGAATTGTTTTTGTTTATGGTACATGTATCTGTGATTTGTTATTTTTTGTGATTATACTGTTATGTGATTATAGTTGATAGTACGCAAGGGGATGTGAACTTGTTACGTAGATCTGATAAGTTGTATTCTGGTTATTTATTGGAAATCCTGCGAACAACCCCTTTCTATATAGATCTGATAGTTGTGAACTAGCTTGACTTACCTACTCTCTCCCAAGGTGCGGAAACCTGGTTCCAGCACCCTCCCATACTGCTTTGGGTGAGACTTTGGCTTGCGAAAGCAGGTCACTGCTGAAAGGGCCTGTAGTATAGGGGTTTTTTAGCAAACCTTAACCTCCGGACCTAGGTCAAGACCCCTCGAGCCAACACCAAGCTTTACCAAGGTATGCACATGTTTCCACTTTCTATTACAGAAGCCCATGATATAGAGGATTGGAGGAATATGCCATTACATGACCAAGGTTCAAAGCATATTGCTGATTTGGAGTAGCAGACTTTCACTATGCTATGCAGACTTGAGTTGTTCAAGGAGAGGATAAAAAATCCTCCTTACTATTCATTATTGAGATGCACACAACAACTGGGGTTGGGGTGTGGATTTATGGAGGATAGGATGAGCATTGTCCCAAACAATCCAATGCAGAACTATATATTTTGTATTGAGGATGAGCATGAGACAACAAAAACACCATTATGGAGATCAGCAGCACTGTCATTGAGCAACAGTGATGAGTCAGGGGCCCAACCATTATTGGAGCATTCCAATGACCTTTCTACATGCATAGCAGAGGATAGGCAGATGGTTGATGAGAGACATCTTATCTCCCATTGTTATGATGGATATTTCTTGATGATCACTTCACTGCTCAATGAGAAGATTTTTCCTTCAGTATATTTGGATCTGTATGGGGTCAACTTGGTCATTGATGAGTGGTCTTCATTTGGAGCTCTCCAGGAGATGTCATTTCAACATCCCATGAAATGAAAATATAGAAATCTGATTTGGGAGGGAGATATTGTCCATTGGAGGGATACCAATTTTGAGCATGATGTTATACACTCACCATTGGTTGGACGGGTGATGTTGAAGGGAAAGAGGTTGGAAAGCCACTTGCATATCTATGACACCAGGCAGTAGGAGGTAAGACTGCGTTGGATTTTTTTAAAATATTTTGGTCATAATATGACTCATTCTATTTCAAAGAGTAGGCTGGTGGATGGGCCTTGGCATGAAACTTGCATCATATGGCAGCAAGGAGTTTTGATGTATTATGGTGATATGATATATTTCATATCAACTATCATGTTTTTTCTCCATGATGTATATGGAGTAGGAGATGGCACTATCATGGTGAAAATGGGATACTCGGCCTTGGAAGATTAGGAGTATTTCCACTTTGGAAGGAATCTCCCACATATAGCAACATTATGAATAATGGATTCGACATGCGGTATGTCAAGGGACGGAGCTATGAGATTAGAGGAGCATTGTCACAAAGGCAAATAGCGCTATCACTTGGGAGCTTGATTTGTTTGAGGGAGTGTTCCCATTATCACTTCACATATGATGCACTTGGTGGACAAGTAGGAGATGAGAGTGATGAAGTACTGGATAGACACAACTATTACCATGATATGATCTTCTTGACTTGGATTTCCAAGCATAAGAAGAAATATTTTCATACAACACATAGTATATTCCTCTGCATAAGAATATATCATGCCACTATGGAGGGCTCACTTATGGATCTTATTATCATATTTCTCTCAATACATGGTAAGAATTATTTTTTTTCAATTATTGATTATCTATCACAGTATTTGCATTCTCTTACCATCCTTATACAGTGCATTTATCCACAAGAAGGAAACCTTTATTTGGGCTTCATGGTCATTTTGGGACCAACCTCAATGATGGAGAGAGTAATTTCTTGTATGGATTTGGGCAAGTGTTGTACTAATTCCTATATTCTCAGTTTATATACAATCCCATTTAATATTCACTAGTAAGCATGATGACATGCACAACTAGCAATTTGCTGGGGAACAACTTGCCACACCATGTTCTGTGTAATATACCAAAAGGGAGAATGCAATAATATTGAAACACAATATAATAACTATAGCAAACTAAACAATAAATCTCAAGAAAACATCAAAATTTATAGACAATTTGAGCAATTTTATTATATGGAGATGATTCAGTTACACAATGTACAAACTATAAGTAGATCTAGCCAAAGAGATGGCCTAGAATCACCCTGAAAACATGCCAAAGTAGGCACTGCGTAACTATAGAGCTACTGGAAGAAAATAATGTGTTGTACCTTCAACAGAATATGAATATATCACTGTAGGTTGAAAAGGAAAATGAATATCTACTAAAATCTGGAGCTCTGATGATGCCAAGATTCAAGACCTGGCCAATGTGATGGATTCCCAAGAGAACCCAGAAAGGATTTTCTAGATCTACAACTTTGGAAAATCACCCTCCAAAGGCTTGATCCTTAATCAGATCTAAAGCTAGATCTGAAAAATAGATCGTTGAAATATGTCACAAGATCATATATAATCTTGAAGGGTTGATCCCTCGTTCAGATCTACAAGCTAGAAGCTCTAGATCTAGCTTCTCAATCATCCAATAATGATTACATCTACTGCAAAACAACTACTCATAAAAACTATGTTGTAAGGGAAAGAGAGGCCTTTTGCCTATTTAAATATGCTAAAATAAACTCTAGGTTGATGGAAATACTGATGGCAAGGTGTGGGGATGATCCCTCACAGGATTACTAGATGAAATGCTAGCAACTTCCTTCCTCCTTTTGGATCTGCAAAATGGACAGCATAATTCTGGATGGAATTACTGCTGCTAGGAGGTCAATATATTTTTTCCTAATGCCATATTTGATATGAAGCTCTAGGAATGTTGATCTTTAATCCCAAGGTGATAGGAACAAACCCTCACTACTTCTCCAGCTAAAATACTAAAGGCAACCCCCACATTCCAAATGATCTTCAGAAATCTGCAATTTTTGAATATGAATGTTCTGTGAAATGTAGGAACATATTAGTGGCACCCATTCCTAATGTATAATGAAGTATAACCCTCTTTCAAGAGATCACTCAATGAAAGAGGATGGATTCCCGACCAGGAACACACTGTGCTAAACAACACTTGCAATCTTTTCTAAACAACCCAAGAAATAAATGGAATGTCACATGAAAATTCCAGATCTAAATAGATCGTTAACATAAATAAACTCAAGAATGTCTTCATTCTTTCCTTCATCTTCTTTATATAGTGTTTGAGCCTTCCCATGCCTTGGCTCTCATTTAAATTGCAATGTGCATGTAGACAAGATCCTCCATGTTTGACTGCGCTATCTATCCAAGTCATCCATCATGTCTAGGTGCAATGTACACCCTCTCCATCATGTGTGCATTAATTTCACAACTTCCTCCATCATCTTATCATGAATTCTTCATGATCTCCTATTTGACCTCTTCAAGATATTAGTTGACTGTGTCAACCTCCATGATCTATCTCATTAATGAGACATGATCTCCAATACCATTCACATTAGTAGTTGCTCAATTGCCTCATTATGTAGATCTAGGCTTAATTAATCCACATTCACACACAGAAAGTGGATATTTATTCATATTGAGGATTATGGGTCCCTCCACCCTTTTATTTACTTAATTCATTAAGAAGATTAAGAACTCTAATATTCCGAATATCAGGTGAAAATTTGGGAATATTACTGTCCTCCCCAGTAAAATTTTGCTTTTCCTCAAGCAACTACAAAAGTGGATGCTACAGCAAACATCCTCCCTCCAAATGGCATCCGCATGTGGAAGGCCTTCCCATCTGTCACAATGTGTCATGCATGTCCTGCTCCAAAGCTGCATCTCCAGAATGTCTAGAATGGCTTCCAACTGAAAAGTTAGATACCCATTCTCACCAATGAATCTCCAAATGGCAATCATATGATGACCAAAGTTATCCTCTATACATGAGATACATAAGGTAAAGTGGTTCATCTCATGAACTATCTCTCCAATCAATGATACATAGAGTAGATTACATACATCAATGCCCTCATCATTAGCCATGTTGGCCATGTAGGAATCAAACATCACATCATCATAGTGAAAAAAAAGAAGTAGAGACATATGGGAAAACATGAGCAATGCCAAACCATATTCTCCTAATAACAACCAACGCAACAAAGCCTCCTGCTACCAGGCTAGATCATCATGAAAACAAGTAAGAGAGCCATACTCTCTCAAAATAAGCCACCACAAAAATTCTTCTTGTTGTCATTCCAAATCATCAATGAGAATATGAGAACCATACTCTCTCAAAAGTAGCCATCACAACAATGCCTCTTACTGCCATACCACATCATTATTGTACCAAATTTAGTGGCCATATTATTTCAAGAGAATCCACCTTAACAAGGCATCTTGCTGCCCCATCACATCATCATCATACCATGTACAATGACCATAAGCATCCAACATAAGCTAATGCTGGAAGGCCTCTTGTTGCCCTCCTCCAATAGTTTCATGCAATATATGGGAAGAATTCAACCCATACTCTCCCAATAGTAACCATAGCAACAAGGATTCTTTCTACCTTCTTGCATTGTCATGATGCAAGTCATGGAGCAACAAGAAAGTAATAGACATGTGAGATGTCCCATCAACATAATACAAATAAGCTTCTTTATGCCACATCATGTGAGAGTTATAGTTTCTCCCAGACCCAAGTACATACATGAACATGAGATACATCCTGGACAAAAATACATGTAAATACATTAGACATATCCCAAACAAGAGTAAATACAAGGACATAAGATATAACATGTGGTGTCCAAACTCTCTTCTCAACAACCATAGTAACCATGACTTTTTCTTATGCATTCTATCATTGAGACATAAGGCATGAGACAAGAAAATATGAATCTTTGGGCAGTAACCATACTTCCCCAAGAGCAACCAGCGTAGCCATGCTCCTTACTAGCCTGTATCATAGATCTACAAGCGGTTTGGCAACCCCTTGCTCCATACTATCAACCATTGATCCCAATGGGAATGATGGATCTCATTTTGCAAATACTTGGTATCCTCCCATTGTAGGAAACCAACCTCATAAAAATGTTGAAGAAATTTTCACTCCATGAAATGTTGAAGTGCTCCTCCAATGAGATCTCTTAATGAGACCTTCTTCTCATCCATGGCCTTCCAAAACCAAAGAGGTTCTGGATCTGTTACAAGCAGAAGTCTCTCCTTGAGCTGTGAGATGATCATTGATAAAGTGTCATCTATAAAGGAGAAATCTATAAAGGAGAAAACATTTCTCATCTTAAGATGTTTACCATTCATCCCCTTACCCTCCATTGCTCCATGAGTGAATCTACCTTCAGAATTCTCCAAGAATAATGCGGCCTCTTCATTATCACTACTACTAAGTGAGAGCATTGTATATCTGCAGGGTAATACATATATTGTCTCGAAGAAAGGTACAATATTGATCTCATAACCAGTAATTGTATAAAGGATCATGCTCATCCCTTCTTCTGAAACTCTACACTTCAAATCAAAAGTTGAATGTAGTCCATCCATGAAAAACTAGGATAGATTTTCATCTCCTCTTTGATTAGATCAAGGGTCCTTTGCACTATGATATGTTGTTGCTTCAAATCAGCATTTTGATCTAACCCTTGGTTATGCATTGGCCCTGATGGAATGTCCCTATAAGTTCCAATAATATCTACTGAAACAATAGGTGATGAATGTGTATGCATATCTTGGATCAAATTATGTGTGGGATCCTCTTGATGGAACACAAGAGTTCCTCCAACTGGGACAATGGTGTCTCCAACTAATGGTAATAGAGGTGGCTGCTCTTCTACCAATGTACTAGCATTGGAATCTTCTTGAATCATGCATGGGAATCTATGTGTCACGATCTCAAGACCATCTTGAAAGGTTGCAAGTGTCTCTTCTACAGATGCAAGTACTTCTACAACTAGTGGTAAATGTAGTGAATCCTTGTCCATAGTGACAAGATTGACATCCTCCTTTGTTTCCTTAGGAAATGTCTCTTTATGGCACATATATGTCTTCTTCACATCAAAATTCTTCTTTAAATTATAAAAAAAATCTGAATACTTAGTCACCTTTGCATGCTCCATGTGACTAAACCACCAATCATTGGCTTCACCTAGAAGTTGAAGTGCTGCAATTTGAACAACCTCCTTTTCAGCCACAGGATGTAGAATGAAAAATATATCTAAATCCTTCCTCCAAGACTTAACAGTGCTTGAGGAAGATCCATCAAATGTAGGAAAATAAAATCTATGGTGCCTCTTCCTTCTATTGCTGCTATAGGGTCTTCTTTCTTCTTTGAGTTCAAATCATTCTTGTAGATTTAGACTCTCTTTGAATGCTCTATATTGTTCCTTGTACTCTTCAAGATACAAATTAAGAGTCTCATGAGTCTCAGGTTCTTTTATTTGTTCATTCTATACCTCCCACCTTCCCCAAAGGAAGTGGGCATAGTAGATATATGAAGAGATCTATGATTATTTGGTCTTATTTTCTGCTGATAAGAAGTTCTTGGACCTTCCTCTTCAAATCTTCTTCTTGGATCTTCTTTCTGCCTCTCCTTCTTCATTTGATACACCTCCTTAGAGATATATTTCTTGAATCTAAAGAGAGGGATGGAAAAATCCTCCTTCATGATAGATCTCATCTATCTACTTCTTATTTTGATGCAAAATATGAAGTGTCCACAAGTTGAGCTAAAGATCATGCTCTGATACCACTGTAATATCCCGAAAGGGAGAATGTAGTAATACTGAAACAAAATATAAGAACTACATCAAAATAAATAATAAATCTCAAGTCAACATCGTAACTTACATAGAATATGAGCCATTTTATTATATTGATATTATTTAGTTACACAATGTACAAAATATGAGTAGATCTAGCCAAAGAGATGGCCTAGAATCACCTTGAAAACATGCCAAAAGAGGCACTGTGTAACTGGAGAGTTGCTGGAAGAAAATAATTCGTGGTCCCTTTAGTATAATATGAGTATATGACTGCAAGCTAAAAAGGAAAATGTATATCTACTAAAATCTGGAGCTCTGATGATGCCACGATTAAAGATCTGGCCAATGTGATGGATTCCCAAGATAACCCATAAATAATTTTCCAGATCTACAACTTTGGCAAATCACCCTCCTAGAGCTTGATCCTTAATCTGCTGGGATTACAGATCTGAAAAATAGATGGCTTAAATATGTCACAAGATCAGATCTAATATTGAAGGGTTGATCCCTCCTTCAGATCTACAAGCTAGAAGCTCTGGATCTAGCTTCTCAATCCTCCGATAATGATTATAGCTGATGCAACACAACTGCTCATAAAAAATACGTTGTAAGAAAAAGAGGGGCCTTCTTCCTACTAAAATATGTTGCAATAAAATAGAGGCTGATGGAAATACTGATGGGAAGCTGTGGGGATGATCCCTCATAGGATTACTAGCTAAATTGCTAGCAACTTCCTTCCTCCTTTTGGATATGCAAAATGGAAAGTTTAATTCTAGATGGATTTACTGCTGCTATGAGGTCAATATATTTTTGCATAATTTCAGATCCGATACGAAGATCTAGGAATATTGATCTTTAAGCCCAAGGTGATAGGAATAAACCCTCACTGGTTCTCCAGCTGAAATACTAAAGACAACCTCCACCTTCCAACTTATCTTTAGAAATCTGCAGTTTTTTAATATGAATGTTCTACAGAAAGTAGGAACATATGAGTGGAACCCATGTCTGATGTAGAATGAATTACAACCCTATTTTAAGAGGTCAATCAACGAAAGAGGAAGGATTCCCGACCAGGAACACTTTGTGCTAAACCACACTTGAAATCTTTGCTAAATAGTCCAAGAAAGCAACAGAATGTCACATGACAATTCTAGATCTAAATAGATCCTCAACATCAATAAACTCAAGCATGTATTCATTCTTTTCTTCATCTTCTTTATATAGTGTTTGAGCCTTCCCATGCCTTGGCCCCCATCTAAATTGTGATGTGCATGTGGACAAGATCCTCCATGTTTGACTGCATTGTCTATCCAAGCCATCCATCATGTGTAGGTTCAATGTACACCCTCTCCATCATGTGTGCATTAATTGCACAACTTCCTCCATCATCTTATCATGAATTCTCCATGATATCCTGTTTGACCTCTTTAAGATCTTAGTTGACTGTGTCAACCTCCATGATCTATCTCATTAATTAGATATGATCTCCAATCCCATTCACATTAGTAGTTTCTTAACTACCTCATTATGTATATCTAGGCTTAATTAATCCAAATTCACACACAAAAAGTGCATATTTATTCATATTGAGGATTATGGGTCCCTCCATGCTTTTATTTACTTAATTCATTAAGAAGATTAATAACTATAATATTCTAAATATCAAGTGAAAAATTGGGAATATTACATTCTGAAACTGTAGCAGGTAAAACTGCACTATGACTACTTGAGAAACTGTTGGTACTTTCTAGAACTATGTAATAGCTTCAGTACTTCTCTCATTTGGATTCCATATGATGATAATGTCATATTCATTTTATATGCGGTGATTTTGGAAAGAATCAAAGAGTGGGTCTTTGAGGATCCTATTTCTTTTTTTCTCCATGAAGGCAACCTTATTACAACCCATATTCAGAAACAACTCTACACTTATCATAATTGGAGAGATAGACAGTGTGGGATGGACATTTTGATCCATCATACTCAGCTATGTAGCCCACCTTCTTTTCAAGAGCCTAAGGTGGAGGAGAAGTTCCAGGAGTTACCATGTTGGAGGGTGACTAGCTTTTTGTGGATGATAGCTTGGAGATGGGTGCTTCAAATGGGGATGATGGTTCCCAATATATTTCAGAATCCATGCCTAAAGAAGGCCTCTAGACCACATATAGTTTTTTCCATGGATATCCCTCTTTTTCATGATGAGATCCATTTGGATTTTTCACCAAAGGCATACTTATACACATGGGAGGAACAAATTGAGGACATATTGTTGAGAGAGCATCCTATTATTTGGAGGAACATATCATATGAAGATGCTACAAGAGGAAGAGGAGGGGCTCTTTAGTTATGTCCTTGCAGTTGCTTGAGGACAAGAAAAATTTGGGAGGGGAGGACTGTAATATTCCTAAATTAGCATGCAGCTAATCGGAATATTAATGTTTGATTTTGTTCTTATATAGAGGAATAAGATGGGTAGGGAGGCCCAAAAATATCTTTAGTAGACATAAAATCCCTCTTAATATGAAAAGGGATCATATTCATAGTTGGATAAAGCACGTCCATGTGTGAACAAAGGCTTATGCATGTGGGCAAGGTCAAGTTTGACCAAGTCAACAAAGCTAGTGTGGAGGGAGTGGATCATTAATAGAGATAACCAAGTGGGAATGTGGACCAGTCTAGATAGTTAGAATAAAGCCACCTTGAGCGTGGAAGGAAACATTCCATGGAGATTAAGTCAAGGTTGACCCAAATAAAATGACGTTGTTATGGAGGATTGGCATTGATGATGGGACAACATGGTTTTGGAGGGATATTAACTCCATGATGATGGAAACCCTAATGAGTGGGACCCAAGGAGAGAAGGCTCATATTATTTATAAGGATGAGGATGGAAACCATATGGGGTTATCTTATGATTATTATTTTCTGAAAATATGGTCTGTTTAGACATATATCTTTCTATTTATTTTTAGCTGAGATTGAATTCTGTTTAGCATTGGGTGTTCCTAGTCAGGAATCCCACCTCTTCCATTGAGGAGCTCTTGGATGATACTTGCACCAAATTTTCCACTATCTGTCTTGAGGCCAAGCTTCAACTGTATTTTTTAGTGTAAATCCTATTGAGGGTTTGTTTTTTTCAGGAAGCTGCAGCAAGTGGAGACTAGATCTCTAGATCTAAGCCATTTCAGTCCTCATTTTCAGTGGAGGAGGTTTCTACTTCATTGGGAGGACAGTATTGAAGGAATTGAGCCTCATTTCCATATCTTGACATCATACCAACTAAATTTGTATCCCTATGATGCTATATAGGTCCAGATCTGCATTATTTCTGTAGGTGCAGTTGCAGGGTGGTCCAAGACACCATTTGGAGAGCTGACTTCCTAAGTGTTGGGGATCTGCCCTTCACTTTGGAGATCTATTTGATTAGACTAATTTATTGATCATATCATATCAGCCACACATTCTAGATCCATAATTTTTAGTGGATCTGCAATCTTAAATCTTAGATCTACAATTTGTACTTGGTGTTTTGCTTAAAACCCTAAGGGGGTTCTTTAGAAGAGCTTGTATAGTGCCTGGATATGATATAGATCTAAATTTCTATGAACATAGAAGCTCTAGATATGATGTACAATAAACTGTTGTTGTAGAGGAAATAAAATAATTCTATCAGGGTATTCCAACTTTTATATATGGTTGCAACCTCTCTTTTTGCGTGATTTTTGGGCTATTCTGGCTTGGGAGGCTTGTTTAACTAAGATACCATGATTTGTTTCAAATATCCTCTTAGATTTGGTTGTCATAATGTATAATCTAATTTATTTATGGGGTTTTATTATTTATATAACATATATTTCCGATAAATGTGTTTTTGGTGCCTTTATTGCTGATTTTCCCATTTGGGAATATTACACTCATCTAGAAGTTGGTCATCCACCATTCCTTCTTCTCCTGTAGGGAGAGATAACCTGGAAAAAAATTCTACAACAACATTCTCCTTTCTATTTTGATCAATAATATTCAAATCAAATTTTTGGAAAAGTAACAACCATCTGATTATCCTCGCATTAACATATGGTTTATTCATTAAATACTTGATGGTTGCATGGTCAATGTGAACAAAGGTATGATATCCATTTACATATTTCCTAAAATTTTTCGATGCATGGAAAATGGATAACATCTCCTTCTCAGTAAAAGTATCATTCAGCTCGACCTTTGACAAATTCTTGATGATGAAATAAATGGCATAAAGGATTTTTTCCTCTAGTTGTCCTAGTGCTGCCCCTACAACTTTGTCAGATGCATCAGTGTGGATGTGGAAAGGAAGAGTCCAATTTGGATCTCAGAGGATGGGGATAGTATTCAATTGTTCCTTAATGAGTTCGAAAGCCTCTTAACAAGGACCAGAAAAAATAAATTCATAATCCTTGGACAGTAACCCAAATAATCGTGAAGCCATCTTGCTGAAATTTTTGATGAACCTTCTATAGTAACCAGCTAAGCCTAAGAAACTCCTGACATCTTTCTTATTTTGAGGAGCAGGTAGCCTTTTGATGATAGTGATTTTTTTCGGGTTTACCTGTATTCCTGCTTTAGATATGGAGCCAGGGTCCCTAGAGGTGAGTCCATGAAACTGTGGGAGAGCTGAGGGGCTAATGTTTTTCATCTTACTTTCTCCATCTACTTCTCTTATCGGAAAGGCTCTCTAGGTCCCAACCATGGTTAATATAGGTGAAATAGGTCCCTCCGTTGAAGCAAGGTCTTATTCTTCTTCCCCAATAGGATCCTCAAAGTATTCAAAAGGCTCTCGTATAGGGTGTTCAATTTCACTGTCACTAAAGAAGAGTGGAGGGTGGCTAGGAGATGATGTGGGTGTTTTGGGTAAGGTTTGTCTTTGGGTATTCCTACTCCTATGAGGCATGAAAGTCAAATCTCTTTGAAATTTTTTCAATATTTTTGAAATCAAAGGAAAATAAAGGAAAGCAGAAACAACGTTAAAACAAAATCAAAATATATACTAGACACCTCCTTGACAACAGCTCCAAAAAGTGGTGTGCCCTGGTATTGCACCAAGAGTGGTTCAAATCCTAGGGGTTTCACTACTTTAATTTATCAACCTAGGGTTCGTACAAAATGGGAGGTGACAATGCTATATACACAACAGATGCAATTTATTCATGCCATCCTCTCCTACTTTACGAAAGGGTTCTATTTTTTAAACTATGATAAGAACTGGAAAGTAAATTGTTGGAAGGAAATGACAGAAAGGAACTACCTCTGTGTGAAGAAGTTCTTGAATTATGAACTCATCCAATCCATTTAGTTGTAGCAACCTCTCTTTTCTGGAATTTGATAGATCTAGATTTAACTCAACTATCATTCTTAAATTATTGAATTCAAACTCAACTCAAAGTAGAGCCTTCTTGAAATAGACTAGTTCATAGGGAGTGAATCCTGTTTTTGTCTTCGAAGTAGTGTTGTAGGCCCAAGTAGCTTCTACCAATCCATCTACCAAATCTCTTTTGTTGCTACTAAAAACCTTGGTTAGGATGCTCTCCAAATCTCTGTTAGTTACTTCTACTTGGTCATTCTCCTAAGGGCGATAGGTAGTAGAAGTTCTATGTTGAATCTTGTGCTTCCTCAAAATATTATCAATGAGGTGAGAGGTGAATTGTGCTCCCTGATTAATGACTATTTCT
The DNA here is from genome assembly GCA_034641835.2 of Pinus albicaulis. Taxonomy (NCBI): domain Eukaryota; kingdom Viridiplantae; phylum Streptophyta; class Pinopsida; order Pinales; family Pinaceae; genus Pinus; species Pinus albicaulis. The sequence continues at coordinate 695,207,285 of CM076570.1, read as the reverse complement.
GTAGGGAATCCAAAATTTTAAACCACGTTCTCCCTTATAAATTCTGCTACTTTCTCCTTTGTTTCTACCATCATTGATTTTTTTCAGCTCACTTTGTTAGGTAATCTGTGCAGACTATGATATACTTCTTTTGTCTGGATGGTGGATAGATAGGTCCAATAAAGTCCATGCCCCACTTGTCAAATGGCTCAAGAGCCACCTGAGGCTGCAAAGGCATATCATCCCTTTGCATGGGTTTCCCCATCCTTTGGCACTAGTCACACCTGCTAGTGTATCTTATGGAATCTTGGTGAAGGGTAGGCCAATAGTATCTGGCATGCAAAGCTTTGTAAGCAGTTCTATTTGTAGCAAAGTGGACTTCACATGGGTGGTCATGACATGCAGAGAGGATATCAAAAACTTCTTCCTACCTCACACATCTCCTTAGGATTTGATCACAGCCTAGCTTGAAAAGGTTTCCCCTAATCCATGTGAAACGGGTGCTTTTTTCTGATGATTATGCTCCTCCCCATGAATGAAAGATTAGGAGGGAGTATCCCAACAACCAAGCAGTTGCATATATCAAAAAACCATGGTGAGAGTGTTGATATAGTAAAGAGGTGCTCATCTAGAAGCCTTTCATCCACCATTTCTTCTTCTCCTGTAGGGAGAGCTAACCTGGTCAAAAAACCTGCAACAACATTATGCTTTCTAGGTTTATCAATAGTAGTCAAATAAAATTGTTGGAAAAGTAAAAACCATCTGATTATCCTAACATTAACATACAGTTCGTTCATTAAATACTTGATGGTTGCATGGTTAATGTTAACAAAGGTATGATATCCATTTGCACAATGCCTGAATTTGTTCGATGCATGGACAATGACTAACATCTCTTTCTCAGTAACAATATCATTCAGCTCAACCTTTGACAAATTCTTGCTGATGAAATAAATGGCATAAGGGATTTTTTCCTCTAATTGTCATAGTGCTTCCCCTAAAGCTTTATCGGATGCATTAGTGTGGATGTGGAAAGGCAGAGTCCAATTTGGACCTCGGAGGATGGGAGCAGTAGTCAGTTGTTCATTAATGAGCTCAAAAGCCTCTTTGACAAGGACCAGACCAAATAAACTCATCATCCTTGGACAATAACCCAAATAATGGTGAAGCAATCTTACTGAAATCTTTGATGAACCTTCTATAGCAACCAACTAAGCCTAAGAAACTCCTAACATCTTTCCTCTTTTGAGGAGCAGGTACCCTTTTGACGATAGTGATTTTGTTCGGGGCTACTTGTATTCCTGCTTGAGATATGAAGTGTCCCAACACAATCCTTTATTTCTTTAGGAATTCACACGTCTTTGGGCTCAAGGAGAGATGCATCTCAATGCACCGTATTAGTAATTTACCCAAATTGGAGAGAGCTTCCTGGAAGTCATCCCTGTATGGTGTGAAATCACCCATGTAAATTTCTACAGAGTCATGGAAGAACTCAGAAAATATGCTCAGGAAAGCTCTTTGGAAGGTAGTAGGGGCATTGCACAACCCAAAGGGTAAGACTCTATAAGCGAAGGTACCCCAAGGGCAGGAGAAAGTAGTCTTATCTTGGTCATCGGGGATGATTTGAATTTGATTATACCCACTAAACCAATCTATCCTCCCAATCTCTTTTGCTGCTACTCACTACCTTAGTGAGGATTCTCTCCAAAGCTCTATTAGTTAATTCTAATTGGCCATTCGCCAGAGGATGATAGGCAGTAGAAGTTCTATGTTGAATCTTGTGCTTCCTCAAAATATTTTCAATGAGGTGAGAGGTGAATTGTGCTCCCTTGTCAGTGACTATTTCTATGGGGTGTAGAAACTTGTAAACCTCATTCTCCCTTCTAAATTGTGCTACTTTATCCTCGGTTGCTACCATCACTGCTTTTTTTTAGCCCACTTTGTTAGGTAATATGTGCAGATTATTATATACTTCTTTTGTGTGCATGGTGGATCGATAGGTCAAACAAATTCCATGCCCCACTTGTCAAATGGCTCAAGAGCCACCTGAGGGTGCAAAGGCATCTCATCCCTTTGCATGGGTTTCCCCATCCTTTGGCACTAGTCACACCTTTTGGTGTATCTTCTGGAATCTTGGTGAAGGGTAGGCTAATAGTATCTTGCATGCAAAGCTTTGTAAGCAGTTCTATTTCCAGCAAAGTGGCCTTCACATGGGTGGTCATGACATGCAGAGAGGATATCAAAAAAATTATTCCTCCCTCACACATCTCATTAGGATCTGATTAGGGCCTAGCTTGGAAAGGTTTCCCCCAACCCATGTGAAAGCGACAGTTTTTCTGATGATTGTTCTCCTCTCCATGAATGAAATATTAGGAGGGAGTCTCCTAGCAACCAAGTAGTTGCCTATATCAACAAACCATGGTGAGAGTGTTGATATAGAAAAGATTTTCTCATCTAGAAGCTGGTCATCCACCATTCCTTATTCTCCTGTAGGGAGATCTAACCTAGACAAAAAATCTGCAACAACATTCTCCTTTCTAGGTTTATCAATAACAATCAAATCAAATTGTTGGAAAATTAACAACCATCTGATTATCATAACATTAACTTATGTTTTTTTCATTAAATATTTGATGGTTGCATGGTCAATGTTAACAAAGGTATGATATCCAGTTACATAATGCTTGAATTTGTTTGATGCATGGACAATGGCTAAAATCTCATTCTCATTAAAAATATCATTAAGCTCATCCTTTCACAAATTCTTCCTGATGAAATAAATGGCATAAGGGATTTTTTCCTGTAATTTTCCTAGTTCTTCCCCTACAACTTTGTCGGATGCATCAGTGTGGATGTGTAAAGGCAGAGTCCAATTTGGACCTCGGAGGATGGGGGCAGTATTCAGTTGTTCCTTAATGAGCTTGAAAGCCTCTTGACAAGGAGCATACCAAATAAACTCATAATCCTTGAAAAGTAACCCAAATAATGGCGAAGCCATCTTGGTGAAATATTTGATGAGCCTTCTATAGTAACCAACTAAGCTTAAGAAACTTCTTACATCTTTTTTCTTTTGAGGAGTAGATACCCTTTTGATGATAGTTCTTTTTTTCGGTTCTACCTGTATTCCTTCTTGAGATATGGAGTCAGGGTCCTTAGAGGTGAGTCCATGAAAGTGTGGGAGCGCTGAGGGGCTAATGTTTTTCATCTTAGTTTCCCCTTCTGCCTCTCTTATGGGAAAGGCTCTTTGGGTCCCAGCTATGGTTAATATAGGTGAAGCAGGTCCCTCCATTGAAACAAGGTCTTATTCTTCTTCCCTAATAGGATCCTTAAAGTATTCAAAAGGCTCTCCTATAAGGGGTTCAATATCGCTACCACTGAAGAAGAGTGAAGGGTGGCTAGGAGGTGATATGGGGGTTTTGGGTAAGGTTTGCCTCTTGGTATTCCTACTCCTATGAGGCATGAAAGTCATATATTTTTAGATTTTTTTTAGTATTTTTGAAATGAGAGGAAAAGAAAGGAAAGAAGAAAGAACACTAAAACAAAATCAAAATATCTACTAGACACCTCCTCGGTAAGGGCTCTGAAAAGTGGTGAGCCCTGGTGTTGCACCAAGAGAGCTGCAACTCCCAGGGGTTTCCCAACGTTACTTTATCAACCTGGTGTTCGTACAAATTTGGAGGTGACAACGCTATATACACAACAGATGTAATTTGTTCATGACATCCTCTTCTACTTTACGAAAGGGTGCTATTTTTTAAACTATGATAAGAACTTGAAAGGAAATTGCTGGAAGGAAATGACGGAAAGGAAACTAAACTGATTTGCTGAAAAGAAATGACAAGAATGAAACTAATTTAATTTTCAAAAAAGAAATGACAGAAAGGAAACTAATTTAAATTGCTGAAAATGAATGGCAGAAAGAACACTAATTATTAACCACACTTAACTTTTCCAAACAACTAAGTTCACTCTATTTATCCTATGGTCTATCTACCATGCTTCTACCCATTCAAGTAAGCTATCCATGACTTAATCCTAATTGAAAAAATGTTGATTTTGCAGCTTGGAGCAAGGAAAAGGGCTAAAGAGGATAATGGACGGCTTAACACATGAAACAGGGCTTAGGAGTGGAAAGTGGGGGTTTAATCCTTATAAAGCCTTATAATATAGCACCAAAATGCTTTTGGAGCGGAATGATTGAAATATGTGATGGTGGAGTTATGATTGTCGGATAGAAGTGCGATATGCGGTATGCAACATTGCAATCACAATGTCGTAAGGTTGGAAAAATAAAGGTTAACAAAAACAAAATAAAAGCTGTGAAAAGTGATTTGCGATGCGACGGAGATTAGAATTGGCATTTGGAGAAGTAAGTCTTAAAGAAAAAAGAAAAAGGTGTGAAGCACTGTTTTGATGGGTGACGTGGTGGTGGGACCGACGGTGGAGCGTGATCACAATATCACAATTGGCGTTTGAAAAAGGTAAGGCTTAAAGAAACAAGGAAAGGGTGTGAAGTGTGATTGCTATGGGTGACGTGGTAGTGTGACCGATGGTGCAGTGTGATCATAATATAACATTTAGCGTTTGGAAGAGGCAAGTATTAAAGGAAATAGGAAAATGATGCGATATGCGATGAGGAGTGATGGTAAGTCCAGTGGGAAAAAAATGTGGTTTCTAATGTTTTTGACTGTTTTTGATAAAAAAAATAGTGAAGGGAAGTAGAAAGGGATATCGCATTAGGGCTTTGAATGAGAGAGCATTCACAAATATCACAAGAGATTTGTGATTTGTGATGGAGCGAGGTATGAAGAGCGAGAATTTTGAGGAGAAAGGGGCGGAGGTCTAATTCTAATTCTTTTCAAGCGTTTTGGGAATGAAAAGGGCAATGGATGAAAAAAAGATAAAAGTGAGTGAAATGGAGGTACAATAGTAGTGCATAGGCTTGAGAACAGAGCTAGGAAATGAAGCGAGATGGCTTGATGTTCTTGCTATGGATTTTGATGCTTATTCCTGCAAACAAAGTTGTGGATTAATGTACAAAAAATAGAGGAAACACATGACAAAACAGTGAACAAAAAGTAGTTTTTGGTCCTGTGGGAAGGTTCTCCCTCTTCGAGCTCTATTGATAGAGATAAGAAGGGGTTCTTGATCCACAATGTTTCTTTTCTTTTCTCCTTTATTCTATCACTCACAAAAAAATGAAAAAATACAACAACACACTGAAAGAAAAAACTAAGCAGCGATGAAACTATGAGAAGCATAACTAATTGAATGACAGAAAGAAAGCTAGCTTAATGGTAGAAAGGAAAAGATAGTAACATCAGAGAGGCTGAGGCACATGGATTGGACCCTAACCCACAAGCCTAGCTCTCTAAAACATAAATCAGTCGAATGAAATCAGTCTACTCATTTCATAAAAGAATAACCTCATACCTCTCTGAACGTTTAATCACTGAGTAAAATAATAAAAAGCTAAATACCTTACAACAAAGTTTCAACTAGAATAGACTATCTCTTCCTAACTCTTTCTCTGCTCTATTTACTCTACAACACAGTTGTCAACAACTCCCTAGAAAATAGTGATTGAGTCCACTTGACTCCAAGTAAACAAAGATTGAGTTCACTCCTCTTTGTGTTGTTTGGCTGCCTCTAGAATTCGAATTGCTGGAGAGAATCCTTGGGGATCCTTTAGCTGCCTTTGAAATTAGAATTGTTGGAGAGAATATTTGGGATCCTTTGGCTGCCTTTGAGAGTTAAGGAGGGTGGATAATCCTCCAATAATTTCTCCTTGCTGTCTCCTCCAAGTCTTTATGATAACATCCTTATAAAAATGCTTAATAAATCATGATTTTCTACACTCAACCTCATATTAGGCATGTTACACCAATTTTTGGTCATCTAACCTGTTACCGTTAGATGGACCAAAGTACACCCTATAAAACCAATTCTACCTCAATTAAAATTTCTTTCACTATGAAAAAAAACTTATTAATCGATAATTTTTTAAGTTGTTTATGGTCTAAAAAGGAAACCCCGTGAGGAAATATTTAATAAATCCACATTTTTTTTATTTTCCTCAAGGAATAATTAGTTAAAAAATAGTTTAATTAATATTCCTGGTCATATTTAACCCAAAATAGGAAAATTAATTAGATAAATCAATATTTATCTTATTATTTTCTAGGAATAATTATTTAAACCTTATTTAAATAATATTCCTTGTTAAATTTGACCAAATCTTTTATAAATAATTGAATAATTCACTATTTATTTAATTATTACTCAACCACATCCATCAAATAATAAATAAATCATTTATTTATTTATTTATTATTTACAAATAAAAGGATTTGACCAAATCCAAATTCCTTTTCCCTCGAACAAAATAATAAAATATTCCATAAAATTTGGATCTAGATTTGGCTAATAATATTTTAATTATGCACCAATATCTAGACTAACTCAATATTTTGTTATAAATAGAAGGGTTTTTCAATTCATTCACTACCTTTTGTTGCCTAAAGATCACTCTTGGTTTGACTTTGATCCTCCATCATTGTCATATTTTTCTATCTTTCTGCTTGTGAACTCCCATTGAGTTCCATTTTTGTCTGGGTTTTCTACACCATCAAGAGAGAAGGATCTTAGATCTGAAGCATTGAGGACATACAAGAACTAATCCCATTGAGGGGGACTGGTAACATCTTTCTATGTTCCCTTCCCAAGTGTCATAAATACAAAAATTCTTTAAAAATATTATTATCTTGTCTATTGGATGCATGGAGCAACTGTTTCTTTTATTTACTGCTTAATGTCTTTTACTACGTAGATCTAGATTTTGTAGCATTTATCTTGGCCAACTAATTGCAGATCCGAAGAAATTGGCATCCATCTTTGATGTTAGGGTTGTTTGTTATGCACATCTAAATTGAGATTTTTTCTTACGCTTGTGATTAGAATTCACACTAACAACTGGCGACTCCACAAGGGTTTATAATTACGACCAGTGTCATTTTTCAGATCCTTGCATGACCAACTACTTCAAACCCTAGGGTTTTTCTTCAACTTCTTGTTTTTCATTTCTTGATGTTGATTTTAACCTTTAAAACCCAAAAACATAAAAAATTCTAACCTCCATGTGTTTCTAAACCTATTGCGTAGGTGACAGGCATCAGTCGCAGCTGAGATGACACTTTTTTCTGAATCCTTCTCCCAAGAGTGCCAGAAGTGTAGGTCACACTTTTTGGGCCAAAACCTACGACCTCAACCTTCAAGAAGCAGAAAACTGCTTAAAACCTACAACCTCTGCTGAAAATAGATCAGAAACTGTGACTTGTACTTTTTTGCGAGAATTTCTCTGTGATTTTTCTGGGTTTGCCTGGGCTGCTATTCAAGGTTGTTTGACCTTCGTCTCCACCCATTTTGGACTGTACTTGCTCTATTTTACTCGTCATAGTCAGAACCTAGCCCCCTAGGGCTTCAATACACTTCCACCTCTTTAGGAGGAGTTTAGCTTAAGCAGGTTGTTCAAAATTTCAGTGTGTTCAGCTATTTTTTAGATCTGATCCTATACCTTGACATAAATCCAAAACACCTCTTTTCAGTTTTTTTTGGGTCCTCCTCTAGGGTCCCCTCCATTTCCCTTCAGTTTGTAGCCTTTAGCCTCTTAATTTGCATCACTGTTCCCTCTGGTCTTTCGTTGTTTTCTGCACCTATTTCTTGTAGATCAGACCTTTAGATCATTGTCCATCTTGACTTTAGATCCATTGGCTATTTTTTTGCGTTTTGACTAGATTTTTTCCCACCCATAGACTAGTTGTTGGGAAGCCCGCCTCCTTGGGTTTAGATTGATGCATCTTTAGCTGTTTATTTTATGTTATATTCATTCTAATTTACTATTATTTGCAGAATTATTTATAGTTATACAACACACTTTTTATGTTTTTCTCTACACATGTCTGGGTTTAAAAATTAAAATTAACACACTTACCACACACACCCTGTTACACTAAAATCTGTCATCCTGACATTTTACTATGAGTATGAGCTCATTATTACTCATACCTCCTCCTTTTTCAAGTCGAACATATGTGCTCCTCAAATCAAGCTTCCAAAATTAAAGAAAAGTTCCTAAAATCCCCTAAATATTGGTATCGCACTTTCTCTATTCATTACCTGCGGTCCCGCACCTAAAGTCCAGCTTGCCTGCGGAACCATACCGCACGTTCTTTGTGTCATGGGTGTGGACCTCTTTAAAACTCAAAAAGGCGAGAAAGTAAAGATAAAAAGTGAATTTCAGATGAATTCTAGAAGATTCTAGATGGGAATTTTCGGGAATGGATACGCTTTGAGAAGGTTCATGCATCCCTCACTTGATGGAGCTAACCCCTTGATGTAAGGAGCTAATCCTTTTGAAGGAGGATTCTATCCCTTCATATTTGGAACAAAAAACCTCCTCTTTTCCACTATAAAAAGAGGCCTTGGGTAGCCTCAAAGAGAGTTCAAGCTTAAGATATTTGAAGTTAAATGCTGCTGAGATTCAGATTCAGTTAACTAAGACTTTCTGTGAGGTTAAATCACTCATCTCTATCTGTCTTGGTTCAAAGAGTGCAATGCTTGTCAAATTAGAAGAGATTCCTGCTTCGGACCCCAGGAGGACCTGCACAACATCAAGGCACAGGTTGTAAAGGTTTTCTTTATTTGAATTTAATACAAATATACTCATTTCTCTCATTAAACTGTCGATTCATGGTTTATTTCATAAATTCCTTGATCATTATGATAAGTATGGTTTATAATAATGTCTATATAGGTGCTGCGTAATCTTTTTGCTTGTTTGTGACTGCAGATTCAAGAGGAACATTCTTTCAGTGCACGGGAAGGACTTCAACGAGATCAAGCAAGCGTTGGACATAAGGTAGGCCTTACACCTATATAGTGTTTTTATGAATCTTATATGCTTAGAGAGAGATTAGTATAATTGGCTATTTGTTGCTAGTTACTTTTAGTACTAGAGAGATCGGTCTTGTCCGCAAGAGGGATTAATATACACAACAAAATGGCGACTCCACTGGGGATAGAACTTGTTGTTTTTGGTTCTCTTTTATTTTTTATTTGAGGAAACATTTTTTCCTGGTTTTTGATTGATACATATTTGTCTGGGCAATTTACATTTTCTCTGTTTTTGAAAATTTAGAAATATTTTAAGTTTTTCTATAATTTTTCCTAGGACCGCACTCTGCCTTACTTTGACAGTGCAGGCAGGTTCGCACTTTCTGTAAAGAATACAGTGCGGGACCGCACCTGTCAATACTGGTTACCTGCGGACCCTGTAAAATTTTTAGAAAACCTCTAGATTTTTTTTTCTAGTTTATTTTTAGATCTTTGGTTCCTGCCCAGACTCATTATTGTTTCTTTCAAGAATTTTTTGTGAATGAACTCCAACAATGTTAATGTTTTGATGATTTTTTAGAAGATTTTGCCGATTGGATTGTTTTTCCGCTTGGTCCTTGTAGTGATTCGAACTTTTGACAATTTGCAGTATCTCAAATTACATTGATCTCTTTTTGTCTTTTGAATCCGACCTAATTTGGAAAACATCCTATAATAAGAAATTAAGCCTTTTGTTTCTTTGCGAATCTTCGAAAAAACTTGGTTCAAAGTTTTGAATTTCATTTTTATAAAAACATATTTTGAGTGTTTTTGATCTGTTTGTTATATGAATGAATAGATTCTTAGTTTGTTGAACAACTAAGGAAAACATTCATAAAAAAAAAAAAATCTTAAAAGCTTTTACTCAATTTAGATTTTAGATCTCAAGATTAGAGTTTGTAGTTTTGAGTAGTTTTAGTTTTTGTAGCTTTCTTTTGAAGGAAAATTGTTTTGTAGTTTCTAAGTTTTGAAAAGAAAAGGATTTTTCATATGAGCTTTGATCATTTATCTCATTATTGAAAATACAAAATAGTTTCTTTCAATTATTTTTCATGTTTAAAGAAGGAATTTAAAAGATCGCATTCTCTAACTCTTTCTTTAGATAGAAAGTTCATTGAAAGAAAAAGAATTGAATATCATCATGGGTGCATTTTAGGGTTTTTTGGAAGTCGAGTCTTCACATCATCCAAAGTTTCATTTCCGCACCCATTGACTTAAGAAACAACTCATAAAAGTAACGCTTAACTAAAATTCATCTAGTAATCTTTTTATTTCTAGGGCTCTTATCACTAACATAGCTTAGGCTAGTATCTTGGAGTAGGGAGTAATTAACTCTCCAAGATAGCTAAAACAAACAAGTAGACAAATCTTGTGGTAGGAAGAATTCCAGTTGTTGGATGTATGCTCTGGGAAGCTCCTCTTAAAGGAGTTAAGCACGAGATCATATCTGAACCAGTGGGGTAATCAATCCTTCCTCATTGGGAACGATAGAAGATATACACGTATTAAAAACGGTAAACCTCGGATAGACCATTGTCGAGGAGCCAGGGGTCACTTGTCGGTTAACCTTGGATTATTTCAAGGAGCCTTCAAGGGGATTGAGCTTTGTTACTCTGCCCTTGCGTGTGTGTCGGATCGTAGACTGTTCCCCCAGGTATATTTGTTTCGGTTGGTAACCTTAGAGGCCATAATCTTTAGGATTCTTTCCTAAGGTGACGGTGGAGGGAAGATCCCACTGTACCTGGAACAGACGTCGACTAGACTCACTTGGACTCTCTGGGGGGTTCTCTTCACTCGAGATGGTTTTTTGAAGAAACTTGTGCCAGTCTGTTTCATTAAGCAGGTTGTCGGGGTAACTGTTCCAACCGCCCTTTTCGTGTTAAAATTCTACTAAGTTGGATTTCATCACCAACTAGTGTTTTTAGTACGGAAAGTTACTTGTTTGTGTGTGGTTTGAACTCTTAGATTTTTAAGCGAATGATTCAATTGTTTGTTTCTTAGAGACTTTAGGTGTTTTCATTGAAATTTTTCTTTTTTTGCGTGTGATTAGATAATTTTTAATCGTGGCGGAATTGCCGAGACAATCCCGGAGAATACAAGGGAAACCCCCTGAATATTCACCAAGTCAACTTGAAGGGCTTCGAGCTCTGGTACCACATAGTAGCCGTAGACTTAGGTCAACAGAAGTTGAAAGCTCCGCTATAGTTATACATCCTGATCATCAAATACCTACAACAGAATACATTCAAGAACCGATTTCAGTTTCTGAAGTTACTGAAAATATTTCTCCTTCTGGTGAATTATCTGACGAACCTGAAATCTCTGAACCTGAAACTGAATCTTCTGTGTTAGAAAAATCCTCAGGATTTATCACACCAACTTCTAGCGATCCAGGTTCACCTAGGGTAAGAAATATCATTACAGAAAATCTTCCCTCTAGACTTATTTCTATTGAAGAACTTACTAATCCAGACGAAGACATATCTCTTCCCAACTCCCCTCAATCGTTAAATCTTAGGGAGCGTGAATCTATTTTCTACAGCCCCATTAAAACTAATCCTTGGTATCTCTCTTTAACAGATTTTTTAGAGAATCCGGGTCTTTCTTTTTATCCACCTCGAATTCCATTTCATCCGACACCCAGAGGTTATTATCCGTCATCTTTTATGGCTGGAGAGTCATCTATGTTTTCTAAAACACCTGAATCATTTTTACATGGTGGTCCTTCTGTTCCTTCGGGATATCAGTCTTTGTCTGGTACTTTCTCGGAAGCAGCTCCTCAACCCATCGAAAACATGTTATCATCTAGTCTTGATGGACTTAAAATTGAAACATCGAACGCAGAGCAAATTTTTATGATGTCTGGTAATATTCCCAATCCTCAAACTCAAGGCAGTCAGTTTCCTTCTGGGGGGAAACCTCAGGGAACTCAGTTACCGCCTGGGGGGCAACCTCAGGGTAGTCAATTACCGCCTGGGGGGCAACCTCAAGGTAGTCAGTTACCACCCGGGGCACAACCTCAAGGTAGCTTTTTCCCAGGACAAACTGTGGAATCATATTATTTTGGGGGACAACCCTAAGGACAGTACATACCTCAGGGTTATCAACCTCAAGGACAGTACATTCCTCAAGGTCAACCCCAAGCACAATATGCTCCTCAGGGTCCTTATCAACCCCAGCCTCAGTACGTGCCTCAGGGTTATCAACCTCAAGGGCAGTACCAAATTCAAGGTTACCAACAGCCTTCTGGTCAACCATCTGTTCAAGGAGCTGGAAATTTACCTCTTAATTATCAACCCTACGTTCAACCAGGTTATGGTCCTTACGTTCAACCTTCTATGGGACAATACCCCGGAACTATGGTGTTGGATCCGTCCCAATATCAACAGCCTTTGCAGCCTAATGTGCAGTTGCCTTATCAACCTGGCCAACCTTTGGTTTCTGGTTCAACCCAGCAACCTATTCAGCCAGCTATCCAAACTCCTGCACCTAGTTCAGTTCAGCAGGCTGGGCCTAGTACACCTCAGACTCTGCCTCAAACTGCTGTAACTGCTGCAACGTCTGTTCAACCTATCACACCCGTTTCTGGAGTATCTGTAGCACCGAATTCTTCTATCCCTGTATCCGTGCAAATCCCTCAAGTCTCTGTACCTCAGTCAGGACCTTCCATTCAGACTACAGTTCAGATGCCTGCAGGACAAGCCGGTACGAGTACAGTTGTTACAAGTCAACCTCAATTTACGTATCAACCGTACCAGGGACAGCCGCAATTCGGTCCCTATGTACAGAATCCAAGCTATCAGTATCAACCGTACCCTGGTTATACTTATCAACAACCTCAGTATGGTCCGATTCATCCTGGTTATCCGGGAGGTTACACAATACCTAATGCTAATCCGATTCCAAGTTATCCTGGGTATCCGCCTCCTGGATCTGCTTTGGCTTCTCAAGGTTTTCGTGACCCTAACCGTCAATTACCGTTTATCGCAACTTTGGACTTACCTGATTTGACGCGCCTTACGAATGATCCTATTTTTTATTATCAGAATTGGCCGCCAATGCCTCATAAGTTGCCCAGTGATATACCAAAATTTGAAGGTAAATCAGGAGAGGATCCATCGAATCATGTCATGACTTATCACCTTTTGTGTGCATCTAATTCAATTGTTGATGATTCGATTCGCTTACGTCTTTTTCAAAGAACCCTTATAGGTCTTGCAGCCAAGTGGTACATTGAGTTGCCACGAGGCTCGTTTCATAATTCCAGTCAGTTAGCAACAGCTTTCTTAACTCATTTCCAGTTGCCTGTCAGATACGACAATGACACAAAATTATTAACTTCACTAAAACAATCTACGTCCACGTATATTTCTGATCACATTCATGAATGGCGACGTAGATGACGTTTGGTGAAAGTTTATATTCCGGATCAAATTTTGGCAGAATGGTTTGTTAAATCATTATTACCCAAGATCACTGAAGATGTAGCTAAGGCTGGTGTTGTTACTGAAGAGCAAGTAATTGCTCAGGCTCAGTACCTTGACCTCGTTTATACGCAGTCAGGTACTCTACATGAAAAAATCCCAGATCTTCCAAAACAAGGACAAATAGCTGCCGCTCCTTCAGGGTCTCATGCCGCTGACGGTATGATTGGTACAGTCAATTCTAAAAGCAAGAAGAAATCCTCAAATAATTATTCTCCAATTATAACTTTACCTGATTCCCTGAAAGGAGAATCCTCTCCTAAAGTTTCTGCCGATATTCATGTCGTTGAAACATCTACGACAAAATCAAAATCTGGTGGTAAAAAGAAGGGGAGGAACAAAAACAAAAAGAATTCGAAAGAGAAAATAGATAAAGATGAATCCAATGACGAAAAACGTAAACCTCGCTATCCTTGCTTCATTTGTGAACAAGATCATTTCACAAAAGAATGTCCATATCGAGATGAGGTTATGAAATTCGTTAAAGGATCGCAACAACCTGCTTTCTTGAAGGATCCTTTTCCAATTCAAGATAGTAAGATGATTGGTTCTTCCTCGACTACTTTAGAAGGGCCTATTATGATGATGTCTCATGTAAGGGTTGTGACACGATCGCAAGATTACGGTTCTAAGAGTCCTATTGATGGAAAAGAAGCAGAGTCTTCTAATGCAAATACATCTAATACACCTCCTCCTATTTCTGGTCCGCTACAAATCGAAAAATAAAATCCAGACTTAATAATCAAACCGCCTGCTAAAGGTGTTCTTCGTAAATCAGCTTTCAACCCACATGTGAGAGATGCTCAGAATTACAACATTGTTGAAGATTTAGCTGTTTCTCCTTCAGCAATGTCGGCTTTGGAAGTGTTGCAATCATGTCCAGCACAACGTAAATTATTATTGTCTGCCATAGGAGCTATTGATGTTCAGGATTCTAACCTTATAATCTTCGATTTAGAAAATAGTACACCACGTCTTCCTCATCAAATGGCTTTCCAGATTCCAGTGTTAGTAAAAAACAGACCTATTTTTCGGACTGTGATTGATGAGGGAGCTTCAATGTGTATTATGTCGATTCAGTGTTGGAAATCTCTTGGTTCTCCTACACTTAACCAATCCCCGACAATTCTAAAGGCTTTTGATGGTCGAGGTTTTCAACCTTTTGGTATTTTGCAGGATTTACCCATAGGGGTCGAAGGTAAAATTGTTAATCTAGATGTGGAAGTGGTTGATGCCCCTCTAGATTACAACCTTCTTCTGGGTCGTAGTTGGTCCTATGCTATGACTGTTGTTGTCTCTTCGGTCTTTTGACTTATAAAATTTCCATATCAAGGAAAGATCGTGACAATAGATCAGTTAACTTATTTCTCATCTGACCCAGCCTCTACAGAAACAATCCAGCATGTTGGTAAAATGGCTATCCCTTATAAGGATGTTGGAGTAGGTTTGATTAAATATTCTGGTTTACTAGGAACTTTTTCCTTTCCTCCTCCTAACGTATCGCCTTCTACTGCAAATATTCACATGATTTCATCAGACACTATTATGTTTGATGATCCTTGGATCGTACCTTCCGAATCCGAGATAGATTCATTTGATGGCGTGATGCCTTTGATTCCATTTGAAATTGCGTACCAGGCTGTACAGTCTTTTTCTGACCCCTCTTCAACTGAAATTGATCCAATGAATGGGATCCAAGAGGAATCATTTTCTATATCTAGTTCAATTACAACAACATTTCCTGAACTTGTTCAAACAGATGAGCAAATTCGTGAGTTTTTGTCTGTTGATGATTTACCATGGGAAGATCTACATCACCGATCTTCATTTTTACCTGAATTAGATCATTTTGAAGATGATTTCGCTTCAATTTTTACTGCTGAATATGCCAAGGAACCTCAGAATCCATTGAAAAATCTTGATTCTGAGTTAAATTTGGAAAATATATCAAGAATGATTCCAATTGGCATTTCAGTAAAACCAGGAATAATTGAAAACATTCATATAGGTGCTTGTTGTACAGATGAAGAAATTCAGACTTATAAAGCCCTATTTCAAGAACTTGGTGACGTGTTTGCCTGGTCTTATGAAGAAATGCCAGGAATTGATCCATCGATCGTAGTTCATGAAATTAAGACTTACCCAGATGCTAAACCTGTTCGTCAACGATTACGTCAAATTCATCCTAGAAAAGCTGCTGCTATAAAAGTTGAAGTTGAAAAATTACTTCGAGCAGGATTCATTTATCCAATTCCCTTAACGGATTGGGTATCGAATATTGTTCCTGTAACTAAAAAACAAGGAACGATAGGAGTATGTATCGATATAGGGATATTAATCGAGCGTGTCCAAAAGATAATTATCCAACTCCCTATATCGATCAAATAATAGATGATTGTGCTAGCAGTGAATTGTTTTCCTTCATGGATGGCTTTTCCGGCTACAATCAAATAAACATACTCCCTGCAGATCAACCTAAAACAGCTTTCATTTGTCCGTGGGGAACGTTTTCTTATTGTAAACTACCTTTTGGACTAAGGAACGCTGGAGAAAATTTTCAACGGGCTATGTCTTATGCATTTCATGACATTAAGCACATTGTCCAACCATATCTCGATGATTTACCTGCTCATTCATTACGTAGGGCCGATCATCCCACTCATTTACGAGCAATTTTTATGAGATGTAGGCATTATCGGATAAGGCTGAATCCACACAAATGTGTTTTCTGCGTAGAATCGGGTCGATTACTGGGATTTTTTGTCTCAAAAGCAGGTATTCATGTCGATCCATCGAAGGTCGAAGCTATCATTAAATTGCCTCCTCCTTCGACTTTACGCCAACTCCAAAGTTTGCAGGGGAAAGCAAAATTTTTACGTAGATTTATTCCTAACTACGCCGAACTTACAAAGGGTTTTACCCGGTTGTTGAAACAGGACATTCCGTTATTTTGGGATGAGATCGCTGATCGATTTTTTGATGCACTTAAACACGCGTTGACCCATGCAACGTTATTGCATCCTCCCAACTACAACCAAGATTACATTTTGTATCTCGTTGCTTCTCATTCCACCATTGGGATGGTACTAGTTCAGGAAGATGAATCTCACAATGAACATGTGATTTATTATCTTAGTCGAAATTTGCATCTGACTGAAATCAAATACACACATGTGGAGAAATTGGCCTTGGCAGCTGTTCAAGCTGTCCAACGTTTTAGACATTACATCTTGTTACGTAAAACCACATTAATTTCTAATTGCAACCATATGATGTATATTTTGACCAAACAATTGCTAGGGGGGAAATATTCCAAATGGATAGTTATCCTGTAGGAATTTGACTTGGAATTTGAAAAATCCAAGGCAAAGAAATCTTTGGTATTTGCAGAACTGATGTGTGATTTCCACTCTACTGATACTGAAACAGTGGCAGAAGAGTCCATTGCGGACGAATCTTTGTTTCTTATCAGTACACTTGATCCATGGTATGGGGATATTATTGTTTATCTCCAAACCCAATCTTCTCGGCCTGACATTTCACGAACTCAGTGACGGAAAATACGCTTCCAATCCCAACAGTATAATATCATTGGTGATACACTTTATCGACGTGGAGCGGAGTCGGTTTTCCGACGTTGTCTAACTCATGAAGAAGCTGAAAAGGTGTTAAATGACTGTAATTTTGGAGCATGTGGCGGTCATATGTCTGGGTATGCCACAGCCCAAAAGATATTGCATGTAGGTTATTTCTGGCCAACGTTGTTCGAAGATTGCATTTATGCGGTTCAGAAATGCCACAACTATCAAATTTTTGATCCAAAAATGCGCACGCCACCCGCTCCTCTTCACCCTATAATTGCTGTTGGTCCTTTCGCAAAATGGGGTATCAATTTTATCACATGTAACCCTCACTCAGCCGGGGGGCATCCCTACATTATCTTAGCGGTAGATTATTTTACAAATGGGCCGAGGCGATGCCTACATATTCAGCTGACGGAAAGACTGCCACAACATTCGTATTTAATCACATAATTGATAGGTTCGGTGTTCCTCAAGCTATTATTACAGATCACGGAAGTCATTTTCGGAACGTCATGATGACTGAACTGACATAACAGCTTGGATTTCGCCACGATAGTTCCACTCCATATTATCCGCAAGCCAATGGTCTGGTTGAAGCCAATAACAAAGTTTTAGTCACCATGATTAAACGAATCATTGGTATTCACAAGACGAATTGGCATTCCATGTTATTTTCAGTGCTTTGGGCATATCGAACCTCAGTCAAAACATCAACAGGTTTCACTCCTTTTCAACTGGTTTACGGTTTGGAAGCTGTGTTACCAATTGAATGCGAAATACCGTCACTAAAATTAGCCGTAGAATTACTTCCAGCTACGTCTGAAGAGGAAAAATGTTTCTTGTACTTAGCCCAATTAGATGAGAATCGACGAAATGCTGCAATAGCAAACGAGGCTCATGTTAAAAGGATAAAAGCTCAGTATGATAGAAATGTGACCCCTCGAAATTTTTCAGAAGGAGATCTAGTTTTACTTTATGATCAAGCTAACGACAAGCTAGGAGCTGGAAAATTCGTGCCTATGTGGCATGGTCCTTATATTGTGAAACGAAATTTAGCAAAAGGGGCCTATGAGTTAATAGATTTTGACGGTGTCCCTTTGGATAAACCTAGAAATGGGCTTTATCTAAAGCAATATTATGCTTAAATGAGGTGTGGAGATTTTTGTTATATTTCTTTACTGCTGGTGTGTTTTAGATTAGAAAAGTGTGCCTAGTTTAGAGAAGTGTGTTTTTGTCACTATTCCTGCTTATCTGAGTTTTACTCTTGATATTGCAAATGTCGACGTCTCTTCAAACCTACATTGGTTTTGCTGATGGTGCTTGTCGTAGTACACGGAACATTTCTTCCGTAGCTTGGGTTATCTATTCACCCTCTGACGAGTTAGTATCCATGCATGGGGTAAGCCTTGGTCAAACAACAAATAACATTGCCGAGTATAGTGCAGTGATTGAGTTATTGTCTGAATCCATATCATTTGGAATTTGGAGTTTGATTGTAAGGTTGGATTCTAAACTTGTTGTATTACAGCTTAACAGGGTTTATACCGTTAGAAATCCAGTGTTATTACGGTTGTTTTTAAGAGTTCGTCTCTTGGAACGTGAATTTGATTACATTGAATATAAGCATATTCCAAGAAATTTAAATACATTAGTAGATTCAATTGCTTCTAGTATGATAAATAGACATTTGCAATAATTAAAAGCAGTAAAACAAATAACATTCACATATGTACACAGATAACCGGCAAATAGTGATATATATCATAGTATAGGAGTGTTTTCAAAAAATATACATTGTCTTCGATCATAGGTTGGAAACACCTTATGATCGGAAAAAATGATAATGCAAAAGTCAAAAATATGAGTCTACACGATCATCCCATCACTGATGGTGATCACGATACGAAACCACTGCCTGGGCTACCCTGCATAGGAACCTCCTGAAAGGTCCCAGAACTCCAATCACATATCTCTGTAGCCTAAGAGGAATGTCATCTATACTGGTCTCTGGAATATCTAGAGTCAAGCGCTCTAGATGATGCTCCAAATCAGTCAAAATATTTGCTGATTGGCCTGCTGGGGCTGGTGCGGGCGCAACTAGTTGTCATCTCTCGTAAGGTTGGAGATGAGCTGGTCGATGTGGACCCACGTCTTCATTCAAAAAACTTTTGATTATTAGTTTTCAAAGACGATTAAAAATTTAAAAAAAAAATTAGAATATAGCAAACGTTGAAAAATGCTTTTACCTGAATCATCCCACTATTCCCCTTGTTGGCCGGATAAATCATTCTTGCGGACAAGACCGATCTCCCTAGTGTCAGAAGACAATCTAGCAACAAACGAACAACTAAGTTTGTCTTTCTCTAGATATATTCGTTTTGCAATTAAATGTTATGAAGGTGTCGATCCTACCTTAGATCCAAATGCTTATTTGTGGTCGCAATGCTTCTGTTGCATCAATAATCCTTCGTCGCAACAAGGGCCCTTTTGTCACAAGAAAGAATTATCTTTCGTTGATCTGCAATCACAAACAAGAAAATATCAATAGCACCTGTATAACAAATAATCATAAAACATACCTATCATAGTGATCAAGGAATCTATGAAATAAACGATCAAACGACAGCTTATTGAATTAAACAATCGAACGACAATTTATTGAGAAAAACAGAACTTGATTGTATTAATCTTAAAAATATACAGAAGAACCTTACAACCTTAGCCTTGATGTTCGAAAGGCCTTCCCGGGGTCCGAAGCAGGAATCTCCTCTACTTTGATAAGTCTTGCACTCTTCCTCCAGAAGCACAAAGAGGTATGTGATCTTTCCTCTCAAAAGCTCAGCAGAAGGAAATCTAAATCTCAACAGCACTTCAGCTCAAAAATCTTCTCCAAAAAACTTAACCTTTGAGGCTACCCAATGCCTCCTTTTATAGAGCAGATGAGGAGGTTAGGATTCCACCTTTAAAGGGATAGAATCCTCCTTCAAAGGGATAGGCTCCTCACATCAAAGGATTAGTTCCTTAAGGTGTGGGATACATGCACCTTACTAAAGCGTACTCATCCCCAAAAAATCTCATCTAGAACCTTCCAGAATTGACCAAAATTCAACTTTTTTGGTTTAATTTCGCGCATTTTTGACTTTACAGGGGTACCGCACCTATAACACTGGAAAAATGCGTTCTAGAACGTAGTTTATCTTCACCTTACCTGCGTACCCTAGCTAAAAACGCAGGTAAGCTTCATATTAACTGCGTACCCAAGGTTTTTTGAGCTTTTTAGGGTTTTTTCTCCAGTTTCAGGGCTTGGAATGAGGAACAAAGGTTGTAAGACTTGCAAAGGAGGCATGTATGAGTGTTTAATGAGCTCATACAATCAGCAAAATGTCAAGGTGACAATTTTTAGTGTAACAGATTGCCCCCTAAAGTGCGAAGTCTGAAATAGATGAAGATGAAGTCTGTCATATATGAAGAGTGAAGTACTTTATCATTTCAAGGATCATCCTGTGGACACCCCAGTCGGAACCTGTAAAAACATTCAATGCAAAATATATATATATGTAATCATATCATCGTTGAGGTAGGCATTCCCATACTCAGATAAAAAACTAACTAGAACTAACTTAAATTGTTCTGATACAGGAATGATTTTGAATACATCACAGTATAGACATATTTCGACACAGCATGGATGCAGCCATCTATTTATAAATAGTCCACTGTATAAATGATAACAAAATTCCTCACAGCCTGGATGGTGGAAACTAGATCCAGGGTCTTGATTTCCGCTTCTCGAACCAGTACGATTCTATCCATGCGATTAAATGTGTTGAAGTCGAACATGGTAGAAACCACTTGATTACCAGTCAATGATGTAAACTGTTAACAAGTGTGAGAGAAACCACCAGTAATGTCAATGGCTCTCAAAGTACTCAGTACAATCCATGAAATGTGAATCAATGAGCTGAAGTCGAACATGTCACGGAATCTTTCGATCGAAGGTCAATGATGCAACCTGTCGTCGAAGGCGAGAAACCTGCCATTGAGGCATGCAGATTTCAAGGTACTGACGATTTCTGGATCAACTTCCTAGATAGTGTGCTGATGTCGATAGAAAGTGATCTGTCGTAGGTAAACCCACAACATGAAATCATAGATCAAGTTTTGAAAATATATTGGCAAGGACTGACTCAGGGATGGTCAAAGATGGATGACAGATATTTTGCAGATGAATGGTTTATTTGAACTGTCCTCTTGAACACATAACGACACTGCAGATGGCTTGGTAACAATTGACCCAAAGCTAATACCCAGAAACCGGCTGAAGACTTTCAATATGGTTTGATTAACTGTTAGGCAAAGGATTTTCCCAACCCAGGTGGACAAAAAAGTGTCGTGTTCAAGAGTGGTTAACGACTTTCTGAATAATCAAGATGTAACAAACAGGTTCGTTTTTCTCTCTTTTCCCCCACCATTTCTGGCAAGTACCTCTTTATTTTTGACAAGCTTGAGGAGGATAACATTTTCTTGTTTATAAGCTCATCCTTCGGATGAGTCCAACTTAGTTTAAGATTCGAACCCTAAGAAGGAGTGGTTCGTTCTTGTTTAAAATTGAACAGGTCCTTTACTGTTAAGTTTTAACGAGTCCAGTATAGGAGAAACTCGGTGTTTTTCAATTTTAGGGAGTCAGAAGAAAAAACTTAAGAAAACTCCATGGGTGTACTTTTTCGTAAATTTAGTCTCTCGAGCCCGAAAAAGGATAAAATAATGCGGGGGAGAACTCTATTGACCGTAATTAGTCAACGTATACCTTTTTCGTAAATAGTCCATTTCAGTCCGTAAAAGGGGTAAACTTATACTGAAGGGACGATCATTCATTTACTTTAACGAGTTCGAATAATCAAGTACTCGGCAATCTTTTCATATTTAGAGAGTCTGAAAAGGGCTTAAAAGAGAACTCCATAGTTTCGCTTTTTCGGTAAGTTTTAACGAGTTCGAAAAAGGGATAAAAATGTACTCATGGTTTTCTCTTTTTCGTAAGTTTTAACGAGTTCGAAAAAGGGATAAAAATGTACTCCTGTGGCCGACTTTCAATTTAATTTACGAGCAGGAAAAGACGGAAAGAACTCGGCATTTTCATGTGTTTTACGAGAATGAAAAATAGCAAAATGATCTCGGGATTTTCATGAGTTTAATGAGTCTTGAAAATAACCAAAATTGACTCCAGATAGGTTTCATTTTTACAAAAGCTTGAAACAGAGAAAAACTATGCTTTAGAGTGGTTTCATTTTTACACAAGCTTGAAACAAAGAGAAAACTGTGCTTGATGCCCCCTAAGCGTAACTGCTAGAGCGCATGCCCCCCCAGCTTCATTTCATTCAACTAAGTACACTAGTAATAAATAGCTGGATGGAATGAAGATTCATTTACGAGATCATATGAAAGACCCGACTTAAAAACTAACCTAAATATATGACCTAACATTTATGAGGTCTATTCAAAGACTCAACTCAATTAGGGGAGGATTTGTTTCATTTTTTAACGAGCTTGACACAGGAAAAGAACTATGCTCATGGCAACGTGTTTCATTTTTTAACGAGGTTGACACAGTAAAAGGAACTATCCTCAGCTAACTACTTATTTCTAATCTACCTACATAACCTACTGATTCATTTTTTAATGAGGTTGACACAGGAAAAGAATTGTCCTCATACCTAATTCATTTTTTAATGAGGTTGACTCAGTAACAGGAACTATCCTCTGAACAACTGATTCATTTTTTAACGAGGTTGACACAGGAAAAGAACTGTCCTCATACTCTGATTCATTTTTTAACGAGGTTGAATCAGTAACAGGAACTATCCTCAAAACAACTGATTCATTTTTTTAAAGAGGTTGACACAGGAAAAGAACTGTCCTCAGAAACTACCTATTTCTAATCTACCAATCTAATCTCTACAATCTACCTACTGTTTCATTTTTTAAGGAGCTTGACACAAGACAAGAACTCTGCTCCAGACACCTGTTTCATTTTTTAATGAGGTTGACTCAGTAACAGGAACTATCCTCAAACTCACTGATTCATTTTTTAACGAGGTTGACACAGTACAAGGAACTCTCCTCAGACTCACTGATTCATTTTTTAACGAGGTTGACACAGTACAAGGAACTTTCCTCATTCACTGATTCATTTTTTAACGAGGTTGACACAGTAAAAGGAACTCTCCTCACACTCACTGATTCATTTTTTAACGAGGTTTACATAGTACAAGGAACTCTCCTCACACTCACTGATTCATTTTTTAACGAGGTTGACACAGTACAAGGAACTCTCCTCACACTCACTGATTCATTTTTTTAACGAGGTTGACACAGGAAAAGAACTGTCCTCAGAAACTACCTATTTCTAATCTACCAATCTACTCTCTACAATCTACCTACTGTTTCATTTTTTAAGGAGCTTGACACAAGACAAGAACTCTGCTCCAGACACCTGTTTCATTTTTTAATGAGGTTGACTCAGTAACAGGAACTATCCTCAAACTCACTGATTCATTTTTTAACGAGGTTGACACAGTACAAGGAACTCTCCTCAGACTCACTGATTCATTTTTTAACGAGGTTGACACAGTACAAGGAACTTTCCTCATTCACTGATTCATTTTTTAACAAGGTTGACACAGTAAAAGGAACTCTCCTCACACTCACTGATTCATTTTTTAACGAGGTTTACATAGTACAAGGAACTCTCCTCACACTCACTGATTCATTTTTTAACGAGGTTGACAGAGTACAAGGAACTCTCCTCACACTCACTGATTCATTTTTTTAACGAGGTTGACACAGTACAAGGAACTCTTCTCAAACTCACTGATCATGGCTTCCAACTGGAAGAAACACATGTCAATGGACACACCTTGATCATGGCTTCCAAGAGGTCTTCATCAGAAGGAAGAATAGTTCTCTGGAAGGAACACATGTCAAGGGACTCAAAAGGGATAAGAACATCGCGTTCAAATAATCCCATAGAGTTTTTCATATCAATTACCGGATCTAAGTCAAAGGAAGACGAGCAAACAGTGAGAGGCTCGCTTACATCGGTAACTGAAAACATGGGACTAGTTGCCACATAATTAACCCGTGGCGGGGTAGATACCACTTTAGAATTAGGAACATTTAGGGATGTCGGATAATTGGTAGTCGAATAAAGACTAGCGAATGAAAGCTGGTCTACAGTCACAATGTTTCCATTGTGAGGGAAAGACATCACGCGAAAGAGTGTTGATACGACAGCTTTCATTGCATAAACATAGTCTCGCCCAAGGAGTAAATTGAAATCCAAGGGACCTCGAACTACCATAAGATCAATACATACAGTTTTACCTTCCAAAGTAATAGAAAACTTAGGAAGGATCCCTAAAGGTTCACTAATGGTTCTGTTAAAAGCTTTCAGATTCTGCGTAATAGGCACAAGCTGAGGGGAACCCAAAGCTTTCCAAGCAGTTGAGGATAAAATACTAACAGAAGCACCTTCATCTACATGTGTGCGGTGTATGTCCCTACCACCTAACTTCACAATGATTTGGAAAGGGATGGAGGAAGGAAGATGAGGTTCTGTCAGTCTATTCCAATCAAAGGAAAAGACCTCGGTACTTGGAGGGGGTTCTGTAGAAACAGGTGAAATGCCCCCCGGCGTAGAAGAATCTGATGTAACAAGAAGAACCTGAGCAGTATGAAGTTCATTCTCTACAGGGAGAATGGGATCGACCGAATGTGAAATTGAATCGACCACTTGATCAACTAATGGATCATCAACCTGAGTGATATGAGTTTCACTCTCCAATGGAAGAGTGGGATCGATTGTACTTGAAACTAGATCAATCACTCCGTCAGTTGATAGTAGGTTGGGAGAAAGTTTACGGTAATCAGTTGGAAATTCTTGCTGTGGAACGGTAAGGTTTTCCAATAATTTTGAGGCTTCATCCATGTGAGGGAAAATGTGAGTTTGATGACTCCCTTTGCATAACTTACAAGGAAACCTAACTTTACCCTTTTTCCCGGGAACCTGACTATCACTGGTTGATGGATCAATGGAAAGTTGATGAGATTTTTCTGACCATACTTCCAAGACCTTCGGAATACCAGGACAATTGATAAGGAAGTGGTCACCCTTACAAAGCCTGCAAGGGTATTTGGGTTTATGATGCATGTTGGAGGTTTCCTCAACACAACTAACACTTACAGCCATGGTTGGTTGGTTGACTTCTTTCTTATCTTGCTTCTTCTTCTTCTTCTTCTTCCCTTTCTTCTTCTTCCTAGCCACCTGGTTACTAGCGTCAAGGCTTTTACCAAGTGAAGAGGAAGAAATGGAGGAAGAAATATTAGGCGAAGAAGGTAAAGGGTCAGCAGAAGGTTGGTGATGTTGAGATGGTGAACTCTGTTGAAGTGAAGCATCCGGTTGAGGTGGAACAATTGGAGTATTCGGGGCCAACGAAGTTGAAAATAACCATATCGGTAAACCTATTGTAAATCCAGGTAATGACAACGTAGCCATATAAGGAGGACCAACATTTCCAAAGCAAGGAAAAGTACTAGGATTCTCATTAAGAGGGGTTCCTTGGTTGGTAAATTCCGGAATAGTTGCCATTATATTCAACTTCAGTGAATTTTATTAACAATTTAAAAATAAAATTAACAATTCACAATTCACACCTATGGTCTCTAAAAGTAAAAACAAACAAATTAACACGCGCTATCAAATCTAGGAGTCAAACCACACACAAACAGTAACTTTCCATACTAAAAACACTAGTTGGTGATGAAATCCAACATCGTAGAATTTAATACAGAAAGGGCGGTTGGAACAGTTACCCCGACAACCTGCTTAATGAAACAGACTGGCACAAGTTTCTTCACAAAACCATCTCGAGTGAAGATAACCCCCCAGAGATTCCAAGTGAGTCTAGTCGACGTCTGCTCCAGGTACAGTGGGATCTTCCCTCCACCGTCACCTTAGGAAAGAATCTTATAGATTATGGCCACTAAGGTTACCAACTGAAACAAAGGTTACCAACTGAAACAAATACACCTGGGGGAACAGTCTACGATCCGACACACACGCAAGGGCAGAGTAACAAAGCTCAATCCCCTTGAAGGCTCCTTGAAAAAATCCAAGGTTTACCGACAAGTGACCCCTGGCTCCTCGACAATGGTCTATCCGAGGTTTACCGTTTTTAATACGTGTATATCTTCTATCGTTCCCAATGAGGAAGGATTGATTACCTCACTGGTTCAGATATGATCTCGTGCTTGACTCCTTTAGGAGGAGCTTCCCAGAGCATATATGCAACAATTGGAATTTACTGTCTAATTTCCCAGAGCAAGATCGACTACTTGTTTGTTTTACTGTCTTGGAGAGTTAACTAAAACCTATTCCAAGACACTAGCCTAAGCTAGATTGGTGGAAAGAGCCCTAAAAATGTAAAAATTACTAGATGAATTTTAATTAAGCGCTGCGTTATTTAGGCTGTTATTACTCAAAAGGGTAAATGGATATGAAACCAATGGTGTTATGACCCGACCCAAAACTGAATGCAATCGAATATGATAATGTAATCTTTTCAATTCAATGAATCCTAACTAAAGTAGGGAGAGAGTTTCCATTTGCTTCCAACAATGCAAAGATTGATAAATAAGAGAAAATATAACAAATTCTCTAATGCACTAATTTTATCAAGAAAAACTAATGAAAATCAATCCCAAAACAATTTTTTTATTTTTGTGTTTTTTTTAAAAACAAGCATAAAAACATCTAAATTCAAATCAAAGAAAAAATGATCTAAATCTACAATTGATTTTTCAGAATGTAAACTATGCAATTGTAATCTATGCACAATTCACATGAAAAGTATGCAAATGTAATCTATGCACATTTTTCATTTATATTCTGAAAATGAGAATTCTAATTATGCAAATGTGATCTATGCAAGAGAATTCTCAAACACAAGATGATTCTAATGTAATCTAAGAACCAATCAAGTGGAAGTCAAGAAATTCGGGTGAGAGTTCCAAAGATCAAAAAACACTCAAAGGCGATTAACACTCATACACAATTTAGCCCCCCCTGGCGAATGAGGGGGAATTTTTTTTGCAAAAACAAAAGCAAAAAGATGCAAAATTGTGAAAAGACTGAGACAAACCTCCAAGTAATGACCAAAGGAAATCAAGTTAAGAATTTCTGAAAAAAGAGACTCAAAACACCCAATTAACTTAATGGAGATTGATGAGATGAAGAATTGCTGAAAGAAATTCAGAAACAAGACTTTTTTGATAGAAAAATATAGATCTGGGTAGATGCTAGGAATCCTAAATTAAATCTAAACTAAACTAAAAGAAGAAATCTAAGTTTTTCAAGAATTTTAATAGGGTCCGCAGGCTCCCAGAAGTAAAAGGTGCGGTACCGCACTAGTTACTTAAGGAAAGTGCGGAGATGCCCGCACTGTGTGTGAAGACAAAGTGCGGTTTCGTGAAAACTTCAAGAAAAACATAAAAGAATTCAAAACTTTCAAAAACAAAGAAAAACTAAGCTACCCAGGCAGATATCTATCAATCAAAAACCAGGAAAAACTTTTCTCAAATCAAAATAAAAGAGAACCAAAGACAACAATTTCTTTCCCCAGTGGAGTCGCCAATTTGTTGGCCGGATAAATCGTTCTTGCAGACAAGACCGATCTCCCTAGTGTCAGAAGACAATCTAGCAACAAACGAACAACTAAGTTTGTCTTTCTCTAGATATATTCGTTTTGCAATTAAATGTTATGAAGGTGTCGATCCTACCTTAGATCCAAATGCTTATTTGCGGTCATAGTGCTTCCATCGCATCAATAATCCTTCGTCGCAACAAGAGCTCTTTTGTCACAAGAAAGTATCATCTTTCGTTGATCTACAATCACAAACAAGAAAATATCAATAGCACCTGTATAACAAATAATCATAAAACATACCTATCATAGTGATCAAGGAATCTATGAAATAAATGATCAAACGACAGCTTATTGAAATAAGCAATCGAACGACAATTTATTGAGAAAAACAGAACTTGATTGTATTAATATTAAAATAACAGAAGAACCTTACAACCTTAGCCTTGATGTTCGAAAGGCCTTCCCGGGGTCCGAAGCAGGAATCTCCTCTACTTTGATAAGTCTTGCACTCTTCCTCCAGAAGCACAAAGAGGTATGTGATCTTTCCTCTCAAAAGCTCAGCAGAAGGAAATCTAAATCTCAACAGCACTTCAGCTCAAAAATCTTCTCCAAAAAACTTAACCTTTGAGGCTACCCAATGCCTCCTTTTATAGAGCAGATGAGGAGGTTAGGATTCCACCTTTAAAGGGATAGAACCCTCCTTCAAAGGGATAGGCTCCTCACATCAAGGGATTAGTTCCTTAAGGTGTGGGATACATGTACCTTATCAAAGCGTACTCATCCCCAAAAAATCTCATCCAGAACCTTCTAGAATTGACCAAAATTCAACTTTTTTGGTTTAATTTCGCGCATTTTTGACTTTACAGGGGTACCGCACCTATAACACTGGAAAAATGCGTTCTAGAACGCATTTTATCTTCACCTTACTTGCGTACCCTAGCTAAAAACGCAGGCAGGCTTCATATTAACTGCGTACCTTGAGTTTCAGAGATTTTTAGGGTTTTTCTTCCAGTTTCAGGGCTTGGAATGAGGAACAAAGGTTGTAAGACTTGCAGAGGAGGCATGTATGAGTGTTTAATGAGCTCATACAGTCAGCAAAATGTCAAGGTGACAGTTTTCAGTGTAACACCCCTGCAGGGAGAACCATCTCTCTGTCACTGCGGAAATCTATCCCGGCATATGGAAAATCCTCTATCACAAAAATTTGGCGTTCCAGCCAACGAAAATATGAAGGAGGGAATCACACAATCTCAGTGCCCACAATAGCATGACGATCCATCAACGCGGACCAACGAACCATTCTCGGTTCTCGAAGTCAACCGGCATCAACAGCAATACTCTGTGGAGATAACATGGGGATCCTCTCCAGAGAAAAAGAAACAACGATGGATCCATATCCAAAGTTTTTCAGTTTCCCATTTTTTGCTCTGGTTAGTTGGCCTTTTACATTGGCCAACACAGCTTCACACCAAGTAAAGATGGTGTCGCGAAAACAGTCCACGGCAACACGCATTTGGGAACCAGTAGCTACATGAAGCGCATCACTCCAACACAGTTTGGTAATAGTAAAAGAAATAACCTTCAATTCAGGATGGATGATGTGTTTTATGTCAATCTGTTTGTCCCGATGATTTTCCTGATCATTTCAGAATTCTAGTTGAAGACTAGCGACAGTCTGGCCACCTGGCCTAGTCCCAAACAAGGATACTTGTTCGCCCCTCTTGGACAAACCAGTCAAAAGGTATATATCCTCTAGCTCAATTTCAAGCCGGTGGCCACCAATGAAGAAGCACTGGTCCTCCACATTCCATTTTTCTACCAACCATGTCAAGAGTTCTACTTGTGCCCTCATGCCTGAGATGGCCCAAAATTTGTATAAGCCACATGCTTTTAATGCCCTTTGTGTGGGAAAATGAAGTATTGCAGCTTCATCCACTTCCTCATGCTCACGTTCTCGCCAGATAAGCATCTTGTTACTCCTACAATACAGAAAAAGGCAAGTTAGAATAGTTTTATTTGAAAAATTTTGGCAAATAAATGAGAAATCCATGCTTTAAAACTAACCGCGCGAGTACCGCACCCGCTCTATGTAAACAGAGCGTAGGTCCGCACGCTCAGTGTGTACCGTGTGCGGAACCCACGACTTTTTCCTTATAGGAAAAAGTCGGGGTCCTCAGGTAGCCTGTGTCCCACCTGCGGACCCCGCGGGCGCATTTTTGAACCATTTTTTGCCCCAAAAATTCAAACTAAAGCCTAAAAACAAATTTCAAACGGATGAAAAACAAGATAAGGAGGTCGTGGATTACCTGGGACTGACGGTTTTTGATTCCAACGGACGAATTTTCCAGAATCTTCACGGGAACTTTCTTACCCAAAAGCTTTTTACTTTTCACTCTGAAACTGAACGGTAAAAATGAAATTGAAAAAGTCCTTTTTATAAGTTTTTTCGAATGGATGAATTTTTAATTTATTTATTTTTCACTTTAAAAAGGGTATTTTTGAAGGCATTTTTTCTTATCTTAAACAGGTATGTGTAATGTTTCAATTTTTTTTGCAGAAAATAGATTTTTCAGGTGAACTGATCGTTTTTCAACAAAGAGCATACTTTTATCACTTTTTCGGACTCTTTCAAAAATTTTACGAAAAAGCGAAACCTTGGAGTCCTCTTTTAAGCCCTTTTCAGACTCTCTAAATATGAAAATATTGCCGAGTACTTGACTATTCGAACTCGTTAAAGTAAATGAATTGTCGTCCCTTCAGTATAAGTTTACCCCTTTTACGGACTGAAATGGACTATTTACAAAAAAGGTATACGTTGACTAGATACGGTCAATAGAGTTCTCTCTCGCATTATTTTATCCTTTTTCGGGCTCGAGAGACTAAATTTACGAAAAAGTACACCCACGGAGTTTTCTTAATTTTTTCTTCTGACTCCCTAAAACTGAAAAACACCGAGTTTCTCCTATACTGGACTCGTTAAAACTTAACAGTAAAGGACCTGTTTAATTTTCAACAGGAATGAACCACTCCTTCTTAGGGTTTGAATTTTAAACTAAGTTGGACTCATCCGAAGGATGAGCTTATAACCAAGAAAATGTTATCCTCCTTAAGCTTGTCAAAAAATAAAGAGGTACTTGCCAGAAATGGTGGGGGGAAAAGAGAGGAAAATGGGCGTGTTTGTTGTATTTTAAATTTTTCAAAAACTCAGTCAACCACTCTTGGACACGACACTTTTTATTCACCTGGGTTGGGAAATCCTTTACCTAACAGTTAATCAAACCACATTGAAAGTATTCAGCCGGTTTCTGGGTATTAGCTTTGGGTCAATTGTTACCAAGCCATCTGTAGTGTCGTTATGTGTTCAAGAGAACAGTTCAAATAAACCATTCATCTGCAAAATATCTGTCATCTATTTTTTACCATCCCTGAGTCAGTCCTTGCCAATATATTTTCAAAACTTGATCTATGATTTCGTGTTGTGGGCTTGCCTACAACAGATCACTTTCTATCGACATCAGCACATTATCTAGGAAGTTGATCCAGAAATCATCAGTACCTTGAAATCTGCATGCCTCAATGGCAGGTTTCTCGCCTTCGACGACAGGTTGCATCATTGACCTTCGATCGAATGATTTCGTGACATGTTCGACTTCAGCTCATTCATTCACATTTCATGGATTGTACTGAGTACTTTGAGAGCCATTGAAATTACTGGTGGTTTCTCTCACACTTGTTAACAGTTCACATCATTGACTGGTAATCAAGTGGTTTCTACCATGTTCGACTTCAACACATTTATTCACATGGATAGAATCGTACTAGTTCGAAATGCGGAAATCAAGACCCTGGATCTAGTTTCCACCATCCAGGCTGCGAGGAATTTTGTTGTCATCTATACAGTAGACTATTTATAAACAGATGGCTGCGTCCATACTGTGTCTACATATATCTGTACTATGATGTATTCAAAATCATTCATGTATCAGAACGATTTGAGTTAGTTTCTAGTTAGTTTTAATCTGAGTATGGGAATGCCTACCTCAGTGATGACATATATATGTATATATTTTGCATTGAATGTTTTTACAGGTTCCGACTGGGGTGTCCACGGGATGATCTTTGAAATGATAAAGTACTGCACTCTTCATATATGACAGACTACAACTTCATCTATTCCAGACTTTGCACTTTAGGGGGCAATTTGTTACACTAAAATCTGTCATCCTGACATTTTACTATGAGTATGAGCTCATTATTACTCATACTTCCTCCTTTTTCAAGTCTAACATATCTGCTCCTCATGTCAAGCTTTAAAGATCAGAGAAAAGTTCCTAAAATCCCCTAAATATTGGTATCGCACTTTCTCTATTCATTACCTACGGTCCCGCGCCTAAAGTTCAGCTTGCCTGCGGAACCATACCGCACGTTCTTTGTGTCATGGGTGCGGACCTCTGTAAAACTCAAAAAGGTGAGAAAGTAAAGATAAAAAGTGAATTTCAGATGAATTCTAGAAGATTCTAGATGGGAATTTTCGGGAATGGATACGCTTTGAGAAATTTCATGCATCCCTCACTTGATGGAGCTAACCCCTTGATGTAAGGAGCTAATCCCTTTGAAGGAGGATTATATCCCTTCATATTTGGAACAAGAAACCTCCTCTTTTCCACTATAAAAAGAGGCCTTGGGTAGCCTCAAGGGGAGTTCAAGCTTAAGATATTTGAAGTTAAATGTTGTTGAGATTCAGACTCAGTTAACTAAGACTTTCTGTGAGGTTAAATCACTCATCTCTATCTGTCTTGGTTCAAAGAGTGCAATGCTTGTCAAATTAGAAGAGATTCCTGCTTCGGACCCCGAGAGGACCTGCACAACATCAAGGCACAGGTTGTAAAGGTTTTCTTTATTTGAAGTTAATACAAATATACTCATTTCTCTCATTAAACTATCGATTCATGGTTTATTTCATAAATTCCTTGATCATTATGATAAGTATGGTTTATAATAATGTCTATACAGGTGTTGCGTAATCTTTTTGCTTGTTTGTGACTGCAGATTCACGAGGAACGTTCTTTCAGTGCACGGGAAGGACTTCAACGAGATCAAGCAAGCGTTGGACATAAGGTAGGCCTTACACCTATATAGTGTTTTTATGAATCTTATATGCTTAGATAGAGATTAGTATAATTGGTTGTTTGTTGCTAGTTACTTTTAGTACTAGAGAGATCGGTCTTGTCCGCAAGACGGATTAATCTACACAACACACCCTAAGTGAAGAGAGCCTGGTTTACACCGCCAGGCCAATACTATAACATTGTAATCATTTGATACTGCACATCTCTTCCCTTGTTTCGACATTGTAATAATTTGATCCTGCACCTCCTTGCCCTTATTGGTCTCTCTACCCTTTGTGATCCGTGCATGTTCTTCCATCATTGCGCCCCTAAGGCATTTGTCCCCGAGACTGCTTGGCCTTCATCCTCAGTTTCTGTTAGGAAGACTTACTTCTCCACGTATGATTCGAGTTAGTACTCCAACGAGTGCCCATTCTAACTCCACTTCTATTTCATCGGGTTCCCCTTCTGGTTCTATCCCTAGTTCTTCTCCTGTCACCTTCACCATGTTTGTTTCAGGACCTAACACTGGTGCTAGCTCTGGCCCTAATGTTGGGAATACTACTAGTGGGACAGCAATAAGAACTATCTAGGTTGCTCCCTTGCTCCCTTATATGGAAGGTCTTAGTCTTCCTGATTTTAACCAGTTGATCAATGACACCATACACCATGATCCTGGTTGGCCTACTATGCCAACCAAGCTCCCTTTCAACATCCCAAAGTTTGAAGGTCTTGCTGGAGATGATCCTAAAAAACATGTTCGATCTTTCCACATGTGGTGCTCATCTAATTCCATCACTAATGAATTTTTCCGTCTTCGGTTGTTCCAACATACAATTACCGAAGTAGCTTCTAAGTGGTATGTTGACCAGGCCTCCTCCTCTCATACTACCTTTGCGACTCTTGTCAGGAGTTTTCTGTCTTACTTATGGCTTCCCCTTCATTATGGCACTCGTACCGAAATTTTGACCTCTTTCCATCAATCGTCTGTGACCCTCCTATCCGATCATGTCCAAGAATGGTAGAGAAGAAAGAGCCTATGTCGAGCCCCTACCTTCGAAGACCATGTCTACATGGATTGGTTCCTCAAATCCCTTTTTCCTGCTGTTGGAAAATATGTCGCATTTCGTTTCCCTCAGACTGAAGAATCTTCCCTCCATATTGCGTCGAAATATGACCTGATCTACGTACAGTCAGGTTATTTTTATATTGTCTTACCTGATCTCCATAGACCCGGTGGTTTCAACACATCGATGGAATCCCATGCTATCGAAGGTATCGTTGGATCCCTTTCTCATCCGTACACTCATCCTCCCATGGGTTATAGTTTCCATCAAGGAGGGGCCAGCTCCTCCAGTACCTTTCCCCCTCCCAGTAGCATGTATCCGGGATATAGCATGTCGCCTCCTCTTGCCCAACCTGTTTACCACAATGTTGCCCAACCTCAATATTATCCTATAATATTCCAACTTTAGCACACAACTAAATAGACTATTAAATTTATTTTTTATCACCTGACAGCTAAATAAATGGGTAAAGAAGCCCATGCCTATTAAACATGAATAAAATCCCTCACATGCAAAAGGGGACAGTCATAAGAGCTAGATTTCACACCCTTGTGTGTGAAAGAGGACATTTTCATGGAGACAAGGTCAAGTTTGACGAAGTCAGCAGTGTTGGGATAGGAGGTGGAGGAAACTTTGATAGACAGTGCAGTATGAATGGGAAGAGGGTTATTTGGTGGAGGAAACCCTATTGAGTGTGACCCATGGAGAGAGAGCTTTCACTCTTTTAAAAGGATGGAAAGGCAACCATTGTTATTCATGATATTTCATTATCTATTTAGACTTTGTGCATTCTCCTGGTGTTTAGCAGAGTTGCAGTGTTGCTTAGCACAAGGATTTCTTGTTTAGGAACCCTTCTCCTTTCTTGGGAGGCCTCTTGAAGGAGTTGTACTGATTTGCCTCACATCCAGGCTTGAGGCCAAGCATCCTCCTCCATCTACAGCATTATTTATATAGCAGAATAATGTTGTGTTGTAGGGTGTTGCAGTGAGGGTTCACAACACCACTTCCATCACTTATTTTTCAGAGGAGGAGGCTCTCTTTCCTTTGAGATATTAGTTTGGAATCCCTTGGAGAATATTTCATATATTTGCACTTGTCCAACCCATTTTCTTGTACCTACAACACAGTATCCCTCAGTGACTGCATTATTTTCAGTTGGTATTTGCGGTGAGGGATTGCAATGATTGTCAGAGGGTGAGATCTTCAGTGTTAGGATCATCCTTTCACTTAGAAGATCCATTGGAGGAGATTTATTTTTCAGATGCAGCATCTTCATCCATCTCTGTCCATTTCCAGTTATTGAGTTGTAGCTGCTACCCTGCAACTCTGGCATTTTGCAATTTTTCATGTTTCAGCCAATCCTTCTAGGATTGTCTTGAAATAGTGTTTGGGAGCACAAACCCTCTCTCCCAATGTTGTATGAGCCATATATATGCAGATATATTTTATTTAATATTCCCATGTAGTAGTGTACCATCCATGACTGTGTTGTACATGTTCATGAGCAATCTGCAATAGAGCATCATTTCATATTTTTCACATGTATTCATGAGAGGCTTGTTTTCTTGATCATTTCAGTTATCTTGTACATGTTTGTTGTTGATTTACATAATAAAATGGCTCTATGGATTCCATACATTTTGGTATGATGATGTTCCCTACTATTTCCAACTTATGTTTATGTATTGTTGATCTACAACTTCAGAATATCTTAAGATATTCTTATTGTTGTAGAATTTCCTTATTTTGGGATATTATAGTGGTATCGAAGCATAACCTTGGCTCAACCTGTGATCTCAGTCATGATGCTATCAAGAAAAGAGGATATGAAGACTCCATTATGTGGAGGAAGAAATGAAGATAGGCTTACAAAGCTTCTTCTAAGATCTGTACAGAGCATTCATGCAGATTTCAAGAATTTAAGGAGGGAGATGTGTACAGAATCTCCAAGAATGTTTGAAACTAAGTAAAAATCTAGATTTTATTATGGAGAGTGTGAGCATGCAGCCACACCTTATGATGCACAATGCAGTCACATACCTATTTTTTCCATGAGAGAAAATGAGGAAGGAAGAATGTGTAATATTCCCAATTAGCCCAAGCTAATGGGAATATTCTATTTTGCCTTGTTTTCTTTTTAATTTCATGTTGATGGATAAATTGTAAAGAAGGACATGTAAGACTCCTAAAAATAACAAAATAAATCAATACCCAATGTGAACATGGCTAAATCTGGGCCATTTTATAAAACACTCTTCAGTGTGAAAGAGGTTGATCACTTGACCAAGTCAACCTTGACCATATCTACATTACAGTCTAGATGCATTGAACCTCCTTGAGGAACAACACAGTTCTAGAAGGAGATTATACATGTGAAAGGGGATAAAATAATGAAGTGGTTTAGGGTTTCACAAGACTCCAATATTATAAAAGGAAGAGGAGAGCAGCTTCAAGGGGTTGTTGAAGATATTATTTTCTAAAGGTATTGTCTGCTTACACACTCCTCTCTGGGTTTTCCTGTTCAGGATTCTCACCTCCTTCCTTGAGCAGCTCTTGGAGGAGACTTGTTCCATATTTTACACTATCAGGCTTGGTCCAAGCTTCACCTTACACCTACAGCGCTGATCCTGTTGAATATTGGGTTGTCCTTGTGAGTTGCACTAAGTGGAAGACACTAGATCTGCTCAGATCTAGATTTTACGAGTGCCTCTTCTCAGTGAGTGTGTCTTTTAACCTTCTGGAAGAGTGAATTAGCTGATTGAGCTTCAGATCTAGACCTTGGCATCAGGCCAAATCATTCTCAAAGCCTACAGTGTATTTTCTCTCCTGGACTATGTTATTTGCAAAGGATAAGTTGCAGGGTGTTTTGTCTGCATTTTGGAGGAGAGATCTCCAGTGTTAGGATTCTTCCTCTCACTATGTTGATCCATGGATTGGCCACCCAATCCATGTATGTTTCAGATCTGATATTCTATTATGCTATATTATTCATTAATTTATGAATATTTCTAGAGATCTGCAGCTCTAGATCTCAAATCTACTCTTTGTGCTTCATGATTTACACAAAACCCCAAGGGGAATGTATAGATGAGCTCTTCCTGTACATAGATCTTAAATAGATCTAATTTTTTTTTACATATCGACACTAGATCTTAGTATAAATAAATTTCTGCTTCAGCCCATAAAAATAACGCTGTCAAGTTTCTGTAGACTTTTGTTATGGTTGTAGCACCTCATTTCTGAGGATTTTTCCTGTATAGTCTCATTCTTTCCCTTGTATAATGTATGGGTTGTAATTTAAATATTCTTTGTTGTTATAAATATAATCATTGAAACTCCATATCAGCTTATTTCCTTGCTTCATTGGATTTACGTTATTTCTAAAGCAGTCCATTGCATATAGCTGTAACCCCTCTCTTTGGGTGTTTTCAGCTAGACTAGGTTGTGGGAGATCTGTATAACCCACCTAGTTTGATTTTTTTTTTCTCTCCTTTTGGATTTAGATATTAGATGAGCTGATCTAAGGTAGCTAGGATCTGAAAACTCATTTTAGTGCACTTAATTCTCAGTAGTACGTTATTTCAGCAGGCTTGTTGTACAATCCTGATTTTGGGATATTACTGTGGTATTAGAGCATCTTTCTTGGCTCAACCTGTTAGATTCAAGTAGTATGGAGTATTATCATGGGGAGGAGGAGATATGCAAGAGAAACTAGAGCAAACCCTTGTTGACAAGAGAAAAGAGGTTCGCAGAACTTCTATCCCAAGCTATGCAAGGCATCAGAAAAGACATCAAAGAAATTAGGAGGGAAAGGCATGAAGATCCCTCGAAAAGATCTACAAGATCTATACATGAGGAAAATTCTAAATCCTCATCTCATGGATATGTTAACTCAGCCATATCACCAAATATTCAACGTTCTGTCAGTGAATTCTTCATGAAGATGAATAAAGGAGGTGTGCCCAAGAAGGAGACTCTTGGAGAGTATTTGCAGGAGAATGAATCCCAATCTAATGAGTTCAAACATAACTTGAATTTCCAAGGGTTTTGAAAGATCAAGAAGGACAGAAGCATAAAGGGGAAGCAACCTGGTGTGAGTAGATTCTTTCTATCTACTTTTGATGGATCACCTAAATGTCCAGTTAGGGTTTGGGTGGAGGAGCTAAGCAGCTTTGTGTAGCAACATCAAGTTTCAGAGAATGAAGCCATCAAAACAGCAGCGCTACATTTTGAAGGTAAAGCATATTCTTGGTGGTTTTTTGAGTCTTTTTCTTTAAGGAATGCAAATACAGCTGCTTATGAAAATTTTGTTACAATATTAATAGAGAGGTTTGATGAGACTTCATGTGTGAAATCTCCTATTGAGACTTCAAACCATATGAAACAAATATTTTGCATGAATTGGAAGGATCTATAGATCCAAATCCATTTATGAAAACCATGGAAGAGGGTGTGAGCTTGTTTGATACTTTGTCAAGGGCAAGATATCCATTTGATAAAGGGCTTTCTTATGAAGAGGAAGGCAAGAATATTCCTCCTTCAATATAAGACCAAGATCTGAGGTCTCTTATTGATGATGGGGCAACTTCAACTATTGAAGAGGAGGAAGGAAAGGTAGGAGATGATAACGCAGTCACAACAAGAGCACCTCAAGTACTTCTTCATTAGAGGGAAACTAAAGTGTTCTCTCAACTATGGGTAGAATTTGCATACTTGGCTAAGGAAGGAGTCGTGGGAGAAGTCAGCACATCGCAGAGAATCTCTCATGAATTTATAAGAGAGGTAAGAAATTTCCTGAAAGGGGTACTGCTATCTCCCACTCAATTATCTGCGTTGAGGAAGGAGAAATCAGAATTCTATGATGGCATGGGCATGGGGACACACGACAACTCCATATCTATGGGGTAGCCCATGGTATATTCATTCACAAAAAATATTTCTAAACATGGCAAGGGGATTCTAACCCTCTTGCATGCATGGGCAAAATTAAGGAAGTATTGGAAGACAAGGGCATTTCGAGGGGAAGTTGATTTTCATCTGCTTCAATCTTGTCTTGAGAAAGTTCAGCTGAAAATGAGGAAAAAAAGGGAAGATTATGATGCTCCAACATGTGATTTTTACATCAAGCATGTCGAAGAGGAGATGCATGATATGGTAGGGGAAACATTCCAGACCTCTACAACATTTTCATTCTTAGGAAGCCTAGATCCTTATTGGGATTCCCAACTCATGATGGAATACTCCAAGGACCTTTTCACATGTGAGGTTCTTGATGGGAAGGTAATGTATGGGAGGTATAAGTTAGTTTAGGGATTCATTTATATCCATGAACATATCTATTTGGCTAATGACTCCAAGATCAAGGAGAGACTGTTGAATGCAGCCTATGAGATCCTGCTTTCCAAACCCACTGGTTTCATTAGATAATATCACACTATCTTAGATGGATTCATGTGGGAAGGTTTCAAAGAAGAGGTTCACTCTCATATGGATAAGTGCATGGATTATTTTTTAGATAAGGAGGAACATAGCTCTTGGGAAGAGCCATTATTCACACCTCCTTATTCAGTGAGTAAGAGAGGGGACTCATCCATGTGTAATCTCACTAATGTAAAACAAGTATATCGAGGAACTTGTCTTTCTGAATATTATGATGTATCTCCTATATGCTTATGTTTCTATAACACTCATTTGCAGGACATTTCTCCAAGAGGAAGCACTATTTATGATGGGTTTCGTGGGCCACTCAAGGCCATGAACTATGTTGATGCAAGTCCTCCCTTGGAAGCTCTTGTGAAGTTATTATATCCTTCATGGTGTGATTATTCTACACCAATTATGATACACCTTGTCCAAGAATTCAAGGAGGATGGGGTAGCAAACAAGTGTTGGGGGAGGCACTTTTCATCTCCTATTTTATGGCAGTTAAGGGTCAAACTGCACTGGTTTCACATGAGGGAACATATTCCTTCTCCTTTATCACACATGGCAGCTAGCATGATTCTAATCATGATTCGATATGTTGGGAATTTTCTTACTCTTGGGAACATGGTGGGAGGAGTGGCACATTGGTGGGATGTGTCATTGGGGAGAGGAGTCTCCCACTCCTTTTGCACTACATGCTTCAATGGTAGCATGAGATATTATATGGCCACTATGGTAAACCTCTTGTTTCTTTGTAAAGTGAGCCATATGTTTGTTTGGGACATGCCTCTCCTATGTATTGGGGAGGATTTTTTCTATGGATTTCAAAGATGGGAGGTGATCCACTTCATTTGGATGATAGCATGGAGATGGGAGTATTTCATGAATGATGAAATTCCCTATGGCTGTCATCACTCCTACCTTGAGGAGTCCATGTATCAACAAGAAGGTTTCCACATGGACCTTCCATTATTTCATGAGGGAGGCCATTAGGTTTATTCATGAGAGGCGAACTTGCACGCTTGGGAGGAACCATTGAGAAATGAAATTCTTGCAGAAATTCTTAAGAAGTGGTGGAGAATATTGGATGAGGAGGCCACAAGAGAAGGAGGGCAGATTTTGCAGCACTCACCTTATCATTTTCTTGAAGACAAGAAAATTTTTGGAGGGGAGGACTGTAATATTCCCAATTAGCCCAAGCTAAGGGGAATATTCTATTTTAACCTCCTAGAAGAGTGAATTACCTGATTGAGCTTCAGATCCAGACCTTGGCATCAGGCCAAATCATTCTTAGAGCCCACAACATAGTTTATCTCCCTGGACTCCATTATTTGCAAAGGAGAAGTTGGAGGGTGTTTTGTCTGCATTTTGGAGGAGAGATCTCCGATGTTAGGACTCTTCCTCTCACTGTGGTGATCCATGGATTGGCCACCCAATCCATGTATGTTTCAGATCTGATATGGTGTTATGCTATATGATTCAGTAATTTCTAAATATTTCTGCAGATCTACAACTCTAGATCTCAGATCTAGTATCTGTGCTTCATGATTTGCATAAAACCCCAAGGGGAATGTATGGATGAGCTCTTCCTGTACACAGATTTGAAATAGATCTAACTTTTTATTTATATATATGCTCTAGATATGATTATTAATAAACTACTACTTAATCCCCTAAAAATAACGTTGTCAAGTTTTTGCAGACTTTTCGTATGGATGTAGCACCTCATTTATGAGGATTTTTCCTGTATAGTCTCATTCCTTCCCTTGTATGATGTATGGGATGTAATTTAAATCATATTTTTTACTATACATCTGATCTTTGAACCTCCATATGAGCTTATTTCCTTTCTTCAGCGGATCTGTGTTATTTCTGAAGCAGCCCATTGCATATAGCTGCATCCCTTTTCTTTGGGTGTTTCCAGCTAGACTAGGTTGTGGGAGATCTATTTAACCCACCTAGTTTGATTTGTTTTTTCTATATTTTTTTATTTAGATATTAGATGAGCTGATCTAAGGGATCCAGGAGCTGCAAACTAATTCCGTGCATTGAATTCTCAAGAGTGCGTTATTTCAGCAGGCTTGCTGTGTAATCCTAATTTTGGGATATTACAGAATGCCTAAGAGGGGAACTCTTAGTGGTTTCTTGCATGAGTATGAATCTCAAACTCATAATTTTAGAGATCATATCTGTTAGGTCCCTATATTACTAGTATAGTCCC
Organism: Pinus albicaulis; assembly: GCA_034641835.2. NCBI lineage: Eukaryota > Viridiplantae > Streptophyta > Pinopsida > Pinales > Pinaceae > Pinus > Pinus albicaulis. The sequence goes on along the minus strand of CM076570.1, from coordinate 695,165,787 downwards.
TTATTGTTGTTATTGTAACCCCCTTATTGTTATTATTGTACCCTTGTAACCCCCATATTGTTATTATTTTGCCCTTAAATTACTATTTTTAGGTCAGCTAGGATTACATTGTGGCCCCACTAGGATTAAATTATGGCCCCATGGACTCCTATATATAGAAAGGAGGTTTTGTAAATTTTATCATCCAAGAATTTTTCATTTATGTAATGTATTGGAGGTTACCCCATCATAGTGGCTTATTTCTAAGGCGTTGATATCTCTTTTCTTCTATTTTTGGATCTGGTTACACAACATTTGGTATCAGAGCCTTGGATTCTAGGGTTTCGCTACTCTAAACAAGTCATCGTGGATTTTTCGCTATAAATGTTTTTCTACGAAGGTTTAGAATCTGAAATGTTTAGGGTATGAAGCTGAAATCCTGAGGAAACTCGTCAAAAAATTTCAGATCTTGGTTTGCAACATTTTCGGAGATATGATCTATGGAACGTAGCACTTTTTTAGGCTCCCGAATTTCATCTCAAAGAGGTGATCGTGGGAAAATAATTATAACTCTCTCTCTCTAGGCATCAGATTGGAGCATTGTAAAAAGTGGCTTCAAGTACATGGACTGTAGTTTCTTGGCTATCAATTTCAAATCCCAAGGATGAAACAATGACACGTGGCAAGTCATACAAGTTTTCTATATTGAACCAGTCCATAATTAGGTCATTGTGGGAGATTGGACACACCTTTGTCTTGAAGAATCCAAATCAGGTTAGACCTGTGGCATTTGAAAGAGAATTCAGGGGGCTACGTCAGTACTAAAATTCAAATATTTAAGTGCTGTAATCACAGAGATAATCCAATTTCAATATCGAGCTCCTCAAAAGCAAGAAAAAGGTGTGTATTTTTTTTTTTCGAATTGCATAAGTCTTGTTTGAAGAATCAATTTGAATTGATTCCAAGGGAATATTTTAGAATAGATATCAGTATTGGGTTCTAAAATATGCCCCGTAAAAATAATTCAAAACCCATTAATCCTTCAGAAGGCTCTACTATGACTCATGAAGATGAAGAATTGCAACATGATCTATCAAAATTACAAGAGCAAGTGCACCAAATTTCGCTCTCGCAAAGAGCAACAAAAAATGAAATGGAAGTTTTGAAGAAAGGCGTGGAAGCTAAGATGGATGACGTGAAATACAACATGGAAAACATGAAAAATGATCTAAAAGCAGACATGGAAGTTTTGACAAAGTTGATACAAAAAATGTTTCATAATGGTGAAAAGATAGTAGAAGAAACACATGATGAGAACAAAATAAATGTTAAACGTGATTTCACAAACTCTAATGTTGGCAGGAAGAACCACCATATTCCAAAAATAGAGATGAGGAAGTTTGATGGAAACGATCCTGTAACATGGATACTACAAATGGAGCAATATTTTGATCTCCATAACGTGCAAAACACACAAAAGGTACGCATTGCAACTTTACATTTAGAACAAAATACATTTGTATGGTATCGATGGTTTTTCTCCCGTAAAAAAAATGTCACTTGGTCAATTTTTACAAAGGAAATGATAGCACATTATGAGGATACAAAGAGCAACACCTTCTTTAGCCATTTGATAAATCTCAAACAAAAGGACTTAGTGGGGGAGCACATTGAGGACATCCAAAAATTGAATATAAGGGTAACTGATATTCTAGAGGAACACAGGATTGATCTCTTCATAGGCACTTTAAAGGATAACATCCAACATGAAATTCATGTTTTGGAACCTGATTCATTGGATAAGGCATTCAGGTTGGCAAGAAAAATTGAATGTAAAATTACCACTCACTTCTATAAAGAAGGAAGTGTTGCTACGCCTAGATTTCCACAACCTACAAGGTTGAAACCACAACAATTGGAAGAAAAAGGAGAAAAAGGGCTTTGCTATAGCTATGATAGAAAATAAACTAAAGGTCATAAGTGTGCTAAGAATAAATTATTTTACATAGATTGTGAAGAGGAAGAAGAAAATGAACAAGAAGAGGATATACACCAGGAACCAGCCATGGAAGGGGAAGAAATGAATTCGACCATATCGTGTAATGCACTGGTAGGAATTACCACTTCTTAAACTCTCAAGATAGAAGGACATATCAAGAATAAAAAGGTAATAGTGTTGATTGATTCAGGTAGCACCCATAATTTTATTCATTGTAAGGTAGCCAAGGAATTAAATTGTTTCATATACCCAACACCAGAATGTCAAGTGATGGTGGCAAATGGAGGAACTATAAATTGCTCTGGAAAATTCCATAATATCAAGCTAACCATGGGGGAATATGTATTGACTAGTCTAATGCTTTCCATTCCTATGGGAGGTGCTAATGTTCTACTAGGAGTATAATGGTTACAATCTTTGGGGATGGTATCTTTTAATTTTCAAGAACTTTTCTTGAAATTTTTTTCACAAGGAAAGGAAGACGAATTACAGGGTATTGCGGGGAAGCTGGGAAAGATAATAAGATCTAATGTTATGAAAAATCTTCTAAAGAAATGAAAATGAGGTGTAATTTCACAATTATGCTCACTAGAAGTTCCAACATCAAAATCATCTATTTCTGCAGATCTCCAACAAGTCTTGGACAATCATTCCAAGGTGTTTGAAACTCCCAAAGGACTCCCACCTATTCGTGATCATGATCATGCTATTCATTTGATTCCAGGAAGTGTTCCTCCAAGCATCTGGCCTTATAGATATCCTTATGTCCAAAATATCGAAATTGAATGTATGATTGCAGAAATGTTAGAGGCAGGTATAATTCAACCTAGTCAAAGTTCTTTCTCTTCTCCTGTAGTATTGATACACAAGAAGGATGGATCATGGCCAATGTGTCCAGATTATAGGGAGCTCAATAAGCTCACCATTAAAGATAAATTTCCCATTCATGTGATTGATGAATTATTGGATAAATTACATGGAGCAATTTATTTTACCAAGTTGGATCTTCGTTCAGGATATCATCAAATTAAAATGAAGACTGAAGATATTCCAAAAACAACATTTCGAACTCATGAGGGTCATTATGAATTTTTGGTCATGCCTTTTGGCCTTACCAATGCACCTTCTACATTTCAAGGGTCGATGAATTCCATTTTCAAACCCTTCCTTAGAAAATTTGTGTAGTATTTTTTGATGATATACTAATCTACAGCAGGTCTTGGAAGGATCATGTTGAACATGTTGACAGGGTGCTCAAACTATTGCAGGAGAAACAATTATATGCAAAAACATCCAAATGTTTCTTTGGAGTACAAGAGGTGGAATATATAGGTCATATTGTATCTCATGAGGGTGTTAAGGTAGACTCTAACAAAATTAAATCCATTAAGGAATGGAAAGTCCCCACAACCATAAAGCAGTTGCGAGGATTTCTCGGGTTAACAGGGTATTATTGCAAGTTTGTTAATAATTATGGGAGAATAGCAGCACCTCTAAAAACATTATTGAAGAAAGATGCATTTTCATGGACTCCTGAAGAAACTAAGGCCTTTGAACATCTTAAAGAGGAAATGTGTCGAGCACCAGTCGTAGCTATGCCAGACTTCACAAAAACCTTTATTGTGGAATGTGATGCCTCAGGAAATGGAATTGGTGTTTTTTTAATGCAGGAAAGAAGACCCATTGCTTTTGAAAGTCATCCAATCAAAGGAAAGTATTTAGAGAGACCTATTTATGAGAAGGAAATGTTAGAAATACTGCATGCAATAAAGAAATGGTGAACTTACCTAATGGGAAGACACTTCAAGGTAAAAATTGATCATGATAGTCTTAAACACTTTTTGGAACAAAGACTATCTTCAGAAGAGTAGAAAAAATGGGTCACAATGATGTTGGGTTATGACTTTGAAATAATATACAAAAAAGGAAAGATTAATGTTGTTGTAGATGCACTCTCAAGAAAGAATGAAGAGGTGGAAGCATTGCTTTGTGCCATTTCTATTATCCAACCAGATTGGATAACCGAAAAAAGAGATGAATGGAAGAAGGAAAAATATGTATGTACACTCATTCAAAAGTTGCAGCAAGATCCTAGTACATCTGATACATTTAGTTGGAAAAATGATTCCTTATGGTACAAAGATCACTTATATCTTTGTAGGAATTCCCAACTAAAACAAAAGATTCTTTTGGAACTGCACACTTCTCCTTTAGGAGGACAATTAGGATTTTTAAAAACTTACCACAGGGTGAAGAAAGAATTTTTTGGGATGGCCTTAAACCTAATATTTAAAAGTTTGTGGCAGAATGTTTGGTTTGCCAGTAGAATAAATTTGAGACAATTAAGACCCCAAGACTTATACAACCTTTATCCATTCCAAGTCAACGTTGGGAGGAGATTTCAATGGATTTTATCACAGGTTTACCTAAGTCTGAAGTAAATAGTGTCATCATGGTGGTAGTTGATATACTTACCAAGTATGCACACTTTTGTGCATTATCTCATCCATTTAAAGCAAGTACAGTTTCTACTACATTTATGGATAGAATTCAAAAGCTACATGGAAGCCCAAGCATTATTGTGAGTGACAGAGATCCCATTTTTACTGGAAATTTTTGGACGGAGTTATTTTCTTGTTTGGGTACTCAATTAACTCATAGCTCATCTTAGCATCCTCAATCTGATGGTCAAACTGAGATAGTAAATAAATGTTTGGAAGGATATCTTCATTTTTTTGTATCTAATAAACAAACACAATGGGTCATGTGGTTACCTCTCGCTGAATGGTGGTATAACACTTCCTTCCATATTGCAGAAAAAATGACCCCATTTATGGCGCTTTATGGATATCATCCACCATCCATCACATCATATTTAAGGGAAAATTCGAAGGTTCAAGCAGTGGAAGATCACATCGAGCATCAACAAGAAGTTCTCCAACTCTTAAAGGATAACATGAATTTGGCACAAACCGAATGAAACAACAGGTAGATCAACATCGTAGCGAGAGAAGTTTTGATGTAGGAGATTGGGTATTTTTACGGCTACAACCATACAAACAAATGTCCCTCAAGAAAGCTAAGAAGGATAATATATTATCACCAAAGTACTACGGTCTTTACAAGGTGTTGCAAAAGATTGGTACTATGGCATACAAATTGGAGCTTCCTGCTTCTTCGCAAGTGCATCCAATTTTCCATGTTTCATGCTTAAAGAAGGTTATAGGTGAAAATATTCCAGTTCAAACAATATTGCCAGAACTTGATGAGGAATGAAAAATCATATTGGAACCTGAAGCGGTCACGGAAACAAGAACTCGACAACTACGGAATCGATCAATTTCAGAGTATCTCATCAAGTGGAAGAACTTACCCACTGAAGATTGTACATGGGAGGATGAGAATTTTATACAGAAGCACCCAGAGCTACTCAAGCGTTGAGGACAACACTTTTTTGAAGGAGAGGGGCATGTTAGGCCCCTATATTACTAGTATAGTCCCTTATTGTTGTTAGTGTAACCCCCTTATTGTTATTATTGTACCCTTGTAACCCCCATTTTGTTATTATTGTGCCCTTAAATTATTATTGTTAGGTCGGCTAGGATTACATTGTGGCCCACTAGGATTACATTTTGGCCACATGGACTCCTATATATAGAAAGGAGGTTTTGTAAATTGTATCATCCAAGAATTGTTCATTTATGTAATGTATTGGAGGTTGCCCCCTCGAAGTGGCTTATTTCTAAGGCGTTGATATCTCTTTTCTTCTATTTTTGGAGCTGGTTACACAACAATATCACTTTCCCAGAGTTTTTCAAGATCAATGTGAGGAGGAGCAAGCAGCATAATGTGGATAGATCTCCTCTATCTACCTTTGATGGTTCACCTACATGTTTAGCTAGGGCTTGGGTGGAAGAGCTAGACACCTTCTTGCAGCAACATCAAATTTTTGAAGATGAAGCCATCAGAGTAGCAGTGCTGCATTTTGAAGGTAAGGCCTATGCATGTTGGATATTTGAGTCTTTTACTTTAAAGAATGTAAATACTTCTTCCTATGTAAGGTTCGTTAAAACTTTGGTGGAAATTTTTGGTAGGAATAATTCTAAAACACATGTGGAGAGGAAAAATAAATTTAAACAAAAGAAACCCTTACATGTGATGGAGGAAACCATAGACTCAAAAACTCTTTAGAAAACCATGGAGGAGGCTGATATGTTGCATTATACTTTGCTAGAGGCAAGACCTTCATCTTGTATTTTGGCACAAGAAGGCAAGGAGGTCCCTTTCCCAAAAGAGGATCCAATCATTGGAGGGTTGCCCATTCATGTTGAGGAGGCTAAAGGCAACAACGTTGTCATATCTGGAGTTGATCTAGCACCTCATGCAGAGGGAGGAGGAGGTTTTGCTCCAACTAGAGGGATTCGTGTATCATTGCAAGAAATTACCAGGATCTCACATATGGAGATCAAGGCACAACTAATGATTTACATATATCTTTGATATAAGGGTGTGAACCTTTGGAGATACAAGGAGGAGATATGGAGGATGACTAGCATTATGTGATGAGAATCATACATCCCTGTATATTTCATGAGGTTGATGCACCTAAGAGGGAGACTGGATTGCAGAGTGAGAGCAGGGACAAGATTTTCCATGCATATAGGCAGTCTACTCTTGATGATGATGTCTCATTTCATGGAGACATTTCACCAGGGAGACCACCAGATCATCAAATGATGAGAGATGCTTCACATTTGGAGGCACCATTCATTGATTTTAGAGGATTGTAGACCTTGGGAGATCATTGTACAACACTGAGATTCTTGGGTAGACTCAAGGAGGAGAGAGGCATTCTCTCAACATCATCTTTACCGACTCTCATTTCAGATTCTGTGTTGTGGTAGAAGCAGCAGGGGAAGGATAGCAGCCTTCCAACTTGCATCTTTGGCATGGGAGATTTCAAAGTGGAGGATGACCATATGACATATGTTCTTCTTGAGAGATCATCAACCCTATCACTATGGGGGATAGATCCATATTGTAACTCTCGGCTTTTGGTGGATTATTCCAAGGATATTTTCACTTGTATGATATTGGATGACCAGCTGCATGAGGAGGGATATTCAGTCAGAGATGGGGTCATCTAATATCATGGTAGGATCTTCTTATCTGGAGCTTCCAAGCTCAAGGAGAAGTTGATACAAGCAGCACATGAGGATTTCCTTTTCATCCACACTTGTTCTATGAGAGAATACCACACCATCATTGAGGGGTATTTTTGGAAGGGTTTCGAGGAGGAGATATATCAGCATATGAGCAGATGCATGGATCATATGGAGATGGAGAAGATACATAACTCTTTGGAGGAGCTAGCACGACCACCTATTTTATCTTTGAGGATGGGAGGAGACATATCTATGTGCCACTCCATTTGTATGAGAAAGACCTATGGTAAGGGTATTTTTGATTTGCATAATAATTTGTATATATATATATGCATCCCTTAACCATATATGTACAGGATATTTCTCAAGGAAGAAACATTCTTCCTTTTAGACCTCATGGTCTACTTGAGGCCATGACAATTGTTGATGACCACTCCCTAGGAGGATTTGCGGAGGAGATGTATTATGGAGAACATGCTTACTTTGTACCATACATCATTCACTTTCTCCAAACATATGAGGACAGTGGGATAACAAGCAAGTGGTTGAGAAACCACACTTTTTGTCTCACCCTTTTGCAGTTGAGGGTCAAACTACGTTGGCTACATTTGAGGGACCATTGCCCTTCTCCATTGCTACATATGGTAGAAATTATGGTTCTCATTATGGTTCCTTATGTTGTTTTTTTTCTTGTTTATATTGGGGCCATGATTGGGGGAATGGAAAATTGGTTGGATGTGTCCCTTGGGGGAGAGATTTCCCACATTATTTGTATGCATGTTCTAATGGGAGCATGAGAGGTAGTATGGCCACCATAGACAAAATGTTGTTCTTTTATGAGGTGAGCCATGGATTTGATTGGATGCCATATGATGGTGACTTCCAACTCATCACATATCAGGTGATTTGGGCCATCATGCTTCATAACGCTGGATGAGAGATCCTTGGAGGTATAATCGTCATCTTGCCACTCGAGGGCAATATCATTGCAACCCAAGATCAAAATATACTCTAAACTTATCGTAAATGGAGAGGAGGACATCATGGGGTAGGCTTTTTTGTCTTCCAAGATCAAATTTTCAACCCACCTACATTGCAGGAGCCAAAGGTGGAAGAGGATTTTCAGGAGTTGCCATGTTGGGAGGTAACTCATTTTGTATGGATGATTGCTTGGGGATGAGAGCTTCATATGGGGATGGTAGATCCCAATTCATATCAGACCTCATGCCTCAAGAAGGCCCCTTAGTTTTATCTTTGCAGTTGCTTGAGGACAAGCAACATTTGGGAGGGGAGGACTATAATATTCCCACTTTAGCACACAGCTAAATGGAATATTAAAAAAAAAAAATTATGGCCTGAAAAATAAATAAATGGGTAAGGAAGACCATGCCTATTAAAAAAATGAATAAAATCCCTCACATGTGAGAGGCGATAGTCATAAGAGCTGGATTTCACACCCTTATGTGTGAAAGAGGACATTTGTATGGAGACAAGGTCAAGTTTGACCAAGTCAACAACACTCAGATAGGAGGTGGAGGACACTTTGATAGACAACATAGTATGAATGGGGAGAGGGTTACTTGGTGGAGAAAACATTAATGACTGGGACCCATTGAGAGAGAGATTTCACTTTTTTAAAAGGAGGGCAAGGTAGCCATTGTTATTCATGATTTGGATTATTGATTTCATTTTCTGTTTAGACTTTGTGCATTCTCCTGTTGTTTAGCAAAGTTGCAATGTTGCTTAGCACAAGGATTTCCTGTTTAGGAACCCTTATCCTTTCTTGAGAGGCCTCTTGAAGGAGTTGTACTTATTTTCATCACATCCAAGCTTGAGGCCAAGCATCCTCCTCCAACTACAACATTATTTCCGTAGTAGAATGATGTTGTGTTGCAGGGTGTTGCAGTGAGGGTTCACAACACCACTTCCATCACTTATTTTTCAGAGACAGAGGCTCTCTTTCCTTTGAGAGATCATTTTGGAAGCCCTTGGAGCATATTGCAGGTCTTGGCACTTTCCCAACCCATTTTCTTGCACCTACAATGCAATATCCCTCAGTGATTGCGTTATTTTCAGTTGGTATTTACAATGAGGGATTGCAAAGATTGTCGAGGGGTGAGATCTTTAGTGTTAGGATCAGCCTTTCACTTGGAAGATCCATTGGAGGAGATTTATTTTTCAGATGCAACATATTCAGCCATCTCCATCCATTTCCAGTTCTTGAGTTGCAGCTGCTACCCTGCAACTCTGACATTTTGTAGTTTTGCATATTTCAGCCAATCCTTCTAGGATTGTCTTGAAATAGTGTTTGGGAGCAAACAATTTCTCTCCCAATGTTGTATGAGACATCTATATGCAGATATATGTTATTTCATATTCCCATGTAGCATTGAACCATTCATGACTGCATTGTACATGTTCATGAGCATTCTGCAATAGAGCAACATTTCATCTTTTTCACATGTATTCATGAGAGGCTTGTTGCCTTGATCATTTGAGTTATCTTGTACATGTTTTTTGCTGATTTACATAATAAAATGGTTGTATTGTTTCCTTACATTTTGGAATGATGATGTTCACTGCTATTTCCAGCTTATGTTTATGTATTGATGATCTACAAGTTTAGAATATCTTAAGATATTCTTATTGTTGTAGAATTTCCCTATTTTGGGATATTACATATCCACAGTCTGGTGCTCCAGGTCCTCCAGCATTAGCACTTCATCCTTATTTGCCTTCTCAACCCCTGCAACAGCAACCATCACCCTCTCAGGGGTAGGTGTATGCACAACAAGGCACAACTAGTCCTCCTACTACCAAAAAGAAGAGGAAAGGCAATAGAAACCAATCTACCCCAGGTAATCTAGGACCTAATCCTCAAGGGAATGCACCTAACACCGTTAACCAGAAACAAGGCACTCCGCCCAAGCAAGACATGTCTGTTCGCATGAAAAAACAATGTTCTCTTTGCATTGTCGATGGTCACTATGCCCATCCTTATCCTATTTTACCTCAGATGCGGCAGATGTGGAAAGCTGAAGCAGCATCCTAAGGACAGAAAGCCTCCCCTTCAGTTCCTCCTAACGTTGAACCTATCCAACTGACCGTGTTTACCAATCCTTTCCCCCAGCAAGGTTTCGTGGCTACCCAACCACCTGAAGGTTAAGAGGCCACTCAACCTCCTCCATTTGGTACCTCTAACTATGAAATTATCATGATGAAGTATGACCAACCCATTACCGTTGACCTCAACCTTCAGACTCGGTCCCGTCAGTACAACAAGCCTCCCGCTACGTCTACCCTCGAGCCCCCTTCTTTAAGTTCCACTAAGCCTCTTTCGACAACCAATGGTCCTTTACTGATCCCTCAGCGTAAGGCAGAGGTTCATACCAACATCCCAAGAGACCATTATGCCCAAACTTTTCTTATGGTAAAGTTGCCCATTCGTATAGTATAGTAGATGATTTGGCACAATCCCCTGCTGCCATCTCAATGCTGGAAATCCTCTGGTCATGCCCTTCACAAAAAAAATCTCTACTAACTTCTATGGGTGTTCTGGATCCTTTAGATGGTTGCTTGATAATCTTCTATGTTGACCAGTCAGAACATCTCCCCCTTCCTCCTTCTGTCGCCTTCCAAATCCCCATCAAGATCCAGAATGACAAGGTCTCTCATTGTATAATTGATGAGGTGGCATCCACTTGTGTGTTGTCTACTTCAGTTTGGAAGAAACTCGGATCTCATGAGTTAGACCCTTCCACTATCACCCTCCGAGTGTGGGATGGCCACTCTTCCCAGCCCATAAGCATGTTCTGTAATTGTCCCATTACTCTTGCAGGCAAGATTGTTTGTGTTTACATAGAAGTCATTGATGCTCCCTTAGATTACAACATTCTATTGGGTCGTAGCTACACTTATGTGATGTTTGTTGTCCCATCTGCATTTCACCGTAAGATGTGCATTCATCATAATAGAAAGATTGTCACCATTGGTCGGTTGACATATTACGAATCGAAGTCTCAGGCCTCCCTTGAGTCCATCATCTCTTCAGTAGCTAATAAACAAATAGTCGAACCTTTGACCAATGTTTCACTCAGAGTCTACAAATACTCCTCTTTGCTTGGTTCATTCCCTCGGCTTTCTCCTCTTTTCTCTGATCCCATCTCATCAAACATTTGCATGATGCAATCATCTTGATTCGACCTCAAAGGGACTAATTCCACTAGTCAGCAGACCTGCCCTCTAGAACTTGCTCCTAGCACCTCGACTCAGCCTTTAGGAAACCCTCCTCAAGGTCCCTCATCTACAACTGGTATCTATGAGCCTATATACACTCTTGGCACGGTTCCTCCTAGCCTTAACCATCTCGGAGCTATTCTGCTTGGCCATTACCCCTCTGGTCAGATACCAGTTCTAGCTCCCCCTCCTGGAATATTTTAGGTACTTGTTATGGCTACCTTATCCCTTCCTAACATGACCTTGGCAATCCCATTCTAGTACATTGATCCCCCAACCACTATCTCGCCTGGTCAGCCCAAACCTTATCATTCTTTGACCCCAGTCCAATCAGTTGCCATGACCCCTCCCTTTGCTTTTGTACCTCAGCCACCTCAACAGGAACCTACTCCTATTACGAAAGCTTTGTGTGAGGGGGGGAAATCTCGCAAGAAGGAACCTAAGGAAAAAGATACCCAAACAATCCTTTCTCCTCCTTATCCTCCAAAATGTAACACCCAATGTTCTTTGTGTGATGTTGTCATTCATGCCACCCATACATGTCCTAAATTTCCTTTTCTCAAACCCATGGTCAATGAAGCATTTCTGGAGTCTGATATCCCAGAGGTCTGAAGCGTTTAATGGTTGGGATAGTGACACCATGTATGCAAACCTAGAAAAATAGTCCATTTTCTTCATATATGTAGTACCAAAATAGATTGGTAATCTTATATTCCCTTTCTTGAACTACATAACCATAACGAAAATTGTGAACCACATCATTAAAATGTGTTTATATTTCACTTTTCTAAATACATTTCACATGACTATAACATGCTTGGGGGCACCTATGCCCCTCAACCATAAAAATTCCAGCTCTCAGCCAAAAGCAACACTGAAACCCCCTTTCTCTTACAGGTCACACTTTTCAGGTCATTTCGTAGGGTCCCAGTTTTCTGCCCATTACCTACTACCCAAGTCGCAGAACAACCCCCAAAAATTGCAACCTGGCATGTTCTTGAGCTCTAGGTGCCTAATCTAAAACATTAATCCCATGAATTGAAAGAGTATGGTTAGGCCTCTTACCTGCAATTGACAGATCTCAATTCCATGGTTGGTTTATCCGCTACGATCAACGCAATATTTATGGCCTTTTCTCCTCTCTACATTCCCAATAGATACACTTGCAAATGATTAAATTTGGAGGGAAAATTCCTTATTAAAAGAGAAACCACAGATTATTCCTTTTCCCGTTTCGGCCAAACCGTAGCTCAGTTTGAAAAACCGTCCATACCATTGGAAATCTCTCACCGAGCTCCAAAATGGGTATCTGTTTTTTTTTGTGATTTTATGCTTCACCTGGACACATTTTTCCCAACAAGGGTCGCTTCACCACTCCTCAAAATTGAATTTCTTCACTTGAAACACTTGTACTTGGGGCACCACTTTTCCTTCCTACTTGTCCATGCTCGTGTCGATTTTCGTCGTGAGTAACAATCTTGTACTCATGTTTTTATGGTCCCAAGCAGACCTTTTCTATGTGAAATCATCATTGAGTTGCCCTTTTTTAGAGCATTCGAGTTGAGTCATCATCACATCCATGGAGTCTATCCCGAGTCCTTTTGTATCATGCTATAGCCCTCCATCCTTTGTTGCTTGGATCCTCTCTTGTGTCACACATCGTGGCATTCAATCATATTCCTCCCTATCCCCTTTTGATATTGTATCAGTTGCTTCCACGTCATCTATGCCCTTCATGCTCTAACAAGGGAAGTCATCAGCCTGCTACTCAGTACCCCCCATTCCACCATCATCCCTGGTGTTAGTCTATCAGCTACTCTACTATTATATATTGTGCCTTCTTGATGATCCTTCTGTCGACATCAGCTTATTCATTCCAGAAGATAGGTCTATAGGGCAGTGTACCTTGGTTCTAGCTTCCACTCTTCTTCGGTGCCTTAGATCAGTCAAAGGGATTCTTTATTTCCTTTTGACTTGATTTTTTCTCAGCTCCAGATCCTTACGGTATGATTGAGATCCGTATACTTGATGGTATAGTGATGCAGCAAATTGTACCAGTGATTCCCGGGTGTGTGTGAGATGTTTCGGACCTCATGAGGGGGTGGCCCTTCAAGTAGCCCCCCACATGCCCGAATGACCTCACCATTATAGCCTTCAATGCAGCTCCATATATTTTATGGTTCCGACCTCAGCCACTTGTAGTGCCTTTTAGTTTGCATGTATCATTCAGATTTTCAGATCCCTTTCCTGTTTTACAGAGCCTCTTTGGTTGTACTTATGTCTCATGTACTCAAATATTATAGTATAAGTCCTGGTTGTTGTCCCAGGCATAGTACGTATGTGGGATACATTATCATGTTTTTATCTGGCCCATGTTTATGCTAGTATGTATGATATAGTTCAGTCCCTTGTTTACTGGACACATTATTCTTTATACTTTGTATCTCAGCAGACAGAGGTATACCTCCCCCGCCTCTTTTAGAACATGTACTAACTCATAAAAGAGACTAGTCACACCTGTAAGTCTCACCTCCTCAGGCTCTTGTCCTCTAGCGCTTTGGTCTACCTTATATTTCTCTCTCTCTGACTTCCCCTATGGTGTCTGGTGATTAAGTTCTTACAATGTACTTCGGTCATACAATTAGCTCCTAATGCTCACACACTTGGGGGCAATCTGTTACACCAATTTTTTGTCATCTAACGTGTTAGTATTATATGGACCAAAGTACACCATGTAAGACCAATTCTACCCTAAGTAAAATTTCTTTCACTATGAAAAACAACTTATTAATCCATAATTTATTAAGTTGTTTATGGTCTAAACAGGAAACCCCATGAGGAAATATTGAATAAATCCATATTTGTTTGATTTTCCTCAAGGAATAATTATTTAAACAGCATTTTAATTAATATTCCTGGTCATATTTAACCCAAAACGGGAAAATTAATTAGATAAATCACTATTTACCTTATTATTTTCTAGGAATAATTATTTAAACGATATTTAAATAATATTCTTTGTTAAATTTTACCAAATAATTTATAAATAATTGAATAAATCACTATTTATTTAATTATTACTCAACCACATCCTTAAAATAATAAATAAATCATTTATTTATTTATTATTTACAAATAAAGGGATTTGACCAAATTCAAATTCATTTTCCCTCCAATATAAGTAATAAAATATTCCATAAAAGTTGTATCTAGATTTGGTTAATAATATTTTAAGTATGCACCAATATTTAGATGGAATCAATATTTTGTTATAAATAGAAGGGTTTTTCCATTCCTTCACTACCTTTTGTTGCCTAAAGATCACTCTGGATCTATACTCTTTGTCTGACTTTTATCCTCCATCACTATCATATTGTTCTATCTTTTTGCTTGTGAACTCCCATTTAGTTCCATTTTTTTCTGGGTTTTCTACACCATCAAGAGAGAAGGATCTTATATCTGAAGCACTGAGGACATATAAGAACCCATCCCATTGAGGGGGACTGGTAACATCTTTCTATGTTCCCTTCCCAGGTGTCATAAATACAAAAATTATTTTAAAATATTATTGTCTTGTCTATTGGTTGCATGGAGAAAATCTTTCTTTTATTTATTGCTTAATGTCTTTTACTGCATAGATCTTGATTTTGTAGCATTTATATTGGTCAACTAACTGCATATCTAAAGAAATTGGTAGCCATCTTTGATGCTAGGGTTTTTTGTTATGCACATCTAAAGTGAGTTTTTTTCGTACGCTTGCGATTAGAATTCACACTAACAAGGCACTCAGAGTATCTTAGCCTTAATCACCACCTACACTAGCATCATAAAACCAAATAATAATAAAAATGCAAGAAAAATAAATCTAAGAAGGAAAAAAGGTGACCGTTAACCCCTCCAAATATGTCTAATGATGGAGCTCATCAAGTACTATTATAGGGACCTAACACAATGTCAGAAAAAAATATGTATAGGTGTATTAATTTCAATCAGAAGCATCATAGAAGCCAAAAATTATTTTTTTTCTAAAGGGGCATTTAAAAAAAATTAAAACATGCAAGTGTGCTAAAGAATTTTTGTACAAACAATGTTGTTGTTTCTTTCGATAGATGTGTGGATATTCAAAAGTGAGAACTTAGAAACCTATGGATCACATCGCATTGAATGGGCCAAAATTATCTGATATGTCAAGATCAATTTCCCATTTTCGAGTCTCTCTAGCCTTGATTGGGAAGTTATGGATCCTTCGAAGGACTCCTCATGGCTCCCTCCAATCCACTATCTCATTAATGGGCCAATGAGGAGCCATGAGATGATTTTGAATCTATAAATATAAGGAGCATGAGAGCCAAAAAATAGAAATGATAACAATATTATGCTGCCAAAAAATTATTAAGAAATTAGCATCACCTTTCCCAAATATCTCACTATTCGAGAGAGTTCTATAGCTTGTTTTAGAGAGAGGTTCTTTGCAATAGTATTAGATAGATGAAAATCACTGTTGAGAGTTAGAGAGAACCATTGCTTATGATATATATTTTCAAGTGTCTTCAAACTTATCTATTATATCTCAGCCATCAACTAATAAAGGGAATATGTTTTATCCTCTTTTGTTTAGTTTGTTTTTCTTTTTTTCTCCATCGTTTAAAAGTGTATCTCATGATTTGTTTTCTCATTGATTACATTGAATATTTGTTCTATGTTTAACCTCTAAAAATTCTTGTTGTGGACTTTGTTTTAGTTCATATTGAAACTACAAATAAATACTAGATTTAGGACACCCTTGGTCTAAATTCACTACAAATATTTTCATGCATGGTTATCTTAGGATTTGGTGATGATACTTGCAATGGTTAAAAATAAGTTGAATATTATTTTCACTTCAAATTTAGTTCTTTTCCTTTACTATTGTATATTTTTTGTTCATTATGCATTATTCATTTTTTCCTACACTATACTTTTGTAGCTACAAGAAACCCTACAACCTTGCATTTTTCTAGGTTAACCCCCACAAAAATTTACTACAATGCCTTGGATAGGTGTACTTTGTGATATTCCAAATTATCATTAGCTTCCTTTCCCTTCAACATCACATTTAACATGTTCACCTTGTCTTTTGACAATCTCCTATCAAAAAACATGGACACTTGTAGTAGTTTGCAACTCACATTCTAAACTCACCTAGATTTGCACTAAACTCATGATTTTCCATCCTTAATGTATTAAAATTCTCCTAGAACCCTTCGAATGGAACTTAGAGGTAGATATACCTTTTTCGAAGTCTAGCGTAGCTAAGACCGGTGCTTGGCACATTGCCTCTTTAATATTTTCAAAGGCCTTAGTTTCTTGTGGAGTCCAAGAAAATGCATATTTCTTCTGTAATGTTCCTAAAGGTTTTTTTATTCTCCCACAATTATTAAAAAACATGATCTAATACCATATCAACCCAAGAAATACTCGCATATGATTTATGGTTGTGGCAATTTTCCAATCCTTAATGGATTTAATTTTGTTAGGGCCTAGCTTAACAACCCTCATGAGATACAATATGACCTAGACATTCCACCTCCTGTACTCCAAAGAAACATTTAAAGGTTTTTCATATATTTGTTTATCCTCCAATAGTTTGAGTACCCTATCAACATGTTGAACATGGTATTTCCAAGGCTTTTTGTATATTAGTATATCATAAAAAAAATACTAACACAAATTTTGTAAGGAAGGGTTTGAAAATGGAATTCATCAAACCTTGAAATGTAGAAGGCGCATTGGCAAAGCAAATAGGCGTGACCAAAAACTCATAATGACCCCCACGAGTTCTAAATGTTTTTTTTGGAATCTCTTCAGTCTTCATTCTAATTTGAAGATATCCTAAATGAATATCCAACTTGGTGAAGTAAATTTCTCCATGTAATTCATCCAATAATTCATCAATGACAGGAATGGGAAATTTATCTTTAATAGTTAGCTTGTTGAGCTCCAAATAATCTAGAAACATACACCATCATCCATCCTTCTTTTGCACCAATTCAACTGGATCTGAAAAATAACTTTGACTAGGTTTAATTATACTGACATCTAGCATTCGTACAACCATACGTTCAATTTCTCTCTTTTGGGCCTAGGGATATCTGTAAGGCCTGATTTTTGGAGGAACACTTCATGGAATCAAATGAATAGCATGATCATGATAAAAAACATGTGGGGATCCATTTGGGAGTCTAAAATACCTTGGAATGATTGTCCAATACTTTTTAGAGACTTGGATAAATAGACGATTTCTATGTTTGAACCTCTAGTGAGCATAATTGTGCAATTACGAAACATTGTTCTTTCTTGAGAAGGTTTGTTACACCATTAGAGCTATTTATATTTAATGGTGTCCCATAAATACCCGTTAATTCAAATTCCTTTCCTTCCCAAAAAATATTCAAGAAAAGTTCTTGAAAATTAAAAGCTATTATACCTAAATATTCTAACCAATGGACTCTTAGTACAACATCAACACCACCCATTGGAATCGAGAGCATTGGACTATTCGATACATATTCCGCCATGGTTAGCTTGATATTATGTCACTTTTCAGAGGAATTTATAGTTCTTATACTTTCAATCATCACTTGACACTTTGATGTTGGATATAGGAAGAAATTATGGATACTACCTGAATCAATCAACAGGATTACCTTCTTCTTCTTGATATGTGCTTCTATGTTGACGGTTTGAGGAGTGGTAATTTTTTCCAATTAATTAGAAGATATAGTAGGATTCAATTATCATTTCTTTAGGGTTGGCTCCTGGTGTATATCCTCTTCTTTTGAAGTTTCTTATTCCTTTTCATCCTGCTCTTCAAAACCTATGTAAAATAATTTCTTCTCAACACACTTATGACCTTTAATGTATTTTCTATCACAACTGTAGCAAATCCATTTTGATATTCTTTCTTCCAATTTCTTTTGTGTTAACCTTGTAGGTTGTGGAAGGCTAGGAGTGGAAACACTTCCATATTTATAGTTGTTAGTGGTAGGCTTCCTTGTTTCCATATTTTTTCTTTCAATTTTTCTGGCCAAACCAAATGCCTTCTCCAATGAATCAGGTTCCCAAAGGTGAACCTCACGTTGGAAGTTATCCTTTAAAGTCCCTATTAATACATCAATCCTATGCTCTTATAGAATATCATTCACTCTTATATTCAAATATTGAAAGTCATCAATGTGCTCTGCCATTGATCCCTTTTGTTTGAGATTTATCAATTGGCTAAAGAAGGTTTTTCTCTTTGTATCCTCATAATTTGCTATAATTTCCTCCGTAAAAATTTACCAAGTGAAAATTGATTTATGATAACAAAGCCATCGATAATATAGAAACTAATTCGATTAAAATATAAAGTTGCAATGAATACCTTTTTTGTGTGTTGCACATTACGAAGATGAAAATATTGCTCCATCTATAGTATACATTCTACTGGATCATTTCCATCAAAATTCCCCTTATCGATCTTTGGCATATGGTAGGTCTTCAATCCAATGTTAGAGTCTATGAAATCATGATTAAAATTTATTTTTTTCTCATCATGAATTTCATCTAATACCTTTTTTCCATTAGAAAAAATTTCTTATAGCAACTTTGTCAAATATGCTTTTAAACCATTCTTCAAATCTTCCATGTTTCCTTTCATTTTTTATTCTATACCATCCATATTAGTTTACATATAACCCTTCAAACTTTCCACATCTAATTTTAAACTATTCATGTCACCTTTTAAATCATCCATGTCCCCTTTTAGTTGATATTTGGTTGTTCTTTGTGAGAGAGAAATTTGTTGCACTTGATCTTGTAATTTTGAGATATCATGCTACAATTCTTCCTCTTCATGTGTCATAGAAGAGATTTATGATGGCTTAATGGGTGTGGATTTTTATTTTTGGAGGAATTTTATAACCCAATAGTTATATCTATGCTTCAATATGTCTTTGGAATCACTTCAAACTGATTTTCCAAACAAAAGTTATGCAATTTTAACAAAACATTACATACCTTTATCTTGATTTTGGGAGCTCAATCTTGAAACAATTGTAACTTTGTAATTTTGGATCTTTAAGGGACCTCAAATTTCAAATTTCCAACCCCACAAGTCATACCGAGATTGGAGTATTCAACAAAGAGTTGTGTCTGATCTCCCACAATGACCTGATTGTAACTTGTACAGAGTGCCACATATCACTATTTCTATCTTCGACCCTAGAATTTCTACACAAAAAACTACAATGAATTAAAAAATATCATCTTTGAGGGGGAAACCTCCTATAAATGAAAATTTCTTGGATGATTCAAATGACAAAACCTCCTTCCTATATATATAAGGTTCTAAGTGGTCACAATATAATTAGATTTGACATAACAATAATAATTTAAGGGAACAACACTCACAATAGTGTTAAGAGTTATATAGAGGAAATGCCTTTCATTTTTCTAGGTTAACCCCACAAAAAGTTACTATGAATCCTTGTATATGTGTACGTGGTCATATTCCAACTTCTCCTTAGATTCCTTTTCCTCCAACGTCAAATTTAACATTTTCATCTAGTCACTCGACAATCTCTTATGGAAAAATATTGACACTTGTAGTAGTTTTCAACTCACCTTCTAAAGTCACTCAGATTTGCACTAATCTCGTGATTTTCCTTCCTTAATTCATTATAATGCTCTTAGAACCCCGAGAATGGAACTTGGAGATAGAGAGACCTTATATATCAATTTATTTGGTTTGTTGTAGAAAATACTTCTTTTATGCAAAATTAGGGTTCACTATTTGCAAGATTTCATTTAACCAATGTGTTTTCTTTCCCTAGAATATATAATTGGTGTCTTTTCATTTCAGTGCTTATAGTGTAGTGTCCCTTCATTTATAAAAAAATAGCCTAGGTTTGCATGTTATTTTATTTCCTCCAATTTTAATTTTCCTATGGCATAGATTAGTCAACTTGGGTTTTGTACATCTAAATTTCATTCCAAAATTTCCACCTACATAGAAGTCAACGAAAGGAAGAGATAGTTATTTTTGCACATATAATGCCAACCCCTCTTAGGTTTGTATGAACCTCAAGTTGAATATTAAGGCTAAGACCCTTATAAGTTGCAACATTATTGTTGCAATACTAAGGGCCATCACTAAACTACACAAATTTCCTCATATACCCAACTAGGAACAAAAATAAAATGTAAAATATTTTTGAAAGAAAGAATCTCATATTTGAAACTTTAATCACTCTTGTGAATCTCATCATTGAATCTCATCATTTTGACGTTGTGTTAGGTCCCTAGAGTAGTATTATAGGGACCTAACACAACGTCAAAAAACAACATGTATAGGTGTATTACTTTCCATAGAAAGCATCATGGAACCCAAAATTCAAAGGTTTTCTAAAGGTCCATTTAAAAAAATAAAACCACGCAAGTGCGGCAAAGCATTTTTGTACAAATCGTGTTGTTGTTTCTTTGATAGATGTGTGGATCTGCCAAAGTGATAACTTAGAAACCCGTGGATCACATCACATTGAATTGGCCAAAATTATCTGATATGTCAAGATCAATTTCCCATTTTTAGTCTCTCTAGCCTTGATTGGGAAGTTATGGATCCTCTGAAGGACTCCTCATCTCTCCTTCCAATACACTATCTCATTAATGGGCCAACGAGGAGCCATGAGATGATTTTGAATATATAAGTACAAGGAGAATGAGAGCCACAAACCAAAAATGAGAACAACATTATGTTGCGAAAATTTTTGTAAGAAATTAGCATCACCTTTCCCGGATAATTCACTATTTGAGAATGTTCTACAGCTTCTTTGAGAGAGAGGTGCTTTGCAATAGGATTAGATAAAAGAAACTCCACGCTGAGAGTCAGAGAGCACCGTTTCTCACCATATATATTTTCAAGTGTCTTCAAAATTATCTATTGTATCTCAACCATCAACTAATAAAGGGAATATGATTTTATTCTCTTGTATTTAGGTTTTTTTATATTATTTTCTAACTGTGTATCTCATGATTTGTTTTCTCATTGATGACATTGCATTTTTATTTTATGTTTAACCTCTAACAATTCTTATTATGGGTAGTTCATAACCAAACTACAAAGGAATACTAGATTTGGGACACTTGTGGTCTAAATTCACTACAATTATTTTCATGCATAGTTAATTGGGTAGTTCTATGAGAACTATTTTCTTCCAAGTTATATTTGCATTTCGCGATGGTAGTTGCAGTGGTTAAACATTAGTTGAATATTATTTTCACTTCCAATTTAGTTCATTTACTTTACTATTGTATATGTGTTGTTCATTATGCACTATTCATTGTTTCCTGCACTATATTTCTGCAACTATAAGGAACCCTACGAAATTTCATTTTTATAGGTTAACCCCACAAAAATTTACTATGATGCCTTGTATAGGTGTGCTTGGTGATCTTCCAACTTCTCCTTAGCTTCCTTTCCCTCCAACGTCACATTTAACATGTTCACCTTGTCATTGGACAATCTCCTATTGAAAAACATGGACACTTGTAGTAGCTTGCAACTCACCTTCTAAACTCACTCAGATTTTCACTAAACTCATGATTTTTCTTCCTTAATATATTACAATGCTCTTAGAAACTTGAGAATGGAACTTGGAGGTAGAGAGACCATATAGATGGCTTTATTTGGTTTGTTGTAGAAACTACTTCTTTTATGCAAAATTAGGGTTTACTAATATTTGCAAGATTTTATTTAAGCAATGTGTTTTATTTCCGTACTTGTTTTGAATGCCCTACTTACACCCACATTAAATCTCAGTTTCATAATCTTTGTTGCAATACCAACCTTCCTAGCCTTTTAACATGTCAAAATTATAATGAGCTTGAGACTCTTCTCTCCAAGCTCATTCAGCATAGAAGTACAATTTAACACAAACTAAATAATTTATTTCTCTAGGTCCGATAGATCAAAGTTGATCTTAATAGAGGTTAACCATCATCATCATCATAACCAATGCTATTCATATAATATTAATAATTTAAAATAAAATAATTATAAAAATGCCAAAATCATATATGTAACCATATTTCTCAAAATTAGAGCCTAGGAGAAGCTAAATTGGTAATGGATGTGAAACTAAAAGCTATGTGAAAGAAGTTAAGGTTGGAATCCCCTTATTCACTTGTGCCTAATGCCAGCTGTGTGATGGGATTCTTCAGGTTTAGTTCCTCCAACCGAGTCAACAAAGACAACCGAAGGATCCATAGAGAAACCCCTAATTTGAAAATGAGCAAAGGGGCAACTTGCCCCAACTGGGAGAGATAGCATCAAGTACTAACCTGGATAACAAGTAAAGAAGGTGAACCATTTAAATGCATTAGATAGAATTTAACTGTGTGAATTGTTAAAGAGAATTTGGGAATAACGTCACAAAACAGTTCATCTCGGTTTACCCACTGGGCATAATAATGAAATAACTGCAACTCCAAGCAGAAAAATTCGTAAATGTAGAAAGAAAACAACGAGACCTTTATAAATTCATCCAAGCACAGAGTACTGCAACTAGGAAAGTGTATAACCACGAAATTTGACAGGAATGCACGAGATACTAACGACTTGAATTACACTCCTTGAAAATAGCAAGTTGAACAAAATTAAAAGACCATGAGAGTACCGTTACAAAATTTAACATGGAAAGCTCTGGACGACTTTTCCAAGCACAAAATTTATCAATACTCTTATAAATAAACAATCATGCTATAACAATAAGGCTATAATGCCCAAGTATAAACAACATCAACAAATTTCAAAAGAACAACAGCTGGACCTGCGGGCCAAAGTATTAATTTCCACCACGACCATGACCAATCATTAAAAGAGAAAATAAAGACTGAAACCACCCTATGATGTAGATCTTGCTGGATTCAGATTTTAACTATCCCCTCACAAAACAAATCAAGCCTCTAACCAAAAATCTTACGCTGTAAAAATGATAACCAATTTCATAATGCATCGCTCTGCACGTGGTTTTCAGCAGGCTCACGAGGATTACGATTACAGAATAGATTAGGTAAAAGTAAATGATGTGACCCCTTGTGGGCTCTGTGAAAACTGTGGAGTACGGAATGGAGGGGCGTGAATTGGTGGCGTTGCATTGATGGCATTTCTGAATTGTACCCTGTAATAATGGATGGAGACTGAGAGGCGTGCATTGGTGGCATGGATGGAGCGGCGTGCATTGGGGGAATTTCTGAATGGTACCCTGCAATAACGGATGGAGGGGCGTGCATTGGTGGCATTTGTGAATTGTACCTTGCAATAACGGATGGAGGGGCGTGCATTGGTGGCATTTGTGAATTGTACCCTGCAATAACGGATGGAGGGGCATGCATTGGTGGCACGGATGGAGAGGCGTGCATTGGTGGCATTTCTGAATGGTACCCTGCAATAACGGATGGAGGGGCGTGCATTGGTGGCATTTCTGAATTGTACCCTGCAATAACGGTAGGTGGTGCATCTTGTCTTCCAACTCTTGCAGCAATTGCAGCAATAACGGTGGGTGCATCTTGTCTTTGAAAAATAACGAGGGGCTACACCTTTTGCAATAACTAATCGATGGTCTGCCCGCCAGTGTCGTGGCCAAGCTTTCTACTGAGCTCAGCGATTTCTTTGGCTCCCTCTATTGTGGGTAGTAACCAATCGATGGTCTGCCCGCCAGTGTCGTGGCCAAGCTCTCTACTGAGCTGGGCGATTTCTTTGGCTCCCTCTATTGTGGGTAGTAAAAAATCCACGGTGGATCCTACAGTTTTGAAATCCAAAACTCTAGTAACCTCGTCTAACTTTTCTTTGCAGTCAAGGGGTACCTCAACTATGGGGGCCCATGTTCTTGCAGCCTCCCTCTCGTGCTTGATTTGTATTTCTGCATCGAGTTCCGAGGTTCTTTTGTTGGAGAGACGGGCAGAGCTTCTGGTTGTAGCTGAAGTAGTAATTGCTTTCCTTTGAGGGGACGCCGCCACCTGACTCTGGTGCTTAATTTCTATTTCTGCATCACATTTTTCGGTTGTCATCTTCGCGTTTTTTTTGGAGAGACGGGTGGATCTTCTTGTTGGAGTTGAAGCGGGAGTATCAGCTGCTTTCCTTTTTAGCGGGCGCCTTGTGATATTAAAACACTTGAATTAAGCTCTTTTAGTTGCAGTGATCTTTGTGGGCGAACACCAGAGAGAAATAGTGATGTGATCTTTTCCACTGCACGATAGAAAGAAATAGTGATCTTTGCCACTTTAAATTGTTTTATGATAAGGCGAGGTATGAGTCATTATTTTGGGGTTTTACTATTATAACTTTAAATTGCTTTATGATAGGGTTAAAGGGTAATGGATATTTGTAGTTTTATTAATGCCAGCTTAGTGTATACTAACTATAAATTACGACATGCATAGCATTATCGTGTTTAAATGTCATATCAATATCATATAATATTACCATATTTAAGTACGTTATCTCACAAAGATATTGGTTAAAGTGGCATCATTTCACCCATAATTATATCTAATAACAATTATATTGGTTAAAGTGACCCATATTTATATATAATAACAAACATATTGGTTAAAGTGGTATCATTTCACGGATATTTATATCTAATAACAAACATATTGGTTAAAGTGACACATATTTATATCTAATAACAAACATATCGGTTAAAGTGACCCATATTTATATCTGATAACAAACATATTGGTTAAAAACATTTTGGTTAAAGTGCCATCATTTCACCCATATTTCTATCTAATAACAAACATATTGGTTAAAGTGGCATCATTTCAGTGTAACATTGAAGAAGCCACACCCTCCACACTTTTGGTTGGATTAGGGGTGGGGTGGTTTGGTTTTAAAACAATTTCATTTTGCAAGAAACTACGATTATATGTGTATCTTTTATTTTTTTAAAGTGAGATGTTTGTAGTATTTTTAATTTATACTAAAAGATGATGTTGTGATTTATAATTATGTTAAAGATGTATTATGTGATATTCTGATGAAGGTTAAACTTTGATTTTCAATGTTTCCAATATAAATGGTTAACTTTCTTAATATCAATTTTTAAGATTTAACTATAATCAATATTCAAGATATTTAAAGGGGAATAAGTGCAATTTGTCTTATTGACCAATTTTATGAGTGGAATTGGTATTTTTTTTATTTGGTTTAGTCCCATTAAGGGCTAAGTATCTAATATCACAACAACATATCTTGGAAACTTCACAAAGTGTTACATATGTTTAACATATGTCTATGCAATATACATGGCCACACATAAAACATCATGTACCAATTCTACTTGGACCCTTAACTTGCAAGACAACATAATGTATTTCCCTACACATGTTGATATTTGGTTTCCAATTAGTTATCATCTCCTTATTAGGATTATCTGTAATGTAGGAATTCAATTATATTGCCTCTAATTTGCATATTAAGTGATGAAAACATGTTATTGTTACAATTGTAGGAAATAGTATGTATATTTGTTGTTAAAAATTGTATTGACGTGTCAAACATTACATCCTATGCATATGAATCTATTAGTTTTAGATGAAAGATGCTTAAATGTTCTATTGTTGAAGTGACATTCCAAATGTTTAAAAAAATATTGCATAGGAATATATTTCAATATCATCATTACCCATTTCATAGAATATTATTTCCAAATTGATGAAAATAGTAAGGGGTCTTCATATAGACCTTCCTAAACTTGATCCTTACATATATATTTTTTCCCATTACTCGTGGTTATTTTTCCAATTCTCTTACATGGATGATTGATGGATTGGAAAATATGCAATTGTTATTTACTACAAAATCCTCATAAAAATGGCTCTTTATTTGGAAAACAAATCTAGATCCTATGAAGTTCATTTAATCAATGAGATGTATTGAATATGTTTCACATATTCTTGGAAGAATGTAAGTCTCAAATCATGTAAAATATCCATGTCCTTTATAGATCTTAAGGCCTTCATGTATAGTGGTTTCTAGTATGTTAAATGTTACAACCATGACACAATTCAGAAGTAGTATTAAGCTATGTGAAAAATATGACTGTGAATACAACTCTTATGTAATGTTGCTTACAAGGTATAATTTAATTTTAGTAATGTCTTGAGAGATAATCTTCAAATTAATACCTTGAGATGTTGAATCACTCCAAATATATTACAATGCGACTAATTCACACTAAAGAAATTGTAGCAACCTCCATAGACCTCATAACCCAAACTAAGGGTGGTAGAAGGTGTTACTATTATTGACCCAACCTCCAATGTCTTGTTATGGAAATGGGGCCTATTTTTTTTTCAATTTTCAAACTCATTGGAAATTAAAGTAAACATCACTATTGCATTCGTCTAGTCAATATATTTCTATTTATATAGTTTTTTCCTCTTTCTTACTCATGGATCAAAAGATATGGCCATTTAAATATTCAACAAATAACCTCTTGCCATATCACCAGGATTTTCCATGTGGCACCCATGTGGTCCCCTCGTGGTTCCCACATTGCACTCCAACTCACTGCCATGTTATTACGTGAGTGATTCCATGTCATTTCCCATCCTATATGAGACCACTATGGCATAAGCCGCATCACCGCACTTGACCTCCATCTAACCCTTCAAGGGCCTGTAAATTGTCAAATTCCCATTATAATATATCTCGCCCCTTGGACTCCATGGCATATCGCGTAGTCACATAGAAAAAAATATTGAGGTGATGCAATGATCCTTTCACGTCAAATGATGGAAGGGTTTTCCTCTCCCCGCTTACATCTCTCAACTTATTTCCTCTCCCACCACTATAGTGATGCATTGCATCCTAATATACCAATATAGACTTTTTTTTCTCAATCGTTGAGAATTTATTTTTTTGTCAATATTGGCCATCAATCTCGACCACACCCAAAACTTGTACATGAAAACCACACCAGGATTCAAGACCCTGAGATGACATCAGCTCAAAATAGGGAATTTGTAGCCAACTATCGAGAAGAATATTTATCACCTCTACTATCAATCTTTCTCATTTCTCCTCGATGAACACTTCCAACCCTGTCAAGCCCCCAAGGTGACATCAACCGAAGAAGATTTCATGTTGACATCATCTTGTCTATGTGGAATTGTCCATGATGTCACTCATTTTTGGCCTCTTTGGCCCACAAACATGCCCTTTTCCTCCCTCCATGTGGCATTCCCTTTGAGTGCCATGTCACTCCAAATTCACAATATCATGCCACTATGGCCCTCGTCCTGGGTCTCGCTCTATTCTCCGCTCAATGTGTAAAATTTCAATTTCCCCTTGTAATTTTCTCAAACCCAATTTTCATTACATTGCCACCTCACAACCCCAACATCTTGAGATGTGAATCCCTTTGTGTTTATTGATGGGGAAATCACTTTGCCTTATCATCTATATCTTTTCTATGTTGAATTATGCATACTTTTAGGTTCCCGAAGTTCTATGACCATGTGATTCTGAGACGATACTTTCCATTACGTCAATTGTTGGGAAAATTTATCCATCATGGGAATTTCTTTCCTTGACACTTAGTCATTTATATTACCTCCTATGATTGGTTATCTGTGTATTTTTGTGTATATATGTGTGTGTGTTTCCAATCCTTCACTGAGGCTCTTTGTGCTCGGTGATGTTGATCCCTCCCGACCTTATACACGTGCATAAACACACATTTCTTATAAATGAATCAATGACTCAACAACATAGACTACAAACATATCAATACATGAAATATTGAGTCATTAACCAAAGATTTTTTCCCATCCCTCTGAGACCATATAAAACAAACCTCCACCACACTCATTATTAAACGTAGTAACATTCGTTACCCATAAAGTTACTCAAGAAATTAGTTTTATTCATCAATTACTTATACAAAGAAACAACACTAGATATCATTCAAGTCATATGGTAATGCATAATTTTACCATTATTTATAGGAAGGTCATCGACAATCATACACACATTCATACATGAGAACTTGTAGTGATAAGGACATAACATGCACCTGCACCTTTCACGATGATGTGAATTAAACCAATTATCTGCATCCGAGAGTGCATACATAGCTCTCCTTTAGAAATCAAACATTTTGGCTCAACATTTGGCATCAAAAAGTCATCAACCACTCACATTGATGTTAATAAATAATAAATAGTGTGCTTGAGAGAACAAAAAATATTCTTCATTGGCATACACCTTTCACAACAATGATAAGCATTGGCATTTCATTCACATGTATCATTCAAACATTCATACAATGAATAATGACATTATCATTAACAACATAAGTCACACAAAACAAATACAGCAACACGGTGAAATATCATTCACAGAAGCATAAGTAAATTACTTATCTTTCATTATAGATGAGTCGGGAAACTAAGGTTGGGACTCTAACTTTCCTCCAAATCATAGGCTAATTTGAAATGCAATCATTCTTATAGATATCCACCCTCGAGCCAGATTCATATCCTCTGAATGGAACCACTCTAGGGATTTTCACATCAGCCATATGCACATTCCCTTTTTCTTTCTTGACCCCCCCTTGGTTGAAGGCATGCTTGATCATGATTATTTTCCATTACTATGGATGCTAGATCATCCTTGTTCTCCAAGCTCATACACATTATTAAGCATGGCCTTCACTTTTTTCCTTATACGAGTCCTTGGAAGGTATTTAATGTATGGTTTTTCATTTTAGTTTCTCCTCCCACTCAGTAGTGGCTCCATACACAAGATTTAATGCATATTCTTTAGGTGTCACTATCTGTGGATTTTTTACATCAAAATGTACCTAGAATGATTTAATTGTAAGCTAATATCACCAATAAATCTCCCCCCTTCAATTCCAAAAGCTCTGAATGCATGTCCTCATCCCTGCCATCTTATTTAATATAATTTAAATGGTTTTACAATTCATAATTTTTTTTATAAGGGGTGCTATCAAAAACCCCACTCCCTTAAAGGGACATTGTCCTTGGTGTTATGTTCTTGAACAATTCTTTTTTACATGTGAGCTTTATAAACATATCCCATTAAATTCAAATTTATTGCTTGTATATTTCAAATTTTCTTGCCTAAAAAATCCAGTGGGTATGCAACTCCGTTAAACAATTCACTTTCTTTGTGAATATTTACAATTCATAGTGCTTCTTGTCGCACCTTGTCCTTATTTGATGAATATCTTTCTAGATTATTTCCCATCTATAATATCCATAGTTCTTGTCCACCACAGTAAATTCCTTTTCACCAAAAAATCTCAACTCATTACTTCCCGAGGTACAATCAAAGTACCCCTAATCCAAATTTGGCATGCCCATGACTCTTTTAAAACCAATTTACATTTCCAATTTTTGGTATCTCTTTTTCTGCTTCCTAGTCCCTCAAGCGATTCAGACTCTCTTGAATGAAATCACTCACCTTCCAAGTTTAGGCATCCATTTCTCTGCTTCACATACCCTTGGGCAATCCATCCCTTGGAAAGGTTTCCTCACATTGGAAGAGTTCATAACCAAGGAATTTCCCTACCTTAACACATTCAAATCAGTCATGGCGTGCTTTAGGGAAAATTATTTTATAGTATTGGGTTCTAGTGCCACCACAATGGCCTTGTTCCTTAAGTATTCCACTCTAATGTGTTTGGTCTGAATTTGTAGGAGGTGTTCTCTTTCCTCTTCCTCAGAATCATATGAAACTAAATAAAGGATCTTTTCAATGCTTTGAAAGCATGCAATTGGGTCTTTAAAAACAACATGTTTGTTTAATGTCTATTCAGCATGAATTAGTATTCATATGAAACTGAACATAATGAACATAACACACATAATCCATGTAGGCGTAAAGAAGAGCAAGAAAAAAGGTTTGATGACAGAGTTTACCCCTCCTAGGCAACATCTCTAGGCCTGTCAACATGACTATACCAATCATATAAATTCAGTATCAATGAAGTGCATAAAATTGTGCTGCAAATAAAATGTGGTTATTACCCCTACAAGGTAATCTTCTCCTACATATAACTCTCACAACAACAGCAAATCAAAACATCTCCTACAAAGATGACATAATTCCACTAAAATGAATCAAAAACATCATGTTCATCTTTCAATTCCACATTGAAGCACATAATGAAAACTTCATGATGAAAGAAGTTAAACCGGAGTTGAAACCTACTAGTTACAACTTCTGTAAATGAATTCTGAAGGTGAGGAAAACCCCTACAAGGTCTTCTTCATGTTGAACATCGTAAGGAACTGCTACCAAACCCTACTTGATCCATACACCCTTTAAGCTTCAACCTGCAAAAAAAAAAAGAAAAAAAAAAGACAGAGTCCTGTTTGGTCAATTTAGTGTGTGCTAAATTGCTAAATTTAATTTGTCAATATGGGATTCGTAAGCTGATGAAGTGTGGCGCACTATATGTGTAAGATAACCTATCTCTTACTTTTTTGTCGTTTCTGGATTTTTGTGAAATTCTAAAAGACAAGTATGGAGACAAATATTCAAGACAAAAATGTCTTTCTAATGATTTTCCAAACTTCAAAAGAATTTTAAAAACACACAATGACAAAATTAATTCTTCAAAGAAAATGAAATTAAAGAAAATGAAATTGCATCACTACTCTAGTCAAACAAACAATGAACTAATGATCATGAAACTCATTATTCTTGCTGTTGTTCAAACACAAAAGAAACTATGCTGAAAGAAATCCAAAATTTGCAACAAAGTAAATCTAAATCAAATTACATCAACTTATCTTCTGATCCCTCATCATTAGTCCAGCTATGATTTTTGGAGGTAACCATAAACAACTTGAGTAACCCGATATCTAACTTGCAGAAAGTAAACTAATATCAAACTACACATTCATAATTCAATCCCTCACCATCAGTCCAGCTGTGGCTTTTGAAGGTAACTGAAGATGTCATGAGCAATTTAATATTTCTAATTTGCAGAAAGTAAACTAATATCAAACTACACATTCATAATTCAATCCCTCACCATCAGTCCAGCTGTGGCTTTCAGAGGTAACTGAAGATGTCATGAGCAATTTAATATATCTAACTTTCAGAAAGTAAACTAATATCAAACTACACATTCATAATTCAATCCCTCACCATCAGTCCAGCTGTGGCTTTCGGAGGTAACTGAAGATGTCATGAGCAATTTAATATATCTAAATCTAACTACTGAAACAAATGTGCAAGATTGAAATAAACAAAGGAGTACTGAAATTAAACAGAAACAAAGAAAAGTAAATTAGCAGCAGAACAATATTAATTCCATGTCATTAGTCAAAAAGTTATGCAAATTCCCGGGATGCCTATTTATAACCTGAAACAAGAACACTGATCAGTTAACAATAACATAAAACATGAAAGATTATGGACAGAAGCAAGATGTAAAGCATGAAAGATTATAAATAGAAATGAAGCATATATACCATGAAAGATGCAATGTATAAACATGTGAATGAATTATGGCACAATGAGCTTAAAGAAATAAAACAAGAACTATACAATAATGCACAAAACCTCATCGTGTGTAGGGGCCCTCTACACCAGCCTTGGCAACAGACTTCAAGTACGAATTACGCTTGGAAACAGAGTCTTATTATATATTAAAATGCAGTCATAACAGAAAGGTGATATTACGGCACAGTGGCAACGTAATTACATTACAGAGCTATCTGGAAGCTAATGGAGACTAACTAATATGCGTATGCAAACACATTATTTATAACAAAGGAAATATAAATAATTCCCTAAAGTTTGTGCTGATGGAGAACACGTAAACCATTACGTCCAGAGATCTAGGATCATGGCCGCGTTGAGGATTAAATATATGCAGAGTGGATGTTGGATTCGGCTATGGAGCTGTGTACAGGTGTTGATGTGTCTCCTGCAACTCAGAAACGGCCATATGAATCTTCACGTGACGAGAAACAGAGTCATGTCACCGTGGGACTCTACGGTTGACTTCCACTTGGCCACCTTTGACCGCAGCTTCCTTAAGTGAATTTTCTCGAGCCAATAGGACACGATCCATGTCCACATCATTTCTGACTTGCCCATGTGGCTCGTTTTTCCTAAGGACACTTGTAACATTTTCTTTCACAAAATGGTTGCGGAAAGTTGCAGCAGCTGCGGAAAGTGGCAAGATTCCGCAGCTAAATGAGCAAAAATCTAAATCAAACAGCATACACAAAATATAGTTAAAAACCATTTTAGATGCTCTTTTGCAATTAATATACAATGATATTGACAACTGGGAAGGTTTAGCTGAATGAAAAAGTTCTAGGAGGATGTATAAGATCAATGCAGATTTGAGACTCAACATACCCCCACTGTGAAGGTGTTGCATGTCCTCATGCAACCAAAATTTTGATAATCCTTCTTCAGTTCATATGCCTTGACACTTCAGCCAATACATCCAATCCTCTCCTCTTCTTCCTTGGTGCTGCTAACATCCCAGGCTTCTTCATTAAGCATCTGAATTTGATATTAACCAGTGCTCTGCTTAACTTCTGGCGTTTCCTTTTCAGTTTCTTGTTCTTCTTCTGCCATATTCCCAGATGTAGCATGGTATTATCATGAATGATTTTGTCCAATTTACTTTGTTCCTTCAATGTCTCATTTTCATTTTTGATGTGTCTATTTAAAAGCTCTAGCTCAAAGACTTCTTGTTTTAGTGATTGGACTAAATCATCTTGTACTGTGTGAGGCTGAATGGACGAAGTACTGGGACCTGTAGCTGCTTTTTCTAAAAATTCTATATAATCATATACTTCTTGCTGCTTGGGGTCTATATCAGGTGTCATTTTTATTGGGCTATCCCCAAAATGCCGTGAAGGAGAGTTATCTTCAAAATCTGGCTGAGAAGGGCTCACATCAACATCTTGCTGAGAATGGGATGGACTATGTTTAATGTCTGACTGAGAATGAAATGAACCAGGTTCACTAAATGACTGAGAGTGAGATGGACTATGGTCAGCTGGGGATTGTTCAGATGTTTCTTCTCCCAAATCAATAAAATGAGGACCCTTCATTTGTGTTTTCTTCAATTTCCCCTTAAGTCTGGAACTTCTTCTCACACGCTGTGGACCACTGTCCTTTTGCTTTTGTTTTCCTTTCTCTTTCTTCTTGGCTATAGATAACTGTTCTTGGAGATGAACCAATCTCTCAGATAACACTTGATGATCTTCTTCTTCGGAAGAAGGGGTTTGATGTATAGCCTTAATACTTTTTCTCTCTTTTGGTGTTATTGGCTTTTTACCCTTGGTTTCTCTCTTCTTCCTTTTTGACAACATCTCTTCCCTACTAGTTCTTTCAATTGTAGTAGTAGGAGTACTTTGAGTTTCATCATTTGTTCTTTTTCTCCTACTCCTTCTTGATGTGCTACCTTCAGGAATTTCCTGAGGTTCCTCAAAGAAATTTCAAATCAAAAATTGTTCCCATGTGTCTTTCTTCTCCTTTAACTCTTTTTCAATCAAAATTTTTACAAGACCGTGGTGATATAGATGTGGTTCTACATCCCCTAAATGCTTCTGAACAGTCACAGAAATTTTCTTCAAACTATTTAATAGAAAATATGGAAGATTGAGAGTTTGATTATCTAGAAAATTCATCAGCAATCTGGTATGGTACATATACATGGACCCAAAACGGCCTTCACAGGTAATGAATTTTTGAACAACTAGCAACAAAGTAGCCCATTCCTCTTTCAAAGCATGAACAAGAATTCCTCTTTTAAAAATAGTCATGTCCATACCTTGGTTTCGTAAGATTATTCTCCAGGTTTCATCACTAATGCTTTTATTCTTAAACCATCGTTCACCCTCTTGAAGAAGTTCCGTGGTAGTAGCTATAGATGCCTCATTCACCGTGAACTTAAGGTCTCCAATCTCTACCTCCAGGCCATTGAACGACCTTGCAAATGCTTTTGTCACTTCTTTACGGTAGCCTCTGAACTTTTGGATAAACCGCAACCACTTTTCTTTCTTCAATATATCCCTTACTTGTGGATATCCTTCCATGAACTTAGTTCCTTCTGGTTCTGCTCTTAGCAATTTACCCATTCTTCTTTCTGCTCTTCAAAAACTTGCCTGCGTGAGGAGGGTTCAATGGAAGTAGAACGGCTGAATGCACGGAAATGAGCACAATGACTGCAGGTAGATATCGGAGAGTGGGTATACAGACTGTAGCGTAACACAGAATGAAATGGAGTGAAGCAGAACAAAGAGGGGTTTTGTGAGCACAGCAGAGATACAGTTGTGAGATTAACAGAACAATAGGAGGAGTATAACACATTCGGCAGTGTTTTGAAATTTGGTGGCTGCAAAATAAATGTAAGCACGTTTAAACAACGACTATGGATTTTATGCGGCTGAAAGAGGCCGTGGTCAAATCAACTACATCTCATTGTCATAGGTGGAATATCGAAGTATGAGTGAAGATCAGAGGTTTAATTATGGGACCATTTGAGAATGAATGCGGGAGGATCATATGGAGATCGTGAAAGGGTTACGGAGTTTGTCAATATAATCATTGCACATAATGGATGGAGCTTATGGTTTAGAACTATATAAAAATGTGTTTTCAATGCTATTTGAAATGAATTTTACTCATACCTTGGAATCTTTGCCTTTTTCCTTGGTCTTCAATTAGTTGCTCCTCATTGATATCTTAAATGCCCCATGTCTTCATAATTGGTCCTCTCACCTGCATTTAATTTCATGATCATGGAAATAACATCTGGCTGTACATTCTTTTGAAAACAGAGTAGTAGCTGCGGAATCTGCTTCTGGCTGCGGAAACTGGAGTCAGCTGTGGAAACAGATGTCAGCTGCAGAAACTGACACATCTATTATTTGGGTGAATGAAAATGAACAGATGACAAATTACTAGATGGAAATGGTCATGAAAAAGAATTTTATTGGTTAAAATGGAATGAAATAGATAAAATGAAGTGGAATGGAGTGAAATGAAGTGGAATGAAGTGGAATGGAATGGAGTGGGTGGTCACAAAACTTGTGAAATGAAAGAGAGATTTTTTTTATTTTTTTTTTGGAAAATATAGAGTGTCAGGTGTTCCTGATTTTCACTCTATATTTTCTGTATAAGACTGCCAATCAGTGATTGGTTTTCAGGCTTATACATTTTTTTTTTTTTTTTTAAACTAAAAGGAACATAAGCTAGGCTGGTGGAGAAGAAGAATTCTTCTGTACCCGCCTGATTGCAGAATTTTCTTGAAACACTTTGACAAAATCCTCTTTTGAGAGTGGCTTATGATAAAATTTCAATCTGTAGCCATTCACAATAAGAGGAGTTTGAAACTCATCAATGGTCTTGATTCTTACCGCTCCATTGCTAAAGATCTTGTCAATCTCATATGGCCCAAGCCAATGAGTTTGAAATTTTCCTTGGAAATCTTTAAACTTGGAATCAAATAACAATGCCCAATCTCCTTCTTGAAACTTCTTCTCTTTGATGTACTTGTCATGCCATTTAGCTCTTTGATATTGAACTAGATCAGTTCTTAGAATTTCCTCTTGTCTGATTTCATCTAGCTCATTCAATTGCTCCATTCTATGCTTTTGGGCTTCTGATAAGTTCATCCCCAATTGAACTGCGATCTTGAAGGTCTCGACTTGGAACTCAATGGGGAGCAAAACTTCTTTCCCATAAACAAGTTCATAGGGAGAATGTCCTGTTGTATTTCTCCATGTAGTTCTGTAGGCCCACAAGGCTTCAGGAAGCCTTTCTGCCCAATCTCTTCTATGTAGATGAACAGTTTTGGTGATGATACTTTCAAGAAATTTATTTGTGGACTCCACTTGACCATTTGCTTGCAGATGGTAAGGAGTAGATCTTCTGTGCTTGATTTTGTATTCTTCCATCAACTTCTCCACCAAATTGGATGTAAATTGGCTCCCCTGATCTATCACAATTTCTCTTGGAACACCAAAGCGAGTAAAAATATCCTCATAAAGAAAATGAACAACTGAATTTTCAGTAGTAGATACTAATGCTTTGGCTTCTACCCATTTAGTAACATAATCAGTACAAACCAATATATACTTCTTTTGCGTAGATGGTGGATTAATAGGTCCAATGAAATCTAAAGCCCATTTTTCAAAGGGTTCAATGAGTACCTGTGTTTGCAATGGCATTTCATTTGAAAGGGTAGGTTTCCCTACTCTTTAGCAGCTATCACACCTTTTGACATATTGTTTTGCATCTTTGAAGAGAGAAGGCCAATAATATCCCAAGGAAAGGATTTTATAGGCCGTCCTTTTGTCCGCAAAGTGTCCGCCGCATGGTTCATCATGACATGCCTTAAGAATATCAGGCATTTCATCCTCCCTGACACATATTCTGATCACAAGATCTGGCCCTATTTTAAACAATTCGTTAGAAAACCATGAATATTTTGAACTCTCCTGAATAATTTTTTGTTTTTCATTTGGAAATAAATGTGAAGGCAGTTTCCCTGTAACCAAATAGTTAGCAATATCTGCATACCAAGGAGTCTTAATAGTTACTGCAAACAAGTATTCATCAGGAAACTTATCCTCTACGGGAGAATCTTCTTTAGTATTCTGAATCCTAGACAAGAAATCAGCTACTGTATTTTGTTTTCCTGGTCTATCCAACACAGTAATATTGAATTCTTGCAAAAGTAAGAGCCATCTTGTCACTCTGCCATTAGTAACGGGTTTGTTCATTAAATATCTAATTGCAGAATGGTCAGTATGAATAAAAGTTTCATAGCCTGTTATGTAATGTCTAAACTTATTAATTGCATGAACAACAGCTAAAAACTCTTTTTCAGTCACAGTATAGTTTAACTCTGTGGGAGTCAAATTTTTACTGGTATAATAAATGGCATAAGGAACTAAATTCTTTTGACCCAACACAGCTCCTAGAGCTGTATCTGAAGCATCCATAGAAATATGGAAAGGGAGTTTCCAATTTGGTCCTCTCAAGATAGGTGCTTCATATATTCTTGTTTTCAAAGTTTCAAAGGCTGATTGAAAATCAGGATCCCATTTAAATTCACAGTCTTTTGTAAGCAATTTGAAGAGTGGAGATGATATTTTAGTGAAGTTTTCTATAAATCTTCTATAGTAACCAATAAATCCTAGAAAACGTCTAACATCTCTTTGACAATTTGGAATAAGTAACTTGGAGATGACTTCAACTTTTGATCTATCAACCTTAATCCCATCTCCTGAAATATGATGTCCTAAAACAATCCCTTCAGTAAACATCATAAAGCATTTTTCATGGCTTAATGAAAGGTTTATTTCTTTACATCTTATAAGGATTTTTTCCAAATTTTATAATGCCTCTTCAAATGAATTACCATAAACTGTAAAATCATCCATATAAACCTCTACACAATCATGGATTAGATCAGAAAAATTTCCTAGTACTGCTCTTTGGAATGTTGCAGGTGCATTACATAACCCAAAATGAAGCACTCGGTAGGCAAAAGTTCCCCATGGACAAGTAAATGTGGTCTTATCTTGATCTTCAGGTGCTACCTGAATTTGATTATAGCCACTAAAAACATCCAAAAATGAAAAGTACTTTTTACCTGCTAATGTATCTAATACTTGATCAATAAAAGGAAAAAGAAAGTGATCCTTCAAAGTTGCTTTGTTCAATTCCCTGTAATCAATGCATACTCTCCATTTACCATTCTTTTTAGGTACTATAACCAGAGGAGAAACCCATTGACTATCTGAAATTGGATAAATGAAGTTTACATTGAGTAGTTTTTGGAGCTCTTCTTTCACTATCTCCCTAAGATTTGGATTCATCCTTCTTTGAGGTTGTCTGATTGGTCTACTGTTTTCCTCGATATAGATATGATGGATGCAAGTCTTAGGATCAATACCTTTCATGTCAGTATACTCCCATGCAAATGCAGTAGAATGTTTTTGCAATATTTTGGTTAGTTCTTCTTGTTGTGACTTTTCCAAATGTTTGTTGATATTCAATGTTTTTCCTGGAAAAATCTCAATAGTAGAACTACCAAACTCTTCCATAGAGTAAAGAGACATTTGTCTTGATGATAAATAATCTATGTCAGATTCCAACTAAAATTGTGTGGGGTCATATTCTGAAGATGTCTCAAAATTTTCTAATGTGTTCAGAATTTGACTATCCTCACTGATTTCAGAAATGGTAAAGACAGGTTGTATAGTGTCCTCATCATCAACCCATTCATTGTCTCCTACTTATGTGATTGCTTTTGCTGGAGGATACAAATTGAATTTCTTTGTCGAATTACCATTAGAAATGTACATATCCCCAGATCTACAACTAATAAAAGCATCAGTTGTGGCTAGCCAAGGTCTTCCTAAGATAAGTGGGTGCCCTCCTAGATTACTCTTGGAAGTCAAAATCATAAAATCTACCGGATATTCCCAAGAATATAAGGAGACTGAAATATCTTATAATACACCATCTAGTTTAATAATTGATCGATATGCAAGTTGCAGTAAAGTAGGTGTAAAAATAAGGTTAGGAAGTTTTAGTTGGTCCATAGTCTGTCTACTCATAATGTTAATAGCAGCCCTTGAGTCAATCAATGTGTTTGGAATTTCTATCTCATTTATATGTGTCTTGACAATTGGACTTCCTGGATCTACATACTTCTGCATGGTAATTTTTCCCATCATAATATCTGCAATTTTTCCTACCAGGTGGATTCTTCTTGTGTCTTTTAGTTTCCTTCCTAGTCTTTTGAAACTCAAATATTTTATTGTTTTTGCTAGAATAGGAATCTCTCGAATGGCTTGTAGCAAGGGAATCTTGATACAAACATTATTCAATTCATCTAGAAAATCATAGTTAGGCAACAAGATTTGTTTTTCCACCCCCTTGTCAATTTGTAGTCTTTCAGGAAAAGGAGGTGTAGATGAAGATGCAGGTTGCTCAAATATAGGGGTTGTCGGTGTTAACTTTTCTTTTTCTTTTTGAATATTTGAGTTTTGAAGAGATGCTTCCTCAGGACCCTTATTGGCTTCAAGAGAGTCCTCCTCAGAGGTATCCTACTCTAGGTCATATATAGAAGGTTTTTCTAAAACTCTACCAGATCTGAGTTGTACATCAATGAGAGGAACAATCATATAGGTAGGAAATTGTTGTCCTTCTATCATGTAAGTATTCTGAGGATTTTTATTATTAGGATTTGGCAATGGCTGAGCTGGAAGTTGATTTGTCTTTTGTTGGTATGGGAGCATGAGTTGAGGATTTAGATTTTGTTGAGAAGGTTGTTGTTGTGGAAATGGCAATGAAAGTTGTGGGTTTGGGTTTGGAAGTTGTGGAGCTTGTTGATTTTGAAAAGATGGAGGATATTGATAAAATTAAGCAAATCTCCCATAAGGATTTTGCATCCCTTGTACCCATGGCTGATATGGATTTTGATGTTGGGGCCAAGGTTGTTGCCAAGGATTCCAATTTGGTGGGGTTTTAAGATTCATAGGGTTGTTAAACCCTTGAGTTTTTTGTCCCTGCCAAGGTCTTCTTGCAACAAAACAGAGAGATTCTACTGAATTTGGATCTTCTTGAAAGACAGCTTTGAGTCCAGCAATTGAAGGACAATCCTTGATCTCATGATTCTATGAGCAACTCATACATGTTTCTACAACTTTTACATCCAAGGGACATTCCCTTAAAGCATGTTTCTTCCTACATTTCGGACAAAAGATAGCTAAAGCATCTGTTTCTTCTTTCTGCTTGTTTTGGATTTTAAGGGTCTCTAGTTGTTCACTAAGGCTCCCTAAGATATCATTTTTGAATTCATCAAGCATATTACCAATGTCTACCCTACTTACTGATCCAGTTGCAGATTTGTTAGCCCTAATAAGAGAAGGATCCCTAGGCCCTTTTCCTGTTTTAGATTTTCCTCTTGAGAGATGGACACATAGTTATTTTATGTCACAAAGTGCAAGTTGAGAAATGTATCCTTTCCCCATCTTGTTTAAAATATCTATCCATTCATCTCTAATGGCTTTTAATATGATGTCTTTCAAGTTTTCATCATCTAAGTTGCTCATCTTTTCTCTTTTTAAGTTGTATTGAAATCTTTCTAGTAAGTCTTCCAAATTTTCATCTTCTTTTTGCATCATTTTGAATACCTCATCTTTGTAATTGGTGGGCATACAATAGTCCAAGTATCTATCCAAAAATGTTTGTTTCATATCATTCCAAGTCCTAATAGATTGAGTGGCTAATCCCATGAACCATTTCAAAGCAGCTCCCTTCAATGTTGAAGGAAACAGTTTGAATTTTTTAGAGTCTTCCATATAGTCATAAGTTCGGCACACAACTTCAAACTCAAACAGAAATGTTTTAGGATCCTCACTTCGCAATCCATAAAAGTTAGGGAGGACATATGGTGAGATATTTTTCATTGTTGTATGAGTTTCCTCATCAACTATAGGGAATCCAAACAAGTTATCTCCTTCCCTATTTCTTCCATTATTATCTTCACCATTGTTGTCTCCATTGTTTCCTCCTCCTCTACCTCTACCTCCAAATCCATCTATTATTTCCTCTGCCATGATAGTTTCTTTAGAGTCCTTAAATTCCTCTAGTTCTTCTATCAAGGGAGGATGAGAGGGAGTCTCTTCCTTTTCTAAATTAGATTTAGTAGGTGGTATAGGAGAATCCTCTAATTCAGCTGCTCCTTGAATTCCAAAAATATTAAGGCTAGGGGTAGATGGTGGTGATTCTTGTCTATGCCTTGAAGAAGATGGAGTTGTAAAAATCGAACTCTTGGCTTTAGCTATAACCCTTCCCCTATAATCTCTTGCTCTATGCATGTCATTTTTTTTTTTATAGTTGGGCTAATAATTCTCTTTCTGATCTTCCAGATCACACTAGGTGCAATAAGAGAGCATACTTAAGAAATTACTGAACCAATAACTCTCTTTTCTGATTCTCCAGATCACACTAGGTGCCAGAGGAGAGCATACTTCAAGAAATTATCAAGTTTTCCCTTCTTTTGTTATTTTGTTTTTTTTTAAGAAATTGGCTACCTAGTTACACTTCCCCGGCAATGGAGCCAAAATGTTTGGTCAATTTAGTGTGTCCTAAATTTCTACATTTAATTTTTCAATCCAGGATTCGTAAGCTGACGAAGTGTGGTGCACTATATGTGCAAGATAACCTATCTCTTACTTTTTTGTCATTTTTGGATTTTTGTGAAATTCTAAAAGACAAGTATGGAGACAAATATTCAAGACAACAATGTCTTTTCTAATGATTTTCCAAACTTCAAAAGAATTTTAAAAACACACAATGACAAAATTAATTCTTCAAAGAAAATGAAATTGCATCACTACTCTAGTCAAACAAACAATGAACTACTGATCATGAAACTCATTATTCTTGCTGCTGTTCAAACACAAAAGAAATTATGCTGAAAGAAATCCAAAAGTTGCAACAAAGTAAATCTAAATCAAATTACATCAACTTATCTTCTGATCCCTCATCATTAGTCCAGCTATGATTTTCGGAGGTAACCATAAACAACTTGAGTAACTCGATATCTAACTTGCAGAAAGTAAACTAATATCAAACTGCACATTCATAATTCAATCCCTCACCATCAGTCCAGCTGTGGCTTTCGGAGGTAACTGAAGATGTCATGAGCAATTTAATATATCTAACTTGCAGAAAGTAAAATAATATCAAACTATACATTCATACTTCAATCCCTCACCATCAGTCCAGCTGTGGCTTTCGGAGGTAACTGAAAATGACATGAACAATTTGATATATCTAAATCTAACTACTGAAACAAATGTGCAAGATTGAAATAAACAAAGCAGTACTGAAATTAAACAGAAACTAAGAAAAGTAAATTAGCAGTAGAACAATATTAATTCCATGTCATTAGTCAAAAAGTTATGCAAATGCCCGGGCTGCCTATTTATAACCTGAAACAAGAACACTGATCAGTTAACAATAACATAAAACATGAAAGATTATGGATAGAAGCAAGATGTAAAGCATGAAAGATTATAAACAGTAATGAAGCATATATACCATGAAAGATGCAATGTATAAACATGTGAATGAATTATGGCACAATGAGCTTAAAGAAATAAAACAAGAACTATACAATAATGCACAAAACCTCAGCGTGTGCAGGGGGCCTCTACACCAGCCTTGGCAACAGACTTCAAGTACGAATTACGCTTGGAAACAGAGTCTTCTTATATATTAAAATGCAGTCATAACAGAAAGGTGATATTACGGCACAGTGGCAACGTAATTACATTATAGAGCTATCTGGAAGCTAATTGAGACTAACTAATATGCGTATGAAAACGCATTATTTATAACAAAAGAAATATAAATAATTCCCTAAAGTTTGTGCTGATGGAGAACACGTAAACCATTACGTCCAGAGATCTAGGATCATGGCCGCGTTGAGGAGTAAATCTATGCAGAGTGGATGTTGGATTCGGCTATGGAGCCATGTACAGGTGTTGATGTGTCTCCCGCAACTTAGAAACGGCCATATGAATCTTCACGTGACGAGAAACAGAGTCCTGTCACCATGGGACTCTACGGTTGACTTCCACTTGGCCACCTTTGACCGCAGCTTCCTTAAGTGAATTTGCTCGAGCCAATAGGACACGATCCATGTCCACATCATTTCTGACTTGCCCATGTGGCTCGTTTTTCCTGAGGACACCTGTAACATATACTTTCACAAAATGGCTGCGGAAAGTTGCAGCAGCTGCGGAAAGTGGCAAGATTCTGCAGCTAAATGAGAAAAAGTCTAAATCAAACAGCAGACACAAAATATAGTTAAAAACCATTTTAGATACTCTTTTGCAATTAATATACAATGATATTGACAACTGGGAAGGTTCAGGTGAATGAAAAAGGTCTAGGAGGATGTATAAAATCAATGCAGATTTGAGACTCAACAAGACCCATTCCCTTTAGTCCCACTACAAGGAAAGACCCTCTAGCAGAGGTTATAAAGGAGGTTTTTAGTGTTCTAAAATTGGCCAAACTTGTCAAAAAAACATCTGCTACAACATCTATTTATGGTTACGGAGGTTTTGGCAGAGCTTTTAATGAAAATTCAACACAACTAAAAAAAATGGGTGGTCGAAGGTTATTACAGATGATTTTTTCATCAGTGCGCTACTAAGGTTTCAACGCACCAGTGGGTGTAATATAGACTTTGGCCCCAGGGTGGTCGAATGTTCCTGCACCGGGCCGTCAAGGTATAAAAAAACATCGGGCGTAGTTTTGGTGATACAACGCATGGGGCCATACTAATTGGTTATGGGATTTGTGCGGTGCCCATAGGTCGTCTCAACACCCCAGTACATAGACTTATAGAAACGCACTAGTGCATCGTAACAGACAAACACACCGATATTTATAATTGGTATTGGTATTTGTGCAATTCCCATAGGTCGTACAAATTCATC
Source organism: Pinus albicaulis (assembly GCA_034641835.2). Classification (NCBI taxonomy): domain Eukaryota; kingdom Viridiplantae; phylum Streptophyta; class Pinopsida; order Pinales; family Pinaceae; genus Pinus; species Pinus albicaulis. The sequence goes on along the minus strand of CM076570.1, from coordinate 695,121,840 downwards.
GTGTAGTCTCACATAAAAGCACCGATGCGCAATATCGCACAAACGCACCAACATTTTTAATTGGTTTTGGTATTTTTGTGGTGCCCATAGGTCATAGAAACGCACTGTGCGCTTCAACATACAAAAGCACCGGTACACATTACCTGACATGCACCACTTTTTATTTTTTATTTTTTAGAAACATCGACCTCTGACAGTGCAATTATTATGATTTTTTTAAATTAATTATTCATCAAAATTTGACACATCTTATAACAATATTAATATTAATTAAATTTTTATTAATGCATTTTAATGTGATGTTTAGATTAATTTGTTATATCATATCATAATTATTGTGGTTTTTTAAAATTCATTATTCATCAAAATTCGACACATATATATCTTATAACAATTTTTATTAGTGCATTTGAGATCGATAATGGAGAACGAATAATTACAAGTAATGGAGAACAGTAGAATATATATATATATATATATATATATATATATATATATATATATATATATATATATATATATATATATATATATATAATACAGTCTTTTTCATACAAAATGGGACAATTATTGGTATCCCTTTGTCTTTGAATTGGGACACTATGTCCATTACATCAAACAAAATGTCTGATTTCACACGCATATTTCAAAAAATACAACACCTTGCTTTGATATCCAAACATAGTGATCATCATTCTTCACTTGAACTGCTGTCACTACTAGAGCTACTTCCATGACTTGGGTTATTTTTAGGAATGTCTTGTTCACAGTGTTGATTGTTTTCTTCTTCTTCACCTTCCATCTATAAACATAAAAATAAACTGAAATGAGTGTACATACATTGGTGACAATAATGAAAATTGCAATATTAAATCATATACATCAATGTAAATTGAAAATAAAAATGACGTACCATAGCTACAATTGACTCATAAAATACACACGTTATTTCAAAACCATGTACCATGCCATCTTTCAAAATTTCATTTGTTGGCGCAGTTCCATACTTTGTTTCTTGCAAGTTTTATACCCCATAACAAATCATATATTTAATATAAAATATTTTCTTGTTCTATTAATTATAGATGGAGCTAAGTAAAACAATATCGATAGATGCTTATAAATTCCACAATTGATTTTTGATATGCCAACATATACTCACAACCCATATTTAACACAGTTTCAATCAATTCATCTGATAGTTCTTCTTTGCATGTTAGCACATGTTTGAAGACATTCAATGATGATTTATGTAAAACAACTTAAAAAATACAAAAATGAAATCTAGTTAAGCTGTTATAAGGAAGTAACAATTACTCACAAACTTAGATATCAACCCTTTTCTTCCTTGTCGTCCTATTTTATGTGTTGAATGGGTTCCATTTTCTTTTCTTTTCTATAAGAAAATTCTTGAAAATTAATATTTAATGCTAAATTTTTTATTTATTGTACCTAATGATAAAAAAATTCAATGAGTAAATATTACATTTGAACCACGTTGTTGTTGAGATAGCTCCTCCTGCGATGCATTTTTGTCCATTTCTTTGACCATATCCTTGTACACCTTTTTGGACATTCCTACTAGCATATTTGTAATATCAACTCATTCATCTTTTGAGATTTTCATAATCTTCCTGAAAATGTAACATGAAAATAAAATATTTAATTTTATATTGATATATGAAAAGTAAATATAACAAAAGTGATATTTATAAATAATTCTAGATAAACATTTAAAGGAATATTACTTTTTCATTCCTTCTTTTTTGTTGTTGTATGTTTTTGCTATTAAAAGTTTGTCATGTCTCATTGACCAATTGTCTGGAAACTCTTCTTGTAGTTTAGATAAAATTTGGTTCTTGTAATCATTATATTGGTTTTTGTATTTTTACTAGAAAGAATGTCTATACATTCGTTCCACTAGATCCCTCAAAATTTTGTAAATTTTTTCCCCCTTTCGTTAACCTCCAGTACCACTCCAGATGAGCTAAGGAGCAATTCATTTTCATTTTCATGTTCTATTTTTTTTCTTTTCTTAGAACAACATTCGTTTTCTCAGTTGTTGGTCCCTGTAAAACATTAAATAAATGTGAATTAATAGACTGTTTGACATATGTTATCTAATAATTTTAAGTATATTATTAATGATAATTAAAAAAATAAACTCATATTGGATCGATAGTATTTTTTAATTAACCTCATTGATCCTTTTGAAAATTTTCCATCAAGATTTTACGTTCTTCTGGTCCTAGATCAAAAATAATCTTATCGAGCTTTGTCATTTTGTGGCTCTACATGAGACACAGTAAACAATACATATTAGTTAAATTTACATATAGTTCAAAAATAAAAAATTTTATAAAGAATTTACAAAGAACTTGCCTTCTTTCTTTTCTTGATGTGTTATCAGTATTTTTGTTGATCTCTTGTCAGTCATTTCTTTATCAATCTAAAACATATACCATATCATTCATTAATATATTTATAAATAAATTGTCAACTTTTTAGTTAAAAAATAAATTTCAAGAAACCGATGCACCTTTCATGATGTACGCAGCGATGTTGATGCATGAGGGCATTAGAAATGCACCGCAAAAATAGTATAATAGAACATACGATGCGTGGGGGTATTATAAATGCACCTCACAAACAGTGTAGTAGACCGTACGACGCTATCCTCGTAACATGGAGCATCGGTGCCCTATTTCAGATGTGATGCACTGATTTAACAATTTGTTTTCAATTTTTTTATTACGCAGTACTTGCACAGTGTGCTATATAATACAACGCACCGGTGCACTAGGTTACGCAGGGCGCACCGATAAAAAAAAAATCCATTTTTTCCAAAAATTCACGCAAGGGCCGAATGGATTAGTATCCGACTATGCAATTTATCTCGTGGGTTGGATGTCAAACTAAAATGAATAGCCGTAATTCTGAAATCATAGAAATAGGGAGAAGAAAGGGTAGAAATAAAAAAAATGAAGGGTTTAGGGTAAAAATGGATAAAACTGCAGAAAAGGTAAAAAAACTGCAAAAAAAAAGAAGTAAAAATAATAATCAAATTTAATCACGAGATGGTTTGAAATTCTATGATAAAGGGTTTGAATCATTAGAGGTTTGGTTTCTGATTTTTTGAATACTTCTGTTCGAACGTCTTTCGCTGCTCCACAATGCTCTCATGCTCTCTTGCTCTAGGTATGTATCTTGCAAATCTCTAGCTGAAAATTTTAGCAAAAATAGTGAAATAATGAAAAGTGTTTAGTATTAAAAGAATTATTTTATGAAACTAGATTTTCAAAAATATTTTTCCGCCCATTTTTCAATTTGCCGCTTTTTCTTTTCACTTGAATAAAATAGAGTTGTGTTTTTTTATTTGCGTTTATGCGTCACCGATGCGTCACATAATAGCACCACACTGGTGTGTCTATTTGTAACACTGGCACTAGTGCGCAGTAACTAAAATGCACTAATGCAGTTATATGTACAGTAGCATTGATTTGTGGTTAAGGCACCGAAATTAATTTTAGGTGTGTACACCAAAATTTACTACACCGAGCGGTTTCTGTTTTGGTGCGGCATTTTATGAACCACCGGCACGGAAGATTTGTGAAGCAACAGTGCTCTATAGTAATATGACACACTGGGCAGGTGTGTATGGCTTGCATGATGTCCAGTGTGCCAATGTTTTGTGTGCACCGGTGCTTTCTCTTCTAGAGCACACCAGTGATTGAGAGCTCTGGAGCATTGAGAAAAGTGAAAAATATGGTTTTTTGGCCGTAATTTTTTTTTTTATTTAACCGTGTTTTGGTGTGTTTGGTTTATAGGGGCACCGGTGCTGTTTCTTATGATTTCCCCAGTTAGTTTCTATTTTGGCACGGTGCTTTATAATGCACTAGTGCGGTTTCTTAATACTGCATCGGGAGATTCCTGTTTTGGCGTGGTGTTTTATGATGCACCGACACGGAAGAGTTGTGAAGCACCGGTGTTGTACAGTAATACAATGCATCGGGTGGGTGTTTACAGAGCGCATGGTGTCTGGTGTGCCAATTTTTTGTGCACACCGGTGCTTTCTCTTGTAGAGAGAACCAGTGCTATTTTGGATGATAAGTGCACCAAGCATAAGACATTTGCAAAACCCTCCGCCCGCCAAGCTCCTCTAGTAACCTCCGCTAGAAACGAATGTATGGGGTATTTTTATAAGTGGTTCCTCAAAAACATTCGCTAGAGGGTATTTACCTTGTAGTCTCCAGAATAGCAAAAAATGGTACCTTAGCCTCCTTTTTCATCCAATTTGGTCAAAAAATGGAGAAGTCATTACATCTCCTAGTTCTCCCACTATTCGCTCCCCAAATTGCACAAAATTTAGGCCAGTTCGATAGATCCGCTCAGACTTTGGAAAATTGTCCTACAGTTTTTCTGACCGACGATGAAAATTGTGGGATAGTTAATTTTTATAATGATGGATTTAAACTGGATTAGAGCTAAGAAACATGCCTTACTGCTAATTAAGACAATATTAATGTTGAAATGACGCATTTTTCATAACACTAGGTTAATGTTAATTAAACTTGGATTAAGGTTAATAATTGCACTTAAGGGATAGTGCCTCCTACTCTGTCGGTGGTCTGAAGTCATGGTCCCATGTTTTGTGGGCTGACCCCCTCTCCCCCCATTGGTGCAAAGTATAAAATTTAAATAGACTTGGAGATGTAATAGGGTAAGAAATAATCTGTAGACGAGATGGTAGAGTGACATATTAGTTGGGAAGAGGTCTCATGTTTGACCCCCACACGGTCCCTATGGTCCATAAAAAAAGTTTTACACTGCCATGAGGGGGACACGTGGCAGCCCCAGGTTGAGACATGTGCCTCCTCCTCATTGGCCTAAACACAAGCAATGAAAACCTACCAACTTGCACCAAGACGCACCAACCAAAACCTACCACTTGGCAGTCATACATTCACCAAAGAAAATGGTTGACTAACATGTTGACCTACCCAATCAACATGCCATGTCAGTAGCACAGACTACTAACTAGGCTCCCTATCTACACTTTTTTTTTAAATCAAATTTGCATGTTTAAGAAAATGGAAAGAACTTAATTTTGAAGCCATTCAGAGTCCATTTCGCGCAGAATGAGTTGTGACAGATTCAAAATGATGAACACTACGCGGTTGTTTAGGTTTCATGTCATTTTGAGAACTTTTATTTTTGAGTGAGAATTTGATCACCTGATCACGCCTCCCCACAAGGAACTTTTTCACTCCAAAATTTTACTTACCTAGTTAATATAAAGAGACTAGAACTCAAATACCCACAAAAATCAATCCAAATTACAAAATTTTCAATTGGTTCCCTTCAAGCCCCAATCAAGGCACTTTAGTTATCAGACTCAATAAGACCTGTTGTCCTATTAATAATCGAGCCGACATTCTTATCGTTGTTGCAGGAATAAAAATAATTTTGAGTGGAATTTAAACATGCTCTTTACCCTCATATTTTCGTGGCTTAAAAAAAACTCATCCCTGAAGTTAAATTGTTGAAGACAAACTTGACTCCATCTTGGAAATCATAAATAACATAAATTTTCTTTAACTTCTTCAAGCTAAATTTGTACATGAGTAGTACACTGCTGCAAAAATGTTTCATGATATGCTTCGCCTTGTCTACAAAACGTAGTCATCTTAACCAAAACACTCTATTCACACAAGTTTCAAATTTAATATTTTTATAGCTGAACATATTACAAACTTGTAGAAAACTTGAACGACAATTTTATACATTCAAAAAAGTCCTTGAACATGTGCACTATAACAAGCCAATACATACATGAATGAAAAACATCTACTTGTTGAACGTAGTGATAATAAATGTTCACTTTAAAAAAGTACCTAAACAGGTAATGAAAACAAGTATTTACAAAATTTACAAAAAAAACATTACTATAAGTCTACCCAATCGTGCCTCTCTTAGGCTTGTGGGTTCTCTTCTTGCACCATCTTGTCTTGAAGGTTGCTCGGGATTTCGGTGAGTCCTCTTGGCAACCTTTTTTTCCCTTTCATCATGTTACATAATCTCTTTAGCTTTCTCCAAATTTAAGCTTAATATGTAACATCAAACATCGTTTAGTGTCATGTCCATGCACTTTTGAATGAGCACAAAAAATATTCTTGTTCATAGACATAGAAGTTTTTTCATGCGAAAGAAAGTCATTAGGTTTGATGCCCAAAATTCGGTTCATTCGTTTAACCATTAGCATGCGGTGCTCACACATAACCATGCAATGGTCAAAAAAATCACAAAATGTACAAGGGTATTGATTCCATAACTATTAAGAATAACCATGCCTTGAAAAACAATCTTGAGAGTTATACTTGTATTTGGAGTTGCAACTTTGAAGGTTGTCACAAGGTGGTGACATATCTTTCTCGTATGCTTGATGCACCTTAAGCTATTTAGAGCACTCTCCATACTCTTTCTGATCATATCCCAATCTCATATATTTATGTATTTACTCTAACAAAATCGGATTGGTAATGCCTTCGCCATTTATGATGAGGCCTCCACCTTCATAGCCCATCTTGGAGAGAAACTTCATACCTATGCCTTTGGTATGTTGATCAAATGCAGAAAAAGAGGTTTTATGAACATATATGGAATGAGTGCTACTGGAAATGATAATTACCTTGTTATATTTTCTATTAATATTCTTAGCTTCTGATGCTGAGATGACCAACTTGTAGATGACTCTAGCCACCCCCTTTTATCCACTAGCATATGGTGTGCTTCTTGAAGATGCTTGCAAAATTGACATGCATCATTTTCCACATATGTTCCAAATCCATTATTGGAACCATGACTACATACCAACTTCATCCTGGAGGTTTTACGTTTTGGTGGAGGATTTGAACTTTATACAACTTTCTCATCAAGCACTTGCTACAATACAAAGAGCATGTGCCTCTTCTCCTCTTTAGCAATTTCCAACATCCTTCTTAACTCCATGTTCTCCATTCAAAGAGCCAAATTTCTCTTTTCAAGCTCTTGGAGACTCTTTTTTCTACTAATCTTACAACTTGGTCAATTGTAGCTCTAATACCACATGATCTGAATTTGTAGGAGGTGCTCTCTTTCCTCTTCCTCAGAATCACATAAAACTAAATTAGGACAATGTCGACTCTTTGCAAGCTTGAAATTGGGTCTTCAAAAACATCATGTTTTTTTAATGTATATTCAACATGAATTCATCTTCATATGAAACTAAACATAATGAAAATAACACACATAATCCATGTAGGCATAAAGAAGAGCAAGAAAAAATGTTTGATGATGGAGTTCACCCCTCCTCGGCTACATCTTTGGGCCTATCAACATGGCTACACCACTCATATAAATTCAGTATCAATAAAGTACATGAAATTTTGTTGCATATAAAATGTGGCTATTACCCCTACAAGGTAATGTTCTCTTACAAAGAATTATCACAACAACAAAAAATCAGAACATCTCCTACAAAGATGACATACTTCCAATGAAATGACTCAAAAACATCATGTGCATCCTTCAATTCCACATTGAAGCACATAATGAAAACTTCGTGACAAAAGAAGCTAAACTTGAGTTGAACCCCATTGGTTACAACTGCAAGAAATAAATTTTGAAGGTGAGGGAAACCCCTACAAGGTCTTCTTCATGATGAAAACCCTCAAGAACTGCTACCAAACCCTGCTTGATCCATATAACCCTTAGGCTTAAAATTGCAAAAAAACCTATCTATAGTTCTTAATGGATTCTAAGACCTATTCCATTGAGTATGGTACCTTAGCCTCTTTTTGCATTAAATTTGGTCAAAAACTAGAGAAGTTATGACATCAACTAGTTCTCCCACTATGCGCTCCACAAATTGCAAAAATTCTGGGTCGGCCCTACAAATATGCCCGAAATTTGGAAAACTGTCCTACAATTTCACCAACCGGTGGTGTAAATTGTGGGACAGAAAATTTTTCTAATGATGACTTTAAATTGTATTAGCACTAACAAACCTGGCTTACCACAAATTAACTTGAGATTAATGTTGTAATGGCACATTGTTCATAACACCATTTTAACGTTAATTAAAACTAGATTAAGTTTTAACAATCGTGCTTAAGGGATAACGCTTACTGCTCCACCGATGGTTCAAAGTCTTGGTCACATGTTTTTGGGGCTGGCCCCCTCTCCCCCTATTGGCACACTGTATACAATTTAAATAGATGTGGACATGTAATAGGGTAAGAAATAATGCGTAGACGAGCTGGTAGCGAAACATGTTAGTTGGGTGGAGGTCTCATGTTTGACCCCAACCTAGTCCCTCCAGTCCATAACCAAATTTTTACACTGCCATGAGGGGGACACATGGCAACCCCAGGCTGAGCCACGTGCCCTCATTGGCCTAAATACAACCAATGACAACCTACCAACTTGCACCAAGATGCACCAACCAACACCTACCACTTGATAGTCATATATTCATTGGAGAAAATGGTTGACTTGCCGAGTCAGCATGCCATGTTAGAGGTACAGACTGCTGACTGGGCTCCCCGTCTACGACTGGGCTCCCCGTCTACAATTTTTTTTACAAAATTTGCTTGTTTAGGAAAACGAGCAGAACTCGTTTCTGATGCCACACAGAGTCTATTTCATGAAAAACGAGTTGCACTAAATTCAGAACAATGAACACTATGTGTTCGTTCAGGTTTCATGCCATTCAGAGAACTTTGGTTTTTGAGTGAAAATTTGATCACCTAATCAATGTTGTTGTACTCTAATATCTTTTGGCTATGTGGTTATTACCCTACAACGTAATCTTCTCCTACAGAGAACTCTCACAACAGCAAAAACTCAAAAAATTTCCTACAAAGATGACATACTTCCACTAAAATGAGTCAAAAACATCATGTGCATCTTTCAATTCCACATTGAAGCACATAATGAAAAATTCATGATGAAAGAAGTTAAACATGAGTTGAACCCTGCTGGTTACAACTTCTTTAAATGAAGTATTAACATGAGGAAAACCCCTACAAGGTATTTTTCATGTTCAACACCCTTAGGAACTGCGCCCAAACCCTACTTGATCCATACACCCCTTAGGCTTCAACCTGAAGAAAAAAAAAACTATCTAAAGTGCTCTATGTATTCTGAGACCTATTCCATTGAGTCCATAATAGTAAAAAATGGTACCTTAGCCTCTTTTTGCATCCAATTTGGTTGAAAAATGGAGAATTTATGACATCTCCTAGTTCTCCCACTATTCGCTCTACAAATTGCACAATATCCAAGTCAGTTCTACAAATCTGCCAGAAATTTAGAAAATTTTCCTAGAATTTTTCCAATCGGCAATGCAAATTGTGGGATAGTTAATTTTTCTAATGACAGGTTTAAATTTAATTAGCGCTAACAAGCCTGGTTTACTGCTAATTAAGTCGATATTAATGTTGTAATGGCGCGATGTTCATAACACCAACTTAACGTTAATTAAAACTAGATTAAGGTTTAATAATTGTGCTTAAGGGATAACACATCATGCTCCGTCGGTGATCTAAAGTCATGGTCACATATTTTTGGGGTTGGCCCCCTCTCCCATCATTGGCACACTATATAAAATTTAAATAGACGTGGAGATGTAATAGGGTAAGAACTAATGTGTAGATGAGTTGGTAGTGCAGCATATTAGTTGGGTGGAGGTCTCATATTCGACCCCCACCCAGTCCCTCTGGTTCGTAACCAAAGTTTTACACTACCACGAGGGGGACATGTGGTAGCCCCATGCTGAGCCACGTTACTCCTCCTCATTATGCTAAACACAACCAATGAAAACCTGCCAACTTGCATCAAGATGCACCAGCAAACACCTACCACTTGGTAGTCATACATTCACCAGAGAAAATGGTTGACCAACCTATTGAACTACCCAGTCAGCATGCCATGTTAGTAGTACGGGCTGTTGACTGGGCTCCCTTTGTGCACTTTTTTTATTATCAAATTTGCATGTTTAGGAAAACAAACAAAACTCATTTATGAAAACATACAGTTTCCATTTCACGTGAAACGCATTGTGTCTGATTAATAATGATGAACACTATGCGGTCGTTCAAGTTTCGTGTCATTCCAAGAAATTTTATTTTTGAGTGAAAATTTGATCACCTGATCACACCTCCCCACTAAGAATTTTTTGACTCCAAAATTTTACTTCCCTAGTCAATATAAAGAGCCTTGAACTCAAAATACCCATAAAAATCAATCCAAATTACAAAATTTTCAATTGGTGTCCTCCAATCCCCAACCAAGGCACTTCACTTATCATCCTCATGAAGACCTACTGTCCTATCAAGAATCAAGCAAACATTATTATCATTGTTTCAGGAATAAAATTACTGTTGAGTGGAATATGAAAATGTTCTTCACCCTCATCTGTGCACGGCTTAAAAACACTTCATCCTTGAAGTTAAATTGTGGAAGACAAACCTGACTTCATCTTGGAAATCAGAAACAACATAAATTTTCTTTAACATCTTCAAGATAAATTTGTGCATGAGTAGTACATTCCTGCAAAAAATATCATGATATGCTTGGCCCTTTGTACAAAACATAATCATCTTAACCACAACACTCTATTCACACAAGTTTGAAATCGAATACTTATATAGGTGAACATATGAAAAAACTTCTAAACAACTTGAACGACAATTTTGTACATTCACAAATGTCCTTGCACATGTGGAATATAAAAAACCAATACATACATGAATTAAAAACATCTACTTGTTGAAAATAGTGAAAATAATTGTTCACTTGAAATAAGTACCTAGACAAGTAATCAAAAAAAGTATTTACACAATTTACAAAAAAAACTTTACAATAAGTCTACCCAATTGTGCCTCTCTTAGGCTTGTGGGTTCTCTTCTTGCACCATCTTGTCTTGAAGGTTGCTCAGGATTTCTATGATTCCTCTTGGAAACCTTATGTTTCCCTTGCATCGTGTTTCATAATCTCTTCACCTTTATTTAAATGAATCTTCAGATGTAACATCCAACATTTTTTAGTGTCATGTCCATGCACTTTGCAACAAGCACAAAAAAACTTCTTCTTTTTTGTACACAGAATTTTTTTCATGTGAAATAAAGTCATTATGTTTAATGCCAAAAATTTGGTTCATTCGTTTAACCATTATCATGCGTTGCTCACACACAACCACACAATGATCAAAAGAATCAAAAAATGTACAAGGGTATTGATTCCATAAGTATTCAAAATCACCATGCCTTGAAAAACACTCTTGAGAGTTGTACTTGTCTTTGGAGTTGCAGCTTCGACGGTTGTCCCAAGGTGGTGACATCTCCTTCTCATATGCTTGATGTGCCTTAATCCATATAGAGAGCTCTTCGTACTCTTTGCAACCATATCCCAATCCCATATATTTTTGTCTTTCCTCTACCAACATTTGATTGGTAATGCCTTGGCCATTTATGTCTAGGTCTCCACCTTCATAGCCCATCTTGGAGAGAAACTTCATACCTATGCCTTTGGTATGTTGCTCGAATGCTGTAAAAGTGTTTTTACGCACATATATGGAAGGACTGGTACTAAAAATTCTAATTAACTCCTTATATTTTCTATTAATCTTCTCAGCCTCTGATAATGATGATGATGGCCAACTTGTAGATGACTCTAGCCACCCCCTTTTATCCACTAGAATGTGGTGTGCTTATTGAATATGCTTGCCAAATTGACATGTGTCATTTTCCACATATGGTACAAATCCACTATTTGAACCATGACAAAATACCAGCTTCATCTTGGATGTTTCTCTTGTTGGTGCAGGACTTCAACTTTCTCCAACTTTCTCATCAAGCACTTGCTGCAATACAAAGCACATGTGCTTCTTCTCCTCTTCAGCAGTTTCCAACATCCTTCTCAACTCTATGTTATCCATTCAAAGAGCCAAATTTTTCTCCTTAAGCTCTTGGAGACTCCTTATGCTACCCATCTCGAAACTTGGTCAGTTGTAGCTCTAATACCACATGATCTGAATTTGTAGGAGGTGTTCTCTTTCCTATTCCTCTAAATCACAAAAAACTAAACTTAGGACCATGTCGACACTTTTCAAGCATGAAATTGGGTCTTCAAAAACATGTTTGTTTAATGTATATTAAACATGAATTACCCTTCATATTCAATTGAAAATAATAAACATAACACACATAATCCATGTAGCCATAAATAAGAGCAAGACAAAATGTTTGATGATGGAGTTCACCCCTCCTGGGCTACATCTATGGGCTTGTCAACATGACTAGACTAGTCATATAAATGTAATATCAATAAAGCAAATAAAATTTTGTTGCAAATAAAATGTGGCTATTACCCCTACAAGGTGATGTTCTCCTACAGAGAACTCTCACAACAAAAAAATATCAAAACAACTCCGACAAAGATGACATACTTCCACTCAAATGAGTCAAAAATATCATGTGCATCCGTCAATTCCACATTGAAGCACATAATGAAAAATTAATGATAAAAGAAGTTAAACCTGAGTTGAACCCTGTTGGTTACAATTGTTGTAAATGAATTATGAAGATGAGGAAAACCCCTACAAGGTCTTCTTCATGCTAAACACCCTCAGGAACTGCTTCGAAACCCTGCTTGATCCATACATCCCTTAGGCTTAAACCTATAAAAAAACTATCTATAGTGATCTAAGGATTCTTAGACCTATTCCATTGAGTCTAGAATAGTAAAAAATGGTACCTTAGCCTCTTTTTGCATCTAATTTGGTCGAAAACTAGAGAAGTTATGACATCTACTAGTTCTTCCTCTATTCACTCCACAAATTGCACAAAATCCGGGCTGGCCCTACAAATCTACCCAAAATTTAGCAAAATGTCCTACAATTTCACTGATCGGCGGTGCAAATTGTGGGACAATTAATTTTTCTAATGATGGCTTTAAACCAGATTAGCACTAAAAAACCTATCTTATCGCTAATTAAGCCGATATTAATGTTGTAGTGGCGCAATTTTCATAAAACTAGTTTAACTTTAATTAACCCTGGATTAGGGTTTAATAATCACGATTAAGGGATAGCATCTCCTGCTTCGTCAGTGGTTCGAAGTCGTGCTCACATGTTTTTGGAGTTGGCCCCAAGGGGATACCCCCCTGTCCCTCCATCGGTGCACTGTATAAAATTTAAATAGACGTGGAGATGTAATAGGGTCAGAACTAATGCATAGACGAGTTGGTAGCATGACATGTTAGCGGGGTGAAGGTCTCATGTTCGACCCCCGCCTGGTCCCTCCGATCCATAACCAATTTTTTTCATTGCCACGAGGGGGACACATGGCAGCCCCAGGCTGAGTCACATGCCTCCTCCTCATTGACATAAACACAACCAATGACAACATGCCAACTTGCACCAAGATGCACCAACCAACACCTGCCACTTGGTAGTCATACATTCGTCAGAGCAAATTGTTGACATGTCCAGTCAGCAAGCCATGTTAGTAGTACAGACTACTGACTGGACTCCCTGACTGCAATTTATTTTACCAAATTTTCTTATTTAAGAAAAGGGACAGAAGTCATTTCTGAGGCCATACGAAGTCCATTTCACATGAAACGAGCTGGACTAAATTCAGAATGATCAACACTATGCGATCATTCAGGTTTCATGTCATTCTGAGAACTTTGATTTTTGAGTCAAAATTTGATCACCTCATCAATGTTGTTTTACTCTGATATCTTCAAGATGTTTTTTTTTTATCTATAGTCCACCTCATATGCCCATGTTGGTAGTTCCATGATTTTCTTTAATCTTAGATCGTCATAATTTTTTCTCATACCCTAAGACAAAACATTTCACGTAAATCCATGTGATCTTCAGTATTTGCCTTTACTTAAAATCCCCAAGTGTTTATCAACCCTAAAGTAAACACTTAGTAATGCTCCATGTGATCTTCAATCAACTCCATCTTGAAAACCAAACGTCTAGGTAGTTTCTTAGTCATTCATGCACATATAATTATCAAAGCCCATTTATGAGGTGTTCTTAATATCTCCTTGTCGTTACACCACCGTGGCAACAAAATAGTGCATGGTTTAATTTAGAGAATAAAGAGTATCTATTCAATCTACGAGAGATATATATTTAGAAATATAATTCAAGGTTTTTCAGATATGTTTATTTCATTAGGGATAAGAGCACACTCTCCAACAACTTCTTAGTGGTGCTCACAATTGTGTTCCCAATCCTCCCCCAAGGTTACATTAGCTATTATCGTCACATTAGCCCTAGGGTGCTTCAACATCTCAGTAAGTTCTCAATGAACATAGTCTCCAATGGTTTTATCATCCCTAGGAATAGAACAAAAACTATGTGATTCTTAGCTAGCAAGACCTATGGGTTTTCTCAACCTGGCTATAGTTAGAGCATTCGTACTCCACCAAGCTCTCATCCAACCTCAACATGACGCTTAGTGGCATGGATGCCCAATTTTGTAATCAAGGATTTTGGTTAGTAATCCATGTACCTATTGACACCACCATCGACATTTATTTTTCATATATATCATACAACATGTATACATAAAATTCATGTTTGTGTGATAATACAATAATTAAAAACAAGAATTCCCACTTGCTCAATCGATTCTTCACACAACTTGTAATCTCATTGAGCATTAATTCTATGTTATCCCAAACATGCCATATATGTGTGTGTGTGTGTGTGTGGATATAATCATCAAATATTATGATTCTAACCAATCATCCTTCCACAATAATGATTCTTGACAACCACCTTTCAAATACAATGACATTACATACCTTCATTTAATCATCAACGTGTTTATGAACATAGAAAATATCCACATATCTCAAATACAATCAAGGTCAAGAGAACCTATTGTATCCATGCAAGGAATGCTTCCATCTAGAAGAACATTTTTTCCAACTTAGCCCAAAATAACTCTTCACACAAATTCCTTCCCTTTTATATTTTACCCTACTATCATCAACACCATCAAATGATATTATTTTTTTGCAATATTCAAAAACTCATATGACTTGTGTTTCTTGTTTTTTTCTATTCACATATGATCAATTTTTTCCATACATATATTTCCTTTATTCATCCTTATTTGCATACTAAGGATAAATGCTCAAATGTATTCCAACAATGGCTTTTTTCTTACCCATATGACACACTCCATCCTTTTCCATTTTTCACAGACCTTTATTTACATGCAGGGCCTCATTTGGGCCAAAATTTCTTTGGATCCCACTCAGATCTTACATAAATATCCATGGTTTTCCTAACACCCAATATATTTTCCCAAGGCCCCAAAGAATGAAATTCGAAAGGAAACATAAAAAATAAATGAGGGATAAAATAAAAGTAAAAATATATTCATGACAACAATCATAAAACTACAACCCGGATGCAGGTGGTTAAAGCGATAAAGGGGATGCATCATCAGACAGACGACAATCTGGCGAGACGACGGCCACGAGGACCTGCAAGTGTCCTTCGGCACCTGAACAAAGGAATGAAGCATTTAAGGCATTTATCGCCCGACGCGGTTCACAATTCAATCAATGGAGAACGAGATATCTCCACACATTGTAAACAGGACATGGTGATTACTCCATTAATTGAGGGGTTAATGAAGATGGTTGGCAGCAGATTTGGGGTTTTAGTTCACAGGATGGCGGACGAGCAACCCATAAGCAGTTTTCCCAGGCCTATTTCGGTGTATTTCTCGCCCATTGTTCGGCTCTCCTCCGAGCGCACAGTCACCGGCAAGCATACCAGGCTTCATGGATGCATAGACTCAGCGACAATCTTCATATATCAATTGCAGGGAATTGTATGCGAGAGTCAAGGAATTGGTTTGAGCAGTTGTCCAGAGCTTCAGTCCCACTTCCGCTCTCACAATTGGCCAACGTCTCTCTCGGGTTACAGCACTCTTCCAGATCTCCAGCTTCGAATGAAAGAATGCCTCATCTCAGGCACAGGATGAGATGCAGACGAGGCTCTTCCCGGAGGCTGATAAGGCGCTCCTCCCCGTCCTCCAGCACCTCTGCTGCGGACTCTCATGCCTCTGAAAGAACTTCCCGAGCTGCACGAGGTCATATCCTTCGTTCTGGGCAACGGTATCCCACTCCCCCGTATGCTCCAGCCCATTCTCAAATGAGGCACTTCTCCTTCCTAAGTGCACTCAACTGCCCTCGAATTACCGCCTCTGTTACCATTGTTTTCCGTGAGTTCCCTCAAGATGAGGCTCCCACTTCAGGAAGGCGGGCTGGAAATATTGGGGATATGACTGATATAAGGCAGAATGCTGACGAAGTGCATGAGCAGGACATGGACATAACCCAGGAAGACGCTAGTCAAGGCAATGAAATGAATATTGATATTGAGCTGAAGCAGCATGAGCAGCAAACTGATACTCAGGACCCTGAAACTGATAATGCGCAGCACCAACCTCATCCGGGAGAAGGAAAGCACACCCCAGCTGCTGAGAAAATCATTCACTCCACAAAGGACCTGTATAATACTGATGGCGAACCAGATGATTTATCGTGCAGGGTCGTGGAAGAGGAACCGGACGAGTAGCGCCTCCACTGTTCTTGGTTTTTGCTATGGCACTGTCTACTTTTTGAAAAATGTTTATGTTTGTCTTTCTGGTTTTGGTCAAGTCTCATAGGCTTTTTTCTAGAAAAAGATGCTTCCCCTGCGTGGGATTTTTTTGCTGGAAAACCTTATGCACTGGTTTCCCTCTCAGAGGGCAGTGCTCAACTATGAATTTTTGCTTAACAGGCCTCAACCTCAGGCCTGGTCCTGGATAATTCCTGATGTAAATATTTTTGTTTTTTGTTGATTAATAGATTAAGCTTATTTAGAAAAAAAAACAATCATAAAACTACAAAACAAATTAGCATGTCCATGCATACAGTCAAAAATAAAACAAAAAGTAAAATACATTCAATCATGAAAATTTGTATGAAACACACAACATTCAAAACTAATCCATTCCCCATGGACCTAGTATTCATGTTGTCCTCTGCCATCATAAGAATTACATGCATACATTCAAGGGCAACATGAGTGATTCCATAGTTTTTATGGCGCTTCAAAATGTCCATTTCCCCCCACATTAGTCCATGGTGGGTCACTTTCAATTCATATTACAGGTATAAACAAAAATCCAAAGCTGTGAGGGGATGCTCCCTCCCTTCCTCTACCCTTTTTAAATGTTTCATGTGCTTATGACTCACATGAACACTCCTTCCTTTGAAGTCTATTCGAGTTGTCATTTTTCAAATTCTCTTCCCCACATAACCAACATGATATTTGATTTCTTTCATATTAAACCTTACGAGGCCTCGTTTTGGCCTTGTCAGCATGACTTTCCTCTTTCGAGGATAAGACCTGTAATGTCAACTCCTGCATGCATTTTTACATCCTTGAGTTTCATATAGCTAGCCCTTGCTGCTTCTTGGAAATTTTCTTGGTTTCTTATTTATATCTCCTCAAATCTTCCTTTAAGTTCTATAAGTTCCTCACTGTTTTAGGGGAGTTTCCCCTTTTCTATCCATGTTGAATTCCATTGGAAATGCCTTTCCTTTTGCTACCATTGAGTATTTGTATGTTCTATCACACTCCCACTTAGTTTTTAGTTTAAATTAAAATCAACGATTTCACTCGTTAGCTCATCATGCTAGTGTCAAGCATGTTAAACTATAGGCATACACAAATCTCAAATTGCCATCGATAAAATTTCTCTAAAGACGAAACATAAACAATATATTCTATACCTCAACGTAATTTAAAAAGTCGAAATTTTTACAAGCATGTGTATATCAATAATTTTTTAAATACCATAGTATAATTATTACAAGTTTTAGGAATCAACATTACTCAATTTTAAAATTAACATATTTACTAATAACTGCATCATTAATTAAATTCAACCTCTTTAGCAGGGCTAGAAATAGTGAGATCTACACTTTTAAAGGATTAGTTAGAAGACAATCTAACACTTCAACATCTATCATTTTTACTTCTCACGGTTATGAAATCATCATCTAAATGTATGAAATATAGTATCCAAACAACACAAAACCATCACACCCAGTGCTACAAAAAATACCCACATTCGAGTAAATATTAACTTAAACGTGGTCTCCTAAGGAAAAATAATAAATAAGACTGATGAATTTTGGATGGAAAAGAAGAAAACTACTATTTTGAATTGTATTTTTAGCTTATCTCCTTATAGGATTACTTAAGTTTCAAGTGTAAACACTCATTGGGTGCAAATTAAATTCCACGTCTAACAAGTACCCATTATGCATGCTTTTGAGATGACCCATGTTAGGATATTCCGACACATAGGAAGTAATTAAGTATAACTTAGTCTAGCGTAGAGTTAGGTAAAGTGTGTTTCTTTACTATGTACATTTGTAACTTATAATCTAATGGTCACAATATGTAGTGATCCAACGATTCACTCTCTCCTCGGTATTACTGACACTTGATCTATGGCTTAACACCAAATTGGTCCATGATCTCTATTTAAAGAGCATGGAGGGTCATTTATTTGGTAACCATTTAAGAGAGAAGCCTATGTAATTTTTCTTTCTTTATATTAATAAATTGCAAGTGGCTGCGTTGGCTCAAGCCGTGGATTGATTCCCTCTTCGAGGGTTTTAACCACATCAAATAATGGTGTATTTATTTGTGATCTGTTTGTGACCGGTGAACATTTTTTTTAATCTAAGGAAATTACCCTCTAAATTTCTACATGGTATAAGAGCCATTTTGAGGGCTGCATCCATTGTTGATCAAAATCTGAAGCCTGTTTCACTGCATGCGACTATCATTTTCAAGATCTACCATTTTTTACCATTTTCAGGAGCATATGTTATAGTGAGGAACCCCTTTCGTTTCATGCAAAAAGATTTCCGGTTGCCCAAGTTATGTCATTTTAGATCTGGTGGTATAAAGTATTTTTTTGCAGATATATTTATTAATCCTCATGTTGATTTCTGTTCCCTCTACCCATTTCAGTTTATAGTTTTATTTATTGCTGGATATATACCCCCTTCTCTCTGTATGCTATTTTCTCTACGTTGTGTGCGATCTCGGCAAATCAAAAATAGGAAGACGAGTTTTTTTCTGCTACTTATGCTCTTTCGACGTGTCTTTGTGTGATCTTGGGAAATCAGAAAGAGCGAAAAAAATATAGTTGCGAGTAAGACAAACCAGAAATCTAACGTTATGCCATAAGGCTTTTATTTTTATTTTATTTTTGTGCATGAATTTTGTGTCTTTTTAGGAAAAAGTACGCACATCGAAGAGCAAAAAACAAACCCTTCCTCCTTTCAAACAATTACAAAATCCTTTTACTAGCTCACTTGGTGTAAAGTTACTTTCTCAGAATAAAGTCTTGGGTTCAAGTCTCTTTCTCAAGCTTCTTTTTCTAAAGAGATTTTTTTTAAGTTAATTTTTCTGAAAAATCATTTTGGCAAGTTGTTGGTTTAAAAAAAAAAGGTTTTTTAATTTAAAAAGCATGTGCAAAAGTAACATTGTAAACGTTTTTTTTTAAGTGGGCTTATTGTTTTATGTTTGGAATATGGGGGGGTATTTTTCTTTTTAATTACATCTTCATCATAATCTTTCAACCTCTCATGTAACAATTCAACATCTACTACAACTTTGTTTCAAAAAGGCATAAATTCTTCATTCAGAAGTCGTTTTCAAAGATGTTTTTTTTTAACCGGCCTAATTTTTTCAGATATTTCCACCAGAGAAGTTTGTTTCATCCCTTTCTTCTTTGTTTAAAAATAATGGAAAGGGAATTCCTAGTTACTCTTAACAACGCCAATTATTTCCAATGAATATCCTACATGGTAGACTTAGAAGTAAAGGGCTTTATAGAATAGCCACAGGAAAAGAAACTAAACCTAAAGATGGAGATAAATCCACTAAATGGGAAAATAAACAGGATAAAACACGAGGGTTGATAGGAATGTCCATTTCTCAAGATCCTAGATTTCATATCCAAGACATTGACTCGCCTGATGAAGCTATGAAAAAGCTAAATATTGTTTTTGGCATTAAAAATTAAATTGGAGCCCAGTAGCTTGAAAACAAGTTTCTTTGGACCCCAATAATTTCTCCTTCATTGAATTTTTTTGGTCCAAATTCAAGACCCTTAGAATTCTTTTAGAAGGCTGTAAGGTCAAAAAGGAAGATGGTAGCCTTATCTATTCCATTCTTGCTAATCTTAGCCGTGCATACTCTGTATTTGTTTCCAACTTCCATTCCACTAGAGAATCCCTCATTTTTCAAGGAACAACCGACAAGCCCCCCTCTTTTGATACTTTTTGTGATTCTTTGACAAGTGAACACTCTTACACCTTGGTATTATTAATACTGGAAACTATTCTAAGAAAGCCTTAGCATCCCAACAGTAACCATACCAAAAGAATCCTTAGAAGCAACATCCTAAAAATAATGGTCCTAAACCAAAAAAGGGTGTTAATAAATTTCAACTGCAAACTAAAAAAGAAACTCAACAAACTGATAAGGAAAATAAAAATAAAGTGAAGAAGACAGATAAACATTGCAACTTTTGTAATCGTGATGGCCACGTACAGCCAAAATGTTTTAAGAATATGGAAGCCTTGGAAGCAACAATGACGAAACACAACATCAATTTGGAGCACCCTTCAACCTCATCTTCGGGAATGGCACTTTTTGCTTGTGGTTTTCAAGCATCAAGATCTGGTTATGCTTTGAATGTATCTTCTTCTTCCCATTCTAATGAGCGTCTCATTGATTCCGAAGCCTCTTACCACATGGAAAAAAATAAAGCCATGTTTTCTTCTTTAAATTATTGTAACACCAAAAATATTTATGTTGGTCATGATAGATATCTTAGTGTTGTAGGGTTTGAAACCATTCATTTTGATAATGGTCAATTTACCAATGTATCATGTCTTCCCACCTTTTCCCACAAACTTCTATCCGTTTATCAGATAACTCATTCAGGTGAAGGGAAAACAATATAATTCTCACTTGATGATGTTGTAATTAAGGACCTCAAAGATCCTAGACATATTTCAGCTACTGGCATTGTTGATGATTCCACAAGGTTGTATAAAATTAAAAAATTTGGGTCATCATGTCTTCCCTCTGTTCTTGTTGCTCATAATGATGTAGTGGGCAAACTTTGGCATGAGAAATTTGGTCACTTAAACTATCACTCTCTTCAAACTCTATGTAAATAAAATATGGTGATAGGTCTTACTATGGTATCTTTCTGATATGGTCTTTGTTCCAGATGTGTACTCAGAAAACATCATCAAGATAGTTTTGAAAAACATGCCTCTTGGCATGCTTCAACCCCTTTGCATTTTGTGCACAATGATTTATGTGGTCCACATCCTGTTGTTTCTTTATTTGGCTGCAAGTAATTCTTAAATTTCATTGATTATTTTCCCAGATGCACTTGGGTATACTTCTTAAAACTCAAGAGTGAAGTTTCTAACATGTTCTTGGCCTTTAAGGAGTTTGTTGAGAAACAATATGGACATCACATTCTTAAGTTAAGAACTGAAAATGGAGGAAAATATGTTAACAACAAATATATCCACTTTTTCACTGAGCATGTCGTTCAATTGCAACATATTGTTCCATATACTCCACAACAAAATTGCATAGTTGAAATGAATAATCACACTCTAAAAGAAATGGCTATATTTATGCTTTAATCTAAAGGACTTAGTCTTAATTTTTGGGCAGAATAAATTAACTGTGCAAATTACATAGTAAATTTCACTCCTACTAAGGTTTTAAGGAATATAACTCCAAAAGAAGCCTAGAGCTCAATCAAACTAGATGTAAGTCACTTTCATGTTTTTGGAAGTGAAGCTTCAGCCCATATTCCAGATGTGAAACATAACGCCTTAAAACGTAAGAGTGAAAAATACATTTTTGTTGGATATTCTGAATATGTCAAAGGGTATAGAATTCTTCAACCAAAATCCAAAAAAGTAATCATTAGAAGAGATGTAAAATTTGATGAAAATATATCGGCCTGCGAGCCTAGTTCAGCGGGAGTGCCACCTTTGGCCTGTAAGTCTGATTTGGCATATGTGCCACCTCTCTCTATCTCTTCTACTTCTGACAACATTCCTTCTAGTTTGGATGATGAAAAAGAGGATGAAAATCATCCTCCAACTCCTTAGGATCATCCTTAAGCTCCACAAATTCCAAAATGGGTCCGCTCTACTCTGGATGTAGCAGGTTCTCTTGCAGGTGATCCTGCAGATCAATGTCGTACACATTCTCAGTTCGAAAGAGCCTCTTCCTTATTGGCTCAAGTTCCAAAAAATCCTAATCCAGAGACCCTTGTATAAGCTTCAGGTCATCCATATTGGGATATAGATATCAATGAAGAATATCCTGACTTATTGGAAAACAATACTTTGGATCTTGTTCCTCTTCCAAACGGAAGAAAAATTGTCAGATGCAAATGGGTTTACAAAACAAAGTTTGGACCAGATGGAAAAGTGGATAAACATGTAGTTCGTCATGTTGCTAAATGATTTTCACAAGTTGAAGGCATTGAATATACTGAAACCTTATCCCCTGTTTCCAAAATGAATTCTATCCACCTTGTTCATTCCCTTACTGCCTTCTTTAAATGGGAAGTCCATCAGATGGATGTTAAATATGCCTTCTTACATGAGGACTTGCATGAAGAAATCTACATGGAAAAAACCCCTAGCTTTATCCAAAAGGACTCTAGCCCTTTTTTTCACCTTAGGAATTCTCTCTATAGTCTCAAGCAAGCCCCTGGGGCTTGGTATGCTAAAATGGATAGTTATCTCTTAGATAATGTCTTTTCTAGGTGCCATTCTGACAACACTGTCTACACCAAGAAAGTGGGTAAGTCCTTCATCATCCTTGTTATTTATTTCGATGATCTTATCGTTACTGGTAGTGATCCTAGCCATATAAACTATATGAATTCTAGCCTCAAAAATAAGTTTGAAATGAAAAACTTAGGACACTTGCATTATTTCCTTGGTCTTCATTTCTTGCAATCCAAAGAAGGTATTACCCTTTTTCAGTCCAAGTATACCTATGATATTCTATGCCACTTTCACATGAAAGACTGTAAGCCAACACCTTCTCCCTTTCAGTCTGGATTCAATCTTTTATCACTTTTACTATCCCTAAAGTTGATGCTACCTTATACCATAAACTTGTTGGTAAAATTTTATATATAACCCATATCTTTCCCGACCTTTCCTTTTCTGTTGGTCTTGTTGCTCAGTGTATGCACCAAACTCATCAAAGTCATTGGAAAGAAGCTAAAGTAATACTCTGATATATTGGAGGTATAGTTCAGTTTGGGATTCATTACAGTGCGAGAGCATCTCCATTGTTGATTGGTTTCACTGATTCTAATTGGGCTGGTGCCCATGATGATTGAAAGTCTACTGCAAGTTATGTATTCACTCTTGGTTCAGGACCTATTACTTGGTCTTGTAAGAAAAAAATTTCCATCTCTCTTTATCTGAAAAAGAAGAGTATCGTGGTGCAGTTGATGCCAGCAAGGAAGCCTTGTGGCTTTGTCAGATCATAACCAAATTTGGTGTTCATTCCAACTACACTTTGGTGTGATAATCAGAGTGCAATTCAGATATGCAAAGATCTAGTTCAAAATCATTGCATGAAACACATTGAGCATCACATACACTTCATCAGAAATCTCATTCATGATCTTGTTATTGAAGTAAAATATTGTTCAACCATTGATCAAGATGTTGTTGTACATTGGGTTGAATGCTCCCTGTGTGTTTCGCGACATGGACTAATTTCCTCTCATGCATCCTAAATTTAGCGATTGTAAGGGAGACTAATTCCTATAGGTTTTGGTCTAATGGAAATCGTGATTCCAACAAGTGGTATCAGAGCGACAGGTCTCGAGTTTGAAACTCACCTAGCTCGCATTCGGGGGGAGATTTTTGGACATTGGGTTCAACTCTCCCCATGTGTTTGGGTTCAACAGTTGTCGATATATTTAAAAAGGCTCTCACAAAAGCGAATTTTACCAAAATTTAAAATATGCTTGGAGTTCAGGAAAGTTATCATTAAGGAAGGATTGGCTTGTTGGAGCAGGGTCTCCTAGCAGAAATTTTGGAACAATTTTTTAATATATTAGTCTAGTGAAGGAGCTTTGGTGCGGGTCAAAGACCCCATTGAATTATAATGGGTCAGAGGGTAGACCAAGGGTTCGGAAACCATGGTTTTTAGACCATAGAGTAGCGCAATATAATATGTTATAAATAGATGGATAGATCACGTCTAGAGGTAGGCTAATTTTTGGATCAAGATTGGATACAAATCTGTGGACCTTTTGTGTCGATTGTCTAGGTAAGGGCTCCTGCTGGTTGTGTGCACGTAGACCCTGAGTCCTGCTATGTACAGACCCCGCTGGCTGTGTGCACGGTCTGGTAAATAGAGTATGTAAGTTGGATCTGATATGAATGAATGGGAAAGACTGTTTTGTGATATCTAAGTATCTATGTGTTATGGTTATTGGCTTCTATTTATGTTATTTCTATGATTATATCTATTCAATGAATATTGTTTCTTTATGAATGCACACATGGATGCGATACTATAAGAAGGAATGAATGCATAGATCTGGATGTAATTATCTTATTGCATCTAATTACTAAGTTGTTACATCTGACTCTGGGCTTCTCTTGGGTTATTTCGCCAAATCCACTATTAAGGGTTTCTGTGTTAGGGCTTCCATGGCACAGGTTGGTTAGATCTAGAAGGACCCACTTCAATTAACTTTCTCTCTCTCGAGGTGCGAAAACCTACTTCCCACACCCTCCCATACTACTTCGGGTGAGAGCTTGACCTGTGCGAGAAAGCCATTGCTGAAAGGGCCAGTAGTACAGGTGTTTGTTGATAAACATTAAAACCGAACCTGGGTCAAGACCCCTAAAACCAACAAATGGTTTCGTTTCTGGCACTGATATAATTTTGAGAGAGAGATCGGGTAATGCCATGGCGTCATTAGTATCCATTAAAACCTGAACTCAAGGACTAGTTTGAAAAGAAGATTCAAGAGTTTTCCCTAAAATAGAATAGAAGTAAGAAGCTGACCTTCGAAGAGTGGAAGAGCAAGTACATTTTTACATAAGTGCACGAAATCTTCTTCGTAACCTTCTCACATGAACTGCAGGAGTGACTGGCGAGGTTGGTGGAGTTCTAGACCTATTGGAAAGATGATAAGGTCACACAATGGACCCCTGAATTAATCCAATAGTTGGGGAAGAATGATAACAAGATAACCTAAACTATAGATCACTGGGTTGATAGTGTTTTGGGAGGATTTGTAATTGAGCTTGCAGTCTATCATTTTGTGTCATATTCTGAAGTTGAGTGAATTTTTTTCAAAGGGTTTAGAGGTAAGTTCTTGCAAACATTTCCGCTGCTGATTAATATGCTATTGTGTGAAAAGGGTGTCCTGTGTAGCCACACCTAGTGAATGAACTCCGTCTAGAGTGGAAGAATGACATGAAGTGGTAAATAATACCAAGTTAATTAAGAAGGGGATAGATCGATATGTATTCCTCTAAGGGATTCACCTGACTTCAACTAGGGTGGGGTTGTGCAAGTAGAGAACAGTCCCTTAACTATGCCACCATCGAACCCACGCAAGGGTAAGAATTATCCTACCCGACCTCTGCCACCACCTTCAAATGATATGGATGTGCACATGAAGCTACCCACCTTTAATGGTATGGGGGATGAGGATATGGATCTATTATGGTTCGTAGCAAAGTTGATATGGACTGCACATAATATTAATAATGATGTTGTCAAGAGGGCGCAACTATCCATAGCCTTTGAAGGAAGAGCCCTAGATTGGTTAATGGGATACATTGGTTAGCACATGAATCATTCAATACATGACATTAAGGATGCCCTAAAGCATAAGTTTGAGAAGCCTAAGTCCTACACTCAATGCATGGTCAAATTGAAATATTTTAAGCGGGGAACTATAGAGTCCATCTAGGAAGCTAACCAGCAGCTGAAGAAAGTCATCAGTAATGTAGGATTTGTCTATGAGAAAAGACAACACAATGAGTGGTTTATCGCCATGTTGTTACCACATCTATGTGGACCTATGGGACATTAGGAGATCAACTCCTAGGGATAATCCCTGGATATTTCCATGAAGCTAGAACCTGAGCCAAGGGACAATACTCAATTTATGGCACTACAAATCTAGAACCAGCTAGAGGAAATGCACTTAGAAATTCATAATTTGTGAAGAGAGTGGGGAAAAGAAGCTATCACAAAGGTCGGGTGCATATGCTGCAGGGTATGAGGCCACACTAAGGATCAATTCCTTCTATTTTCAGACTATATGTAGGCTAGGGGACCAATTCCTCTATGCCCTAAATCCATGGCAGGACCAAGTACTCCCACGCTACGATGCAGCGACTGTTGATTAAAATGAAGACATGATACAAATCAATGCCCATGACTAGGTTCCTATGTCGCTGAAATGAAGCAAAAGTGGTGTATATTTTGCTCGTCAGTGGGTCATGATGAGCACAACTACCGAACATTTGACTTGATGGTGGATAGGGGAAGCCTATATAGGGTGCAGGCTGACCCTTCATCACCAGTATCTCCCACTAGTCATGGAGGATCCCGTGTAAGAGGCCGAGGAGGAGGGAGAGGCGAAAGCGCGGGTCGAGGAAAAGGGTAACTAATTTTCTACAACTGTGGGGATGTGGGACATTATGCAAGAGAATTCCTGAACCCTGCATGCTAATCCTACAGATATTGTAAGGAGTTTGACCATGTCATTAAAGACTATCTAGTGCTAGTAGAAAAGATGCAGGAGAAACAACATACACCCACACAGAATATACAATGGGTTAAGGTGGAACCATAAGAAGATGGGCTAAGTATCAATGTGATTACGTGCAGTGGCATTGCCACTAGAGGAGCTGAGGAAAAATATGTAGTTGAACCACTGATCAGGAAATCTGTTGTGAAAAAGGAAAGCCTGGATCTGAAAAAGGAGAAAGAAACCTTCATTGAAGCTTGGAAGGAGATGGCAAAGGATGAATCATCTACCTGGAGGACTTAAGTAGATCCAAAGGTAGATGAAGCAGTCAAGTCGTGCCTTCAGGCATGTATGAAGTTGTTGCACAATCAGAAGGCAGTGGAGAATCTCCAAGCATTAATAGACAACTACACATAAGATGTTTCCCCATAGACAAAGTTCAAAACCATAAACAAGATTTATAAGAACAAAAGAAGGACCAGTCAGGAGATGCGTATTTCAACTACGCAGATTGGATATTATGAAATGGATCAAGTTATCCTCGACTTAGGATCGGATGCCAATTTCCTACCAAAGAAAACCTGGCAAAGGATGGGAGAACCGAAGCTATATTAGACCACTATTCAGTTACTTATGGTTAACTAGCAGAAGATCATTCCACTAAGTAGGTTTCTGAAGGTTGTGGTAGACATTGCAGAAGTTAAAGTCTATGCAGATTTTGAAGTAATCTAGATTGTGGATGATGTGAACCCCTACCCTACGCTCTTAAGTCTGTACTGGGCTATTGACATGGGAGGTATCATCAATTTGAAAAGGATAAGTATGGTCTTTGAGAATGATGGTATGCAGGTAATAGTCCCTCTGGACCCAGTAGAAGGGGAACGATATATAGAGTCGGTGCTCGAGGAGGAGGATGTTATTCACATTTACAAAATGACTTGTCGAGATGATGATTGGATCAACCCCACAGTTGATGACATGTTGTGTTGGGAGAAATATGTTGCATGTCTCTCTGAATCATATGGTGAGATAGAAAATTGGAAAAATTAGTTGCATGAAGTATTTTCATTGTGGTGCCTTAAGATGACAAAGAACTTCAGATGCATCTCTTCGTAGGTAAGAGAATTGCGCTACTTTGATGGTTCTGGTAGTGTTAGGTACTTTTTTGAAGCATTCGAAGTAGATGTCCCTGAAGAACAGAAATTTTGGTCACTTCACTTGGCCATGCACGTGATCCCTGCAGGATGGTGGGAAACCCATAGGGGGGATTTTCAGGATTGGGAGGAATGCCAAAAAATACTGATCCTACAAATTGAACCTCTAGTAAGCCCACCCATGGAACTCTTCTTTGGTCATGGGGATTCGTGCAAGAACTTGGATATATGGATGGAAGTATGGAATGAAAGGACTTGGAATGAATGGGTCCATATGTTTATTCACACCTTAGAACCATCCCCACCACCTGATATTTGAATGAAGAGCTACACCAGCACACTCATCACTGGGGCATAATGATATAAGATTTAATGCTAACGTTTTGGGTTAGTGGGAGGAATGAATAAACTAGATGAAGCACTGCAAGATATAGATGCTCTTGTCTTTTGTGAGTCCTTACTTTTAAATTAAAGTTTTGTACCAACATGGGATGTGTAGATGCAAGATATTTTCAACTGTCGAAATTTGTTAGTACAAGACTACGAGGAGGATACAAAAAATATCACTATCCCAGAGTAGAAAGGAGAGTGTGTTGTCGCAAGACCCTTATTGTAGACAGTAGATGTCACCAGGACATTAAAGTTGAAGTCAACATTGGAATGAAAGAGCAGCCCAAGATGGCCAAAATTGGGGATTATTGGGATGATGATACAATTGGCAAAATCACGGAGTTGCTGACCAAATATCAGGACCTCTTCCCTCCAAAGTTCTCCGAGCTAAAGGGAATCATGGGAGATATCGGTGTCATGAGAATCACTTTGAAGATGGATGCATGTTTTGTCAAACATTAGCCCTATCGGCTGAATCCTAAATACAAAAATAAAGTAAAGGAAGAGATTGACAAAATGTTGGCCGTAGGTATCATTGAACTAGTAGAGCAGTTGGATTGGGTAAGTACTTTGGTGGTCCAAGAAAAGAAAACCAAAGGAGAGATGCAGATATGTGTAGATCTGTGCAAATTAAATGATGCTTGCGTGCATGATCCATTCCCAATGTCATTCTCTGATGAGATTTCGGATAATGTGGGAGGTCAGGAAGCATACTCGTTCATTGATGGGTTCTCGGAGTACCATCAGATTAGAATCGCACATGAAGATCACAAAAAGACAACCATTGCGATTGAATGGGGATCCTTTTAGTACACTTTTATGCCCTTCAGACTCAAGAATTCCCCTACCATTTTATCACGTGTCGTTGTAGCAATATTCAAATAATTCATTCATAAGCTTCTAGAGGTCTATTTTGATGATTGGACAGTTTTTGGGTTAGTAAATGAGCATCTATTTAACATGTGCATGATGTTGGATGCTTGTAGGAAACACCAAATTTTGCTAAACATCAAGAAATGCAGATTCTGCGCACCGTTTGGGATTTTGTTGGGGCACGTTTTATGTTAGCAGGGATTGATGGTTGACCCATCCAATATTGCAGTTATCATCAATTTATAAATCCCCACCACTGAGAAGAAACCATGCACAATCTTGGGACACACCGACTGCTATAGGAATTCTATTCAAGGGTACGCCCTGATCATTGCACCAATGGAAAAGCTACTAAAGAAGGATGTATCCTTTTTTTGGTATGAGGAGTGGCAGAGGAGCTTTGAGCTGCTAAAGGAAAATATGGTTACTGCGCCATTTGTTATATTTCCAGACTGGGTGAAGGTTGTTCATGTACATGTGGATGGATCAGGGATAGCCCTCGGAGTTGTCTTAGCGCAACCTGGAGAAGGAGACTTCAATCACCCTGTTGTGTTTGCTAGCAGGAAACTTTCTAGTCCAGAGCATAACTATTCTACTATTGAGCAAGAATGATTGGAAATGGTGTATGCCCTACAGAAATATTGGCACTACCTATTGTGAGGACACTTCAAGATGTTCATTGATCATTCAACTTTAAAATACTTGGTCAATAAGCCTATGTTGGGGGGGAATATTTGTAGATGGTTATTGCTATTCCGGGAATATGGTTTTGAGATAATTGTGAAGCCCGGAGGACTGAATGCCGGACCTGGCAACTTGTCTTAGATTGAGAATGGAGAAGATCCAACTAGTCTAGAAGAAGGGTTACCCGATGAGCAGTTTTCTTCTATCAAGGTCATTGACGAGAACTTTGCGTTCATTATTCATTTCTTAACCATGAGAATGGCGCCTACAGATTATCCAATACAACAAAAAAAGGATTTGGTGGCCTATGCAGTAGACTTCAACATAATTTCTAGTCAATTATACAAGTTGGGAGAATATGAGGTGTTGTGGAGTTATGTATTAGAACACAAAAGATAAGCTATTTTGGCTGAAGCCTGTGGAGGGCTGGCAGGAGGTCACTATGCAAGAAAGTAAAATGCGTAGAAGGCGTTGAGGGTTGGGTTGTCGTGGCCCACATTGCATAGAGATGCCCACACATACTATCGAGCCTGGGATGCATGCCAATAGACAGGGAAACATTCTCATAGAGATGAGATGCCCCTTCAACCTCATATGGATTTGCGGGAATTCGACATGTTGGCTTATCGTCTCACCAGTAAAATAAAAGGAGGGACTGTGCAAAGAAAAAACACAGGTTCAAAGGACAGGGAACAACGAAGTTATCGGAGGAGCTTGCAAAAACAAGTGCCATAGTCTAGTGAGCGGAAGGGATGAATAGGATGTCGACGTTGACTACTCCGCCCCCCAAAGCCATTCCGTGCATAGGCTAGTGGCAGAGCCACCCACCAAACATCGCTAGCATATGGCCATTATGTCAGCATCCGAAGGGAGCAAAGGTTGCCGAAGCCAACTCATCAGCGGAGGTGACATCACCCCTCCTCGCGACCAATCAAAGCTCTTCGGTGGGGGGAAGGAAAAGGGACAAAGGCCCCTGTCCAACCCGTCGAAGATCGAAGGGGACCACCAAGTTCAATAACTGGCATAGGTATGTTCTACAGTAAGGTAAGTTCGGTAGGGGGTAAGAAGGTTGGTACCCCTCTTGTCTCTCATGTGGCTCCCACCTACCCGATCATTGTCGTAAAACCACCATGTGCCATGTGTCCCATTGTTAGAATCCTCATGGTGCCAACCCTCCATGTGTTGCCCCGCATCGGTAATCAGTAAAACCCTATTTCTGTAGTGATTATTACTCTCAGTTGTGTGAATTTACGAGTTATTTACCGATATTTCACTCTGTCAGGAAGGTAAAAACACGAGTATTGGCTGATTTTCACTCTCGCGTCTTTTTCCCCTGCTACCTAACTATTATTTCAATCATTTGGTCATGTCTCTTTCGTTATTTCCCTTTTACTATTTATTCAAATTCTCATGAAAAAAATGAAACGCTCCGCACCCGAAACCCCTCACGCTCACGAGGTCAGGACTGCTCCCGGACCCAAATCCCTCACTGATGCTCTCTCCCAGATCTGTGACCTAGTCTATCCCTTCAACATAGCTTGTACCAGAGCCAAGATCTTCTATTTTTCAGCGTAGGGGCAAAGATATATTTAGGGTTGTTGAGTTAGGGCTTTATTATCAAATTTCCTCGATGACACATCTGTTCTTAGAGTTTATCAGTTGGCTTGGGGAGGCTTACATCAAGCACAAGAACATGTTCCTTTCTGCTTGGGGGGACAAGATTCTTGAGATTACTCCCTAACTCATCCTAATATCCCTGTGTTATCCTACTGCCCAGGACTATGTCGAGTTCATCGAAGTCACTCTCTCCTACCATTTCTTGAATCAACCCCTGGAAAAACAGAATGGTTTCCTCGACCTCATCTCTGACTCACGTCTATTAGCTTTCCCTCACATAGAATCTATTCCACTGTCCTCATTCTGTAGCACCATACAACCTATTTTAGTGGTCATATCAGGAATGCTAGGGTTTGATGAAGCTAAAATGGTGAATAAGGTAGGTTTAGGGTTTCTATGGCTCATGATGTAGGTTGAGATCCTTTTGGATATCCCCTCATTTCTAGCCTTGGCCATCAAAGCCCAGTTCCAAGACATGTCTTCCTTCTTCTCTTTCAAATATTTCTCCCTGGTTTTCTAATTATTCCTATTTGAGCATGCATATAAGTTTGAAGGTATAGGCCTGAATAGGTTCTCTAAGAGAAACGTCAAACCAAAATCTATTTTCGAGTGGACTCTGATAGTTCGCCAACATCTATATGGGAATCGGTATGCAAAATTTGTTACCAATTTCATGTCCATAGCCTATGTTATCACACACGATAGTTCCCTGCTCAGAAATTTTCCTAAGAAAAAGAAATGGCTCGAGCTCAGTGAAATAGATTTCACAAGTTATTGGTACCTATTCGATGATGACACCAAGGCCAAGGTCTATAGTGTTGAAGTACCTCCTTATCAATTGCCAATGTTCCCATCCATGAGGATTTTCTCCCTCGAGTTGATCTGTCGGGTCCTTAGTGCCAACCAAGCCCACTTCATGCTTACAAAAAGGGAAACATCTTTAGGCTCCCAAGCTCTGTAGGCCCTTTCACCATTAATTCAAGGCATTCCCTCTCCACTGTGGAAAGGATGTTGCAGGAGATGAATTTACCGTGGGGGCATGTCTGGCACTATGATCCTAAGGGGTTCCTCACACAGAGGAAGAAAAAAATTAAATCCACAACCTACGCGCATGAACCTAGGCATCTTATTGAATGGAAAGCTAACTCTGATACATGGCCTTTGGATACATAGATAGAGGTTGAATCCTTAGCTACTGAAGGAAAAGGAGACAATGTACTTGTTGAGGTAGAAGGGTAGGAACAAGGAGACCCCCTAGGTAGTTAAGGGTTCATGGAGGATGATGAGAAAAGACACTCCGGTAAAAAGAAAAGAACTAAAGGGCTAAAGGACCTAGACACCGAATTTTCTGATGACAAGGTCTGCTTGCTCAAAGGTCCTGACAAAGACGAACTAGGATTCCTACTCTGCTTTGATTCCGCCTCTTCTTCAGCCCCCTCAGAGCTTTCACAGGTGGTCACATTAGGAAAATATGATGCAAAGGAGCATATTGATGCCAGGAATAAATCCATGAGAGAGAATTTGAGGACTAAAATTTCTTAGTTTGTAGATAAACATCATACCAAGCTGTCCTCAGTCCTGAATATGGATAAAGAGCAACTCATATTGGCCATCCAGCATTCATCCATTCATCCCATACCTCCAGGATCGCAATATAGAGCTCTAGAAATAATTCTAAATTTAGCTTCCATTCCCATGCCAGATAAGTTAGATTTGCATCCATGTATCGGGGACATGCTACGGACTAAGGTAGTAAAACATACAGTCACATTGCAGAGGACCAAAAGGAGATTGACTCAAATGAAGGCCACCCAACAAAGGTAAAGGGCTAGTGCTAAAGTTGTTGTTGCTAAGCTGGAGAATTGTAGAAACTTGATAAAAAGGAAGGGAGTTGATGCCAATTCAAAATTACAGTCCCTTCTCACCAAAACAGAGTTGGAGATACAAAAATTGAGGTGAAATTGAAAATCCCTCGTTCTGAACATATTCAGACCGAGGAACTTACCCAGGAGGAAAAGGAAAAAATATTCCTCGCTAATTCCCTCGCTCAAAGGGAGGAAGATATTTCTCAAAAGGATAAGGAAATTGCTGGAGTTAATAAGAGGTTGTCATAGCTACAACTTAAGTGGCGTGAACATACATGTGCAGTTCCTATACCAGAAGATCCGCAGAGTGCTCTGGAATAGCTAACCAAGTCTCTGGAGGATCTGAGGATGTCAGAAGATGAAACATGCACTACCCACCAGCTCCAAGACAAGGCCAAGGCTGCATATGTAGAGAATAAAAAGACAGTTTCATCCCTGCAGAAAGAGGTATAGAACCTCCTCAAGGAAGCCTAGGGACATGAGAAGTCTATGAAAGACTTGAAAGCACAGCTTAAAGGTAACATGTCGTTGGTATATGTAATATTCCCAATTAGTCCTAAGCTAGTTGGAATATTCATTTTTTGTTTTATTTATTTGTTTAAAGAATAAAAGTGTAAAGGAGGTCTATAATACTCCTAATAAAGAATAAATTAGTGCCAAATGTGAAAAAGGCTAAATCTTGGCTATGTAAGCAAGCACCCTTAGGGGTGAAAGGGGCTACATATTTTGACTAGGTCAACCTTGACCAAATCTACAATGTTGTCTTGGAGGAGTGGACATCAATGAGGCACAACAAAATTTTAGATGGAGATGGCTTGTGTGAAAGAAGTGATTTCATTGAAGGTTGTTTAGGGTTTACAAGCTCTTAACTTATAAAAGGAAGAGGATGGCATCATGAGAAGGTTGTTGATGGTATTGTATTTTCTGAACATATAAGGCCATCAAATATGATTAAATTATAAGTATAAAGCAGCAAATCAGAATTACAATGAAGCTTGTTCAATATACAGTAGAATGCATGAGACAATAGAGAAAGAAATCTTCAAAAAAGAAGGCTGCAACACATATATAACTGCCAAAATGGCTTAACAACATTATTTTGAGGATCTGCAGTAGCTGAATATTACAACTCAGATCTAGGATAGATCTATGGACAAAACATCATATCTATTTCAGATCTGGAAACTAGATATTCTTATTTAGAAGATCCCCTTGGGGTTTTGACCAAATCATGCATAAACAAGAGAAGATCTGGGTTTTAAGTTGCAGATATGTAAAATGCTACAGAAATTTCTGAATATAACTTTACATTACAATAGATCAGATCAAAATAGAACATGGATCAGCAAGCTAATCCATGGATCGCCAAAGTGAAAGGAAAACCCTAGCACCAGAGATCTCTCATAAAAAATGGGATCAAAACACCCTGCAAATCT
Organism: Pinus albicaulis; assembly: GCA_034641835.2. Classification (NCBI taxonomy): domain Eukaryota; kingdom Viridiplantae; phylum Streptophyta; class Pinopsida; order Pinales; family Pinaceae; genus Pinus; species Pinus albicaulis. The sequence goes on along the minus strand of CM076570.1, from coordinate 695,086,873 downwards.
CTTAATGAAAATAACGCAGTTCCTCAATGAAAACTACATTGTAGCTTGAATAACATGGATGGCCAGCTGCCAAGATAAAGATGTGAAGCACAAATAGGAGAGGCACTCTTCGAGGAGGTTAAAAGACACACTCCATGAGAAGAGGCTCCCAAAACAAGCTATATCTCTGCAGATCTAGAATCCCACTTGTTGCAGCTTGCAAAAGTAGACAAACCCTCACTGGATCTGCATTGCAATTAGAAGTAGAGCTTGGCCTCAAGCCTGATAATGGATAAAATCAACAAATACTCCTCCAAGAATCCTCAAAGGAAGAGGTGAAATCCCTGCATAGGAACTCCCGGTGCTAAGCAGCACAATTCTATACTAAATAGCAGAGAATATTATTTGTCTAAGAAGACAAGATACTCAAAAATATAATCAATCAACAACCTTCTCTTGTTGCGTTCCCTTTCCTTTTATAAGATGAAAGCCTTTGCAAACCATAAACCACCTTGATGAGTTAGCTCCTTTCACATGAGGGGCCTCCTTCTAGAACTGTGTTGTCCCTTCATGAGATACATTGAACCTAGACAACACTGTAGGTTTGGTCAAGGTTGGCCCTGTCTCATAGCTCAAACCCCTTTCACACCTGCAAGTGATTTATTTACATGGCCTTGATTTATCTTTGTTCACATGGGCATTGATTTATTCAGTATTTTCAGGAGTTTTACATGTCCTCCTTTATTCATTTATTCATGCAACAGAAAGTAAAAAAAAAATGAATATTCCTCTTATCTTAGGCTAAGTAGGAATATTACAGGTGTGGCCACCCAAAAGGATGTGCAATGAAAGCAAGCCCTCGAGAAGGATGTCGAGGTGGAGACTTAGATGGATTCGCAGACTGACTTGGGTATAGAAGGTTTGGATGCAAGCAGAACTGCCTCCCCCTGTGGCACAAAGCGAACAAGCGAGCCTCTCAAAATGCCCCGCAAAAATCAGTGATCTCAGTTGGTGGAATGAGACGAGATAGTCACATTGACTGACAAAAACCTTGAAAAAATCGCTCATGCGGTCACTCTGCCATGGAGGATAGATGGGTATCCTTAGAAGAGAAGAAACGGACTAGTGTGACTCAGGTACACCCACCCTCAGCTACTGGCAGTGTAGCACTAGTTACAGATGACATATGCCTCTGATCTCTCCCTAGCATAGCTCTGGTGATCAGTCCAGCTCACCTGGGACTCCAATTCCAGGCCAGTATAGAAGTCCAAATGAACTTAGCTAGGCTCCCTCATAAGGCCTTGTAGGGCCTCCACACCTCTGTATTTTAGGAAAGTCACCATCGAGACCAAAAAGTGGATGAACATCTCGGCGTATCTGAGAAAAAATTCGATGCAAATAAGGATGAAGTGTGCCTCGCCACCATGAAGCACACGGAGCTCAAAAAAATGATTCACCTACTTTGCACAAATGTTCGCATAGAGATCCTAGCCTCAGCCACCCCTCAATAAAAGGTAGAAGGACTGGTTGCAGCACTAAAGGCCTCCCAGGAAGAAGTTCAGGTAGTCAAGACATGCATGGAGCAGTATATCGTAGATCTGCAGGCTAAGTTGTAGCCCAAAACACCTATGGAGGTACGGGCCCAATGAACTGCGTTGGTCACCGCAGCTACAAATCTCATCATAGGGAAGATCCCGTACGGACTCCAACTACTGCAGACCGCCATGCAGCTATGGAGTAAGGTCTAGCATGACTCGATCTTGCACGGAATGAACTAGGACCTATGGCGAAAAGAAGAAGTGTTCGAGAAAATAGAAGCACCCCTACCCACTTTGTTGCCTGCTCAACGCTGGTAATGGCTGTGCACCAACCAAGCACTCCAAGTTGATATTGATGACCTTCGGAAAGATAAGAAGATCCTCAGTGACCCTTTGAAGCCTTGGGATGATGAAGCCCTCAAACTTTCACAGGATGCTGATGTTGCGATTAAGCAGCTAAACCAAACTCTCGAAAGTATCACCACCATGACTTAAGGCCAAATTTCAGAAAATTTGGTCAAAATTGCAAATAATGTTGTTGTTCAAACTGAAGGCATGCTGCCTTCATTAGCTGAGGTGATCATATTATTGCAAGCGCAGGTCGAGGCCCCACCATCACAGTGACTCGGGATGAGTCACAAGATTGTGTTCGGGGACTGTTGGAGTAGGGTCTACCAAAGCCTATGAATTTTGTCCATTTTTCTATATTTTTGTATTTCTTTGTCTAAGGCAGGGGGTTTGGGGTGGGTCAAAGCCCCTAACACATTGTAAATGGGTCAAGGGTAGACCAAGAGCCCGCAAACCATAGTTTGTAGACCATTGGATGGGTAGGCTAAATCGCTATAAATAGATGAACCTTTCTAAGTCATAGGTAGGAAAGAATAGAGATTAATGCAAAGTATGAATTGTTAGATATATGGTAGAGTTGTTGGGTTAGGACTCCTGCTGGCTATGTGTGCGGACATCCTCTGTCCTGTTGTGTGCAAACCCTGCTGGCTGTGTACGCAGGTGGTAATTTGGGAATGTAAGTGGATTGTGGGTAATGATATATATATATATGTGAAAGTATTGTGAACATCTGATGTTATCTGGATCTGTTCTGTGTTTATGGTACATGTATCTGTGATTTGTTAATTTGTTGTGATTATACTGTTATTTCATTATAGCTGATAGTATGCATGTGGATGCGAACATGTTACGTAGATATGATAAGATTTATTCTGGTTATCTATTGGAAATCCTGCAAACAACCCCTTGCTATATAGATCTGATAGTTGCAAACTAGCTTGACTTACCTGCTCTCTCCCAGGGTGCAAAAACATGGTTCCAACACCCTCCCATACTACTTCGGGTGGGACTTTGGCCTGTGCAAGCATGTCACTACTGAAAGGGCCAGTAGTATAGGGGTTTTTGGCAAACCTTAACCTCTGGACCTGGGTCAAGACCCCTCGAGCCAACACCAAGCTTTATGAAGGTATGCACATGTTTCCATTTTCTGTTACTTTAGCACATCAAATATAGGATTGGAGGAATATGCCATTACATGACCAAGGGTAAAAGCATATTTCTAATTTGGAGTAGCAGACTTTCATTGTGGTATGAAAACTTGAGTTGTTCAAGGAGAGGATAAAAAATCCTTCTGACTATTCATTATTGAGATGCACACAACTCTTGGGGTTGGGGTGTGGATTTATGGAGGATAGGATGAGCATTGTCCTAAATAATCCAATGCAGAACTATATATTTCGTATTGAGCATGAGCATGAGACAACAAAGACACCATTATGGAGATCAGTAGTGCTATCATTGAACAACAGTGATGAGTTGGGGGCCTAACCATTATTGGAGCATTCCAATGACCTTTCTACATGCATAGTAGATGATAGGCAGATGGTTGATGAGAGACATCTTATCTCCCATTCTTATGATGGATCTTTCTTGATGATGACTTCACTACTCAATGAGAATATTTTTTCTTCAATATATTTGGATCTGTATGGGGTCAACTTGGTCATTGATGAGTGGTCTTCATTTGGAGCTCTCCAGGGGATGTCATTTCGACATCCCATGAAATGAAAATATAGAAATCTGATATGAGAGGGAGGTATTGTCCATTGGAGGGATACCAATTTTTAGCATCATGTTAGACAATTAACATTGATTGGATGGGTAATGTTGAAGGGAAAGAGGTTGGGAAGCCACATGCATATCTATGACATGAGGCAGCAGGAGGTAGGACTGTGTTGGTTTCTTTTGAAATAGTTTGGTCATAATATTACTCATTCTATTTCAAAGAGTAGGTTGGTTTATGGGCCTTGGAATGATACTTGCATCATATGGCAGCAAGGAGTTTTGATGTATTGGGGTGATATGATATATTTCATATCAACTATCATTTTGTTTCTCCATGATGTATATGGAGTAGGAGATGGCACTATCATGGTGAAAAGGGGATACTCCTTAGCCTTGGAAGATTAGGAGGTACTTCCACTTTGGAAGGAATCTCCCACATATAGCAGCATTATGATTGATGCCTTTGACATGTGGTATGTCAAGGGATGGAGCTATGAGATGATAGGAGCGTTGTCACAAAGGCTAATAGGGTTATCACTTGGGAGCTTGATTTTGTTGAGGGAGTGTTCCCAGTGTTTGTGGTTGCTATGTTTTGGCCAGATTGGCAAGAAAAAAATATAAGACAACATCAAACCACTTTGGGATCCTAGGATCTAGTCCTCCTATATCTAGAGATGGCTCTCTCTATAAATATAAAGAATGATATATCTTTAAGGCTCAAATTGATTTATTAGGCTAGCTATGAAGCACAAGGGTTTTGGTTTTTGGTTTTTTTGGTTGGAGATCATTAAATAAGAAGGTTATCGAAGTAAATAAGGAACTGAATAGAAGGATGTTTCAGCATGGGAAGATAGGTCAAGAGAAGTGTAAATCCATTGGGCTATGCATTCATGAAAGGGGATTACTTCCATAACAACTATCCAAGGGTTTCCATAGGGCAAGTCATCTATACCAAATGATCTTTTTAGATAGATGGTGGAATGGAACATTAAGAATGGGTGAAAGAAAGAAACCAAAGTGCCGCCTAAGATCAGGTCAGATGTCATTTAAATCCAGGCCTGATTTTGGCATACTTCAAGGGAAACTCTCAATAAAGACACAAAGGGTAGCTTAAGATCAGGTCAGATGTCATTTAAATCCAGGCCTGATTTCAACATAATCTCAAGGAAAAAAATCCAACAATCCTCATAACCACTTTTAGAAAATATAAAACATTTAAGATTAAATAGAGTAAGGCCTAAGATCAGAGAAAGAATTTTAACCTTCACTACTTTGACAGTAACTCAAAGGGATCTTAGAAAGTTTGACTGTTGTAAAAGGAACCTAGTGGATAGGGCTAACTCTAACTCCCCAGTTTCCCAATTCTTTCAGCTAAAACCAAACAAGAACATTTAAGAAGAAAACTCTAAATTCATACATCAGTAAGCATGGACAAACCAACTTATATACTGGTTAAATTATGATGAATTTCTTCTTAGATACACTTAATAGCAGAAAAAATAAAGATAAATATTACAGTGAGACTTAGGGTACTTCTAGCAGTATGTCCTAATCTATGCTTGCTGTTATTTATCAGAGAATAATGGACATTATGAAAAAAAATGAGAGGAAACAATTATACTAAGGAAAACATCACCAATAACATAGACCAGGATCATGTGAATCTTCTTGTTTAATTGATGTGAAAAACTAGTCACATACTTTGAGTCCAGTGGCTCTTTACAGTCCAGAATTATCTTCCAAGCCTACTATATTACAAACTACTCAACTACTTCCCCTCAATAATAGTTCTAACAACTAATAGAATCCCAACCACCAACTTTTTCAATGAAATTTACAGGAGTTCTTATAGGGGAATGAGGAGGTGAAGTAACAGAAGATATTGTTGGCCCAATTAAATGAAGAATTTAGTGCTTCTCGACCTCTAGGAGGCTTTATGGAGAGGAAGTGACATGCCCCATACTTCATTAAATGTGCCTTTGCTTGTATCTGTACTCTGGCTATTTTTTTTTACTTTCGGAAGCTCTTGTAGGCTGGAAATTTAATTCTAAGTTGCATATATATCAATAATATCTCTGACTACCTTGACTGTGACCTATGTTAATGAAAAATAGGACTGCACGGGGTAGTATGGGTCGATGGAAAGTAACTAGCCTCTCTGATTTGGTATGTAGAGGCTTCTCTACTGATCTTTCCTTCATGTTTCACTGATATGGCTATGATTGTGCTTTAGGCGCTGATACTCTCTATTTAGCTGATGTTTACTGCATTTTTGTGTTTTTTGTAGGTGTGAAGAAGGCTTCATGATGTCACCAAAGCTTATAAGGCATGGGTAAAATCATAGTTTGAATCCTGCATATTTTCTTTCTCCGTGGATAATGGCCTGCGTGATATTTTAAAACTGTGGGAGGAAACATTTATAACCTACAAAAAACAAACAAAATTAAGAAAATCCCATGGAAAATGGGTTTAGAACTGGATTTGGAGGTTTGGGAGCGAGGTTATAATGGAGCCGTCAATTTAGATGAATTGACAGAGATCTACGGCTGAGATCCGTTCATGAAGTTTTTAATAAGGTTGGATGAATGAAAATGGGAGGAGGCGAGGTTAGATCAGGGCCGTTAGATTAAAACGATCAATGGCTAGGATTTAAAACTGAAATAAAATAACAGAGGAGAATAGTGGTGAGGAAGAAAACCATTGGTGGTTTTCGTAAATAAAACTGTGGTAAACGGTGGCACCAAAAAAAATGTGATACAGTATGTTGCGTGATGCGTGTCCCTCCAATACCACCCATTTCGCAAATTTTTTGGGTGTTAACGTTTGGGCAGAAAACTTTTGCTAAACATAATGTCAGTCGTTGGATCAGCAAAGGTATATTGGACAACGCAGAATGGACACGTCGGGGGAAGTTGCATGGATGAACAGAATGGTGGGGTTTTGAAGAGCGGAAGCAATATGGACCGTTGGATTTGAGAAAATCAACAACAGGGATCTAATTGGAGGTCGGGATGGTGGATAATTGTGTGAGGGGTGAGCACAATGTGATTAAGCGCTGGTCATTAGATCTTTCTGAATGGACAGTTAGATTTGAATCGGGGACCGCAAATCGGAGGAGACAAGGGGGTGGCACTTTATGACTTGCGCGATGCGATTAAGCATTGGTCGTTGGATCTGGGAGTAAGATCGACGGTCAATACTCAGTTGGAGGGGTAATGGTGAAGGTTATGGGTAGAGAAATGGTTCAATATCGATCGTTGGATTCTACGATTGGACGGTCAGGATTAGAAGAAGGGGTCGGTTATATTAACGAAAGAAAAGGTGAAAACTCCAATTGTGATTAGCAATTAGGCATTAGTGCTTGGTCCTAGGTGAAAATTAAATGCGGAGGAAAGGGTTAAGGGCTAAGCTGAAAGGGTCTTAAGCCCTAAAGTGTTAAAAGGGTGATTTTAGGCCAAAAAACAGGGTTTTTAAGGCTTAGAAAGGGGTTCCAGTAAATGAAAGAAGGTATTTTTATACGAGATAAAGGGGGGTATAAGGTTTAAAATGGGTTTTTGGAAGGTTTAGAGGTTAAATGGAGGGTTGGATAGGAAATTTACGAAGAGAATAAGGGTGACAAATGAGGAATTTGTGGGAATGAAAAGAAAGAAAATGGAGGCATCTTTAAAGCAGTTTGTTCATAGCAGAACAACAGGGCTTTTCAATGGAAACAGTAGTGAAGATTTCTTCAAGGAACAGAAGACACATTAAGGCTTCAAGAATGAAATATTTTCAAGGGAAATGTTTCTCTTGAAGACTTAGAAACATATTTAGCCACCTGTTTGATGTGCCAAAATTTTATAGGTGGCTAACAGTGGCTCCACACGGGGATGGCATCTTCTTGAAGGTGTCAAGAATCTTAGAAAATAATCTTTGGAAGTATGCAAGATGCCTGGTATTTGACCATATTTTTCTTCTTTGATCCGTTGGTGCAAAATTGATGGATATTAAATCACCATAAAAAATTCTCCCAAACAACTACCTACCCATCCTACTATCCTAGCATTTTTTCTTCAAGGTGCACTTAGACTTGCAGACCCTTTACATTATCAATTTTTATTGAAAGAAAAAACTAATCTTATTCTACCCTTATTTCTCCATGAGACCAGATTAATCAGTTGGCCTCATAGCTTCTCTACCTAAACTAACATCTGCCAGGATTAAACTATCTAGTAGATTTCATTCTCTACATTCTAAAATAGAAATTGAAACATAGCCAAACCAAGATTAGACTGGATGGTTTTTTGTGGGTCCATAGGATAAAGACAAGATGCATATGGACTAAAACATTGCAGAAATTAAAAACAACTAACTAAATGCTCACAAGCTGAGCTTTATTGAGATTTCCTACCTACCCTACTCTAACTTGAAATATTTACATGTCTAGCTGGAAAACTCTCTCTTCCATTACATCCAATCAATCAGATGATCCCATGACTGGTCTTTTCTGCTCATCTCTTTGAGCATGCTGGATAGGCAGGGCCACTCCCATTCTCTTTTTTTTTTGGCAGCAAATTTTAAAATGTTTCTTGTTTTCTGCAACAAGCTTCTCTTGATGACCTTTGGTCCTTCTCTAAATGTCTGTAGGAAATTATCATAAGGATCTTAAAATGATACCTAGCTGTGAGTATTTGACAAGTAGTTTTCAAACATGATTGCTTCCTCTTCCACTGGATCATAAAGAAGATCCTTTTGAGAAAGAAAATTTTCCTCATCTTCATCATTTTATGAACTGGAGGACTCATCATATTTGGAAATGCTGTCCTCTTGTAGCTCTGGGATCTTTTGATCTGGTGGGATGAACTACGTGAAGATATCAATGTATTCTTGAGCAGGGGTATGTTCCATTGCTTCCTCTTTTTCAGGAGAAGGCGCCTTGATTTCATCTGGCTCAAGAGCTTCTTCATTGTCTTCCTCCACATCCTTTGAGATGAAAGGCTATTGATTCTCAATCACATGAAAACTGTTACTGATGAGTTGTAATGAAGTGAAGAAAAGATCCAAAGATCCTTCACCCTCTTCTGCACTTTTAAATCTTTCTTCATTAGTATCATAAATAGATTGACATGGCCCATTACTTTCTTGAAGTTGATGGAACTGATTTTCCTTCCACAAATCTACTGATGATGGCCCTGCAAGATCAACTTCTATTTGGGGAACATCATCATCAGATGAATCAAAATGAGGAAAATCATTAAAGTAAGTAATGATACCAATCAGACATATTGGATTATCAACAGATCTTCCTTCATTCTAATTTACATGGGAGATTTCTGAATCTGTACAACAAAGCTCAGTAGATGAATGGGAAAGAGTGTCTTCCCTATAAAATATCTCCGAGGTTGTCTATCTATTGATGATCTGATCTATTTCTTCTTCTATCAAAGGGGCAAACGTTCTTGTGTTTCTTTGAGCAGAAGAGCTGCAACTCTCTGTTTCTTGTGAAGGTTGAATTTGAGGTTGGATGTCTTCTTGGGCCTTAGCTATAAGGGATGATGAATCAATATTTGTGATTGCAGGAATTTCTTGAGGAATATCCTTTATTTCTTGACTGATTTCTTCCTCAACTGATTCATCTTGTTTCTTGTGATAGGTAGGATGCATATGAAACTCTTGAATGGCTATTAACAGATCTTTAGGATGCATGTTAACCGTATCCTCATCAATATCTAACAGGGATTGTATTAAGTTCTGAGATTGATCACAACAATCCCATGATAAAGATGGAGAGTTTCCTTTATAGTTCTCATAAAATACTTGGAGCATGTCTTTCAAAGAAAACAAACTCCTAGGTTCTAACCATTCATACCAGTCCCTTGCCTTTCCTTCTAATGTTGCCATGAACATTTTCATTAGGAAGTCTTCATGCCACTCAAATTTTAAACTCCACACATGTATATGAAACTTGATGATATGTAACAAGGGGTCATCAACATTTTCACCCTGAAAGATAGGTAGGTATTTCAACCAATTTATTTTAGGAATTTTGTGTGGGAATCCAGGAATATGATCCCTACTCATTGGGGCATATCTTCGTTGTATATGTGGAATCATTCTGTAAATCAAAAAAGAGGTCATTGTGTCTATTCAACCAGTTCAGAGTCTTCTATCAGTGGATTCATTTGGTATTTTCGGAGTTGTGGAGTCGCCAGGTGGAGGGTTTCAATGTTTTAAGTAGGCTATTGTCCACCATCAGCAATTGAATACCAATCTAACTAGATATTTTGGGTCTTCTGAGGTCCTAAGGATATATAAGATGAAACTCACTCAGAACGACCCCAGCGGAGTTGCCATTATGTTTGTGGTTGCTATGTTTTGGCCAGATTGGCAAGACCAAAAGATAAGACAACATCAAACCACTTTGGGATCCTAGGATCTAGCCCTCCTAGATCCAGATAGGGATCTATATATAAATGTAAAGAATAATATATCTTTAAGTCCAAAATTGAGCTATTATGCTAGCTATGAAGCACAAGGGTTTTGGTTTTTGGTGTGTTTGGTTGTAGATCATTAACTGAGAAGGTTATGGAAGTAAAGAAGGAATTGAATAGAAGGATGTTTCATCATGGGAAGATAGGTCAAGAGAAGTGTAAATCCATTGGGCTATGGAGTCATGAAAGGGGATTACCTGCATAAAAACTATCCAAGGGTTTCCATAGGGCAAGTCATCTATACCAAAGGCTATTTTTAGATAGATGGTGGAATGGAACATTAAGAATGGGTGAAAGAAATAAACCAAAGTGCTGCCTAAGATCAGGTCATATGTCATTTAAATCCAAGCCTACATTTGGCATACTTCAAAGGAAACTCTCAATAAACACACAAAGGGTAGCTTAAGATCAGGTCAAATGACATTTAAATCCAGGCCTGATTTTAGCATACTCTCAAGGAAAACAATCCAGCAGTCCTCATAACTACTTTCATAAAATAGAAAAAATTTAATATTAAACACAGAGTAAGGCCTAAGATCAGAGAAAGACTTTTAACCTTCATTGCTTTGACACTAACTCAAAGGGATCTTAGAAAGGTTGATTGTTGGAAAAGGAACATAGTGGACAAGGCTAATTCTAACTCCCTAGTTTCCCAATTCTTTCAGCTGAAACCAAACAATAACATCTAAGAAGCAAACTCTAAATTCATACATCAATAAGCATGGACAAACCAACTTCTATACTATGATGAATTATGATGAATTTTTTCTTAGATACACTTAATAGAAAAAACATAAAGATAAAGATTACAGTGAGACTTCGGGTACTTCCAGAAGTATGTCCTAATCTATGCTTGATGTTCTTTATCAGAGAATAATGGACAATATGAAAAAACATGTGAGGAAACAATTACAGTAAGGAAAAAATCACCCATGCCTTGGACCTCATTTAAACTTCACTGTGCATGCGGACACAATCCTCCATGTTTGACTGTGTTATCTATCCAAGTCATCCATCATGTGTAGGTGAAATGTACACCCTCTCCATAATGTGTGCATTAATTTCACAACTTCCTCCATCATCTTATCATGAATTCTCCATGATCTCCTTTTTGACCTCTTCAAGATCTTAGTTTACTGTGTCAACCTCCTTGATCTATCTCATTAATGAGACATGATCTCCAATACCATTCACATTAGTAGTTGCTTAGTTGCCTCATTATGTAGATCTAGGCTTAATTAATCCACATTCACACACAAAAAGTGGATATTTATTCATATTGAGGATTATGGGTCCCTCCACCCTTTTATTTACTTAATTCATTAAGAAGATTAATATATCTAATATTCCAAACCTCAGGTGAAAATTTGGAAATATTACAGTCCTCCCCCAAAAAATGTTTCTTTTCCTCAAGCAACTACAAAAGTGGATGCTACAACAAAAATCCTCCCTCCAAATGGCATCCTCATGTGGAAGGTCTTCCCGTCTGTCACAATGTGTCATGCATGTCCTACTCCAAAGCTACCTCTCTAGAATGTCTAGAATGGCTTCCAACTGAAAAGTTAGATACCCATCCTCATCAATGAATCTCCAAGTGGCAATCATATGATGACCAAAGTTCTCCTCTATACATGAGATACATAAGATAAAGTGGCTCATCTCCAAAGTGGAAAGTCCCAACTCGTGAACTATCTCTCCAACCAATGATACATAGAGTATATTACATACATCAATGCCCTCATCATTAGCCATGTTGGCCATGTAGGAATCAAACATCAGTTCATCATAGTGAAAAACAAGAAGTAGAGACATATGGGAAAACATGAACAATTCCAAACCATGTTCTCCTAATAACAACCAACGCAACAAAGCCTCCTGCTACCAGGCTAGATCATCATGAAAACAAGTAAGAGAGCCATACTCTCTCAAAAGAAGCCACCACAACAATGCTTCTTGTTGCCATGCCAAATCATCAATGAGAATATGAGAGCCATACTCTCTCAAAAGTAGCCATCACAACAATGCCTCTTGGTGCCATACCACATCATTATTGTACCAAATGTAGTGGCCATATTATTTCAAGAGAAGCCACCTTAACAAGACATCTTACTGCCCCATCGCATCATCATCATACCATGTACAATGACCATAATTATCCAACAGAAGCTAACACTGTAAGGCCTCTAGTTGCCCTCCTTCAATAGTTTCATGCAATATATGGGAATAATTCAACCCATACTCTCCCAATAGTAACCATAGCAACAAGGATTCTTGCTACCTTCTTGCATTGTCATGATACAATTCATGGAAAAATAATAAATTAATAGACATGTGAGATGTCCCATCAAAATAAAACAACCAAGCTTCTTTATGCCACAACATGTGAGAGTTATACTTTCTCCCAGACCCAAGTACATACATGAACATGAGATACATCCCAAAAAAAAATACGTGTAAAGACATTAGAGATATCACAAAAAAGAGTAAATACAAGGACATAAGATATAACATGTGATTTCCAAACTATCTTCTCAACAACCATAGTAACCATGCCTTTTTCTTATGAATTCTATCATTGAGACATGAGGAATGAGACAAGAAAATATGAATCTTTAGGTAGTAACCATACTCCCCCAAGAGCAACCAGTGTAGCCATGCTTCGTACTGGCCTGTATCATAGATCTGCAAGCGTTTTGGCAGCCCCTTGCTCCATACTATCAACCATTCATCCCAATGGGGATGATGGATCTCATTCTACAAATACTTGGTATCCTCCCATTGTAGGAAACCAACCTCCTCAAACTGTTGAAGAAATTTGCACTCCATGAAATGTTGAAGTGCACCTCCATTGAGAAATACTAATGAGACCTTCTTCTCATCCATGGCCTTCCAAAACCAAAAAGGTTATGGATCTACTGTAGGTAGAAGTCTCTCTTTGAGCTATGAGATGCTCATTGAGAAAGTGTCATCTAGAAAGGAGAAAACATTTATCATCTTAAGATGTCTACCATTCATCCCCTTACTCTCCATTTCTCCATGAGTGAATCTACCTTCATAATTCTCCAATAATAATGGGGCCTCTTCATTATCACTACTACTAACTGAGAGCACTATACATATGCAGGGTAATACATATACTATCTCAAAGAAAGGTACAATACTGATCTCATAACTAGTAATTGTATAAAGGATCATGCTCATCCCTTCTTCTGAAACTCTACATACTTCAACTCAAAAGGTTGAATGTAGTCCATCCATGACAAACTGGGATAACTTTTCATCTCCTCTTTGATTAGATCAAAGGTCCTTTGCGCTATGATATGTTGCTGCTTCAAATAAGCATTTTGATCTAACCCTTGGTTATGCATTAGCCCTGATGGAATGCCCCCATAAGTTTCAATAAGATCTACTAAAACAATAGGTGCTAAATGTGTATGCATACCTTGGATCAAATTATGTGTGGGAACCTCTTGATGGAACACAAGAGTTCCTCCAATCGAGACAATGGTGTCTCCAACTGATGGTAAGAGAGGTGGCTTCTCTTCTACCAATGTACCAGCACTGGAATATTCCTGAATCATGCATTGGACTCTATGTGTCATGAGCTCAAGACCATCTTGCAAAGTTTCAAGTGTCTCTTCTACAAGTTCAAATACTTCTACAACTGGTGGTAAATGTAGTGAATCCTTGTCCATAGTGACAAGATTGACATCCTACTTTGTCTCCTCAGGAAATGTCTCTTTATGGCACATATAAGTCTTCTTCACATCAAAATTATTCCTTAAATTATGAAAGAAATCTCAATATTTATTCACCTTTGCATGCTCTATGTGACTAAACCACCAATCATTGGCTTCACCTAGGAGATGAAGTGTTGCAATTTGGACAACCTCTTTTTCAGCCACAGAATGTACCATGAAAAATGTATCTAAGTCCTTCCTCCAAGACTTAATAGTGATCGACGAAGATCCATCAAATGTAGGAAAATAAAATCTATGGTGCCTCTTCCTTCTATTGTTGCTATAGGTTCTTCTTTCTTCTTTGAGTTCAAATAATTCTTGTAGAGTTAGACTCCCTTTGAAAGCTCTATATTGTTCCTTGTACTCTTCAAGATACAAACTGAGAGTCTCATGAGTCTCAGGTTCTTTTATTTGTTCATTTATATAGCTCTCACCTTCCCCAAAGGAAGTGGGAATAGTATATATATGAGGAGATATATGATTCTCTAGTCTTCTTTTCTACTGATAAGAAGTGCTTGGACCTTCCTCTTCAAATCTTCTTCTTGGATCTTCTTTCTACCTTCCCTTCTTCATTTGATAGACCTCCCTAGAGATATATTTCTTGAATCTAAAGAGAGGGATGGAAAAATCCTCCTTCATGACATATATCATCTATTTGCTTCTTCTTTTGATGCAAAATATGAAGTGTCCACAAGTGGAGCCAAATATCATGCTCTGATACCACAATAATTTCTCGAAAGGGTGAATGAAATAATACTAAAACACAATATAAGAATTGTAGCAAAGTAAACAATAAATCTCAAGACAACATAAGAATTTACAGATAAGCTGAGCCATTTTATTATATGGATATTATTTAGTTACACAATGTACAAAATATGAGTAGATCTAGCCAAAAAGATGGCCTAGAATCACCCTGAAAACATGCCAAAGTAGGCACTGTGTAACTGGAGAGCTACTGGAAGAAAATAATTCATTGTCCCTTCAGTATAATATGAGTATATGACTACAGATTGAAAAGGAAAATGAATATCTACTAAAATCTACAGCTCTGATGATGCCAAGATTAAAGATTTGGCCAATGTGATGGGTTCCCAGGATAGCCCATAAGGGATTTTCCAGATCTACAACTTTGGGAAATCACCTTCCTAGGGCTTGATCCTTAATATTCTAAGATTACAGATCTAAAGCTATATCTGACAAACATATGGCTGAAAATTTTCACAATATGAGATCTAATATTGAAGGGTTGATCCCTCCTTTAGATCTACAAGCTAGAAGATCTAGATCTAGCTTCTCAATCCACCGATAATGATTACAACTGCTACAACACAACTGCTCATAAAAACTACGTTGTAAGAGAAAAAGAGGCCTTCTACCTACTGAAATATGCTACAATAAAATACAGGCTATTGGAAATACTGATGGCAAGGTGTGGGGATGATCCCTCATGGGATTACTAGCTGAAATGCTAGCAACTTCCTTCCTCCTTTTGGATCTGCAAAATGGAAAGTTTATTCTGAATGGAATTACTGCTGCTAGGAGGTCAATATCTTTTTGCCTAATTCCAGATATGATATGAAGATCTAGGAATGTTTATCTTTAAGCCCAAGGTGATAGGAATAAACCCTCACTAGTTCTCCAGCTGAAATACTAAAGACAACCTCCACCTTCCAACTCATCTTCAGAAATCTGCAATTTCTGAATATGAATGTTCTGCAGAAAGTAGGAACATATGAGTGGCACCCATGCCTGATGTAGAATGAGTTATAACCCTCTTTCAAGATATCACTCAACGAAAGAGGAAGGATTGCCGACCAGGAACACCCTGTGCTAAACCACACTTGAAATATTTGCTAAACAACCCAAGAAATAAATGGAATGTCACATGACAATTTCAGATCTAAATAGATCTTCATCATCAATAAAATCAAGAATTTATTCATTCTTCCCTTCATATTCTTTATATAGTGGTTGAACCTTCCCATGCATTGGCCCTCATATAAATTGCGTTGTGCGCATGGAAAAGATCCTCCATGTTTGACTGCATTGTCTATCCAAGCCATCCATCATGTCTAGATGCAATGTACACCCTCTCCATCATGTGTGCATTAATTTCACAACTTCCTCCATCATCTTATCATGAATGCTCCATGATCTCCTGCTTGACCTTTTTAAGATCTTAGTTGACTAGGTCAACCTCCATGATCTATCTCATTTATGAGACATGATCTCCAATCCCATTCACATTAGTAGCTTCTAAACTACCTCATTATGTATATCTAGGCTTAATTAAACCACATTCACACACGAAAATTGGATATTTATTCGTATTGAGGATTATGGGTCCCTACACCCTTTTATTTACTTAATTCATTAAGAAGATTAAGAACTCTAATATTCCAAATATCAGGTGAAAAATTGGGAATATTACATTCTGAAACTGCAATTGCTAAAACTACACTGTGACTACTTGAGAAAATGTTGGTACTTTCCAGCACTATGTAAAACCTTCAGTACTTCTCTCATTTGGATTCCATATGATGATAATGTCATATTCATTTTATATGCGATGATTTGGGCAAGAATCAAAGAGTGCGTCTTTGAGGATCCTATTTCCTTTTTGATCCATGAAGGTAACCTTATTATAGCCCATATTTAGCAATAGCTCTACACTTATCATAATTGGAGAGAGAGACAGTGTGGGATGGACATTTTGATCCATCATATTCAGCTATGTAGCCCACCTTCTTTTCAAGAGCCTAAGGTGGAGGAGATGTTCCGGGAGTTACCATGTTTGGAGGGTGACTATATTTTTGTGGATGATAGCTTGGAGATGGATGCTTCACATGGGGATGATCGTTCCCAAGATATTTTAGATTTCATTCCTCAAGAAGGCCTCTAGACCACATAATTGTTTCCATGGATATCCCACTTTTCCATGATGAGAGCCATTTGGATTCTTCACCAAAGGCATACTTATACAGATGGGAGGGACAAATTGAGGACATATTATTGAGAGAGCATCCTATTCTTTGGAGGAACCTATCATATGAATATGTGACGAGAGGAAGAGGAGGGGCTCTTCAGTTCTATGCTTGTAGTTTCTTGAGGACAAGCAACATTTGGGAGGGGAGGACTGTAATATTCCTAAATTAGCATGTAGCTAATTGGAATATTAAAGTTTTATTTTGTTCTTATATAGAGGAATAAGATGGGTAGGGGGCCCAAAAATATCTTTAGTAGGCATAAAATCCCTCTTAATATGAAAAGGGATCATATTCATAGCTAGATAAATCACCTGCATGTGTGAACAAAGGCTAATGCATGTCGACAAGGTCAAGTCTGACCAAGTCAACAAAGCTACTATGGAGGGAGTGGATCATTAATAGAGATAACCCAGTGAGAATGTGGATCAGTCTAGATAGTTAGAATAAAGCCACCTTGAGTATGGAAGGTGACATTGCATGGATATTAAGTCAAGGTTGACCAAATCAAATGACGTTGTTATGGAGGAGTGGCATTGATGATGGGACGACACGGTTTTGGAGGGAGATTAACTCCATGATGATGGAAACCCTAATGAGTGGGACCCAAGGAGAGAAGGCTCGCATTATTTATAAGGAAGAGGATGGAAGACATATGGGTTTAGCTTATGATTATTATTTTCTGAATATATGGTCTATTTAGACATATATATTTCTCTTTCTTTTTAGCTGAGATTGAATGTTGTTTAGCATTGGGTGTTCCTGATCAGGAATCCCACATCTTCCACTGAGGAGCTCTTGAAGGAGTCTTGCACAAAATTTTCCACTATCTAGCTTGAGGCCAAGCTTCACCTTTCTTTTACAAAGTAAAACCTGTTGAGGGTTTGTTTGTTTCAGCAAGCTGTAGAAATTGGAGACCAGATCTCTAGATCTAGGCCATTTTAGTGCTCATTTTCAGTGGAGGAGGTTTCTATTTCATTGGGAGGACAGTATTGAGGGAATCGAGCCTCATTTCCATATATTGGCATCATACCAACTAAATTTTTATCCCTACAATGCAGTATAGGTCTAGTTCTATGTTATTTCTATAGGTGCAGTTGCAGGGTGGTTCAACACAACATTTGGAGAGCTGAATTCCTAAGTGTTGGGGATATGCCCTTCACTTTGGAGATCTATTGGAGTGGGCTACTTTATTGATCATATCAGAGTAGCCACACTTTCTATATTTGTAATTTTTTGTATATCTACAGTCTTAAATCTTAGATCTACAATTTGTACTTGTTGTTTTGCTGAAAACCCCAAGGGGGTTCTTTAGAAGAGCTTCTATAGTTCCTGGATCTGATATAGATCTAAATTTTTATGCACACAGAAGATCTAGATATGATGTACAATCTACTTTTTTTGTAGAGGCAATAAAATAATGCTATCAGGGTATTCCAGCTTTTATACATGGTTTCAGCCCCTCTTTTTGCATGATTTTTGGGCTATTGTGGCTAGGGAGGCTTTTTTAACTAAGATACCATGATTTGTTTCAGATCTCCTCTTAGATTTGGTTGTAATAATGTATAATCTAAGGGATCCATGGGGTTTTATTATTTCTATAACATATATTTCTAATAAATGTGTTTTTGGTGCCTTTATTGCTAATTTTCCCATTTGGGAATATTACACTCATCTGGAAGTTGGTCATCCACCATTCCTTCTTCTCCTGTAGGGAGAGCTAACCTGGAAAAAAAATTTGCAACAAAATTCTCCTTTGCATGTTGATCAATAATATTCAAATCAAATTTTTGGAAAAGTAACAACCATCTGATTATCCTCGCATTAACATATGGTTTATCACTAATATAAAATGATGAAATTAGTGACTAGGTGACTAAAATAGTTAGTCACGGCAATTATATCAAGTGAATTACCACTAAATTTGAGAAATTTTAAGTGACCGAACAAAAAATGACTAACTTAAGTGACTAATTTAGTTTAGGGATAAAATACATGACTATATAATAAGTGACCAAACTAAAATCGACTAACTAAAATGACTAATTTAGTCTAGGACTAAAATATATGACTAGATAATAAGTGACCAAACTAAAAACGACTAACTAAAATGACTAATTTAATCTAGGACTAAAATATATGACCAAATAATAAGTACAAGAAGTATATGAATTAGTCATTTATGTTAGTAATTGTTAATTCTGTCACTCTAGAAATGAAAAATTGCAATTTTGATACTGAAGTGTGATTTGGCCGAATTTTGTTGGTTGCAGTGTACTTTGGTGGCCCAATGGGAAGCTTCCATGTGGCCCAACTAGAGGCCACCATGTGGCGCCTCCACATTGGCTAAAAAATTGTTAAAGGTCGAAAGGCCTTCACAGGAATCAAACCGATGACCTACCATAACAAACTCCAAAGCCTTACCATATCACCTATAGGTGGTTCTCAACCATAATGTATGCCACTTATATTTTAACGACATGTATGGGCACGTTGGGAGGAGGGGTCGAGCGGTGAGCCCTGACCCCTAGTCGTATCACACCCAGAGGACCTGTCGCGGAGGCGGACTAACTAAAGGAGCATGGACCAACTCCAACTCCTAGTCATTTTCATAGCCCATGTTCACTTAGTCATGTTTTAACTATAAGAAACTTTTTATTATTAATATTCTCTCTCTCTCTCTCTCTCTCTCTCTCTCTCTCTCTCTCTCTATATATATATATATATATATATATATATATATATATATAGTTCGTGGATATAGTTGCAATATTCATGTATGATTTCAAAATATATTTTCACTGATCTTTTATTCTTAGGATTTTTAGGAAAATTATCTAAAAATAAAATCTTTGAAGATAGCTTATGCTCTAGTTAATAACATATTTACCATAATTTAATTTCCAGTATAAATTGAGTAAATCTTTGCATAAAAAATGGATATGAATACCTAACGAGGGTTACTTCCATAATTATTTATGTGTTCCTTAACACTTATGTAAAAGTAGAACTATAAATGTGTAGTTTTATTAGTAGTTATTAGCCCCCAAGTAAATAATTTGTCCACTTCACTTCTCATTTTATTTTTTAATTTCCAAAAAAAATCTATATAAAATTCTAAACGTATCTCTATAAAATCATATTTTACTATTGAATGTTATTAATTTAAAATATATATATATAAATAATTATAAATACTCAATTTCCTAACTTTCCAATTTTATAACTATCTAGAAAAAAATTAACCTGCTAATCAATATAAAATTCTATTTTACAATTAAGTATTATTAATTTAAAATAAAATATATGTAAATAATCATAAATATTCAATTTGGTAGTTAACTGAAAATAAAATTATCCTTCCAATCTATATATGATTCTATTTTCCTTATTGAATGTTATTAATTTAAAATATTTTTAACTAATAATAAATATTCAAATGTGTAACTATCAGAAAATAAAAAGGGCGCCATAATGAATATCCCTTAAATTGTGTAACTATATGAAAATAAAAAGGGCGCCATTGTGAATATCATTTCAGAAAAACAGTGTTGTCCACCCCATTCGACCTCTTCAATCATCTAGGGCAAATAGTGATGAAAACCCCAAAATTAACAAAATAAAGAGCAAGATGTTGGATCGCGCTAGAGGAAAAGGAAAATTTACAGCAAAAGGAAGTAGAGTACTTGTCCAGAGAACTGGGCACCACTACAAATACATGGCTGCAACCTAATGTAAGTGGCGAAGGACTAGCAGCTCATGAGGGGCAAAATGTTGCACTCATTGATCACCGTCTATTTATATTTGGAGGTTTTCGAAAAGCTCAAGATGAATCTAAAGAGATATATTACAATGACCTTTACATACTAGACACAGGTAATCCACTCTATTCTTAGTCTACTCTATTGTTTATGTAGGGTTATGAAATTTAGTCAGTTGTTGAAAATTTTATTTCATAAATTGATTTGTGGATGCATGTTGATGTTCCCTTCGATGGTTTATTTTTGGATTATTTTACATTTATGATGGTTTTCTACCACACAAATTTCAGAGCACGCATTGAAATTTAATTACATTGTTGGAAAATATATCTTCGTATTGGTAGGAGGTATGTCTTTTTATATTTTATCCTCTTTATTATGTTCTTTTCTTCTTTTAAGATTATGCAATTTAAAAAAAAAAAAAAATTAACAATCTCTTTCCTAGTTTTTGGATGTTTTGGTTCTACTTCTATGGTTACTTGTGGCATTAAGGCTTATTTATCATTCTCTGTGTAAAGATAGGGCCAATTTAATAACCGGATATTGAGATCTCAAAGAGTTTTTAGATCTATGGTGAACACTTCAAAAAACCCTAATCTAGCCAAACAAAAAGCTTAACAACAATTTAATAATGATCACACAGGAGATGAACCTATCCCATGAGCTTGAAAAGCTTAAAAAGAAATTCAACACAAGATTGAAAAGTTCACTGTACAACCACAAGTGCTTAAGAAGATCATAGGGAATTTTAAGATTTACAGTAAACACTTCAACAAGGCCTAATGCAGCCAAACAAAAGAAAATTAACACTTTAATAATGATCACACTACAGATCCCCGGATGCGGGTTAATAGACAAGCCTTGCTGGAAGGCCACATGGCCTCTCTGCTGTCATGTAGCTGGCCTCATCACTAGGCAGCACATGCTTAATGAGTGATAGCCTTAAATAACCTTAGCTAGTTGATGACCTCATTCCTTTTTGGGCATTCACTCTGGTGTATTTATAATTCAATTCTGCCTCAACCGCTTCACTACATTCACTAGCCTTTTATGGGTAGTGGCACCATATCCCCCCTGCATTCTTCACGCACCTCCATCCGGTTCTCTCTCAAGATTTCTTTTC
This sequence comes from Pinus albicaulis, assembly GCA_034641835.2. Lineage (NCBI taxonomy): Eukaryota > Viridiplantae > Streptophyta > Pinopsida > Pinales > Pinaceae > Pinus > Pinus albicaulis. Next base: position 695,065,202 of record CM076570.1, on the reverse strand, counting down.
AAGTTATTTTTCTCTGTTATGCTTGTCCTCACTGTGCATCTCCTGTTCACACTGCCATCTATCAGCCTTCCGCTCATCCATTTCACGTTGTTGCACATCTGTCCCCTGCTCAACAATCTCTTCCACTCACTGTGTCCCTCCCTTTCATCCAAATAACTCCACAAAAATCATGCCTCGCCACCATCATATGCATTTCCACAATGGTGGTTATCATGGTGTTCCCTCTCGCCTTCCAATTCTGCTCTTGGAAAAGTGCATTGTGGCTTTCTCGGTAGCCTTGGATGCACCGAAGGTTTCTAACCCCCAAATTCTTTAAGCCCATCTCTTAATTCCAATTCCAGAAATTCAACAAGACAATTCCAGCTCTAGTTCGAGGAAGAGGCCGATAAAATCCACACTCTCTCACTCTTCTTCCCTAATGCCCAAAAAAATGGTGGCCCTACCTATCAAAACCCTAGAGGAAACCTCATACAACATGGGCAGTAGCTTTGTTGAAGGCGTCATGCAACCTGACAATGCGGAAGAAATAGGCACTCGCTCCACCTCCATGCTGGAGTTGGCTCCTCAGAACTCCAAGAAGGGAAGCTCTCTCTGACGATGGGTGCTACATTGTGGAATAGCCTCCGCATATGCAACAACAAGATGCAAAGGACTAGCTTCACTAGTGCCATCACTCCTTTGTCTCCAGTATTTTCAGGCCTTGCTACAGTTTCTTTGCTTACTTTTCTTATGCACGGTAATATTAGTTTTATGAATACTTTGTGAACAGCTGCTTTCCCCATCTTGAGCAGCTCCTCCTATGTTTTATGGTATTGTCTATGAGTTTGTTTCCCCCCTGGGGCAGCTCCATTTTTTATTTTTTGAACTATCTCTGTGAGCTGGTTTCCCCCCAAGAGGCAACATGATTGTACTTTTTTGTACTATATAATAGAAATTAGTCTTATACAGAAAAAAAAATGATCACACTACAGATGAACCCATAGCATCAGCTTGAGAAAGAAATCCGACATAAGAGAAAAGATCGCCATCCAAACATAAGAACTCAAGAAGAGAGTGCTATAGGTAAGTTGCACTGAGGATTTTTTCAATTAAGCAACTTGAATAAATGATTTACTGTTGAAAATTTAGTAGAAAGGTATTTTGGCTTGTGCCCTAGCCAGTGGAGACCTCGAATTTTCCTCATGAGTTAGACTTCAGTTAGGATGAGTTATTTCTAGTTTACTGGAATAATCATCAATTTAGCATGCGTGGAGTTCGAGCTTCAATTAAAAGATGAGTTTTCGTCAGTTTAACTACATGACTGGGTGGAAGTTATGAGTTCAGTTAGAACATGTTTGAGCTTCAGTCTTGATTTAAGGACGAACGAGTTAATAACTCCAGTGTTAATTGGAGGGAGAAAGAGTGACACTCTCAGTTAACTCGTTAATTAAAAACTCGAGTTCTAAATCTGAAATAGCCTAACTTACTATTTAGCATGGATCAAATTTATAAAGAGGAAAGGAAAATTATTTTATGCATAAAGGTTTGTGTGACAAGATATCTCACAAGTTTGTGAGAGGAGCCTTGATTGTGGAGAGTGCACAAATTGTGTCCTAAGAAATAGGAGGAACAAGAGCACTAGAGAATAAGAGATTGATTATGTGTAGAGCTTGTGTCCTAAGCAGTAGTAAGTCACAAGTGTGCAATATTAAGGAGAAGAGAATTCTAGCTTAAGGGGAATTCAGGCCACATGTACAACGATGAAGGGTAATGAGCCCTCAAAAAGTGCCCATCTCCATAAATGAAGGGGATGAAGGGCTTGTTGGCATGGAATCCAGCCTCCCAAGGCCCATCAACAACATAGCTTATCTAAGAAGTCTTTAAACCTGCCCACCAAAAGCCTCTAAAGTGGGAAGACAACCCCAAAAATTCTCCTCCAAGGTGGGTACAAGGGCTCCCAATGCCATTGACTAAGTGGCAGATGGAGACCTTCAAGTTACTCCACAGCTGTAACAAATCCTCCACTAAACAAGAGAGTTCCACCTCCAAATGTCTTTCAAAGTGGGCATTAAACCCTTTTTATCTGATATAGGCTCATGTGCCTCCAATAAATGACCCTTAAAAGGGTGTATAGACCTTCAAAATATTTATTATAAGGGTCACAAAACTGTTATGAAGTGGGCACATGGCTCACAAAGAAAGGCAAAGGAATTACCAAAGGGAAAACTAAGCCTCCAAGATTCGTCCAAGTGTAGAGTGCTTCAAAGTGAACTCATCTGGCTCCTTTAAAGGTGGGAAAACTCATCCTCTGGGTCCTCATAAGCTGGGTTGAGCACCCTATTTCTTCCATGTGTCTGTTGTGCAAAGAAATGGGCTCTTCAATAGGAAATTCCCCATAGGATGAGAAAATTACTCCTAGAAATGGTCACTAGACTTTACACGCACAGGTAAGCCCATCATAAATTTCATTTCACATGTGTAAAAATCACCTTAAATAAACGTTGGTTCCAACAACAAAATTTTATTTTGGTCCAAATTTAGATTTTCCTCCCCCCCCTCCTTTAATTTCTTTTTAAATTCCAGTGCACATACCTATATATTATACACAGGAGAGATACCTTACACCAATTAATTATCTTGGGCAACTTCCACTATGAAGTTAGGCATTGTTCTCTATATTATTTTCCTCCCTTCAGGTTCCAAGTTAGTTCAGGACTTTGTTTATGATTGCAGGAAGAATTTCTATGGTGTCCTATTTACATTTGCTTGCCATGCTCAAGGACTCTTCTCAGCCTCTACTTCTGTAGCTGATAGCATTCCAAAATATGCACCTATAGCCAGCATGTTAGTTGTCTTCCCAAATTATTTGAACTCCAGTGATCATGTGTTTGGGAGTTTTAGTTGCTTGATGCCGAGTGTCATTGAAATAGGATGGGACTGTAATGACTGCATTCGAGATAAACCTCCCTGGATAGACTTACAAATTTACACTCCTCTTGTCTTTGTCAAGGTGAAACCTTAATTAGAGAGGCCCATCATCTACTGACCAAACTACTGACCACATCTTTCACTCTTTGTGCCATTATTAGAGAGGCTCATCATTTCTCTTTGAAAATATTTTGTTGATTTCTTGACTTTTGTAAGGAATTTTACTCTGTCATGAGAGAGGCATTGTTTTAGAGGTGATACGGCATTGGCTTCTATCACGAGACTATATGAGTTAGTTCTTGGTAATTTCTGCAGTATCGACATCTTCTTAGACTACCTTAGGAGTACTATAGAGGTCAAATAGGAGTACTATATGCTAAAGAGATAGTGCTCTAGAACATCTCTTTCAATATGCACTTCTTTGGACATGATCATTAGAGCCATGACCCCTTATGGCTTCAAGGTTTGGGGACCTGGCTTGCTTTGGGTTGACTTGGATAGGATAGAGAGATTCTAAACCCTTATATTATGATGCTTCATTTGCTGCTAACATGTAATTCCTCAATCTATCGTCTAGGTGGAGTTCAGGGTATTGCTTCAATAAACCCCTCCTTGGTGTAGTTGTTGTGGGTTCTTCCTAATTTCTTTAGTTAGTGGTCATTTCTATCAATCAAATTTCCCTTTTTAGGTAATATTTGGACACTCCAGGTCAGCTCCTACTATCTAAATGTGACTTAACCTCAGAGATTAGAGAGGATATCTACAAACTACATCAAAATCACTTGGATTTCCCTCCTTGAGGGCATTAACTTGAATATGTCATTTTATTCTTTTGAGTGCTTTATATAGCTAAGTGACTCTTATTATTAGTCCTATCTATACTATTAGACATTGGATGCACAACCTTAGTATTCCCCTTGGTTCATTTAGAGTGGGCTCCCACTAGCTTTGGTTTGAGATAGCTCACTGCATCACACACCTCAAAGGGAATTTTCAGCTATGTGACTTACAAGATATCAAGTTGGGTGAGAACATTGTCTTCAAATGTTCCATCTAATAGGAGATAGCACTGTTACATATTTATTAGATATATTATTGACCAATAACACTTGATGTTTGGTTGTTTTGTCACGACTCACATATTTTTCATCACTTTTAATTTTTTTTTTGTTGCCTAGAGTTTATAGCCCAGGGACTAGGAACTAGGCATTGCCTAGCTTTCCATTTTAAATCTTAAAAGAAAAAATAAATATCATTTTGCAAATGTATTTTTTTAGCATTTGAAGGACAGATCTATAGGATTATCATGGATTCCTCCCTTATGTTGGAGGAGAGCTAGCCTTATGTGAGAAGGATGATCACCAAGGTGACAATGGGTGATGTCCTCAAGTAACTTTGGGGTTTGTAGTTGATAATTGAATCTATATTTTGAAGCACAGATTTTATAGGTAGCAATGAAGTGATTTTCCCCTTGGATTGATGGAATGAGTTTGTCCCAACAACTTTGCAAATGATAAATTTCTATTTTGTCTTATATCATTTTTAAATTCCTTTCTCTTTCACGACAATACCATTCAGCAACCTTGAGGGCTATCTTTGACAAAATTCTGAATCCTTGCAAACCAACATCCCTATTGAAGTGTTAATGGTTTAGTTTTTGGATCTCTTTCTGAAGATATTGTCAACCACCATATGTTATTTGTTTTGAATAAATAACATGAGAATCTACAAAAATAAGATAGAAATAAATAACTCTTTTATAATGTAAATGATACTATGTAAATACCAACTTAATTGTGCATAAAAGTTACTCGTTTGACAACATGCATTGTTTATGGTCATTGGAGCAGGTTTCATCTTCTTCTAGAGTTTGATGAGGAGAAAATAAGTTGTTGAAGGTGCCTAGTTGGTCATAATAGGCAGTGGTGGAAAAATCATCCCAATGACATTATGGTTGAGACTTGTCTGAATGATGACCATGGAAGTTACTATTGAATCATAAATCTGTTGAAGGTTCTAGCTCAATTACAGAGTAAATTTCTGCTCTTCTCCTTTTTGCTTCATTGAAGAAAAACAAAAATAGTGGTTTTGAGTCCTTTATGTAATCTTATTCTAATATTTTAATTATTCTTTTGAGTGTGTTGTGTTGTTCAGAAATTGATTTTGATTGGCAATGAATGATGCATTTATAGCTTCTTTCTAAATTTCACTTTCAACCATTTCTTGGTACTTTTGAGGGCATTCATCCAAAGAGTGGTGTTCTATCATCTATGTGAGTGAGGAGGATATGAATCATGATACAGTAATACATTCATTTGGTTAAAGTTACTACGTTTAGGAAGTATTGGCCATAGTTAAGAGGTTTTGATTGGTCAAAGTTGTGAGTTAATGATATTTTCTTGACAGGTTACACCAAACACTTGTTTCTAAAACATTTGAGGCACCCTGCGGGGTATATAGATTTAGAAAAGTTATTTTTATTCTTATTTACTCAAGTAGAGGACCTGTAATTATTTTGGTAGTTCATCTTAGCATAGATGATAAGAAAAATAATATGATATTTACTAATATTTTTGTAAATAATATATGAGTGGAAAGAATTTGGCATATTTTACAAGCCTTTCTCTAAATCACTTCACTTGATTGGCTAGTCTGAAAGGGTTTCTAGCATCCAACTTTTTTGTCTATCTCACCATATTGGGTGAAATCGACTAAGCCATAAATGCCCTCTCCAATGGGAACATTCTTTGTTTCAAATTCAAATGAGAATGTATCACTAATTTGAGACATATAATTGAATTATAAATCTCTAGATTCAGTGCCGACATTTTCCACTTTATCATCTCCTCATTGGAAACAAAAGATATTTTTACAAACTGTTCAAGATCAATATTTTTAGTAGAATACCTATCAACATGAAGACTATTATTGTGAATGCAAATATGAAGTGGTAAATACATACAATATGATATATATGTAGATATATCCTTAGCTCCTTTAGCATAAAATAAGTGCCTTGATCAAGCATACCTCCATGGACCACCACCCATATTGCCCTCCAAGTCCCAATTGGTTATCAAACTAATTGTAATTTTACTCAACATCTCAAGCATAAACAACGAAATAACCTGGAGCTACAACTAGGGATGATTGTTCCACATATATGCACTCGCCTCTAACATAAATGAGATGCATTCCATTGTTTTTTAAGATTACCATCAATGCCAAAATCAAAGGCAAAAACAAATGCCAGAGATACAAAACCACCCATTTCAATTTTCAATTGATCCAGATGCAATCCAAAGGGAAGCATAAATAAATCTTCTTCTTCTGCCTTCTTCACCTAGTGTTTCTCCTGATTCATTTAATCCATTGCTTTCTCCTTCTCTCTTACACCGTTTCTTTAGAAATTCACTTGTCCCTGCCTTATCAAGGCTCTATGCTTTCATTTTTTTTTTAAGCAGAAACATATATAGTAAGTGGAATGGTAGTTAAGTGTTGGAGCTCACTAGCACTATGCTTGGGCAATGTGATTTGTTGTCCACAACTATAGACAATGTTTCATATCCTTATTGGGAAGTCCAACAAAATCAATGTGTGGCTTATTTGAATACACTAGTTGCAAATTATTGATTTTTAGATGTTCAAAATATCTCGACAAGTGAGGGAGAAAATGAGATTCTTCCTTTGATTTGTTCTGCTCAACCATCAAATCTCACTGAAGGCTCTAGTCCTATTAAGAGCATAAAATAGGTTGAACAACAAATTAATGGGAATAAAATTTTGACTGGTTGCAAAATAGTGGATTTAGTGAAAGAATATTGCAACACTAATTATCAACCTGCCATCTCAAAAGCTGCAAGAATAGTTTATCTGAAGGTGCCTAGGTTATTCCAAATGATGTGTGAGTGTTACCTGTTAAACAACCTATAGTGAATCATTTTGAGAGTGTTTTATTTCAATGGATGGCAAGCCATATTACCTATAAAAAATCCAAATTATTTCTCATAGTTCTTTTTAATTGCAATGTGAATAGAGTATGTGATATATCTTCCATAAACCAGTTAAAGGTGGCAAGATATTGTATTTTTTCAATATTGGCTATTTTTTCAATACTTTGACCCAATGCATAATAATCTTCTGCTGCTCATTCACTATGGAAAATGTCACTGGTCTAGGGTCTCTAAGGACAAGGTCTTCCGCTCCTCTTTGACTTCCACAAGCTCCTTATCAAACTGATACAAAACTGGTCCTATCTAAGATCCAACACCTACAAACACTTCATCAAAGACAGATACCTTGTTGACTATTTTGCTGTAGCTCCACAACTGCAATCTAGGCCTGGTTGGGGCATATAAACCAGTCCCTAAGAGTCCTCTAATTTCTGCCTAGAATTTTTTTAAGGAGGTACAGACACCCTTCTATGAAAGGACATGACCCTCATTGATGATGCTAGGCTATTATAGCCTCCACCATCTCTTCGACCTCCCTTCAAACAGTTGCGGCACCCTACAACAAGGCTGTGTAGGGCTGCGACAACCCTTATAAGAGTCTGCCCACTTCCTTTCACCTCAAAACAACCCTCCCTTACTTTGGCCTTCAAGAAAAACACTTTGGTCCTACACTTAGCTCAGACCCTTCTCCAACTACTCAGTCACCTTCCTACAGCCCTAAAAAAGACTTGTTCCCACACTAGGATGCCCTCTTCTCACTGCGGCCAGATCAGAGATATGTATTTTCCCTTCAATGCTTATGTTTGTGTTGTGTTGCACAAGGATGGATGCTGAAATGATGATCACACACCTCTTATTTATAGCCTTTTAACCCTCCACAAATTTTATTAAAGAGACCCATCTGTTGGAACCCTTTTACACCAAGCCTACATGACTTCGCAACCAATAATTACCTAGTCAACTTCAAAAATTCATTTCTCTCTAACAACAACTCGGATTTGAATGATTCTCGATGAGTTGGAATCGTATCACTGAGCACTATCATCCTCATCCATCACATGTTGATTTCTCATCATGGTTTTGACCCAAACATGATGGGTGAAAAACCCCCAAGCTTGGATCTCAAGCCCACAAGCCCATTTGTGGAATTTTGACCTCTATCCCTCGATCACCAGGGTTTTAAGTACCTCCCAAGCTACATAAAAAATCAACAAAAAATAGATCCAATATCTAAGTTGTCGTAAATATAAAATAAGAAAAGATCTAATATCTGAGAACAAGCCATAACAACTAGGAAACTTGTTCAAGAAAGAAAGGATAAGAACATGAATAGTTAGGTAAAACTGAGTTGTAAAATCCTCGTAATGAAGGTAATGCATTGATTAGCTTTTTGTTGTGGAAATGGAAAAATACACTGAGTAGTTTTATATCTATGAACATTAGAAGAGGGGGAAAAGATGAAACATTTAGTTTGCCATTCATATAGTTAGATGAGTAAATAGCCAAATTTTATTTTAGATATATATTTTTTACAATCATTATTTTTGCATGGATCATTACAACATGAATGATGTTTACTATTGAATTTTGTTTTTAAAGGATGCTAAGTCACCTTCCCCAATAATTTGTTAATCTCTTTTGTTGAGCAAACAAATGAATCTAACCTGTGACTTTTGAGAATTTGGATTATCTAACAATCTACTGTTGTGATGAACTTATATCATATTTTTCAATTTTTCTTTATGTACTTTATGGATTACTAGGATTAAGGCTCACAAAGGAAGGTATGAGACATTCAAGGATTTGCATATGACATTTTGGAGCTTAATTTCTCCCATTTTCACTATCTACTTTTACCATATGTTTGAAGCATACATATGGCTGATGCTTTTCTTTAAATTTGTGTTGAATGATCAAATTCATTTAGAGAACAGTAGAACAGGAAAATGAAAATCTGATCAGTTTTCATATCCATTGAAAAATTAGTATGATTTTAGTATGAATATTTTCATTGCTAGCCATAATTGTGCCATACTTTTTGCATATGAACTGTGTTAGAATGTAGAAATGTCCCAACATTTCAAGTGGACACTATGCCCATCATCAGGGGATCCAGTTGAACCTTCTGCGCCAATCATCAGGGGATCTAAATGAAGCTTATGTAGTAAGAGGCTTAGTAAATGGCTATAAAAATTCCATGGCATGGAAAGTTGGATAAGTTACAAGTAAAAATGAAGTATGCTAGAATTTAGAAAAATATATCAGATAATGTAAGGTCTGCGATCAATTTTGTAGTCATTTCCAGTTTCCAAGGGCTCCTAAGGTAAGTCTTAAAACTCAAAATACTTCTCAAATTTGAATTCATGGAGATCATATTCCATTTTGGAATTTTGGCAATCTGAACTGTCTTCATGGCAACCAATGACACCATCATATGTTAGGAATTTGGCTTCTGTGATCCATAAAATTGTGTATAAAATCTTTTGGTGAAAATCTTAGTCTTTTTATTTTCATTTGTTTATTTATTTATTTATTTATTTTTTATTTTTTAAATTAATTATATATAAATATTTAAAATATTTAAAATATTTTAATTATTAATAGAATACAATAATAATATTTCCATATATAGTCAAATTATCCGTTATGGAATAATTCTTCTTTGATTGTTATTATTTTTCATTCATTTATTTTTATTTTATTTTATTTTTATTTCTATCTATCTTTATTTATTTATTTTATTTTCATTTTCATTTTCATTTTCATCTGATTATTTATTTTTACTTCTTTATAAAAAAAATCTTATTTATTTATTTATGTACTTTACCTTAGTGCATTTTTTTTTTTTAATATTATATATATATATATATATATTATATTTAAATCTTTTAATTATTAATAAAATACAATAATAATAATTCAACTATTATTGTCCTTATTTAGTTAAATTATCCATTATGGAATAATAATAACTATAATTTTATTTTATCCTTGAAGTTCCTGATTCAGTCTAATTATATGTCTTGGAATAACGGCTAGTCAGAGTTTCCTATCTATTTAAATTGTGTCCTAGATCAGATTTCTTATCTTGTCCTAATGATGAACCACAATAGCTGATTCGAAACGCGTCGACAAAATCTGTTGGAATGTGATTTTCGCCGAAAGATTTTATACCTTCATATGTCCTAATTTTAATTTCATTTTATTATTTATCTATGAAATTTGAGTGAAAGAGGTCATTATGCACCCATTTTTCAACTTTTGAGCCATTCAACCACATTGTATTAGGTGCAGCCTGCAGGTGTTTTAGCAATGTTTTCTTTGATAAGGCAGAAAACATCATTATTGATAGGTTGATCTCCGCTTGGCTAAAAAAAATGGCACTCTTTGAGCATAAATCATTCTCCCACATCTACACAGAGAATAATATTGAAGTCAACACCCTAGCCAAGGCATCAGCCGAATCGGCAGCAAGCTAGCTGATAATTGACATGTAAAACAGAGAACAACATTCCAGCTCCACTAGAAAATTACACTAGAAGTCATTCTCCAGGTACCCGTGATGAGCTTGCTCCTTTCAAGTACCTTCTCATCTTTCCCAATGAAAGAAGTTGAAAGTTCTGAATTTGAAAAACAACTCTCCCACGGGAATTATTGAACTGAATTTTACAAGCCTTTCTGGCCTAATTTATTTGTATTTAGCTAGAAACAATTTGTCTCATAGTATTCCGCCTAGCTTGTGGACCTGCAAAAATATCCATTCTGTGAGCCTGGCAAGAAACAAATTAAGAGGTGAAATCCCTCCTGGCATGACATCCCTTCAGGTTCTCTCTTTTTGTTTGTACAATGTTCCTTTTGTTCGTGCCTCAGCAATATTCAAAGTAGAGATATGTCAAAATTTGCATGTTGATATCTCAGCTGGTTCAAAATACGGTATAAGTATATTCAACATATAGTGATCATAGCTATTGCGTAATCTCTCCCTTCTAAAATTCATTGTTTTTTCCTCATTGAAGAGCATCTTATGCTTGCAAAAATTTTCTGCTGGCACTCTACTGTAGATAACTATGTTGGCCTGCAATATTGGAGAGATGTACTTGAAATAGCCTTATATATCAAAGATTCTACTTCCAATACTTCAAATATTTGAATGGATTTATGTGCCACATCACCATGCAAAGCTTTTGTTAGAGATGAACCTTACTCTAAATTCACAGAAACCCATTCAACAATTTTGGATGCATGTTTTCTTTGAGACATCATGCAAAAATCCAAGGTTGACAAGATCAATTTCATTGTACCTGTAGCTTCATGACACTGACGGTGCACATGAGTATTTCCATAAGGAGGAGTTGAAGCATTCACATAGAACTTGAGATTTATAAGTTCACCAAACTTAAAAATTTATGTATGGGCAACTTCATAAAATTCACCATAATGAAGGGTAACTCATTCACTAAATACTCAAACCCTTATTTATCCAACTTGTCATAAGTATCACAAATAGGAGGGGTCTTAAACATTACCATTTTATGACTTCTTCGTCCAAATTGTAGCGACAGATAACTATGTCTGTTAGTATCGGAGGTATGTTTATCACTTGCACCAGCATCCAGGAAAACAAAAATACCCTCACGAAGTCGAAAATCAATTTTGTAGTCATTTCCAGTTTCCAAGGGCTCCTAATGTTGGTCTTAAAACTCAAAATACTGCTAAAATTTGGATTCCTAAAGATCATATGCCCTTTCATAATTTTGGCAATCTGAATTGTCCTCAGGGGCACCAATGACACCATCATATGTCTTGATTTTAATTCCACTGTCTTATTTATCTATGGCATTTGAGACAAAGGGGTCATTATGTACCCATTTTTCAACATTTGAGGCATTCAACCCCATTGTACCAGGTGTAGGTATTTTAGCAGTGTTTCATTTTATAAGGGATACAACATCATTATCAATAGGTTTAATTCCACTTGGCTCAAGAACAATGTCACTCTTTGAGCATACATCATTCTCTCACATCTACAGAGAGAATAATACTAAATTTAACACCCTATCCAAGGCATTAGCCGAATTGGCAGCAAGATAGCTGATAACTAACATCTACAGGTGAGAACAACATTCCAGCTCCACTAGAAACCTACTCTAGAAGTCATTATCCAGGTACCCTTGATGAGATTGCTCCTTTCAGGTACCTTCTCGTCTATCCCAATTCAAGAAGTTGAAAGTTTTGAATTTGAAAAACAACTCTCTCACGGAAGTTATTGAACTGAATTTTACAATACTACCTAAACTAATTTATATAGATTTAGCTAGCAACAATTTTTCTAGCAGTATTCCGCCTAGCTTGTGGACCTGCCAAAATATCCAGTTTGTGAGCCTAGCAAGAAACAAATTAAGTGGTGAAATTCCTCCTGGTATGGCATCCCTTCAGGTTCTCTCTTTTTTCTCCATCTCAAACAACAGTTTTATCAATATTACAAGTTCCCTAACAACTCTGTAGGACTGTCATAACTTTATCACATTGGTTCTATCAAATAATTTTAACAGGGATATGATTCCAGCTAATACACATGGATTTCCCATGCTCTGGACATTAAATCTTGGAAATTGTGCTCTTTCTGGGAAAGTTCCAGTTTGGCTCCTGAAATGTCCAAATTTATAGGTCTTGGATCTTTCTTGGAGTAATCTCAACGGAGTTATTCCTATTTGGTTAAACATTCTTCAATATCTTTTTTATTTGGAAATGTCAAATAATTCTCTGTCAGGACCAATTCCAAAGCAGCTTATGGAGTTACCTAGTTTTAAGTCAATACAAATGCCCCTATATCAGCTCAAACTCCCTTTGAGCCCCCTTTATATGTAAAGAAAAATCAAAATTCTTTTGGGATGCATTACAATCAGTTGTCTAATCTCCCCCCTTCGCTATACTTGGCCAGAAGAAGTCTCAGTGACACTCTAAGCCCTGAGATTGGGTAGATGAAAATGATTCATATTCTAGATTTGAGTCATTATAATTTCTTGAGGATAATCCCAGACACACTATCTAAGTTGACAAATTTGGAGACCTTAGATTTGTTCAAAAATAAATTTGTTGGAATCATACCACCATCCCTGAAGGATCTCGCATTCCTAGTAAGGTTCAATGTCTCTAATAATCACTTTCATTGGTTAATACCTTCTGGACATCAATTTGATACCTTTAACAAGTCTAGTTTTGAAGGAAACCTTGGTCTCTGTGGCCAGCCTCTTACTACCACCTACAGTCTGCCTATGTCAATAGCGGGTGTGCCTATTGCTGCACACAAAATCAATAGGCTGGATAGAAATACCATTCTTGGCATACCCATGAGTGTTGGTGTTGGGATTTCTTTTCTTCTAGCTACGGTTCTTTGGAATCAATCAAGAAGATAGGTAACAGAGCAGGGAGTGTCATACGAGATGGATTTTGACCTGCCTCACAGGCTTTATGATGCCTTGGGATATAACTTGGTGTTGTTATTCCAGAATCATTGTCGTAAGAATCTTGATATTACTGATCTCTTGAAAGCTACTGGTAATTTTTAGCAGGAAAACGTCATTGGTTGTGGAGGCTTTGGATTGGTATATAGATCCACTATGGAAAATGGCACAAAAAATGCAATTAAAATATTTACAGGAAAATGTGGTCAGATGGAGCATGAATTTAAGGCTGAAGTAGAAGCTCTATCAAGAGCCCAACATAAGAATCTAGTGTCATTGCAAGGATACTTCAAGTATGGGAATGATAGACTGTTGATTTATTCCTACATGGAGAATGTGAGTTTGGTATATTCTATGAGCCTATGATGCTTTGAATACCATCATAATTTCTATATATTTGTGTCAATTAGAAGTGTCATAGCTCTATTCTCCAAGTCACCTCATGATGTCATCAATGATGCATCATGATAATAATATCTCCAAGTTCAGTTTCAAAGTGTCTTCACAAGATGCTCCAAGATGTCGTCAAGGTGCTCGAAATAGATCTTCAACAAGATATCTTCTACTTCTTTTTAGGGTGCTCCAAGTCCGTAGGACTTAACTCTTCTTCAACATCCTACTCCTAAAATGACTCCAATATTGAATAGAACAAGCAGTTATTGGCCTTCAAAAATACCTTAAAATAAATTCACCAAACAATCCCTTCAGGCCTACTATTATTTCACTTCAAATAATGCCCAAAGTCTATTCTAAAGCTGCTAACCATTGTCCTCAAGATAAAACAAGTTTTCTTCAAGCCTTTTAAAAAAAATATTTCCAAGATCATCTTCAAAAGGAATATAAATTATGTGCAAGAGGCTTGGACTAAGTGCACATGGTCTTAATTTAGAGCTCTTAGCCTAGAATGTGTCGCAACAGAGAACTGATCAAGCACCAAATTCACGTGTAGAGGTCAAGAATAGGTTCAAGTCTAAATGCTGAGATATACCTTCTCACCAAGCTCAAAATGTTTCCCACAAGTCTAAATAGCCTTTTGTCCACACACAGGTCTAAACTCTTGAGAAAATCTAAGATACGAGTTGTAGATATGAGGAATATATACGATGAGCCCTCCTCACAGGACCAAGCTGCCAATTAGCTTGTTTGCTTGAGGTTCAAGTCTCCATAGAATATCCTCAAGACTGAAGTTTTTTGAGGACTGCAAATCACAACAGTGTTTTAGCTTTTTCCACAGCTCCGGTTTCCACTGGTCCAAGGGTTTTGTAGCTTCCTCTTACAGGTCCGAAGGTAGGGAAATTTTTTTTACAAGTCCAAAATACAGAGAGTATCTTGCTGTCTTATCCATCGAAATATTTAGAGAAATGTTAAGTCTGGACTGTCCAACAAAGAAATAAGAGTCAAGAGTCTATACACAGTCTAAAATTGCTATAGTTACTATGCATGAATCACTGTGATCTTCCACAGTTCGATCAAGAAGTTCACCACAAAAAATACAAGTGCTATAGCTTGGTTTGCAATCTGAAATTCTATCTTCTAGCGCAATTCTTATCACAAGTCCGAAGGAATAGATAACCATCAGAGATTTTTGACCCAAAAAAATTTTATTCCTCGACTTCCAAGTCGCTGTTGTGGTTAGACTCTACTTTTTTCAACTCATCCTCAGGTCCACCTAGATGCATTTGAGATCTATGTCCTTCCTGGATCTACTTTCGTTCTGATATCCCTTAAATTTACAAGTTTTCTCCAGTGGTCCAAAAGACTTCCTACTTTTCCCCCTTGTTCCTAAACTTTGACAAAACATAGTAAATAAATTCACTTTTATAGAAATTTCAGCAACTAGATAAATGACTATATGACACGATACCATCCATCGAGTATAGGTTCCTCTGTGTATTAATTGTTATGATGTATATGCATGTTAAGTAATAGCATCACGATTGCTTGTATCTATCGATTACTACGCGCTTCTTGTTTCCTAGAAAACATTTGATCAGTAATAATATTACAGTATCTATACTTGCTTGATATTCATATTACAAGTACTAATATAAATAACTAAAAAAACTACAGTGGCCAAATCTTAAAAATTGAAGTGCTAAAATTTGTTGCTTAATTAAAACAAAATTTTGAAATCCATTAAAAAGCACACATTGTATGATACCTTGCCTTCAAATTTAATTATCTGGCATATAGAATAGGGGTGCACTGCATTAAGAATTTGAGCAACATGCAGTGGCCTAATAAACTTGATAAATATCCCAACTTTTAGTGTTTTGGAATACCAAAGTACTACATTTTAACTATTAATTTCCATGAGGCTTCATAACTTATCTCGCTCAATTACTATGGGTGTAACCATTTTTCTTCCTGATCTTGCCAAAGGTCATGTGAAAGTGATTTCTCACAAAACATATTTGACCTCAATCTACTCTATTCCCTGTCCTTAACTTCATGTTCAACATCAATCGTGGAGATATTATCTCCATCTTTACCTTTCCACGCAAACTTAGCCTCTTCCTCTAATTTTTTCACATGAGCAACATGTTTCCTCCTAGAAATATGTGAGTCAAAAACAATTTGAATGTTAAGAACTGCATTACATAGAGTACATACCTTAAATTCTGCTATTGCAGTTCCAACTTCCAATAACCTTTGTCGTTTGGTAGCTATGTCATTAGTTTCTTTTGCTTTAAATTTTATTTTCCAGTGTTAGAATCAGAAAATTCCCCTTCTAATTTTTTAAAATTTTGTCTAGATGTGTGAGCTTCCTAAGAAATTTTATTTTCAAAATCTGAGGAGCGGAGGTTTATATTTATACTATTTTACCATGTTTTAAAGGAAACGTCCTTCTAGAAGGGGAGGCCGACATGTGTGCCAAAGGGTAGGTCGGCTAACTATTAGGTGTAATTTTCTTAGTCTTAAAAATTCAATATCTCACAAACTACTAGGAGTTTCGAGACAAATAAAGGCTCATTGGAAAGGAAAAAATACCCTATATAAGATAGTATAGGAGAAAATTTGGAAGGATGCCTCTAAGGTGGTAAAAAAAAAAAATTCTTTGTGATTGTCCTTAATGTTTGTGTGCACCTTTGTTGAGAATTAGGTAGGGCTAGGTTTAATTCAAATTATCTTCTTGATAATTACTTGTGAGGTTACTTATTTTACGTATGTCTTCTCTTCTTAGCTTATTATGTCTTTCATCAAGTCAATTACCAAAACACAAGAGACAAGAATTTAGGCTCTTCGAGCTAGGGCCAAAAACTCTCCCTCTTGGAGAGGAAAACCCACAAGAAATTATTATTATAGAATTTTAGATGACAAGTACCATGACCATGACACAAACCCTTGACCTTTGTATGCCTCCAAGACCTTGTCACTGCTTCTTCATTGACTCTTTAAGCTGGTCCTTCTTTTCTGCACTGTCCTGCACCATCCTGCTCTTTTCTAGACCAGGACTAGAGAGCTCGGTCTAACTTTATTTCCCTTCTCCGACTGTATGTGATCCTTACTGAGATATCAACACCTTGTTATAAAATATCTTGTGCACACCTTTCACCTTCACTTCACCTTGCTCATTGGTCTTCAACATACACACACATCTTATTTCCTTTCAATGAACAATCCCCCATTTTCATACTCTAATGATACCCTTACTTGTGCTACATTACTTCATTGAGCACACTTATTATACTCAGCACTTCACACAATCCTGTAACTACTAAACACGGTCCTGTAACTTCTTCTTCTTCAATCAATATATCCAGGTCTTGCGGGAGAAGTCATCTGTAAAAGTCATGTAATAGGAACATCCTCCCAAGGATGTCACAGGCAGCATACCAGATAAATCAGAATGTATCAACTACAAGATATCAGTTGTCTTTATGACACTTGAGGGGAATGTTCCCCTTGTATGCTTCCCTTCAGCACAATCCTAGCATATACCTTCATGATCTTCTTTAAATTTAAGCATCCCCATCACCACTTTCCTTTCTTCGGGAAGGGCTTTGTAATGAAGGTGTGCAAACCTCCGATGCCATAACTCTGTTTGAAGAGTTGTATCACATCACATAGCCCCCAATGGACTTCCTCCAACTGAGTAGAGTGTATCAACTCTAAAACCAATAGTAAGAGCTTCTTTGAAGTTCCTCTTCTAGATGTGTACCTTTCCATCAATGAATGCCACCTTGAGCCCTTTGTCTTCCATTGTCGAATAGACATAAGGTTCTTCTTCAAATTAGGTATGTACAACACATCTTTTAAAAAAACTACCTAACCTTGAGATAGATGAAGGGTCACAGTCCCTATCCCTTTCATGAGATATGTGGCATTATCTCCAAGGATAATTTCTAAATTAGTATCCGTTTCAATCAAATTAGAGAGGGCTTATTTATAACCAGTGAGATGCCTTGAAGCACAACTATCAATCAACCAGACATCCAGGGTGTTGGGAGGAGATGTAATAGAGAGGTAAGATACAAGAATATATTCATTTTTATTATTATCAACAACATTAGACTCACTGTACCTAGAATTTCTTGACCTATTGAAAGGTTTCCCATTTCCACTACGATCAGAGGGAGCCTTCCTTTTTCCTTTGAACCTGTTGTTTCATTTATTTCCATTCCCCCCGAAGTTGTCGTTGTCTCCTTTCATTTGGAGGATCAATGGGGGAGAATTTGAGCCATTTCCCATAATCTTTGGCATCAGGCCAACCATTTTCCATCATCTATAACACAATATCCCTCACTGACTACGTTATTTTCAGTGAGAATTTGCAGTGGGAGATTGCAGTGATTGTCGGAGGGTGAGATATTTAGTGTTAGGATTAGCCTTTCACTTGTAAGATCCATTGGAGGAGTTCTATTCATATGATGCAGCATCTTCATCCATCTCCATCCAGATCTAGTCCTTGAGTTGCAGCTTCTACCCTGCAACTCTGACATTTTGCAGTTTTGCATATTTCAGCCAATCCTTCCAAGATTGCCTTGAAATAGTGTTTGGGAGCATAGACATTCTCTCCCATCATTGTATCAGCCATATATATGCATATCTATGATGTTCATATATCTTCTCTCCCATCATTGTATGATGCTCTAACTATGAATACGCAGTTTTGATCCATAGAAATTCTACTATGTAGCAACATCTCACTTTTACATATGTGTCCATGGGAGGCTTGTTTGACTTGATCATTTGATATGTATTACACTTATTTGTTGTTTATATAATAAAATTTCTTTATGGTTTCCATACATATTGGTATGATTTTATTCATTGCTATTTCCAGTTTGTGTTTATATATTGCTGGATCTCCAATTTAGGAATACTATAAGATATTCCTAACATTGTAGATTTCCCGTATTCTGGGATATTACAGTGGTATCAAAGCATCAATCTTGGCACAACCTATGGATCTCAGCCAATATGCTATCTAGAAGACAAGAAGGCAAAGAGATGAAAAGAAAAGAGAAGACTCCATTATGTGGAGGAGGAAAGGAAGATAGACTTACAAAGCTTATTCCAAGATCTGTACAGAGCATTCATGAAGATTTCAAGAAGATAAGAAGGGAGATGTATACAGAATATCCAAGAGGGTTTGAAACTGAATCAAAATCTAGGTTTTCTTATGGGGAGTGTGAGCATGCAACCACATCCTATGATGCACAACACAGTCACATGCCCAGTTTTTCCATGAGAGAAAGGGAGGAAGAAGAAATGTCTGAGAGGGGAACTCTTAGTGGCTTCTTGCATGAATATAAATCTCAAACTCAAAAGTTTAGAGATCAAATCACTTTCCCAGAGTTTTTAAAGATCAAGGTGAGGAGGAGAAAGTAGCATAATGTGGAGATTTCTTTTTTCTACCTTTGATGGTTCCCCTACATGTTCAACTAGGGCTTGGGTGGAAGAGTTAGACACCTTTTTGCAGCAGCATCAAATTTTTGAAGATGAACCCATTAGATTAGAAGCGGTGCATTTTAGAGGTAAGGCCTATACATGGTGGATATTTGGGTCTTTTTATTTAAATAATGTAAATACGTCTTCCTATGGAAGTTTCATTAAAACATTGGTGGAAAGGTTTAATAAGAAAATTTATGAAACACATGTGGTGAAGCAAAACAAATCTAAACAAATGAAGACCTTTCATGTGATGGAGGAAACCATAGAACCAAAACCACTTTAGAAAAGCATGGAAGAGGCTGATAACTTGCATCATACTTTGCTGGAGGCAAGATCTTTATCTTGTATTTTGGCACAAGAAGGCATGGAGATCCCTTTTCCAAAAGAGGATCCATTCATTAGGAGGTTGCCCATTCATTTTGAGGAGGCTGAGGGAAGCAATGCTGCCATATATAGAGTTGATATAGCACCTCATGCAGAGGAAGAGGGAGCTCTTGTTCCAACTAGAGGGATTCTTGTATCATTGCAACGAATTCCCCAGGATCTCAGATGCGGAGATCAAGGCACAACTCATGATTCACATGTGCCATTGATGATAGGGTGTGAAGCTACAGAGATGCAAGGAGGGGGTAGGGAGGATGACCAGCATCATGTGATGAGGATCACACACCCCTGTCTATTTCATGAGGTTGATGCACCTAAGAGGGAGACTATATTGTGCAGTGAGAGCAAGGACAATTCTGTCCATTCTTATATGCAGTGTATGCTTGATTATGATGTCTCATTGCATGGAGACATTTCACCAAGGAGACCACCATATCAACAGATGATCAGAGATGCTTAAAATTTTGAGGCACTATTCATTGATTTCAGAGGAGTAGAGACCTTGGAAGGTCATTGTACAATGCCGAGAGTCTTGGGTGGACTCAAGGAGAAGAGAGGCATTCTCTCAACATCATGTTTACCCATTCTCATTTCAGATGCTGCATTATGGCAAAAGAAGTATGGCAAGGACAGCAGCCTTGCAGCTTGCATATTTGGCATGGGAGATGTCAAAGAGGAGGATGACCATATGATAGGAGATCTTCATGAGAGATCATTAGTGTTGTCACTATCGAGGATAGATCCATATTAGAACTCCCAGATGTTGGTGGAGTATTCCAAGGATCTTTTTTCTTGCTTGATATTGGATGACCAGTTGCATGAGGAGGGATATACAGTCAGAGATGAGGTCATATACTACCATGGTATGATCTTCTTATCTGGAGCTTCCAAGCTCAAGGAGAAGTTGCTACAAGCAGCTCATGGAGATTTCCTTTTTAGCCACACTTATTCTATGAGGACATACCACACCATCATGGAGGCGTATTTTTTGGAAGGCTTTGAGGAGGATATGTATCAGCATATCAGGAGATGCATGGCTCATGTGGAGATGGAGGAGATACATAAGTCTTTGAAAGAGTTAGCACAACCACACATTTTCTCTTTGAGGATGAAAGGAGACTCATCTATGAGCCACTCCATTTGTATGAGCAAGACATATGGTAAGGGTATTGTTTGTTTTCATAATGATTTGTATAATGTATATATGCATCTCTTAACCATACATGTGTAGGATCTTGCTCCAAGGAGGAGCATTCTTTCTTCTAGAATTCATGGTCTACTTGAGGCCATGAGAAGAATTGTTGACCACTCCCTAGGAGGACTTGGGGAGGAGATGTATTATGGAGAATATGCTCACATTGTACCATATATCATTCACTTTCTCCAAACATATGAGGAGAGTGGGACAGCAAGCAAGTGGTTGAGAAATCACAATTTTTGTCACTCTCTTTTGCAGTTGAGGATCAAACTCCGTTGGTTACATTTTAGGGACCATTGTCCTTCTCCCTTGCTACATATGGTAGCAAGCATGGTTCCCATTATGATTCCCTATGTTTCTGTTATTTTTATTGGAGGCATGATTGGGAGAATGTCACATTGGTTGGATGTGTCAATTGGGGGAGAGATTTCCCACATTGTTTACATTGCATGTTCTAATGGGAGCATGAGAGGTAATATTGCCACCACAGCCAAACATTTATTCTTTCATGAGGTGGGCCATGGGATTGATTGGATTCCATATGATGGTGATTCCCAACTCATCATATATGGAAGGATTTGGGATAGCATGTTTCATAATGTTGGAGGGGAGATCCTTGAGGGTATAGTCTTCTTCTTGCAACTTGAGGGCAACTTTATTATAGCCCAAGATCAGCTAACACTCTACACTTATCTTAAGTGGAGAGAAGGACAGCATGGGGTAGGCTCCTATGTCTACCATGTTCAGATTTTTATCCCACCTACATTGCGTGAGCACAAGGTGGAGGAGCATTTTAGGGAGTTTCCATGTTGGGAGGTAGCTCATTTTGTATGGATGATTGCTTAGGGGATGGAGGATCCACATGGGGAAGATGTTCCTCAACACATTTCAGACTCCATGCCTTGGGAGGAGACTTTCTAGTTCTATCCTTACAGTTTCTTGAGGACAAGAAAAATTTGGGAGGGGAGGACTGTAATATTCCCACTTTAGCACACATCTAAATGGAATATTGATTTTGTTTTTAGCACCTTGCAGCTAAATAAATGCATAAGGAAGCCCATGCATATTAAAAACATGAACAAAGTACCTCATAATGTGAAAGGGGATAGTCATAAGAGCTGGATTTCACACCCTTATGTGTGAAAGAGGACATTTTCATGGAGACAAGGTCAAGTTTGACCAAGTCAACAACATTGTGATAGGATGTGGAGAACACTTTGAGAGACAATGCAGTATGAATGGGAGGAGGGTTATTTGATGAAGGAAACCCTAATGAGTGGGACCCATGGAGAGAAGGCTTTTACTTTTTTAAAAGGAGGTTAAGGTAGCCATTGTTATTCATGATTTAGATTATTGATTTCATTTTCTGTTTAGACTTTGTGCATTCTCCTGCTGTTTAGAAGAGTTGCAGTGCTGCTCAACACAAGGCATTCCTGTTTAGGAATTCCTTCTCCTTCCAAGAGAGGCCTCTTGAAGGATCTTACTCTTCATTTCTCCACATTCAGGCTTAAGGCCAAGCATCCTCCTTCAGCTACAGCACAGTTTCTATTTAAAGCTGGGTTGTGTTGCAGGGTGTTGTAGTGGAGGTTACTGAACACCACTTCCTCTGCTTATTTTTCAGAGGAAGGAGTCTCCTTTCCTTTGGAGGATCAGTGGGGGAGAATTTGAGTTGATTCCCATCATTTTTTGCATCAGGCGAACCATTTTACATAATCTACAGTGCAGTATTCCATAGTGACTGGATTATTTTCAGTGACCATTTGCAGCGGCTGATTGGAGTGATTGTCAGAGGGTGAGATCTTCAGTGTTAGGATCAACCTTTCACTTGGAAGATCCATTGGAGGAGTTCTATTCATATTATGTAGCATCTTCATCCATCTCCATCCAGATCCAGTCCTTGAGTTACAGCTGCTACCCTGCAACTCCAACATTTTGCAGTTTTGCATATTTCGGCCAATCATTCCAGGATTGCCTTGAAATAGTGTTTGGGAGCATAGATATTCTCTCCCATCATTGTATCAGCCATATATATGCATATATATGATTTTTTTTATTTCCTGTAGCAGTGCTCTAACTATGACTGCGTAGTTTTGATCCATAGACATTCTACTATGTAGCAGCATCTCACTCTTTACATATGCGTCCATGGGAGGCTTGTTTGCCTTGATCATTTGATATGTATTTGAATTATTTGCTGCTGATATAATAAAATGGATTTATGGTTTCCATACATATTGGTATGATGTTATTCACTGCTATTTCCAGTTTGTGTTTATATATTGTTGGATCTCCAATTTAGGAATACTATAAGATATTCCTAACATTGTAGATTTCCCATATTTTGGGATATTAAAACTTGACCAAGTGTATGCGTTAGAGAATGAAATGTTGTTTTGAATAAAAAGACAATGATTAGAAATCACATCTCATATTATTTTTTTTCACAAGTTATGTACAACTTGAGTTTTTTAGCATGTAACTTAGTTCACATGACTGTGCCTAAGCTTTCCCTGAATGTTGAATACTAAGTTAGTAAGGTGTTTTTTTATGGTGACGTTTTATTTTCTTCTTTTATATAGGTCATCTGGCTACATAGTGGCCACTATTGCCCAACTGAAGAAAACTTGTTTGAGTTTCTTGCTTTTATGGGGAAAATTGACTTTGACATTGTTGATGTTGAGGTATATGTCATATAAATAGTTTATAGTCTACTTCAGTTTATATTCTATTGTTCATCATCTTTCATGTCTTACACTCTGCATTGTATCTTCTTTAGTTTTCAGAAAGGGAACTCATTATTGATACTAAGAGGTACGAATTGAAGAAATAGGAGAACGATAACACTGGAGCGACAAATGAAAAAAGAGTGAGAGAAGAGATGGCTCTAGTGATACCCTTCGAGCCAATATATTGCATAAGACACACACATAAAGACTGATGGTCAAGTATTAAAAGTTGGTGAATTCACCTGCAATATAGGGAGACAATGCATAACACGTCTTGAATATGATTCATTAGTTTTTAGAGATGCTTTAGGCACATGCACCATCAACTTTGGAAATGTTTCTAGTAGGAATTCATATGTCTTTTAATGTTATAGTTATTTTACCTCAGGGTTATTTTGGGCAAGCAAATATTTTAGGAATTCCAGACACGACATCAGTGGACAGGTAAATATTTTTTTTTTATAGTTGCAATTTTCATTCAAATATCCTCTCTTTATTATATGATTGTATTTTGGACGATTCTTTTGATTTTGTTTTGTCGTTTAACTGTGAAATTGATAATACTTGGTATAATGTCCATTTAAACAAAAAACAAAGCTTGAAGATGAAATTAGTATTACACGATATTTATTGGAATCCTTATAGCTATTTTGTGGTAAAATATTTTCATGAATATCAGAAAAGTTTACTTTCATGTTGTTATTTGAGCACATGTTGTTTATATACTTGAACAAGTTCATGTGTTAGAAAATGAAATGTTTTTGTGAATAAAATGACAAGGATTAAACATCACACCTCATATTATTTGTTTTCACAAGTTATCTAGAACTTGAGTTTTTTAGCATATAACTTAGTTGACATGATTGTTCTTAAGCTTTCCCTGAAGGTTGAATACTAAGTTACTAAGGTGTTATTCTCTATATATGCTGAAATTTTATTTGTTTTGTTTATACAGGTCATCTAGCCACATTATAGTGGCCACTATTACCCAACTCAAGAGAATTTGTTCCAGTTTCTTACTTGTATGGGGAAAAATGGCTTTGACATTGCTAATGTTGAGGTATATGTCGTATAAACTATTTATAGTCAAATTTACTTCATATTCTAGTGTTCATTGTTGTTCATTTCTTACACTCTGCATTGTATTTTCTTTTGTTTTCAGAAAATGAACTCAATATTGATGGTAAGAAACATAAATTTAAGAAAGAGGAGAGCAATAACATTGGAGCGACAAATCAAAAAAATGAGAGAGAAGAGAACTGCTCTGGTGATACCCTTTGAGCCAATATACCACATAAGACACACATATAGATATTTATGGTCAGGTCTTCAGAGTTGGTGAATTCATGTGCAATGCCTTGGCAATGCAATGATAATGTTTTGAAGTGATGAAATATCATTTCATGTGTAAATTGTAGTCCAACCAATATTAAGTAGGAAACTCATTGTAAGACTTTAACATTTCATATAATATAATTTATGTGGTTGAAATTATTTATAATTTCACTTGATATTGTTTAGTATTGTAATCAACATATGCAACTTTATGTTTTCATATTAGATGAACATGCACATTGTATGATATTTTTTAAACCATACAAATTAAGTTATGTTGATTAATAATGAACACATAAAATCAATTTAAAACTACTAAATTAGTAGTTTATATTGATTAATGATGAACATGAATAAAACAAATATACAACTAAATTAGTCATTTATAATGATTATTAATGAAATTAAATGAAATGAATATAAACTACTAAATTAGTTGTGTCTATAATGAATATGAAACTACCAAAAAATGATAAATGACCACTACAGATGATAAATTTTTTATTACAAATAATGACTAAATCTCACATATATACGACTATTAGTAGCTAATTTACAATATCTTATAACACGACCAAAAATTTAGTCATATTTCTTTGGTCATTAATTACTTTCAAACGATGACTAAAATTTGCATATATATGACTATTAGTAGCTAATTTACAGTGTCTTATAACACGACCAACATTTTGGTCATATTTCTTTGGTCATTAATTGGCTTTCTCAGGTGATTATATAGTAATATTTTTTGTTGTATATTTTGTCATTAATTGTCACAATTAATGACCAAATCAATGATTAAAACAATGACCAAATCAATGACTAAATTAATGACTAAATCAGTGACTAAATTAATGACCAAATATACTACTAGACAACAAAATTGAGATAAACAATTAATGACTAAGCTAAAAATGACTAAAAGTTGGTCGCGTTATAAGATACTATAAATTAGCTACTATTGGTCACTAACCCAAAAATAGTCATTTATATGAAAATTTTAGTCATTTTTTTAGTAACTAATTAGCTATTTTGTACTAGTGTATTTATTAAATACTTGATGGTTGCATGGTCAATTTGAAAAAAAGGTATGATATCCATTTACATAATTCCTGAAATTTTTCGATGCATGGACAATGGATAACATATCCTTCTCAGTAAAAATATCATTCAGCTCAACCTTCGACAAATTCTTGATGATGAAATAAATGGCATAAGGGATTTTTTCCTCTAGTTGTCCTAGTACTGCCCTACAACTTTGTCAGATGCATCAGTGTGGATGTGGAAAGGCAGAGTCCAATTTGGACCTCAGAGGATGGGGGCAGGAGTCAATTGTTCCTTAATGAGCTCGAAAGCCTCTTGACAATGAATAGAAAAAATAAATTCATAATCCTTGGAAAGTAACCAAAATAATGGCAAAGCCATCTTGTTGAAATCTTTGATGAACCTTCTATAGTAACCAGCTAAGCCTAAGAAAATCCTGACATATTTCTTCTTTTGAGGAGCTGGTACCCTTTTGATGATAGTGATTTTGTTATGGTCTACCTGTATTCGTGCTTGAGATATGGAGTCAGGGTCCTCAGAGGTGAGTCCATGAAATTGTGGGAGAGATGAGGGGATAATATTTTTCATCTTAATTTCTCCATCTGCCTCTCTTATGGGAAAGGCTCTCTGGGTCCCAGTCATGGTTAATATAGGTGAAACAGGTCCCTCAGTTGAAATAAGGTCTTGTTATTCTTCCCCAATAGGATCCTCAAAGTATTTAGAAGGGTCTCCTATATGGGGGTTCAATCTCACTGTCACTAAAGAAGAGTAGAGGGTAGCTAGGAAGTGATGTGGGAGTTTTGGGTAAGGTTTTCCTTTGGGTATTCCTACTCCTATGAGGCATGAAAGATAGATCTTTTTGGATTTTCTTCAATATTTTTGAAATGAGAGGAAAATAAAGGAAAGCAGAAAGAACGCTAAAACAAAATCAAAATATATACTAGACACCTCCTCTGCAACAACTCCAAAAAGTGGTGCGCCCTCGTATTGCACCAAGAGTGCTGCAAATCCTAGGGGTTGCACTACTTTGATTTAACATCCTGGGGTTCGTACAACTAGGAGGTGACAATGCTATATACACAACAGATGCAATATATTCATGCCATCCTCTTCTACTTTATGAAAGGGTGCTATTTTTTAAAATATGACAAGAACTAGAAAGTAAATTGCTGGAAGTAAATGACAGAAAGGAACTACCTCTATGTGAAGAAGTGCTTGAATTATAAACTCATCCAATCCATTTAGTTGCAACAACCTCTGTTTTTTGGAATTTGATAGATCTAGATTTAACTCAACTACCTTTCTTAAATTATTGAATTCAAACTCAACTCAAAGTAGATCCTTCTTACCATAGACTAGTTCATAGGGAGTGAATCCTATTTTTGTCTTCCAAGTAGTGTTGTAGGCCCAGGTAACTTCTACCAATATATCTACCAAATCTCTTCTATTTCTACTCAAAACCTTGGTTAGGATGCTCTCCAAAGCTCTGTTAGTTACTTCTACTTGGTCATTCTCTTGAGGGTGATAGGAAGTAGAAGTTCTATGTTTATTCTTGTGCTTCCTCAACATATTCTCAATGAGGTGAGAGGTGAATTGTGCTCCCTGATTAGTGACTATTTCCCTATGGAATCAAAAATTTTAAACCACATTCTCCCTTCTAAATTTTTCTACTTTCTCCTCAGTTTCTACCATCACTACTTTTTTTTTAGCCCACTTTGTTAGGTAATCTGTGCAGACTATGATATACTTCTTTTGTTCGGATGGTGGATAGATAAGTCCAAAAAATTCCATGCCCCACTTATCAAATGGCTCAAAAGCCACCTGAGGGTGCAAAGGACATCCCTTATCTTATCCCTTTCCATTGCTTTCCCCATCCTTTGGCACTTGTCACACCTGCTGGTGTATCTTCTGGAATCTTGGTGAAGGGTAGGCCAATAGTATCTTGCATGCAAAGCTTTGTAAGCAGTTCTATTTGCAACAAAGTGGCCTTCACATGGGTGGTCATGACATGCGGAGAGGATATCAAGAAATTCTTCCTCCCTCACACATCTCCTTAGGATTTTATCAGGGCTTAGCTTGAAAAGGTTTCCCCCAATCCATGTGAAAGGGGTGCTTTTTTCTGATGATTCTGCTCCTCTCCATGAATGAAAGATTAGGAGGGAATCTCCCAGCAACCAAGTAGTTTGATATATCAACAAACCATGGTGAGAGTGTTGATATAGAAAATAAGTGCTCATCTCAAAGCTGGTCATCCACCATTTCTTCTTCTCCTATAGGGAGAGCTAACCTGGTCAAAAAATCTGCAACAACATTCTGCTTTCCAGGTTTATCTATAATAGTCAAATCGAATTGTTGGAAAAGTAACCATTTGATTATCCTAGCATTAGCATATGGTTCATTCATTAAATACTTGATGGTTGCATGGTCAATGTGAACAAAGGTATGATATCCATTTACATAATGCCTGAATTTGTTTGATGCATGGAAAATGGCTAACATCTCCTTCTCAGTAACAATATCATTCAACTCAACCTTTGACAAATTATTGCTGATGAAATAAATGGCATAAGGAATTTTTTCCTCTAATTGTCCTAGCTCTGCCCCTACATCTTTGTCGGATGCATCACTGTGGATGTGGAAAGGAAGAGTCCAATTTGGACCTCGAAGGATGGGGGCAGTAGTCAGTTGTTCCTTAGTGAGCTCGAAAGCCTCTTTGACAAGGACCAAACCAAATAAACTCATAATCCTTGGACAGTAACCTAAATAATGGCGAAGCCATCTTGCTAAAATCTTTGATGAACCTTCTATAGTAACCAGCTAAGCCTAAGAAACTCCTGACATCTTTCTTCTTTTGAGGAGCAGGTACCCTTTTGACGATACTGATTTTGTTTGGGCCTACTTATATTCCTGCTTGAGATATGGAGTGTCCCAAGACATCCCCTGATTTCTTCATGAATTCACACTGTTATGGGCTCAAGGAGAGATGCATCTCAATGCACCTTATCAATACTTTACCCAAATTGGAGAGAGATTCTTGGAAGTCATCCCTGTATGGTGTGAAATCACACATGTATATTTCTTCAGAGTCATGGAATAACTTAGAAAAGATGCTCAGGAAATCTCTTTGGAAGGTAGTTGGGGCATTGCACAACCCAAAGGGTAAGAATCTATAAGCAAAGATACCCCAAGGGCAAGAGAAAGTATTCTTATCCTGGTCTTCAGGGATGATTTGAATTTGATTGTACCCACTAAACCAATCTATTCGACCAATCTCTTCTGTTGCTGATCACAACCTTGGTGAGGATGCTCTCCAAAGCTTTGTTAGTTAATTCTACTTGGCCATTCACCAGAGGGTGATAGGCAGTAGAAGTTCTATGCTGAATCTTGTGCTTCCTCAAAATATTCTCAATGAGGTGAGAGATAAATTTTGCTCCCTTATCAGTGACTATTTCTCTAGGGTATAAAAACTTGTAAACCACATTCTCCCTTCTAAATTGTGCTACTTTCTCCTCGGTTGCTATCGTCACTGCTTTTTCTTCAGCCCACTTTGTTAGGTAATATGTGCAGACTATGATATACTTCTTTTGTGTGCATGGTGGATCTATAGGTCCTAAAAATTACATGCCGCACTTGTCAAATGGCTCAAGAGCCACCTAAGGATGCAAAGGCATCTCATCCCTTTGCATGGGTTTCCCCATCCTTTGGCACTATTCACACTTGTTGGTGTATCTTCTGGAATCTTGGTGAAGGGTAGGCTAATAATATCTTGCATGCAAAGCTTTGTAAGAAATTCTATTTGCAGAAAAGTGGCCTTCACATGGGTGGTCATGAAATGCAGAGAGGATATCAAAAACTTCTTCCTCCCTCACACATCTCTTTAGGATTTGATCAAGGCCTAGCTTGAAAACGTTTCCCCCAACCCATGTGAAAGGGGAACTTTTTCTGATGATTCTTCTCCTCTCCATGAATGAAATATTAGGAGGGAGTCTCCCAGCAACCAAGTAGTTGGCTATATCAACAAGTCATGGTGAGAGTGTTGATATAGAAAAGAGGTGCTCATCTGGAAGCTGGTCTTTCACCATTCCTTCTTCTCCTGTAGGGAGAGCTAACCTGGACAAAAAATCTGCAACAACATTCTACTTTCCAGGTTTATCAATAACCATCAAATCAAATTGTTGGAAAAGTAAAAACCATCTAATTATCATAGAATTAACATATGATTTTTCTTCATTAAATATTTGATGGTTTCATGGTCAATGTGAACAAAGGTATGATATCCAGTTACATAATGCCTGAATTTGTTCAATGCATGGACAATGGCTAACATTTCATTCTCATTAAAAATATCATTCAGCTCATCCTTTGACATTTTCTTCCTGTTGAAATAAATGGCATAAGGGATTTTTTCCTCTAATTTTCCTAGTGCTTCCCCTACAACTTTTTCGGATGCATCAGTGTGGATGTGTAAAGGCAGAGTCCAATTTGGACCTCAAAGGATGGGGGCAATATTCAATTGTTCCTTAATGATATTGAAAGCCTCTTGACAAGGAGCATACCAAATAAACTCATAATCCTTGAAGAGTAACCCAAATAATGGCGAAGCCATCTTGGTGAAATATTTGATGAACCTTCTATAGTAACCAGCTAAGCCTAAGAAACTTCTGACATCTTTCTGCTTTTGAGGAGTAGATACCCTTTTGGTGATAGTGCTTTTTTTCAGTTCTACCTATATTCCTTCTTGAGATATGGAGTCAGGGTCCTCAAAGGTGAGTCCATGAAAGTATGGGAGAGCTGAGGGGATAATGTTTTTCATCTTAGTTTCCCCATCTACCTCTCTTATGGGAAAGGCTCTCTAGGTCTTAGCCATGGTTAATATAGGTGAAGCAGGTCGCTCTGTTGAAACAAGGTCTTATTCTTCGTCCCCAATAGGATCCTTAAAGTATTCAAAAGGCTCTCCTATAGGGGTTTCAATCTCACTTCCACTAAAGAAGAGTGAAGGGTGGCTAGGAGGTGATGTGGGGGTTTTGGGTAAGGTTTGTCTTTGGGTATTCCTACTCATATGAAGCATGAAATTCAGATCTTTTTGGATTTTTTTCAATATTTTTGAAATGAGAGGAAAATAAATGAAGGAATAAAGAACACTAAAAAAAAATCAAAATATCTACTAGACACCTCCTCGACAAGGGCTCCGAAAAGTGGTGAGCCCTGGTATTGCACCAAGATAGCTGCAACTCCCAGGGGTTGCCCAACGTTACTTCATCAACCTGGGGTTCGTACAAACTTGGAGGTGACAACGCTATATACACAACAACTATAATTTGTTAATGCCATCCACTTCTACTTTACGAAAGGGTGCTATTTTTAAAACTATGATAAGAACTGGAAAGGAAATTGCTATAAGGAAATGATAGAAACGAAACTAAACTGATTTTCTAAAAATAAATGACAAGAATGAAACTAATTTAATTTTCAGAAAAGAAATGACAGAAAGGAAACTAATTTAAATTGTTGAAAATGAATGGTAGAAAGGACACTAATTATAAACCACACTTAATTTTTCTAAACGACTAAATTCAATCTATTTATCATATGGTATATCTGTAATGCTTCTACCCATGCAAGTAAGCTATCCATGACTTAATCCTAATTGAAAAAGTGTTTATTTTGTAGCTTGGATCAAGGAAAAGGGCTAAAGAGGATAATGGACGACTTAACACATGAAACAAGGCTTAGGAGTGGAAAGTGGTGGTTTAGTCCTTATAAAGCCTTATGATATAGAGCCAAGATGCTTTTGGAGTAGAATGATTGAAATATGCAATGGCAGAGTTATGATTGGAGAATATAAGGGCGATATGTGGTATGCTACATCACAATTGCAATATCGCAAGGGTGGAGCAGTAAAGGTTAATAGCAACAAAAAAAAGCTGTGAAAAGCGATTTGCGATGCGACAGAGATCAGAATCAATGTTTGGAGTAGTAAATCTTAAACAAAAATGTAAAAGGTGTGAAGCGCGGTTGTGATGGGTGACACGGTCATGGGACCGACGACGTAGCATGATCCCAATATCAAAATCGATGTTTGAAAGAGGTAAGGCTTAAATAAACAAGGAAAAGGTGTGAAGTGTGATTTTGATGGGTGACGTGGTGGTGTTGCCAATGCCACAGTGCAATCCCAATATCGCATTCAGCGTTTGGAAGAGGTAAGTCTTAAAGGAAATAGGAAAATGATGTGATATGCGATGAGGAGTGATGGTAAGTCCAGTGGGAAAAAAATTTGGTTTCTAATGTTTTTGACTATTTTTGATTAAAAAATAGTGAAGGGAAGAAGAAAGGGATATCGCATTAGGGCTTTGAAAGAGAGAGCATTCACAAATATCACAAGAGATTTGCGATTTGCGATGTAGCGAGGTATAAAGAGCAAGAGTTTCGAGGAGAAAGGTGCAGAGGTCTAATTCTAATGATTTTCAAGAATTTTGGGAATTAAAAGGGTGATGGATGAAAAAAAGAGAAAAATGAGGGAAATGGAGGCACAACAACAGTGCTCAGGCTTGAGAACAAAGTTAGGAAATGAAGCGAGATGACTTGATGTTCTTGCTGTGGATTTTGATGCTTATTCATGCAAACAAATTTTTGGATTAATGTATGAAAAATAGAGGAAACACATGACAAAAAAGTGAACAAAAAGTAGTTTTTGGTCCTGTGGGAAGGCTCACCCTCTTCGAGCTCTATTGATAGAGATGAGAAGGTAGTCTTGATCCACAAATTTTCTTCTCTTTTCTCCTTTATTCTATCGCTCACAAGAAAATGAAAAACTACAACAACACACTGAAAGAAAAAACTAAGCAGCGATGAAACTATGAGAAGCATAACTAATTGAATGATAGAAAGAAAACTAGCTTAATGGTAGAAAGGAAAAGATAGTAACACCAGAGAGGCTGAGGCACATGGATTGGACCCTAACCCACAAGCCTAGCTCTCTAAAACTTAAATCAGTAGAATGAAATTAGTCTAATCATTTCATAAAACAATAACCTCATACATCTCTGAATGTTTAATCACTGATTAAAATAATAAAAAGCTAAATAGCTTGCAACCAAATTTCAACTAGAATAGACTATCTCTTCCTAGCTCTTTCTCTGCTCTATTTATTATATAGCACAGCTATCAACAACTCCCTAGAAAAATGTGATAGAGTCCACTTGACTCCAAGTAAACAAAGATTGAGTGCACTCCTCTTTTTGTTGCTTGGATGCCTCTGGAATTCAAATTGCTGGAGAGAATCCTTGGGGATAATTTGGCTGCCTTTGAAATTAGAATTTATGGAGAGAATATTTGGGATCCTTTGGCTACCTTTGAGAGTTAAGGAGGGTGGATAATCCTCCAATAATTTCTCCTTGCTATCTCCTCCAAGTCTTTATCCTAAAATCCTTATAAAAATGCTTAATAAATCATGATTTTCTGCACTCAACCTCATATTAGGCATGTTACACCAATTTTTGGTCATCTAACTTGTTACCGTTAGATGGAACAAAGTACACCCTATAAAACCAATGCCACCCCAATTAAAATTTCTTTCACTATGAAAAAAACTTAGTAATCTATAATTTTTTAAGTTGTTTATGGTCTAGAAAGGAAACCCCGTGAGGAAATATTTAATAAATCCATATTTGTTTGATTTTCATCAAGGAATAATTAGTTAAACAATAGTTTAATTAATATTCTCGGTCATATTTAACCCAAAATATGAAAATTAATTAGATAAATCAATATTTATCTTATTATTTTCAAGGAATAATTATTTAAAGCTTATTTAAATAATATTCCTTGTTAAATTTGACCAAATCATTTATAAACAATTAAATAAATCACTATTTATTTAATTATTACTCAACCACATCCTTAAAATAATAAATAAATCATTTATTTATTTATTTATTTATTATTTACAAATAAAGGGATTTGACCAAATCCAAATTCCTTTTCCCTCCAACAAAAATAATAAAATATTCCATAAAAGTTGGATCTAGATTTGGCTAATAATATTTTAATTATGCACCAATATCTAGACTAACTCAATATTTGTTATAAATAGAAGGGTTTTTCCATTCATTCACTACCTTTTGTTGCCTAAAGATCACTCTGGATCTATACTCTTGGTTTGACTTTGATCCTCCATCATTGTCATATTTTTCTATATTTTTGCTTGTGAACTCCCATTGATTTCCAATTTTGTCTGGGTTTTCTATACCATCAAGAGAGAAGGATCTTAGATCTAAAGCATTGAGGACATACAAGAACCAATCCCATTGAGGGGGACTGGTAACATCTTTCTATGTTCCCTTCCCAGGTGTCATAAATATAAAAATTCTTTAAAAATATTATTATCTTGTCTATTGAATGCATGGAGCAACTCTTGCTTTTATTTACTACTTAGTGTATTTTACTACATATATCTAGATTTTGTAGCATTTATCTTGGCCAACTATTTGCAGATCCAAAGAAATTGGCATCCATATTTGATGTTAGGGTTGTTTGTTATGCACAACTAAAGTGTGATATTTTCTTACGCTTGCGATTAGAATTCACACTAACAACTGGCGACTCCATAAGGGTTTATAATTATGACCACTGTCATTTTTCATATCCTTGCATGACCAACTACTTCCAACTAATATGCATGAAATATTAAAATTTTGTTTTTATCACCTGACAGCTAAATAAATGGGTAAGGAAGCCCATGCCTATTAAAAACATGAATAAAACCCCTCACATATGAAAGGGGATAGTCATAAGAGCTGGATTTTAGACCCTTGTGTGTGAAAGAGGACATTTTCATGGAGACAAGGTCAAGTTTGACCAAGCCAACAGTGCCGGGATAGGATGTGGAGAAAAATTTGATAAACAATGCAATATGAATGGGAAGAGGGTTATTTGGTGGAGGAAACCCTAATGAGTGGGACCCATGGAGAGAGAGCTTTCACTTGTTTAAAAAGAGGGAAAGGTAGCCATTGTTATTCATGATTTGGATTATTGATTTCATTGTATGTTTAGACTTAGTGCATTCTCTCACTGTTTAGCAGAGTTGCAGTGCTGCTTAGCACAAGGATTTCCTGTTTAGGAATCCTTATACTATCTTGGGAGGCCTCTTGAAGTATTTGTACTAATTTTCCTCACATATAGGCTTGAGGCCAAGCATCCTCCTCCAGCTACAACATTATTTCTACAGCTAAATAATGTTGTGTTGCAGGGTGTTGCAATGAGGGTACACAACACCACTTCCATCACTTATTTTTCAGAGGAGGAGGCTCTCTTTCCTTTGAGAGATCAGTTTAGAAGCCCTTTTAGCATATTGCAAATCTTGGCACTTGTCCAACCCATTTTCTTTCACCTAAAGTATAGTATCCCTCACTGACTGCGTTATTTTCAGTTGGTATTTGTAGTGAGGGATTGCAATGATTTTCAGAGGGTGAGATATTCAGTGTTAGGATCATCCTTTCACTTGGAAGATCCATTTGAGGAGATTTATTTGTCAGATGCAGCATCTTCATCCATCTCCATCCATCTCCAGTTCTTGAGTTACAACTGCTACCCTGTTACTCTGGCATTTTTCAGTTTCGCATATTTCAGCCAATCCTTCAAGGATTGTCTTGAAATAGTGTTTGGGAGCACAAACCTTCTCTTCCAATGTTGTATGAGCCATATATATGCATATATATTTTATTTCCTATCCCCATGTAGTAGTGTACCATCCATGACTGCATTGTACATGTTCATGGGAATTTTGGAATAGAGCAGCATTTCATCTTTTTCACATGTATTCATGAGAGGCTTGTTGCCTTGATCATTTTAGTTATCTTGTACATGTTTGCTACTGATTTACATAATAAAATGGCTCTATGGTTTCCATAAATTTTGGTATGATGATGTTCACTACTATTTCCAGCTTATGTTTATGTATTGTTGATCTACAACTTTAGAATATCTTAAGATATTCTTATTGTTGAAGAATTTTCCTATTTTGGGATATTATAGTGGTATCAAAGCATAATCTTGGCTCAAACTCTGATATCAGCCATGATGCTATCAAGAAAAGAGGAGATGAATACTCCATTATGTGGAGGAAGAAAGGAATATAGGCTTACAAAGCTTCTTCCAAGATCTGTATAGAGCATTCATGCAGATTTCAAGACGGTAAGGAGGGAGATGTGTACAGAATCTCCAAGAGGGTTTGAAACTGAGTCAAAATTTAGATTTTCTTATGGGGAGTGTGAGCATGCAACCACACCCTATGATGCACAACGCAGTCACACACCCATTTTTTCCATGAGAGAAAAGGAGGAAGGAGGAATGTGTAATATTCCCAATTGGCCCAAGCTAATGGGAATATTCTATTTTTCCTTGTTTTGTTTTTCATTTCATGTTAATGGATAAAATGTAAATGAGGACATGTAAAACTCCTTAAAATAACAAAATAAATCAATACCCAATGTGAACATGGCTAAATTTGGGCCATTTTATAAAACACACTTGAGTGTGAAAGAGGTTGATCACTTGACCAAGTCAACCTTGACCATATCTACAATGCGGTCTAGATGCATTGAACCTCCTTGAGGGACAACACAGTTCTAGAAGGAGATTCTACATGTGAAAGGGGCTAAACTAATGAAGTGGTTCAGTGTTTGACAAGATTCCAATATTATAAAAGGAAGAGGAGAGAAGCTTGAAGGGGTTGTTGAAGATATTATTTTCTTAAGGTATTGTCTGTTTAGACACTCCTCTCTGGGTTTTCCTGTTCAGGATTCCCACATCCTTCCTTGAGCAGCTCTTGGAGGAGACTTGTTCCATATTTTCCACTATCAGATGGGCCAAGCTTCACCTTACACCTACAACGCTGATCCTGTTGAGGGTTGGGTTTTCCTTCTCAGTTGTAGCAAGTGGAAGACACTAGATCTGCTCAGATTTAGATTTTACTAGTGCCTCTTCTCAGTGAGTGTCTCTTTTAACATCCTGGAAGAGTGCATTAGCTGATTGAGCTTCATATCTAGACCTTGGCTTTATGCCAAATCATTCTCATAGCTTACAGCGCAGTTTCTCTCCATGGACTGCGTTATTTTCAAAGGAGAAGTTGCAGGGTGTTTTGTTTGCATTTTGGAGGAGAGATCTCTGGTTTTAGGATTCTTCCTCTCACTATGGTGATACATGGATTGGCCACCCAATACATGTATGTTTTAGATCTGATCTTCTATTATTCTATATGATTCAGTAATTTCTAAATATTTCTGTAGATCTGCAACTCTAGATCTCAGATCTACTCTCTGTGCTTCATGATTTGCACAAAACCCCAAGGGGAAAGTATAAATGAGCTCTTCCTATACACAGATATGAAATAGAACTAGATTTTTATGTACATATTTGCTCTAGATCTGAGTATTAATAAAATACTACTTTAGCCCCTAAAAATAATGTTGTCAAGTTTCTCCATACTTTTCTTATGGTTGTAGCACCTCATTTATGAGGATTTTTCTTGTATAGTCTCATTCTTTCCCTTGTATAATGTATGGGTTGTAATTTAAATTTTCTTTGCTATTATACATCTAATATTTGAACCTCCATATCATCTTATTGCCTTGCCTCAGTGGATCTGCGTTATTTCTGAAGTAGTCCATTTCATATAACTACAACCCCTCTCTTTGGGTGTTTTCATCTAGACTAGGTTGTGGGAGATCTATTTTACCCACCTATTTTGATTTGTTTTTTCTCTCCTTTTGGATTCAGATCTTAGATGAGCTGACATATGAGATCCAGGAGCTAAAAACTCATTTCAGTGCACTGAATTTTCACGAGTGCATTATTTCTGCAGGCTTGCTGTGCAATCCTAATTTTGGGATATTACAGTGGTATCAGAGCATCTTTCTTGGCTAAGCCTATGAGCTTCAAGCAGTATGGAGTCTTCTCATGCAGAGGAGGAGATCTGCAAGAGAAACTAGAGAAAACCCTTGTTGAGAGGAAAAAATAGGTTCACAAAACTTCTATTCCAAGCTCCGCAAGGCATCAGAAAAGACATCAAAGAAATGAGGAGGGAAAGGCAAGAAGATCCCTCTAAAATATCTACAAGATCTATACATGAGGAAAATTCTAAATCCTCATCTCATGGATATGTGCACTCAGCCATATCACCAAATATTCAACGTTCTGTCAGTGAATTCTTCATGAAGTGTAAGAAAGGAGGTGTGCCCAAGAAGGAGACTCTTGGAGAGTATTTGCAAGAGTATGAATCCCAATCTAAGGATTTCAAACATAACTTGAATTTCCAAGGGTTCTGCAAGATCAAGGAGGATAGGAGCACAAAGGGGAAGCATCCTAATGTGAGTATATTATTTCTATCTACTTCTGATGGATCACCTAAATGTCCAGTTAGGGTTTGGGTGGAGGAGCTAAGCAACTTTGTGCAGCAACATCAAGTTTCAAAGAATGAAGCCATCAAAATAGCAGTGCTGCATTTTGAAGGTAAAGCATATGCTTGGTGGTTGTTTGAGTATTTTTCCTTAAGAAATGAAAACACCTACTTATGCAAAGTTTATTGCAAGATTAATAGAGAAGTTTGATGGGACTTCATGTGTGACATCTCCTATTAAGACTATCAAACCATATCAAACATTGTTTTTGCATGAGTTGGAAGGATCTATAGGTCCAACTCCATTTCTGAAAACCATGGAAGAGGGTGTGAGCTTGTTTGATACTTTGTCAAGGGAAAGATCTCCATTTGATGAAGGGATTTCTTCTGAAGAGGAAGGCAAGAAGATTCCTCCTTCAATATAAGACCAAGACCTGAGGTCTCTTATTGATGATGGGGCAACTTCAGCTATTTAAGAGGAGGAAGGAAAGGCAGGAGATGATAACATAGTCACAGCCATAGCACCTTGAGTACCTCTTGATTGGAGAGAAACTAAAGTGTTCTCCCAACTATGGGAATAATTTGCATACTTTACTAAGGAAGGAGCCTTAGGAGAAGCCAGCACATCACAAAGAATCTCTCATGAATTCAGAAGAGAGGTAAGAAATTTCCTGAAAGGGGCATTGCTCTCTCCCACTCAGTTATATGTGATGAGGAAGGAGAAATCAGAATTCTATGATGGCATGGGCATGGGGACACATGGCAAATCCATATCTGTGGGGTAGCCCATGGTATCTTCTTTCACAAAGAAGATTTATAAACATGGCAAGGGGATTCTAACCCTCTTGCATGCATGGGCCAAATTAAGGAAATAATGGAAGACAAGGACTTTCTGAGGGGAAGTTGATTTCCATCTGCTTCAATCTGTCTTGAGCAAGATCAGCTGCAAATGAGGCAGCAAAGGGAATATTATGATGCTCCAACATGTGATTTTGACATCAAGCATGTCGAAGAGGAGAGCCATGATATGACAGGGGCAGCATTCCAGACCTCTACATCGCTGTCATTCTTGGGAGGCCTAGATTTTTATTGGGATTCCTAACTCATGATGGAATACTCGAAGGACCTTTTCACATGTGAGGTTCTTGATGCGAAGATAATGGATGGGAGGTATAAGTTAGTCAAGAGATTCATTTATTTCCATGAACATATCTATTTGGCCAAGGACTCCAAGCTCAAGGCGAGACTATTGAATGAAGCCTATGAGATCCTGCTTTCCAAACCCACTGGTTTCATCAGAGCATATCACACTATATTAGATGGATTCGTGTGGGAAGGTTTCAAAGAAGAGGTCCACTCTCATATGGAGAAGTGCATGGATTATTTTTTAGATAAGGAGGAACATATCTCTTGGGAAGAGCCTTCATTCACACCTCCTTATTCAGTGAGTAAGAGATGGGAATCATCCATGAATCATCTCACTAATGTAAAACAAGTATATGGAGGAACTTTTCTTTCTGAATATTATGATGTGTCTCCTATATGCTTATATTTCTCTAACACTCATTTGCAGGAAATTGCTCCAAGAGAGAGCACTATTTATGATGGGTTTCATGGGCCACTCAAGGCCATGAACTATGTTGATGCAAGTCATCCCTTGGAGGCTCTTGGGAATTTATTATATCCTTCATGGTCTAATTCTTATACACCAATTATGATGCACCTTCTCCAAGCATTCAAGGAGGATGGGGTAGCAAACAAGGGTTGGGGGAGGCACTTTTCATCTCCTATTCTATGACTGTTAAGGGTTAAAATGTGTTGGTTGCACACGAGGGAACATATTCCTTCTCCTTTATCACACATGGAAGCTAGCATGATTCTAATCATGATTCCATATGTTGGGAACTTTCTTACCCTTGGGAACATGGTGGGAGGAGTGGCACATTGGTGGGATGTGTAATTGGGGAGAGGAGTCTCCCACTCTTTTTGCACTACATGCTTCAATGGGAGCATGAGATATTATATGGCCACTATGGTAAGCCACTTGTTTCTTTGTAAAGTGAGCCATATGTTTGTTTGGGACATGCCTCTCCTATGTATTGGGGAGGAGTTTTTTTATGGATTTCCAAGATGGGAGGTGATCCACTTCATTTGAATGATAAAATGGATATGGGAGTATTTCATGAATGATGAAATTCCCCATGGTTGTCATCACTCCTACATTGAGGAGGCCATGGATCAGTAAGAAGCTTTCCACAAACCTTCCATTCTTTCATGAGGGAGGCCATTGGGTTTATTCACCAGAGGCCAACTTGCACACTTGGGAGGAACCATTGGGAAATGAAATTCTTGTAGAAGTTCTGAAGCAGTGGTGGAGACTATTGGATGAGGAGGCCACAAGAAAAGGAGGGGAGATTTTTTAGCACTCACCTTATTAGCAACATCTTGGAGGGGAGGATTGTAATATTCCCAATTAGCCCAAGCTAATGGGAATATTCTATTTTTCCTTTTTTTGTTTTACATTTCATGTTGATGGATACAATGTAAATGAGGACATGTAAAACTCCTAAAAATAACAAAATAAATCAATGCCAATTGTGAACATGTCTAAAACTGGGCCATTTTATAAAACACACTTGAAAGAGGTTGATCACTGGAACAAGGCAACCTTGAGCATATCTACAGCGCAGTCTAGATGCATTGAACCTCCTTGAGGGACAGCACAGTTCCAGAAGGAGATTCTACATGTGAAAGGGGCTAAACTAATGAAGTGTTTTAGGGTTTGACAAGACTCCAATCTTATAAAAGGAAGAGGAGAGCAGCTTGAAGGGGTTGTTAAAGATATTAATTTCTGAAGGTATTGTCTGCTTAGACACTCCTCTCTGGGTTTTCCTGTTCAGGATTCTCACCTCCTTCCTTGAGCAGCTCTTGGAGGAGAATTTTTCCATCTTTTCCACTATCAGGCTTGGGCCAAGCTTCACCTGACACCTACAACACTGTTATGTTGAGGTTTTGGTTCTCCTTGTGAGTTGGAGCAAGTGGAATACACTAGGTCTGCTCAGATCTATATTTTACTAGTGCCTCTTCAGAGTGAGTGTCTTTTAACCTCCTCAAAGAGTGCATTAACTGATTGCGCTTTAGATCCAGACCTTTGCATTAGAAAAAATCATTCTTAGAGCCTACAGCGTATTTTCTCTCCCTGGACTACATTATTTGCAAAGGAGAAGTTGCAGGGTGTTTTGTCTGCATTTTGGAGGAGAGATCTCCAGTGTTAGGATTCTTCCTCTCACTGTGGTGATCCATGGATTGGCCACCCAATCCATGTATGTTTCAGATCTGATCTACTGTTATGCTATATTATTTAGTAATTTCTGAATATTTCTACAGATATGAAACTCTAGATCTAAGATCAACTATCTATGCTTCACGATTTGCACAAAACCCCAAGGGAATTGTATAGATGAGCTCTTCCTGTACACATATCTGAAATAGATCTAAATTTTATTTATAGATCTTCTCTAGATCTAATTATTAATAAATTTTTGCTTCAACCCCTAAAAATAATGTTCTCAACTTTTTGCAGACTTTTCTTATTGTTGTAGCACCTCATTTCAGAGGGTTTTTCCTGTATAATCTCATTCTTTCCCTTCTATAATGTATGGGATGTAATTTAAATCTTCTTTGTTGTTTTACATCTGATATTTGAACCTCCATATAAGTTTATTTCCTTGCTTTAGTAGATCTGCGTTATTTCTGAAGCAGTCCATTGCATATAGCTGCAGCCCCTCTCTTTCGGTGTTTTCAACTAGACTAGGTTGTGGGGACTTTGTTTAACACACCTAGTTTCATTTGTTTTTTCTCTCCTTTTGGATTTAGATCTTAGATGAGCTGATATAAGGGATCCAGGAGCTAAAAACTCATTTCAGTGTACTAAATTCTCAGGAATGTGTTATTTCAGCAATCTTGTTGTGCAATCCTGATTTTAGGATATTACAGAATGCCTAAGAGGGGAAATATTAGTGGTTTATTCCATGAGTATGAATCTCAAACTCGGAAGTTTAGAGATCATATCAATTTCTCGAATTTTTTCAATATCAAGGTGAGGATGAGGAAACAGCATAATGTGGATAGATTTCTTATGTCTACCTTTGATGGTTCACCTACATGTTCAGCCAGGGCTTGGGTGGAAGAGCTAGACACCTTCTTGCAACAACATCAAATTTCTGAAGATGAAGCTATCAGAGTAGCAGTGCTGCAATTTGGAGGTAAGGCCTATGCATAGTGGATATTTGAGTCTTTTACTTTAAAGAATGCAAATACTTATTCCTATGTAAGGTTCATTAAAACTTTGGTGGAAAGATTTGGTAGGAAGAATTATGAAACATATGTGGAGAGGAAAAACAAATCTAAACAAAAAAAACCCTTGCATGTGATGTAGGAAACCACAGAATCAAAACCTCTTTAGAAAACCATGGAGGAGGGTGATATCTTGCATTATACTTTGCTAGAAGCGAGACCTTCATCTTGTATTTTTTCACAAGAAGGAAAGGAGGTCCCTTTCCCAAAAGAGGATCCAATCATTGGAGGGTTACCCATTCATGTTAAGGAGGCTAAGGGAAACATCGTTGTCAGATCTAGAGTTGATCTAGCACCTCATGTAGAAGGAGGAGGAGCTCTTGATCCAACTAGAGGGATTCTCATATCATTGCAAGAAGCTCCCCAGGTTCTCACATATGGAGATCAAGGCACAACTCATGATTTACATGTGCCTTTGATAGAAGGGTGTGAACCTTTGGATATACAAGGAGGAGATAGGGAGGATGACGAGCATCATGTGATGAGAAGCACACATACCTATCTATTTCATGAGGTTGATGCGCCTAAGAGGGAGACTGGATTGCACAGTGAGAGTAGGGACAAGTTTGTCCATGCATATATGCAGTCTACTCTTGTTGATGATGTGTCATCTCATGGAGACAATTCACCAAGGAGACCACCAGATCAGCAGATGATGAGAGATGCTTCACATTTGGAGGCACCATTCATTGATTTCAGAGGAGTGGAGACATTGGGATATCATTGTACAACGCTGAGAGTCTTGGGTAGACTCAAGGAGGAGAGAGGAATTCTCTCAACATCATCTTTACCCACTCTCATTTTAGATTCTGTGTTGTGGCAGAAGTAGCAGGGGAAGGATAACAGCCTTCCAACTTGCATCTTTGGCATGGGAGATGTCAAAGTGGAGGGTGAACATATGACATATGTTCTTCTTGAGAGATCATCAACGCTATCACTATGGGGGATAGATCCATATTGGAACTCCCAGCTTTTGGTGGAGTATTCCAAGGATATTTTCACTTGTATGATATTGGATGACCAGCTGCATGAGGAGGTATATTCAGTTAGAGATGGGGTCATCTACTATCATGGTAGGATCTTCTTATATAGAACTTCCAAGCTCAAGGAAAAGTTGCTACAATCATCTCCTAAGGATTTCCTTTTTAGCCATACTTGTTCTATGAGAGCACACCACACCATCATGGAGGGGTATTTTTGGAAGGGTTTTGAGGAGGAGATATCGCATATGAGGAGATCCATGGATCATATGGAGATGGAGAAGATACATAACTCTTTGGAGGAGTTAGCACGACCACCTATTTTCTCTTTGAGGATGAAAGGAGACTCATAAATGAGCCACTCCATTTGTATGAGCAAGACCTACGGTAAGGGTATTGTTGATTTGCATAATAATTTGTATATATATATGCATCCCTTAATCGTATATGTGCAAGATATTGTTCAAGGAAGAAACATTCTTCCTTCTAGACCTCATGGTCTACTTGAGGCCATAAGCATTGTTGATGACCACTCCCTAGGAGTATTTGGGGAGGAGATGTATTATGGAGAACATGCTCACTTTGTACCATACATCATTCACTTTCTCCAAACATATGAGGAGAGTGGGACAACAAGAAAGTGGTTGAGAAACCACGCTTTTTGTCACACTCTTTTGC
Source organism: Pinus albicaulis (assembly GCA_034641835.2). Taxonomy (NCBI): domain Eukaryota; kingdom Viridiplantae; phylum Streptophyta; class Pinopsida; order Pinales; family Pinaceae; genus Pinus; species Pinus albicaulis. The sequence continues at coordinate 695,020,885 of CM076570.1, read as the reverse complement.
AGTTGAGGGTCAAACTGCGTTGGTTACATTTGAGGGACCATTGTCCTTCTCCCTTGCTACATATGGCAGTAAGTATGGTTCTCATTATGGCTCCTTATGTTGTTTTTGTTCTTGTTTATATTGGGACCATGATTGGGGGAATGGCACATTGGTTGGATGTGTCCCTTGGGGGAGATATTTCCCACATTATTTGCATTACATGTTCTAATGGTAGCATGACAGATAGTATGGCCACCATAGCCAAAATTTTGTTCTTTTATGAGGTGAGCCATGGATTTTATTGGATGCCATATGATGGTGAATTCCAACTCATCACATATGAGGTGATTTAGGCCAACATGCTTCATAACATTGGAGGAGAGATCCTTGGAGGTATAATATTCATCTTGCCACTTGAGGGAAATATGATTGCAGCCCAAGATCATCATATACTCTACACCTATCCCAAGTGGAGAGGAGGACATCGTGGGGTAGGCTATTTTGTCTTCCAAGATCAGATTTTAAACTCACTTACATTGTAGGAGCCAAAGGTGGAAGAGGATTTTCAGGAGTTGCCATGTTGGGAGGTAACTCATTTTGTATGGATGATTGCTTGCAGATGAGAGCTTCATATGGGGATGGTAGATCCCAATTCATATCAGACCTCATGCCTCAATAAGGCCCCTCAGTTTCATCTTTGCAGTTGCTTGAGGAAAAGCAACATTTGGGAGGAGAGGACTGTAATATTCCCACTTTAGCACACAACTAAATGGAATATTAAAATTTTGTTTTTATCACCTAACAACTAAATAAATGGGTAAGGAATCCCATATATATTAAAAACATTAATAAAATACATCACATGTGAAAGAGGATAGTCATAAGAGCTGGATTTCACACCCTTATGTGTGAAAGACGACATTTGCATGAAGACAAGGTCAAGTTTGACCAAGTCAATAGCACTGGGATAGGAGGTAGAGGACACTTTGATAGACAACGTAGTATGAATGGGGAGAGGGCTATTTGGTGGAGGAAACCATAATGAGTGGGACCCATGGAGAGAGAGCTTTAACTTGTTTAAAAGGAGGGCAAGGCAGCCATTGTTATTCATGATTTGAATTATTGATTTCATTGTCTATTTAGACTTTGTGCATTCTCCTATTGTTTAGCAGAGTTGCAGTGTAGCTTAGCACAAGGACTTCCTATTTAGGAATCCTTCTCCTTTCTTGAGAGGTTTCTTGAAGGATTTGTACTGATTTTCCTCACATCTAGGCTTGAGGCCAAGCATCCTGCTCCAACTACATTGTTATTTCTGCAGAAGAATAATGTTGTGTTGTAGGGTGTTGTAGTGAGGGTTCACAACACCACTTCCATCACTTATTTTTCATAGGAGGAGGCTCTCTTTCCTTTGACAGATCAGTTTGGAAGCCCTTGGAGAATATTGCAAATCTTGGCACTTGGCCAACCCATTTTCTTGCACCTACAACGCAATATCCCTCAGTGATTGTGTTATTTTCAGCTGGTATTTACAGTGGGGAATTGCGGTGATTGTCGGAGGGTGAGATCTTTAGTGTTAAGATCATCCTTTCACTTGGAAGATCCATTGGAGGAGATTTATTTGTCAGATGCAGCATCTTCAGCCATCTCCATCCATTTTCATTTCTTCAGTTGCAGCTGCTACCCTGCAGCTTCGACATTTTTACAATTTTTCATATTTTAGCAAATCCTTCAAGGATTGTCTTGAAATAGTGTTTTGGAGCACAAACATTCTCTCCCAATGTTCTATGAGCCATATATATGAAGATATATGTTATTTCATATTCCCATGTAGTAGTGTACCATCCATGACTGCGCTTTACATGTTCATGATCATTCTGCAATAGAGCAGCCGTTCATGTTTTTCACATGTAGTCATGAGAGGCTTGTTGCCTTGATCCTTTGAGTTATCTTGTACATGTTTGCTACTAATTTACATAATAAAATGGATCTATGGTTTCCATACATTTTGGTATGATCATGTTCACTGTTATTTCCAGCTTATGTTTATGTATTGTTGATCTACGACTTTAGAATATCTTAAGATATTCTTAGTGTTGTAGAATTTCCCTATTTTGGGATTGTTACATAGCAATTTGTCACCATCCCTGCAATCCCCCATCCCGCACATTGGAGGGCTTATTCCATGACTTGTGGGCAGTGAAATGACCTAAAAACACTTTTATGGCATTCCCCTGAACATAGACTTTTAGTCCCCTGAAGACAACTCCTTGTGAAAATCCCTAAAAATAGCCTTCTTATCCTTGGCGAGACTTGTCAGTGTTATACCCGCACCAATGGGGGAAATCCTCCAAAGAGGGCACACCAACTGGTGCTCTGTCCTAGAGTCACACCCATTCCAGGCTTAATAAGGAGTGTTTTCTAAAAATAAATGGTGGAAGATTGACTCCAACCAATTCCTGAACTGGTCTCTAAATTGAGTTGGGAGGTTGGCTCTAGATCTCCATGTAGAGGAAGTGATTTTCTACCTCTCATGGAAGCTTCCTTGAGGATAGGGCCAATCCCATGATTGTATGGATCCCAACTCTCCTTCCACCATCTATATAAGCTTGCCATTTTCCTTTGCAAGCTAGTCTCCAAGAGCCTTCATAGCCTAAAGAATGTTGCAATAGTCCTCATAGAGCCAAATTAGTAGCAAGGAGATTGGCGATCGAAGAGAGAGGCTTGTCCCCATTCCCGATGAGCTTTACTGAGACATATTCCGCTGACAACCCACTGAAGGAAGATTCAGTGTCAGAGCCAGGTTGTATTTTCCTTTGTATGAATTAATGATAAGTGACTATTGGTTATGGTTCCACTCGTATTGTTCATTATGATCATGAATTGTGTCTTCTCTGACTGATACATAATTGCATATATCGGATTTTACGCTTGTGTTTGTCATGTTTCTTGTGTGTGCAGGTGTTCGATCGCGGAAAGCGAGAGGATTGTGATCTGCCAGAGCAAGGAAACAGGAGCGCCATCTTCTCTACAAGCAACACCGTTGGATTCAAGGTAAGCCTTCTTCGCCATTTGGTTTATTAAAATTAGGAACTTGCACCTTAGCATGATACGGTTGTTGCTAGACCCGATCTGGGCTTATAGGGATCACATCTATCCGTAGAGGGGATTTACCTCTACAAAAAATTGGCGACTCCGCTGGGGATCGTTGATTTGGAGTATTGTCTTGTCTTTTCGGTCGATTCTTGACTTTGCTTGCTTGATCAGCTCTTTTGGCTGGATCTTTCTCTGTGTTTAGCTTTTGTTTAGCTTTACCATCACTAGTCTATTTATTGGATTTCTCTTTTTTATTTATCCTTAGTAAACTTGACTGGCATGCTTATTAGCTTGACAATCGTGCCAATTGGCGCATGTTGCCAGTGTATTACCCACTCCAATCCTGTTCTGGCGCTAGATTCTTCCTGACAGTCGCGCCAATCCTGAAAGTGCTAGGGTTTACTTTGTTTTGAGCTTTCTGAGCTTGATCTGTTTGTTTGGTTTCATTTTTATGACTTCTTGAGTGTTCTGGAGCCTTTATTGACTGACTATGACCTTCATCCTTAGGTTGTTTTCCTGTTTCTATCGATTTTACATTCTATCCCTAGGGCATCTAGGTGCTATAGTGTGTCGAGCCTCCCATGGGAGTTTTTGGTTTCTATCTGTTCAGTCAACCTTGTGATTGCTTCTGTGCATTCGCTTGGTGGCTATCTATCGTTTTATTGTGCTATTTGAGTGATTGGTTTCTTCCTCATTCGAATTCCACTTTGTATTGCTTTGAGCGTAGATTACACGGTTCATTTGAGTCTTTAGGATTCTCTTGGTTTTGAGGGATTGTTTTGTCAATTTGAAGTCTTATTGTGTGTTTGCATTGAGTGGAATTTTCTTGTTTTTACTCTTTTTCTATCACTTCCCAAATTTCTCTTTTCATTAGTTTTATTTTGTTTAGTGCACTTTTCTCTTAAACATTGAAAATACAGAAAAAAATCTCTTTTTCTTTGATTATTTAGTGTGAATTAAAGCTTTTCTGTGTTATTAGTGATTTGTAACTTTGAAAGAAAAAGCTTTTAGTTTCCATTAGCTGCATTAGAGACATTACTGGTTGTTGTCTGATCATTTTGTTATTGTGTGAAAAGCTCATAACTCTTTCGTAATTAGCTTTCATTGAATGAAATGATATATTGTGGCATGTAGTGTGCATTTACGAAATTTTTAGACATAACACTCGCTAGGGCCTGAAAACTAAAACATAATTGAAGATAAACATTAAAATTTATTCAATTTACGCTAAGGCAGCATTGAAACATTAACGAAATATTTAGAGGTCTAGGCTAGAGACGTATTCCGACGTCTTTAAACCTAGTAGCTGTCGTTCACCTCTTGGCTTTAGACAACACTAGTACGAACTTGTGCTCCCCATACTGTCGAGTATATAAAGGGAGACCCCACTAGGTTTCTATCCTTTATCCATATGAAGCTGAGTCTGTCGCCCTATACCCGTGATACACCGGACACAGCATTCAGGGAGATTTCCTGCATGTACGTCAAGTCCTTGGTTGATTTCTCTTTCATTTTGAAACCAAGGTGTATTTTTCAGTTCACGGTTATTTGGTACACCCTTTGCCTAGAATTCCTGAGCAATCATTTTGATCTTATCTGACTCCTTGAATTTCAAAATATCACCAAGCGCTTGTCCTTTCACGCTTGCTTCAAAACTGAAAGAGATAGAGTCATCTTTCATCCATTTCTAAACTCTTAAAACATGAAACAGTGAAGTTTCTAAGTTTCAATGTCGTAAAATAAATCACCCACGATCACACGCCCTGTTAGATCTTGCTTGTTGGCCATTTGATTGTGTGCCTTGATTCGTTTTAGCCTGTGTGTTGTGTTTTATCTTTTCCTTTTGTCATTATTGTCACACTGGCGGAACCCTCAGTTTCGTCTACTGGAAGTCCATATACGGACGATTCATCAGAGGTCTTGCAATCCTCTGCTAAACATCAGCAGCCCATTGTTTTTGAGTTTCCTGATACGGGACTGGTTCTGTCTAAGCTTCCCTTTGGAGGACCAGTTGAGTTCAATTGACCCTTATCTGACCCTTGGTCTAGATTTGGAGTAGGGGAACATTTCCCTCCTCTTACATCAGGTTCACCTTTTCTAGCTATTGTTATTCCTCCTAGTCCTCACCGTCTATTACGAGATCTAGCAGCTGGTTCAGATATGGGTGCATCCAGCCATTCTCCTAGTGACGAAATCCCCACGTCTGGTGAAGATTACTAGTTTTTCCTACAAGACAACCCCGAGTTATCCGTCATGTCTTCGCCCGGTCCTTCACTTCCAATAGGGTATAGATCTTTGAGTCAGATTATGACTATCGTCGCCTCTATGGGGATATCAACTCCTTCTACGAGGCAGGTTATTCCTTCATTGGGGATGTCTCCTAGGACACCCATCACATCATCCCCTCAGGTCAATTATGTACCCGTCAGGCCCACTATTTGTGTGGCTGCATCTACACCTCTTGTTACCAATCAGTCCGTAAGGGCTGCGTCACTTCTCGAAGACGTATATATAGCATCTGCTATGCCAGAGAACATATCTCCTGAGGAGTATTGATTTTCCTTACAACAATCGAACCCCAAGGTCAAAAAATCCTCTCAAGATCCCAAACGCCTGTATTTTTCGCATTATGCATAGGATGGTACACCCGTTTATGTCTTTCCATATCAGTACGATGAGTACGGGAATCCTTTACATTTACCCGCTCTAGAGGCTCACCTTCATGCTCAGGGTTTTCCGTCTAACCAGGTTGGGCAGTCTTATAACCCGCAAGGACAACCTTTTCAAGGCCAACCTTCGGGCCAGCCTAGCTATCCTTATGACCCGCAAGGAAAAACCTTACAGGGCTACCCTTCGGGCCAGCAAGGGCCATTATACGATCCGCAAGGACAGTATTACAACCCTTCAGGTCAACCTATGCAGCCTCTCCCTGGAGTCCAACTGGGGCAACCTCAAGGACTCACAGGTCAACCAGGGTACCAACCGGGGCCGGTATATGGTCCTGGGGGGCAAGTCCAACCTTCCCAACCCATGAAACCTCAGTATCCTATTGTTCTGAATGTTGCACATCAGCTAGGATCATCTTATGGTCTTGCTGCAGGTCAAACCGATTACCAGCCACCACGTGGCTCCATTCCACCACCAGGCCAACCGGTCCATCCAGCACAACCTGGTGTTCCACAACAGCCAGGTCAACCTGCACAAACGGCGCAACCTATTCACCCGGGTCAACCTGTTCAACCATGGCAGCCCATTCAGCTAGGTCATCCTGTCCAACCAGGCTAGCCTACACATCCTATTAACCCCGCCCAATAGCCGATTTATTCAATGCCACAACCGAATCAATCAGTGCGTCCTAATTATCAGGCTCAGCAGGGTCCCACCTATCAGCAGCCCGCTCAACCTCAAGGCGGTTACTATTCTCAAGGTCCATCTCGACTGACTTGTAACCCGCCATAAGGTTCCCATTATTACACTCAACAACCTGGCTACACCTATTCTCAGTAGCCAAATCCACAGTTTTCTCAAACGGGGCCGACATATAATCAAGGTCCATACTCTGGTTATCAAACCCCGTACACTGGTTACCAGCAACCGAATCAGACTGGTTATATGCCCTATACCCCCTATGGTCAGAATCCTTCGGGACAGAACCCATGGGGGCAAGGATACACTCAACTAGCATGGAGTATAGGTACAGGTCCTTATCGAGGGCCTGGCATGCCGTTCAATCCGCAATTGTCATTCTTTGCTACCTTGGAGTTACCAAACGTTTCTAAATTAACCAATGACATGATTCTTCACAATCCTTATTGGCCTCCGGTACCGACCAAGGTACCCAGCGACTGCCCTAAGTTTGAAGGTAAAGCTGGAGAAGACTCCCAAGCTCATGTAATGACCTACCATTTGTGGTGTTCGTCTAATTCTTGGGTCGATGATTCAATTCTTCTACGTCTCTTCCAGCACACTCTTACCGGTGCTGCTGCTAAGTGGTATATTGAATTATCCCGTGGCATTTTTCAGGATTTCAATACTTTAGAAATGGCTTTTCTGACTCACTTTTAGTTATCGGTTCGCTATGAAGCCGGGACGCATCTCCTGACTTCATTGAAGTAGGATAAAGCCACCAACATATCCGATCATATTCATGAGTGGCGATGTCGTCGTTTGATGATCAAGTTTGATATACCTGATCAACTACTAACTCATTGGTTCACCACATCCTTCGTTAACAAAATCTCTCAAGATATTTGTATGGGGGCATGTCTGACTAAAGAACAGGCCATCGCGTGTGCCTAGTATCTTGATCTGGTATACTCTCAGTCCGGCATGCTTTATGATATTTTGGCTAATGCTCCACGCCCGAGAACCTCTAAAGCTCCACCTACCCCAGCGGTGGATGGTGTTATTGGTTCTGTGTCTCAAAATTCTCGAAAATCTTCAAATGGGAAGCAGAAGTCAAATTCTTCCAATAATTCTTCTCTTCTCGCCCCTCCAGATTCTGGGAAAAATATGGAGGTCAATGCCGTTCAAGCTAACCCTACGGAAAAAACTTCCAAAGGAAAGAAGAAGGGCAAATTAAAATCCAAACTCGATGCCCCAAAACCAAAGTCTTCTAAACCTTGTACTGAGGAGGGTTCTCAATGTAAACCGAGGTACCCCTGCCTTATTTGTGAAGGAGATCATTATACCAAGGATTTTCCCCGATGATCTAAAATTAGTCAAATTATCAAAGGCTCTAAACGGACTCCGGCAGTTCTTAAAGAACCATTCCCGTCTCAGCAAACCCAGATGGTTAAACAGCCTTCACCATCTGCACCATTTGGGTCCCAGGTCTTTATGATGAATGGTGCTGCACCTGTCTCAATTGCTACGCGTTCGAAGGATTATGCTGGATCACGTCAGGCAGTTGGGAAGGAAGTCGTGGATGGCCCACCTCCTCCTCCTATTTCCAGTCCTTTGGAAATTGAGAGGCCTACTACTGAACTTTAGGCCGCCCTCTAAAGGTGTTCTGCAAAGATCTTCCTACAATCCAAATGCCCGTGCCGCTCATCACTACAATATTGTTGAGGATTTGGCACAAGCACCTTCAGCTATGTCCACATTGGAAGTCCTTCAAATTTTCCCTTCGTAATGGAAATCTCTGTTGTCTGCAATCGGTGGAATCGATCCCACTGATTCTAGTCTTCTCACCTTCGACCTAGAAAACTTTACCCCCTGACTTCCGCATCAAATTTCTCTTGTGATATAAGTCGGGATCAACAGTCTTAACATCCATAGGGCCGTTGTGGATGAAGGTGCTTCAACCTGTGTCATGTCGTCCACCTTCTGGAAGGCCATTGGCTCTCCCGCGCTTTCATCATCTCCAATTACCTTAGAGGCATTTGATGGTCGGGAATTGAAACCCCTGGCTGTTCTCGAGAGTTTTCCAATTACATTACAGGGGAAGACAGTCAACATATAAGTAGAAGTGGTTGATGCCAAGCTTAACTACAATCTGCTTCTTGGCCGCAGTTGGACTCACTCTATGCTATGCGTGCCATCCACCCTCTTCTGACTTCTTAAGTTCCCTCATGAGGGAAAAATCGTTACTGTGGATCAGTTGTCTTTCTTCACCTCCACCTCTGAGAACAACGTTCCTTACATGGATCAGATCCCCAATCCCCCTGACAGTGTAGGACCCAGTCTCTTCAAGTACCCCGTCCTCATGGGTATTTTTCCCGCGCCACCACCATACACCGTTCAAGTTAATATGATCTCTAGGTCTGACGACCCATGGATCATCCCTTCACCTGAACATGTGACTAATTTTGGAGAATCGATGCCCTTAACTCCAATAGATATTAATTACTGTGAAATTGTCACTGCATCCGATCCTCCTCCTTCTCAACATGCTCTCTCGAGCATGGCTTTAGATATCTATTCTCAATCCCCCTAGTTCAGCGAGGCCGACTCGCCTGATCCTCTTAAAGAGATTTTCCCCTCTGACAAAGCTATTGTTGAAACAATGTATCTTGAGGAGCTGCCTTGGAGCGATGGGCATCATCGTTCCTCCTTCATGCCCAGCTTGGGGGCAATGTCCGATTGTCTAGAGTGTGATGTATTTGATCATCTCTCTCCTAAACCTCCTCCGTTGAGCTCACCGGAGCACAGTTCCTCTTCTTGTGCCAAGCTGCTAAGACAATGAAACAAGTTGCTATGAGGAAAATTCTTTTAAGTGTGTCAACCTCGTTTAAATAATGAAACACGAGCACGTTCAATTCGAGTTTTGTTAGATTTAATTCAAATCTCTTATGTTTTCAACCTTCACTCCATTTCTTATGGACTGAAGCTTGGGGGGCATGTACCTCGAATTGAGACACCATGCTGGGGGCATGCCCATCTTCCTCAAGCATAGTTTGTGTTTTAAGCTTACATAAAAATAAAACTCATTTCCAAGCATATTTTGCATGTGTGCTTTTAAGCTTGCATAAAAATAAAATGTGTGATTAGATACATTTTGTGAACCTTTTCATTGGGTCATTTGTTATGCAACTGATACATTATATAAAATTGTATTATACATTTGCATGGCATATAAAAACATCATCACATGTAAAAAGATCCATCTAGAAATAGATATATAGATATATGTGTCGAATAGTTTGTAGTACATCACATAAAGTCAAAAAGTATACATGTTTGTCTAATAATAGCCGGAGACAGCATGTCTCTAAAAAAATATACATATGAAAGCCCTAAATAGCTAATCAACTTGGTGCTTGTGGTAACACACCACCGCGTGCACCAATCGCCTTAGCAGTCTATGGAGGCGACTAGGCACCCCCACAATGTGTCGATGGTAAGCTAATGGGACGTCTTCCAGCCGTGCATAATCCGGGATTACCCGATAAATGCCCTCTAGGTTTTGGATCAGCTCGCTCCCTTCGCCACCCTCAGCCTGAGGGTCATGTATGAGATGAGTCCTCCGCGCAATGGGTGACATGCCCGCGGGCCTCTCTAGGACAATGTCTGCATACACATAAAACTATTGTTAGAAGAGACATCTATTACCAAAAAAATCATAAATACATTAAAATCAAAAAGAGGATCATATCTAGCTCCTCGTCCCAGTCCTCCCCTTCCAGGAGCGGAATATCGGGATCTCCATTGAAATTGGTCCCAGCATAAGGCCAATCCTCGACCAAGATCAATTGACGTCGTCACCACCCAAAGAACTTGGGTCTCCAAGACATCTATTGACCCCCTCCTGACCTAGGCATAAGTGCTACCCAGCGAGCCATCCTTGACTCTCTCGGTACCGGCTCGACAACTATTGCCCCTTGGCCTTGGAAAATGGGTAGTCGTTCTAGGATGAATGACACCAGAATGGAACCGTATCCAAACTGTTTTAGTTTGGCTTGCTTGCACTTTGTTAGCTGCCTCTTTATGTTGGTTGTCACTACAGTAGCCCAATCGAATAGTGTAGGATTCATATACTCGGAGGCTAATAGGAGTTGTGTCTTTGTTGCCTCATGCGGCGCCTGCGATCTTGCAGCCCGTGTAATGGTATGAAGCACTACCCTAAGTGCTAGATCACAGACAGTGTGGATGTCCACCCTCCCGCTTCCTGATCCGATCCGTGCCCTTGGGCACACCCTTGCCATTACCATGTCCATTTTCTCTCCAGAAGGTCGGTTCCCCATTATGATTGGCACTGAACCTCTGCGCGACAATCCGGTTATAAAATAAACATTAGAAACCTCAAGAGCTAATACTTGGTCCTGAAGTTTGAACACTTATTCATTTTCATCCCATATCCTGACCAGGTATTGTAATAGCTCAGGTTGAGCTCATGAACATGGCATAAGGAAGAATTTATTGAGTCCACAGTTTTTGAGTGCATTCATATAGGCTTCGTTTTCCATAGCCATTTCATCTTCCTCCCCATGTCCCCTCTCCTTCCATTCAATAACCATTGTGCCTGAATATTTGCATCAACATGATTAAAAATGCATTGTTAGATCTCTATTTCATTCGAAAATCCATTTGGATGGCTCACATTTTGGAAACTTAAAGCAGAAAATCACATTGCGCCATTGGCTCAACCCCTTTGTGAGCAAATTTCCATTGGCGCGGGTTCGTGCCTGATACCCACGCCAATGGAGCGAGCCCTAAAATTTTAAAAGGTTCCCTCTAGAGGTCTAATGCACAATGAAAACTCATAAAAAATGGATCAAAATAGAGCTTAATAAAGCGCCTTTTACCTGGAAAAGATGAGGATCTGAATGATGTCCCGGATCAGTCGCAATCACCATTGCAAGTTTGCACACAAACAGATCATTGTTGCTCTCCAAGTGAGGTAAAAGGTAAAAGTAAATTTTTTTTACCATTTGAAGCATATTTATAACTTTTAAAGTCAAAATTAGGTTTTAAAAGTCATTTTTCCCAATATTTTAATATATTTTGTTGAAAAATGGATTTGACACTTGCTTTTATGTGCAGTGACAGGTTTTTATGTGACTTGGACAGTGATACGAGTTGTATTTTATACTTTTTCAGACTTGGTAAAAACACGAAAAAAGTCATTTTGGAGTAATCTTTCAGCTCTTTTCTGACTCTCTAAACATGAAAAGATTGTTGAGTCCCTTGTCGTTTCGATCTTTTTAAAGTGGCCACGAAATGACATCTACCCAGTATACGTTTACCCCTTTTTTTGGCTGGGATAGATTACTTACGAAAAAGGAATACCCTAGCCCATCGTGACTAGGAGGTTTTCTCAGACATAGTTTTCTACCTTTTCGGGTCTGAGGAACTATTTACGAAAAGGGACCATTGGAGTTTACTTTTCCGTTGTCTTTTCAAACTCTCTAAATATGAAAAGACGTCGATTTTACCCTTTGTCAGACTCGTTAAACCCTGATGACATTGGATTTAGTCATAATGACGATATAAGATTTTCTCCTTCCTAGGGCTCGTTAAATTTACCAGGATGGATTCGTCCAAAGGATGGATTTATATTACAAGAATATGCTATCCCCTTCAATCTTGTTTTAAAAAATAATCGGGGTAATTGCCAGAAATGGTGGGGAAAAAATGGAACCAGCATCATCGTCGTGTTGGCAGTATGTCGCTCTTGAACATGGCACTTGTCTGCATTCGTGTCGGGTTGGGGACATCTCACTTTATTATTTGTTTGCCTCCATGGGTTTGGGTAATCCCTTTTGACCTCTCATCTGCTCTTTCCCTCGTCATCATGACCCATGATCTATTGATGTCAAATACTTCCAAATTCACTGTCGTGTCGCCGATATGTTCAAGAGAAGTTGACCTCTGCAAAAGTCTCAAACTTCCTCTGATTCTCATCTGATCCTGATTCAGAAAGACATTATGTTCCTCTGTCTTGCGTCGATGATGTGGGAAACACTATGGCCCACCTTCGATTAAGATCACTTCCTGTCTACTTCAGCTCATTATCCGGGAAGCTGATCTAGAGACTCCCTTCTGGTACCTTGGAGCCTGCATGCCTCAATGGCAGGTTCTTTGTGTTCGACATGAGGCCTTCATCATTGGCCTCCGATCGAGTGATTCTACAGGTGTTCGACACCAGCTCACTGATTCACATGTCATAGACTGTACCTATAGTACCTTGAGGACCATTTTCATTATTGGTGGTACCTCTCGCGTCTGTTAACAGCTTTCATCATTGGCAGGTAATCAAGCGATGTTCTTTCATGTTCGACTTCAGCTCGCTTATTCACATGCTTGAAGTTGTACTTTGTTCGGGTCGAGATGGAGTGCAAGACCCTGGATTTCGTTTGTTAGAATCCAAGCTGCGATTTTGTGGATTATTATAATTGGTTACATGACTCACTGATTGGATGGTTGCAACCATACCTGAGTCTCTTTTATCGATCCTTGATTAGATGGCTGCGTCCATGCCTTGGATCTGGATTCTTTTATACTCTGTTACGGATGGTTGCGCCCATACCACATATATATTATGTATTTGAGATATCAATTGTACTTATCTACGTAGGTTTTCCAATGGCAGTGTTTTCAGTTGGACGCGTTCTTCTAAATCATTTCACCCCTCTCTCTCTTTCGGGCCTCATGCTTTAGGGGGCATCTGTTACACAAAAATTTGTCACTGTCCCTGCAATCCCCCATCCCACGCATTGGAGGGCTTATTCCGTGACCTGTGGCAGTGACATGACCTAAAAAAACTTTTATGGCATTCCCCTGAACATAAACTTTCAGTCCCCTGAAGACAACTCCTTGTGAAAAACCCTAAAAGTAGTGTTTTTATCCTTAGCGTGACTTGTCAGTGTTATACCCACGCCAATGGGGAAATCCTCCAAAGAGGGCGCTCCAACTGGCACTCTGTCATAGAGTTACACCCATGCCAGGCTTAATAAGGAATGTTTTTTAAAAATAAATGGTGGAAGATTGACTCCAACCAATTCCTGAAGTGGTCTCTAAATTGAGTTGGGAGGTTGGCTCTAGATCTCCATGTAGAGGAAGTGGTTTTCCACCTCTCATAGAAGCTTCCTTGAGGATAGGGCCAATCCCATGATTGTATGGATCCCAACTCTCCTTCCACCATCTATATAAGCTTGCCATTTTCATTTGCAAGCTAGTCTCCAAGAGCATTCATAGCCTAAATATTGTTGCAATAGTCCTCCTAGAGCCAAATCAGTAGCAAGGAGATTGACGATCGAAGAGAGAGGCTTGTCCCCATTCCCGATGAGTTTTACCGACACGTATTCCACTGACAACCCGCCGAAGGAAGATTCAGCGTCAGAGCCAGGTTGTATTTTCCTTTGTATGAATTAATGATAAGTGACTATTTGTTATGGTTCCACTCATATTTTTCATTATGATCATGAGTTGTGTCTTCTTTGACTGATACATAATTGCATATATCAGATTTTATGCTTGTGTTTGTCATGTTTCTTATGTGTGCAGGTGTTCGATCGCGGCAATCGAGAGGATTGTGATCTGCTGGAGCAAGGAAACGGGAGTGCCATCTTCTCTACAAACAACAGTGTTGGATTCAAGGTAAGCCTTCTTCTCCATTTGGTTTATTGCAATTAGGAACTTGCACCTTAGTGTGATACGATTGTTGCTAGACCCGATCTGGGCTAGTAGGGATCGCCTCTGTCTGCAAAGGGGATTTAACTTTACAATAGGGATATTACATATCCACAGTCTAGTGCTCTAGTTCCTCTAGCGTTAGCACCTCAGCCTCCTTTGCCTTGTCAACGCCCGCAATGGTAGCCATCACCCTCTCAGGGGTAGGTGTATGCACAGCAAGGTGCGACTAATCCCCCCACTTCCAAAAATAAGAGGAAAGGCAATAGAAACCAATCTGCCCCAAGTAATCTAGGAACCAATCCCCAAAGGAATGAACCTAACATCGCTAACCAGAAACAGGGCACTCAGCCCAAGTAAGATAGGCCTGTTCTCACAAACAAACAATGTTCTCTTTGCACTGTCAATGGTCACAATGCCCATGATTATCTTGTTTTACCTCAGATGCGGAAGATGTGGAAAGCTCAAGCAACATCATGAGGACAACAAGCCTCCCCTTCGGTTCCTCCTAACACTGCACATGTCCAACCGAATGTGTCTACCAATCCTTTCCCCCAGCAAGGATTCATTGCTACCCAACCACCTGGAGGTCAGGCAGCCACTCAACCTCCTCCATCTGGTACCTCTAACTGCAAGATTCTCATAATGAAGTATGACCATCCCATTACCATTGACCTTAACCTTCAGACTCGGTCCCATCAGTACAACAAGTCTCCTACTACGTCTGCCCCTGAGTCCCATTCTTCACGTTCCACTAAGCCTCTTTTCACAACCAATGGTCCTTTACTAATCCCTCAACGTAAGGTAGAGGTTCATACCAACATCCCAAGGGACCATTATGCCAAAATTTTTCTTATGGTAAAGCTGGCCATTCATATAGTATAGTAGATGATTTGGCATAATCCCTTACTGCAATCTCAAAGTTGGCACTCCTCCAATCATGCCCTTCACAATAAAAATCTCTACTAACTTCTATGGGTGTCGTGGATCCTTCAGATGGTCACTTGATCATCTTCGATGCTGACTGGTCAGAACATCTCCCCCTTCCTCCTTCCGTCACCTTCCAAATCCCCATCAAGATCTAGAATGCCAATGTCTTCTGTTGTATCATTGATGAGGGGGCATCCACCTGTGTGATGTCTGCTTCAGTTTGGAAGAAACTTGGATCTCCTGAGTTGGACCCTTCCACTATCACCCTTCGAGCATGGGATGGCCACTCTTCCCAGCCCATAGGCATGTTCCGTAATTGTCCCATTACTCTTGCATGCAAGATTGTTTGTGTTGACATAGAAATCATTGATTCCCCCTTATATTACAACATTCTATTGGGTCGTAGCTACACTTATGCGATTTATGTTGTCCCATCTGCGGTTCACCGTAAGATTTTCTTTCCTCATAACAGAAAGATTGTCACGATTGACCGCTTGACATATTACGAATCGAAGTCTCAAGCCTCCCCTAAGTCCATCATCTCTTCGGTGGCCAATAAACAAATAGTCAAACCTTTGACCAGTGTTTGACCTGGAGTCTACAAATACTCCTCTTTTCTTGGTTCATTCCCTCTTCTTTCTCCTCCTATCTCTGATCTCAACTCATCGAACATTTGCATGATGAAATCATCTCAATTCGACCTCAAACGGTCTAGTTCCACTAGTCAGCAAACCTTCCCTTCGCAACCTGCTCCTAGTACCTTGACTCAGCCTTTAGGACCCCCTCCTCAAGGTCCCTCATCTACAACTGGTATCTATGAGCCTATATACACTCTTGGCATTGTTCCTCCTAGCCTTATCCATCTCGGAGAAATTCTGCCTGGCCATTACCCCTTCGGTTAGATACCGTTTTTAGCTCCCCCTCCTGGAGTATTTTCGGTACCTGTTATAGCTACCTTATCCCTTCCTAACATGACCTTGGGGATCCCAGTCTAGTACATTTATCCCCCAACCACTATCCCGCCTTGTGAGCCCAAACCTTATCATTCTTTGACCCCGATCCAATCGGTTGCCATGACCCCTCCCTTTGCTTTCGTACCTCAGTCACATCAACAGGAATCTACTCCTGTTGCGAAAGCTTCATGTGAGGGGGGAAATCTCGCAAGAAGGCACCTAAGGAAAATTCTACCCAAAAAATCCTTGCTCCTCCTTATCCTCCAAAACATACCACCCAATGTGCTTTGTGTGATGTTGTCAGTCATGCCACCCATACATGTCCTAAATTGCCTTGTCTCAAACCCATGGTCAACGAAGTGCTTCTAGACTCTGATTTCCTAGAGTTCTATGTCACTATACCTGATTCAGTCTAGAAACTCAAGTATTTCTGCACAAACCATCCTTGCGCTTTTTATGATTTTCATGGCCACTATACTCACCTTTGTCCCCACCTCGAACACTACCACACCTCCTTAAAGGTGGTCCACCAATTTGAGGCCAAGTGAAACAGGTCCACCTATCCCTTGTTTGCGAGTTTTTCTTTGGTAGATCCAGAGCTCTCGCCTGCTCCCATTGACATTCCCCCTCCTAATGTCGAGATGACGGGGCCTATGTCCACCATTTTCTACCTATCATCATCCATGAGACCCATGGTGGAAGATCACTTTGGGACTTCCCCTTCTATTTCACCTAACCTCCCTTCAGTGATCATCCCAGGTTCAACAACAGTAGATCCCTTATCTACTTACTCTTCTGTCACCCCCGTGACGATGCACATGTGAACCTTTCTTCTCATGATGATGATTCAGGTAGCTTTGTCGCGTCATGTAGTTTTTCTTCTACCAGTCACCCCATCTTCTATTATGATGAGGACATTATGGAAGCAATCACCACCCCTGACATTATTTATCCCCCTTACATCGAAACCATAAATTATAACCACATACACCATGTGGTCATTACATTTACACACAACGTTTTGGTAATGGGGCACCCACATTTGATATTCTAGGAGAAGTAATTTTCCACAACCCTCATAGTGCATCTGGTCATGTCAACTCTAGTACCATCATTCTTCCCTATTTTGAAGAACCTCTAGGGTCCAATATCAATTCATATCACTCTAGGGATGATCTCCCTTATCATTCCTTCCTCTTACATCAGCAACCCAGTCCCCTAGACATTGTTGTTGACCAACTTGTGGGTTTTCTAGGAGAGCACCAATTCATTATATCCAAATCCACTATTTGGGGTAGTGAAACCATGTATGCCAACCCAGAAAATTAGTCCATTTTCTTCATATATGCAGTACCAAAAGAGATTGGTAATCTTCTATTCCATTTCTCGAACTACATAATCGTAATTAAAATGGTGAACCACATCATTAAAATGTGTTTATATTCCACTTTTCTAAATACATTTGACATGAATATAACATGTTTGGGGGTACCTATGCCCCTAAACCATAAAAATCCCGGCTCTCAGCCAAAAACAGCACTGAAACCCCCTTTCTCTAATAGGTAACACTTTTCAGGTCATTTCATAGGGTCACAGTTTTCTACCTAGTACCTACTACCCAAGTCACAGAACAAACCCCAAAAATTGCAACCTGGCATGTTCCTGAGCTCTAGGTGCCTAATATGAAACATTAATCCCATGAATTAAAAGAGTGTGGTTAGGCCTCTTACCTGCAATTGACGAATCTCAATTCGACGGTCGGTTTATCTACTATGATCAACACAATATTTAAGGCCTTATCTCCTCTCTACATTCCCAATAGCTACACTTTCAAATGACTAAATTTGGAGGGAAAATGCCTTATTAAAAGAGAAACCCTAGATTTGCGGCCAAACCGTAGCTTAGTTTGAAAAACCTTCCATACCATTGGAAATCTCTCACCGAGCTCTAAAATAGGTATCTGTTTGTTTTTTGTTATTTGATACTTCACCTCGACACATTTTCTCCAAGAAGTGTCGCTTCACTACTCATCAAAATTGAATTTCTTCACATGAAACACTTGTCTTGGAGCGCCACTTTTCCTTCCTACTTTTCCATTCTTGTGTCGATTTTCATCATGAGTAACCATCTTCTACTGATGATTTTATGGTCCCAACCAGACCTTTCCTATGTGGCAGCATTATCCAGTTGCCCTTTCTTAGAGCATAAGAGTTGAGTCATCATCCCATCCATGGAGTCTATCCCGAGTCCCTTTGTATCATGCTATAGTCCTCACCCCTTCATATCTTGGTTCCTCTCTCATGTCAAAAATCATGTCCTTCAATCATATTCCCCCCTATCCCCTTTTTATATTGTATCAGTTGCTACCAGGTCATCCATGCCCTTCGTCCTCTAACAAGGGAAGTCGTGAGCTCGGTACTCAATACCCCCCATTCCACCATCATCCCTAGTGTCAGTCTATCAATCACTCTACTATTATATCGTGTGCCTTAGTTGAGGATCCCTTATTGCTTCACCTATTGCAGACCTCCTTCTATCAACATCAGCTTATTCATTCCAGGAGACAGGTCTATAGGGAAGTGTACCTTGGTTCTAGCTTCCACTCTTATTCAGTGCCTCATATCAGTCAAAGGGATTCTTTATTTCCTTTTGACTTGATTGTTTCTCAGCTCCAGCTCCTTACAGTATGATTGAGATCCGTATAATTGATGGTGTAGTGATGCAGCAAATTGTACCGGTGATTCCTGGGCATCTGTGAGATGTTTCAGACCTCATGAGGGGCTGGCCCTTCAGGTAGCCCCCCACATGCCCGAATGACCTCTCCATTATAGCCTTCAATGCAGCTCCATAGATTTTATGGTTCCGAGCTCAACCACTTGCAATGCCTTTTAATTTTTATGTATCATTCATATTTTCAGAGCCCTTTCGTGTTTTACATGGCCTCTTTGGTTTTACTTATGTCCTATGTACTTAGATATTATAGTATAGGTCTTGGTTGTTGTCCCAAGAAAAGTACGTATGTGGGATCCATTACCATGTTTTTATCTGGCCCATGTTTATGCTAGTATCTATTATATAGTTCAGTCCCTTGTTTACTGGACACATTATTCTTTATACTTTGTATCTTGGCAGACATAGGTATACATCGCCCGCCTCTTGTAGAACATGCACTCACTCATAAAAGAGACTTGTCACACCTGTAAGTCTCACCTCCTCAGGCTCTTGTCCTCTAGCGCTTTGGTCTACCTTATATTTCTCTCTCTGACTTCGCCTTTGGTGTCTGGTGATTGAGTTCTTACAATATACTTCGATCATACGATTAGATCCTAATTCTTGCACACTTGGGGGCAATCTGTTACACCAAATTTTGGTCATCTAACCTGTTACTATTAGATGGACCAAAGTACACCATGTAAGACCAATTCTACCCTAAGTAAAATTTCTTTCACTATGAAAAACAACTTAGTAACCCATAATTTATTAAGTTGTTTATGGTCTAAACAGGAAACCCCATGAGGAAATATTGAATAAATGCATATTTGTTTGATTTTCCTCAAGGAATAATTAGTTAAACAACATTTTAATTAATATTCCTGGTGATATTTAACCCAAAACAGGAAAACTAATTAGATAAATCACTATTTATCTTATTATTTTCTACGAATAATTATTTAAGCCATATCTAAATAATATTCTTTGTTAAATTTTACCAAATCATTTATAAATAATTGAATAAATCACTATTTATTTAATTATTACTCAACCACATCCTTAAATTAATAAATAAATCATTTATTTATATATTATTTACAAATAAAGGGATTTGACCAAATTCAAATTCATTTTCCCTTCAATAAAAGTAATAAAATATCCATAAAAGTTGTATCAAGATTTGGTTAATAATATTTTAATTATGCACCAATATCTAGACAGACACAATATTTTGTTATAAATAGAAGGGTTTTTACATTCATTCACTACCTTTTGTTGCCTAAATATCACTCTGGATCTATACTCTTGGTCTGACTTTGATCCTCCATCATTGTCATATTGTTCTATCTTTTTGCTTGTGAACTCCCATTGAGTTTCATTTTTTTCTCAGTTTTCTACACCATCAAGAGAGAAGGATCTTAGATCTGAAGCACTGAGGACATACAAGAACCCATCCCATTGAGGGGGACTGGTAACATCTTTCTATGTTCCCTTCCTAGGTGTCATAAATACAAAATTTCTTTAAAAATACTCTTGTCTTGTCTATTGGATGCATGGAGAAAATCTTGTTTTTATTTACTGCTTAATGTCTTTTACTGCATAGATCTTGATTTTGTAGCATTTAATTGGTCAAATAACTGCATATCTAAAGAAATTGGCAGCCATCTTTGATGCTAGGGTTGTTTTTTATGCACATCTAAAGTGAGATTTTTTCGTATGCTTGCGATTAGAATTCACACTAAAAAGGCACTCAGAGTATGTTAGCCTTATTCACCACCTATAGTAGCATCATAAAACCAAATAATAATAAAAATGCAAGAAAAATAGATCTAAGAAGGAAAAAAGGTGACCGTTAACCCCTCCAAATATGTCTAATGATGAAGCTCATCAACTAATATTATAGGGACCTAACACAATTTCAGAAAACAACATGTATAGGTATATTAATTTCAATCAGAACCACCATGGAAGCCAAAAATGAATTTTTTTCTAAAGGTGCATTTAAGAAAATTAAAACACGCAAGTGTGCCAAAGCATTTTTGTACTAACAATGTTGTAGTTTCTTCCATAGATGTGTGGATCTTCAAAAGTGAGAACTTAGAAAACTGTGGATCACATCACATTGAATGGGCCAAAATAATCCGATATGTCAAGATCAATTTCCCATTTTCGAGTCTCTCTAGCCTTGATTGGGAAGTCATGGAGCCTTCGAAGGACTCCCCATGCCTCCCTCCAATCAACTATCTCATTAATGGGCCAATGAGGAGCCATGAGATGATTTTGAATCTATAAATACAAGGAGCATGAGAGCCACAAACTAGAAATGATAACAATATTATGTTGCCAAAAAATTATTAGGAAATTGGCATCACCTTTCCCAAATATGTCACTATTCGAGAGTGTTCTATAGCTTGTTTGAGAGAGAGGTTGTTTGTAATAGTATTAGATAGAGGAAAATCCTTGCTGAGAGTAAGAGAGAACCATTTCTTATGATATATCTTTTCAATTTTCTTCTAACTTATCTATTATATCTTGGCCATCAACTAATAAAGGGAATATGTTTTATTCTCTTGTGTTTAGTTTGTTTTCCTTATTTTCTCCATTTTTTAAATGTGTATCTCATGCTTTGTTTTCTCATTGATTACATTGAATTTTTGTTTTATGTTTAACCTCTAAAAATTCTTGTTGTGGGCTTTGTTTCAGTTCATATTTAAACTACAAATAAATACTAGATTTGGGACACCCTTGGTCTAAATTCACTACAATTATTTTCATGCATGGTTAATTTGGTAGTTTTATGATAAATCTTTTCTTTCAGGTTGTATTAGGATTTGGCGATGATAGTTGCAATGGTTAAACATTATTTGAATATTATTTTCACTTCAAATTTAGTTCTTTTCCTTTACTATTGTATATTTGTTGTTCATTGTGCATTATTCATTTTTTCCTGCACTATACATTTACAGCTACAAGAAACCCTACAACCTTGCATTTTTCTAGGTTAACTCCAAACAAAGTTACTATGATGCCTTGGATAGGTGTAATTGGAAATATTCCAACTTCTCCTTAGCTTCTTTAACCTCCAATGTCAAATTTAACATGTTCACCTAGTCACTGGATAATATCCTATATAAAAACATGGACACTTGTAGTACTTTGCAACTCGCATTATAAACTCACCCAGATTTGTACTAAACTCATGATTTTCCATCCTAAATGTATTAAAATGCTCCTAGAACCCTGAGAATGGAACTTGGAGGTAAAAATGCATTTTTTAAAGTCTAGCGTAGCTAAGACTGGTGCTTGGCACATTGCCTCTTTAATATTTTCAAAGGCCTTAGTTGCTTCTGGAGTCCAAGAAAATGCATATTTCTTCTGTAATGTTCCTAGGGGTTTTTTTATTCTCACACAATTAAAAAACTTGATCTAATACCATATCAACCCAGGAAATACTCGCATATGATTTATGGTTGTGGGGTTTTTCCAATCCTTAATGGATTTAATTTTGTTAGGGCCTAGCTTAGCAACCCTCACGAGATACAATATGACCTAGACATTCCACCTCCTATACTCCAAAGAAACATTTAAAGGTTTTTTCATATATTTTTTTCTCCTCCAATAGTTTGAGTACCCTATCAACATGTTGAACATGATATTTCCAAGGCTTGTTGTATATTAGTATATCATAAAAAAATTACTAACACAAATTTTCTAAGGAAGGGTTTGAAAATGGAATTCATCAAACCTTGAAATGTAGAAGGTGCATTGGTAACGCAAATAGGCATGACCAAAAACTCATAATGAACCCCACGAGTTATAAATTTTGTTTTTGGAATCTCTTCAATGTTCATTCTAATTTTAAGATATCCTGAATGAATATCCAACTTGGTGAAATAAATTTCTCCACGTAATTCATCCAATAATTCATCAATGACAGGAATGGGAAATTTATCTTTAATAGTGAGCTTGTTAAGCTCCAAATAATCTAGAAACATGCACCATGATCCATACTTCTTTTGCACCAATTCAACTGGAGCTGAAAAAGAAATTTGACTAGGTTGAATTATACCAACATCTAGCATTCGTACAACCATACATTCAATTTCTCTCTTTTGGAAATAGGGACATCTGTAAGGCCTGGTGTTTGGAGGAACACTTCATGGAATCAAATGAATAGCATGATCATGATCAAAAATAGGTGGGAGGCATTTGGGAGTCTCAAATACCTTGGAATGATTGTCCAATACTTTTTAGATACTTGGATAGATAGATGATTTCTATGTTTGAACCTCTAGTGGGCATAATTGTGCAATTACGAAACATTTTTCTTTCTTGAGAAGGTTTGTTACACCATTAGAGTTATTTATATTTAATTGTGTCCCATAAATACCCCTTAATTCAACTTCCTTTCCTTCGCAAAAAATATTCAAGAAAAGTTCTTGAAAATTAAAAGCTATTGTACCTAAATATTGTAACGAATGGACTCTTAGTACAACATCAACACCACCCATTGGAATCGAGAGCATTGGACTATTAGATACATATTCCCCCATGGTTAGCTTGATATTATGTCACTTTTCAGAGGAATTTATAATTCTTCTACTTGCAATCATCACTTGACACTTTGATGTTGGTTATAGGAGGAAATTATGAATACTACCTGAATCAATCAACACGATTACCTTTTTCTCCTTGATATGTCCTTTTATGTTGACGGTTTGAAGAGTGGTAATTTTTTCCAATTAATTAGAATATATGGTAGGATTCAATTATCATTTCTCTAGCGTGGGCTCCTAGTGTATATCCTCTTCTTTCGAAGTTTGTTATTCCTTTTCTTCCTCCTCTTCAAAACCTATGTAAAATAATTTCTTGTCAACACACTTATGGCCTTTAATGTATTTTCTATCACAAATGTAGCAAATCCATTTTGATCTTCTTTCTTCCAATTATTGTTGTGTTAACCTTGTAGGTTTGTTGGAAATATGATCCAATGTGTTGTCCTTGATGGCAACCTAGTTGATGAAGTTGGCCTTGATGGAAACCTACTTGATGAGTCACCTATGATAAGCAACCTATGTGCTAAAGATGTAAGAATGATGTATCTACAGATCAGTTCAGATGTGACAGAGAAAAAATTTCCAGTAAGTGCCAGAAAAATGATAAATATAATATGTCACAATGTATACGCTACTTTTGTGAAGGCAACCCGTGTATATACTCTACTTTTGAGAAGGGAACCCACGTATACATTCAGGGTTAGCATATATGCATTTTTTATGAGGCGAAGTTGCATATACACGTGGATACGCACGCTCAAATTCATGTATGCCTTTTGCGCTCTAAAAACTATGATACCTAGGGGCATTACCATGGTATTGGCCCACTGTATTGAGCACTGTATTATATATTTAATCCCGTCCAGGAATACCATCGGAAGTTGTGTGGTTTTGACTCATGGTATTGATGAAGGCTAAATCTACATAAGGAGAAGAAGATCATTATGCAAGGGTGTGCATGAGTAAGGGTTGTTGATGAATAAATATCTCTAAGGATTATCTGCATGAATGAACTCTGTTCTTAATTGATAGATCTGAATCTTTGATGCACCCATGGATCTGAAGATGGTTCAAGATCTCTAGATCTTATGATGATGATAAATCTCTAGGATGATCTGCTGCAGAAGAAATGGTGAAGATCTGGTGCAAAGTCTGCTAAAGATAATGAAGAAATTTGGGTAAGTTTATAGATCTGATCTGTTTTGTAAATTTTTCTATTTATAGATCTATACGCTAGTTGGTCTCCGCAAAAGTGCGTGTATACGCAGTCTCTATTAATGAAAGGCGCGTATAGGGTTTTTTGAAAAATAAAATACACAGAAGTATACGCGGGTTGGTGTGCAGGAAAGCGCGTATGTACGCAGCTTCAGTAAAGAAAAGTGGCGTATGATATTTGATTCAATGAATGTTCAAGGTTGAGTTTACATCTTCATATCTATTCTGAAGTCTGGGTTATCTCTGATATTATGGTTATAGTGGTCTCACTGTTCTGTTTGAAGTATTGGGCAAAGTATGTTTGTTGATAAGTGAAGGGTTGTGTTGAAGTTGTTTGATCTAGTGTGAAAATTGATGAAATGTGGTCTGCAATGGATCTGAGGGTTGAATACTTTAGTATGAAAGTAGAATCTTTTTGTCAGTAGAGGCTGGTGCTAATATCAGGGGGTAGTAGCTCCCTTCCAAGAGAGGCTAGTTTGGCAGGAGAAGGTCGTAGGATTCGAAGGTGGTGTCACAGGACGTGTATGAGTCCGCGCGTACATGGTTGTAAGATGTTTTCTTTATAATAAATATTAGAATGCCCGAGATGACTTCCGCAATGAAAGATGCTCCACTTAAGCCCCACCTTGGAAATCTACAATGCGGTGCGTTTATGTGATGGTTTATTCTATTTTTACCCATGATTATCGCTTAACATTCGATGAATAAATGATGAAATGATTTAAGAATCAAACACATAAGAGCTCGAGAATACGGAGTTCTTTAAGGATATCTCGTAAGGGTATATACGCTAGTTTTGTTCTACAAAGTAGCGTATGGAGTTTTTGAGAAAATAAAAAAAAAATTTTATCGCTAGTTTTCCAACACCCATCATACCCCCCCCCCCTCTCAGTATTTTTCCAACAATTGGTATCAGAGCAGGTCCTTCTGAAAAAGCTTAGCCACTAGAAGGAATATCAAGCAAGATGATCAATCAAGATGGAACAACATCTATCAAGCCTCCGCTCTTTAATGGAAGCAATTTAATCTTCTAGAAAATAAGGATGAGATCCTATCTTCAGTCTATGGGAGCAGATGTATGGACCATTTTTGAACGAGGATATCAATATCCAGTTGCTGTACCAACAGATCCAACTGAAAAGAAGAATTATGAAACAAATGCAAAAGCAGTCAATGCTCTAACGGGAAATCTAACTAAATCAGAATTTGTCAAAGTTATGCAGCTGAATACAACAAAGGAGATATGGGAAAAAATCATTCTAAGTTATGAAGGTGATGCAAAGGTAAAAAGTGCAAAAATTCAAACTCTCAGAATTGAATATGAAAATTTAAAGATGCATAGTGATGAGAATATTGCCAGTTTCTTTTTACGTCTTGATGATGTTGTAAATCATATGAAAAATCTAGGAGAAACAATAACCGAATCTACTTTGGTTGAGAAAATTTTAAGATCGCTAACGACAAAATTTGAGTCAAAAGTTTCTTCTCTTGAAGAAAAACAGGATCTTCAAAATCTTACTGTGGTGCAACTTCATGGCATACTAACTACATATGAAATGAGAAGAGGAGGACCATCTGAAATCAAAGAGGCTATCTTCAGAGCTTCTACAAAAGGGAAAGAAGTACAAGAAGTAGAAGGGTCAGGATATATCTCAAAACAAGATGAGGTAAATTTTGTAAAGAAACTCCAACTTGGCACAGGACGGTTCAGAGGTAAGCTTCCTTTCAAATGTTTTGAGTGTGGAAGAGTTGTTCATTACGCTGCTAAGTGTCCTCATAAAGAAACACCTGCAAAAGGGAAGGAAGTAGCAAGAAGGAATAAGAATCGATTTAACACTAGAAAAAGTTACTATACTCATGAAGACAGTGATGGGTTATCTGATAGTGAGGAAGAATGTGAACAAGATCTTAGACTTCTCATGGCATTTGAATATAGAGAAGAAAAGGATACTTTTGTGGATTCTATAGAGGACAATGATTTTCTTGAAGAAAACAATCAACTCAAAATACGCTTAGAAGAAAGTAAAATACTCTTAGAAGAAAGGAAAATAACCATAGAAACTCTAGAAAAGCAGTTTGAAGAAGCAAAGAAACACAATGAGAAATTAGAATGTGAAGTGGTAAGTCTAAGAAAATAATTTGAGAAAGTAAAGAATCTGAATCTTATATTTGCTAAAGGATATGAAACCCTAGATGAGATTATCAAGGTACAACGTTATCCTCTTATAAAGACAGGTCTTGGATATACCGGAGAACCTTCTCAGGCTTCAGCACCAAATTATCTAAAAGCATCTATAGCTGGTTTACAAAATTCTGCCACTCAGCAATGGAATAAAGAATCATTACAGGTGAAGCATGATCATCTCAATTCAAAGAACACCAACAGGAATATCTTTCAAAGAAACAACAATCAACAGGTAAATTCAAGTAGAAGGTCTTATGATCACAGAAATTTCTTCTTCAATGGACAATGTTTCTCGTGTCACAATTTTGGTCATAAAGTTGTTCAATGTGTTGCATATAAAACCATCATGACAAGAGAAGCAAGAAAGAAAAGGATTGATATTGAAACAAAGAAGAATACTTATAACAACTTTTCTCCTCTTCAAAATGAAGTTGAATGTGCTTATTGCAATAATTTTGGCCATGAAGAATCTGAATGCAGGAGCAAAGTTCAGCCAAAAGAACATGTTCCTTCAAGCTCCAAAGTATGGAAAAAGAAGGAATTATAGGTTGAAAATTGTGGCATAGCGTTATTTGCAGAAGGTGAAGAAAATCAATGGTACATTGATAGTGGATGCTCAAGACACATGACAGGTGACAAAAACAAACTTCTTGCATATAGTGCTCTAGAAAAGGAAAAGAAGGTTACATTTGGAAATGATACTCCTGTGGTAATTAAGGGAAAAGGGTCTATGTTTCTAAAAGAAAAGATGAAGCATTTGAGAAATTTCATACCTTCAAAGCACTAGTTGAAAATGAATTAGATCTGAAAATCAAGTGTCTTAGATCTGATCAAGGAGGAGAATATACATCAAATGAATTCCTTGAATTTTGTGAACAACATGGCATAAAAAGACAATTTTCTGTAGCTGGCACTCCACAACAAATTGGCGTAGCAGAAAGAATGAACAGAATAGTTCAACAAATGGCTAGAGCTATGCTTGATGATTTCGGAACACCTGAAACTTTTTGGGGAGAAGCAGCACATACAACGGTAAATATTCTTAACAAGGCACATGTTCGAGTAAATAGTGATAAAAATCCATATGAACTCTGGTATGGTAATCCTCCCACTGTGAAGCATTTTAGAGTTTTTGGAAGAAGATGTTTTATCAAAAATAATGATGAAAAACTTGGCAAGTTTGAATCTAGAGCAGATGAAGGAATACTTCTTGGCTACTCCTCTAGGAGTAGAGCATATAAATTTTACAATAAAATACTTCAGAAGATTTTTGAATGTATTGATGTTGTTATTGATGAGTCTCCTGCAGCGCCAAAACAAGAAAAGAAAACAACAAATCAAGATTATGGTGACATATGTCCTCCTACATCAAATAGCACTGATATAGACAGTGAACCCAATGAAGAACCTGAAGATGAGTTATCTGAAAAAGCTCCATCCAGATATGTTCAAAAGAATCATCTAGAATCTCAAATTTTGGGAGATAAGGGATTAGGTGTACAAACAAGAAGGACTCTTGTGGGATCTTCTAGCTATCTGGAATTTCTATCCACTATTGAACTAGACAATGTCAATCAAGCTAGCAAAGATGAATGTTGGATTCAAGCCATGAATGAAGAGCTTGATCAAATTGAAAAGAATCACACTTGCGAATTAGTACCAAGACCTCATGAAAAAAATGTCATTGGAACCAAAAGGATATTCAAAAACAAGTTAAATGAGAATGGGGAGGTTATAAGAAATAAAGCTAGACTTGTTTGCAAGGGGTATGCTCAACAAGAAGGTATAGACTTTGAAGAAACTTTTTCTCCTGTAGCTAGACTTGAAGCCATAAGAATGTTTCTTTCTTTTTCAAGCTTCCAACAAATCAAAGTTTATCAAATGGATGTTAAATCTGCGTTTCTCAATGGTGATCTAGAAGAAGAAATTTATATAGAACAACCAGAAGGATTCATTTTGGGAAATGATGAAAAACTTGTTTGCAGACTTAAAAAGGCTCTATATAGTCTCAAACAAGCTCCAAGGGCATGGTATTATCGTCTTGACAAATATCTTCATAAACAAGGATTTTCAAAGGGGTCTGCTGATAGCAATTTATACACAAAAACTTAAAATGATAAACCATTGATTGTGGTTGTATATGTTGATGATATCATTTTTGAAAGAAATGAAGAATCTGTGAGTCAGAAATTTTCTTCTGCTATGCAGCAAGAATTTGAAATGTCTTTACTTGGGGAACTAACATTCTTTCTTGGCTTGCAAGTGCATCAAACTACAGATGCATATTCTTATCACAAGAAAAACACCTTAAGCAAATTCTGAAGAAGTATGGCATGGAAGAGTGCAAACCTATAAGTACACCAATGATAACCGGATGTAATCTCAGTTCTCATGATGATTCTCCCACGGTGAATCAACCAGAATATAGATCTATGGTAGGAATTCTACTTTATCTCACTGGGACTAGACCAGACATTATGCATGCAGTTGGGATTGTTGGATGATTCCAAGCTAATCAAAAAGAGTCTCACCTTCAGGCTGTCAAAAGAATATTAAAATATCTACAAGGAAGTCAAGACTTTGGACTATGGTATCCAAAGAATGCTGATCTTACTGTTCATGCTTACACTGATGTAGATTGGGCTGGAAATGTCGATGATCGGAAAATCACTAGTGGTGGTACATTCTATATGGGGCCCCAGTTAGTATCCTGGTTTAGCAAGAAGCAAAACTCTATTGCCTTATCTACAACAAAAGCAGAATATGTGGTTGCCGCATCATGTTGCACTCAACTTCTGTGGATGATGCAAACCTTACAAGACTTTCAAATCAAATTTTCACCTCCTATCTCCATTATGTGTGATAATACAAGTGCCATCAATATCTCAAAGAATCCTGTTATGCATTCCAAGACCAAGCACATTCCCATAAATTATCACTTCTTACATGAACAAGTGCTTGAACAAAAAGTGAAGTTGGAGTATGTTCCCTTCAAAGAACATGTTGCTGATATATTTACCAAACCTCTACCCAGGGAAGCGTTCGAATATCTCAGAGAGAAGCTGGGAGTAGTTTCTGCCATGCAAAAGATCATATCTGCTTAAATGCAGAAGATTAAATTGGATATGTGGATTTCATGAAAGACAATCACGTCTATACACGAGTTTATACAGATAAAACCGCGTATGGGTGGTTGCTGACAATTTTTCTCCGGGTCAGCATTCTTCAGCACAGCTATGGTGTTGTTGGGTATCTCTGGTGATGTTTCAGCTCTTATATTTCTGTTTCATTCTCTGATATTGGGTGAATATGCCTTGATGATTTGCTGTGTTCAGGATGCACAAGCTAAGGGGGAGCATTGGTCATGTGGAAAGGATGCATTGTTGGCATTATGATGGTTCTGAAATATGATCTCTCTCTTGAGGTATTTTTGGTATTTGTAACAAAAGGTCATATTTTTAATGTGATGAAAAGGTCATGTTGAGCCTATGATGTAAAATTGTAATATTCAATCATGTAAGGACTTGGTCAAATTTGTAAACCCACTTGGTAGGGTAGTTGAGTCAAAATGTGTAAACCCACTTGGTTGGGTACCTGAGTCACATATGTAAATCCACTTGGTTGGATCATTGATGTAAGTATGAGTCCTTGGTGATAGGAAAGGTCATAGAGTCATGTACTTCATTGAAAAATATGTTTGAAGATTCATCATGAACTCAGGGGGAGCATGGTAGCTTCAGTTCACATCAGATCTACAGAGCTCTTCTTTCTTCATGAGAAGAAAAACCTTGTTTTGGTTTTGATCCGCCCTTTTCCCTTGATGTCAAAGGGGGAGCGTATCATGGTGTTTATGGTGTTTGAATAGGGGGAGAGTATCATGGTGGTTGCATAATGGTTATATTCAATGTATCTATCTGTTGTGGTGATCAAACACCATCATGGTTTCCATCAAGTCCAAAGGGGGAGATTGTTGGCAATATGATGCAATGTGTTGTCCTTGATGGCAACCTACTTGATGAAGTTGGCCTTGATGGAAACCTACTTGATGAGTCGCCTATGATAAGAAACCTATTTGCTAAATATGTAAGAATGATGTATCTATAGATCAGTTCAGATGTGACAAAGAAAACATTTCCAGTAAGTGCCAGAAAAATGATAAATATAATATGTCATAATGTATATGCTACTTTTGTGAAGGAAACCTACGTATATACTCTACTTTTGAGAAGGGAACCTGCGTATACATTCAGGGTTAGCATATACACATTTTTTATGAGGCGAAGTTGCGTATACACGCGGATATGCATGCTCAAAGTCGCGTATGGCTTGTGCGCTCTAAAAACTATGATACCTAGGGGCATTACCATGGTATTGGCCCACTGTGTTGAGCGCTGGATTATCTATTTGATCCCGTCTAGGAATACCATCGGAAGTTGTGTGGTTTTGACTCATGGTATTGATGAAGGCTAAATCTATATAAGGAGAAGAAGATCATTGTGCAAGGGTGTGCATGAGTAAAGGTTGTTGATGAATAAATATCTCTAAGGATTATCTGCATGAATGAACTCTGTTCTTAATTGATAGATATGAATCTTTGATGCACCCATGGATCTAAGGATGGTTCAAGATCTCTAGATCTTATGATGATGATAAATCTCTAGGATGATCTGTTGTAGAAGAAATGGTGAAGATCTGGCGCAAATTCTGCTGAAGATAATGAAGAAATTTGGGTAAGTTTATAGATTTGATCTGTTTTGTAAAGTTTTCCATTTACAGATCTATACGCTAGTTGGTCTCTGCAAAAGCGCATGTATATGCGGTCTCTATTAATGAAAGGCACGTATAGGGTTTTCTAAAAATAAAATACACAGAAGTATACACGGGTTGGTGTGCAGAAAGTGCGTATGTACGTGGCTTCAGTAAAGAAAAGTAGCGTATGATATTTGATTCAATGAATGTTCAGGGTTGAGTTTACATCTACATATCTATTCTGAAGTCTGGGTTATCTCTGATATTCTGGTTACAGTGGTCTCATTGTTCTGTTTGAAGTATTGGGCAAAGTATGTTTGTTGATAAGTGAAGGGTTGTGTTGAAGTTGTTTGCTCCAGTATGAAAATTGATGAAATGTGGTCTGCAATGGATCTGAGGGTTGAAGCCTTCAGTATGAAAGTAGAAGCTTTCTGCCAGTAGAGGCTGGTGCTAATATCAGAGGGTAGTAGCTCCCTTCCAGGAGAGGCTGGTAAACGAGAGAAGGTTGTAGCCTTCTGTAGGTGGGTGCCTGCGTGCTGGTATGAGTCTGCGCCAGTACATGGTTGTAAGATGTTTTCTTTATAATAAATATTGAAGACTGAGACGACGGAAGTGGTGGTTTTCTCCCGACTTGGGTTTCCACCTTAAATCCTGGTGTTCATGTGTGTTGCTTATGTGTGATGGTTTATTATGTTTTTACTGCACATGCTTACTCCTTAACATCTAATGAATAAATGATGCAATGATTTAAGAATCAACTACATAATAAGAGCTCTGAGAATACGTGAGTTTCCTTACGGATATCCGCGTATATACGCTAGTTTTGTTCTATAAAGTAGCGTATGGGTTTTGAGAAAAAAAAAGTAAAAATTTTATCAGTTAGCTCTAAATACTGATTCACCCCCCCCTCTCAGTATTTTTCCCAACAAGGTTGTGGAAGGCTAGGAGTGGAAACACTTCCATATTAATAGTTGTGAGTGGTAGGCTTCCTTGTTTCCATATTTTTTCTTTCAATTTTTCTGGCCAACCCAAATGCCTTGTCCAATGAATCAGGTTCCCAAAGGTGAACCTCATGTTGGAAGTTATCCTTTAAAGTCCCTATGAATACATCAATCCTATGCTCTTCTAGAATATCGTTCACCCTTATATTCAAATTTTGAAAGTTGTCAATGTGCTCTACCATTGATCCCTTTTGTTTGAGTTTTATCAATTGGCTAAAGAAGGTTTTTCTCTTTGTATCCTCATAATTTGCTATAATTTCCTCCGTAAAAATTCACCAAGTGACAGTATATTTATGATAAAAAATCCATCGATAATATAGAAATGTATTTGGTTAAAATATAAAGTTGCAATAAATACCTTTTGTGTGTGTTTCACATTATGAAGATGAAAATATTGCTCCATCTGTAGTATACATGCTACTGGATCATTTAGATCAAAATTCCCCTTATCAATCTTTGGCATATGGTAGGTCTTCAATCCAATGTTAGATTCTATGAAATCATGATCAAAATTTCTTTTTTTCTCATCTTGAATTTCATCTAATACGTTTTTTCCATTAGAAAACATTTCTTGTAGCAACTTTATGAAATATTCTTTTAAACCATTCTTCAAATTTTCCATGTGTCCTTTCATTTTTTATTGTATACCATACACATTAGTTTACATATAACCCTTCAAGCTTTCCACGTCTGATTTTAAACTATTCATGTCACCTTTTAAATCATCCATGTCCCCTTTTAGTTGATATTTGGTTGTTCTTTGTGAGAGAGAAATTTGTTGCACTTGATCTTGTAATTTTGATATATCATGCAACAATTCTTCCTCTTCATGTGTCATAGTAGAGCTTTATGATGGCTTAATGGGTGTAGATTTTTTTTTTTGGGAGGAATTTTATAACCCAATACTTATATCTATGCTTTAATATTTCTTTGGAATCACTTCAAACTGATTTTCCAAACAAAAGTTATGCAATTTTAACAAAACATTACACACCTTTATCTTGATTTTGGGAGCTCAATCTTGAAACAATTGTAACTTCGTAATTTTGGATCTTTAAGGTCTAAAATTTCGAATTTCCAACCCCACAAATCATACCAAGATTGGATTATTCAACAAGGAGTTATGTCTGATCTCCCACAATGACTTAATTGTAACTTGTACAGAGTGCCACATGTCACTATTTCTATCTTCAGCCCTAGAATTTCTACACAAAAAACTACAATGAATTAAAAAAGATCCTCTTTGAGGGGGAAACCTCCTATAAGTGAAAATTTCTTGGATGATTCAAATGAAAAAACCTCCTTTCTATATATAGGGGTCTAAGGGGTCACAATATAATTATATTTGACATAACAATAATAATTTAAGGGAACAACAATCACAATAGTGTGCTTTTGTGGGGCAGAAAAATAACAATATGGGGACTACATGGGCACAAAAATAACAATAAGGGGATACACTAATATTATAGGGACCTAATAGAACATCAGGGAAAAACATGTATAGTTGTATTAATTTCCTTTAGATGCATCATGGAACCCAAAAATCAATTGTTTTCAAAGGTCCATTTAAAAAAATCAGTCCACGTAAGTGCGCCAAAGAAGTTTTGTAAAGACCATGTTATTTTTTCTTCGATACATGTGTGGATATGCCAAAGTGACAACTTACACACTTGTGGATCACATCACATTGAATGAGACAAATTTTTCTGATAAGTGAAGATCAATTTCCTATTTTTGAGTATCTCTAGCCTTGATTAGGAAGTTATGGAGCCTACAAAGGACTCCTCATGTCTCCCTCCAATACCCTATCTCATTAATGGTCCAATGAGGAGCCATGAGATGATTTTGAATATATAAATACAAGGCGAATGAGAGAAAAAATGATAACAACATTATGTTGCGAAATGTTTTGTAAGAAATTAGCATCACCTTTCCCAGATAACTCACTATTTGAGAAAGTTCTATAGCTTCTTTGAGAGAGAGGTGCTTTGCAATAGGATTAGAGAAATGAAACTCCTTGCTGAGAGTCAAAGAGCATCATTTCTCACCATATATATTTTCAAGTGTCTTCAAAATTATCTATTATATCTCAACCATCAACTAATAAAGGGAATATGTTTTTATTCTCTTGTGTTTAGCTTCTTCTTTTTTCATTTTCTAAGTGTGTATCTCATGATTTGTTTTCTCATTGATGACATTGCATTTTTTATTTTATGTTTAACCTCTAACAATTCATACTATGCATAGTTCATAACCAAACTACAAAGGAATACTAGATTTGGGACACCTGTGGTCTAAATTCACTACAATTATTTTCATGCATAGTTAATTAGGTAGTTTTATGAGAAATATTTTCTTCCAGGTTATCTTAGCATTTGGCGATGGTAGTTGTAGTGGTTAAACATTAGTTGAATATTATTTTCACTTCAAATTTAGTTCATTTACTTTGCTATTGTATATGTGTTGTTCATTATGTACTATTCATTATTGCCTCTTACCTGCAATTGACAAATCTCAATTCCACGGTCGGTTTATCTGCTACAATCAATGCAAGATTTAGGGCCTTTTCTCCTCTCTACATTCCCAATAGCTAAACTTGCAAATGACTAAATTTGGAGGGAAAATGCCTTATTAAAAGAGAAAACCCAGATTATTCTTTTTCCCGTTGCAGCCAAACCATAGCTCAGTTTGAAAAACCGTCCATACCATTGGAAAGCTCTCACCGAGCTCTAAAATGGGTATCTGCTTGTTTTTTGTGATTTTATACTTAACCTCAACACTTTTTTTCCGAGAAGGGTCGCTTCACCACTCCTCAAAATCGAATTTATTCACTTGAAACACTGGTACTTGTGGCACCACTTTTCCTTCCTACTTGTCCATGATCGTGTTGATTTTCGTCATGACTAACCATCTTCTACTCATGTTTTTATGGTCCCAACCAGACCTTTTCTGTGTTGCAACATCATCGAGTTTCCCTTGTTTAGAGAATCCGAGTTGAGTCATCATCGCATCCATGGAGTCTATCCCGAGTCCTTTTGTATCATGCTATAGTTCTCCATCCTTCATTGCTTGGTTCCTCTCTTGTGTCACACATCGTGGCCTTCAATCATATTTCCCCCTATCCCCTTTTGATATTGTATTAGTTGCTACTAGGTCATCCATGCCCTTCATTCACTAACAAGGAAAGTCATTAGCCTGCTACTCAGTACCCCCAATTCCACCATCATCCCTGGTGTCAGTATACCAGTTTCTCTACTCTTATATCTTGTGCCTTATTGAGGATCCATTATTGCCTCACCTATGGCAGACCTCCTTCTGTTGACATCATCTTATTCATTCCAGAAGACAGGTCTATAGGGTGTTGTACCTTGGTTCTAGCTATCACTCCTATTCGGTGCCTCAGATCAGTCAAAGGGATTCTTTATTGCAATTTGACTTGATTGTTTCTCAGCTCCAGCTCCTTACAGTATGATTGAGATCCGTATACTTGATGGTCTAGTGATGCAGTAAATTGTATCGGTGATTCCTCGGCGCATGTGAGATGTTTTATATCTCATGAGGGGGTGGCCCTTCAGGTAGCCCCACACATGCCCGAATGACCTCTCCATTATAGCCTTCAATGCAGCTCCATAGATTTTATGGTTTCGGCCTCAGCCACTTGCAGTGCATTTTAGTTTGCATGTATCATTCAGATTTTCAGATCCCTTTCTTTTTTTACAGGGCCTTTTTGGTTGTACTTGTTGGGGTTCCCATGTTTTGGCCAGATTGGAAAGACCAAAAGATGAGACAACATTAGAACCACTTTTAGACCTCAGGATCTAGCCCTCCTGGGTCCAGAGAGGGATCTCTCTATGTAAGCAAAGGTTATATGACTTTGAAGCTCAGTGTTAATATGTTAGGCTAGCTATAAGGCTCGGGGTTTGTTTGTTTGATGTATGTTTGGTTGTTGGTTATCAGGAAAGAAGGGTTCAATGTAAGGCAAGGATGAGCAAATAGGATTTAGGCAGAGGTGAAGTATTCCAGGGAGCATTCAAGACCATTTGAAAATGGAGTCAAGAAAGGGTTTACTTGCTATTCAATGTGCAGGCTTTCAGTTGGGCTAGTCATCTAAAGCATTGGATCCTAAAGATGATAGGGTGGCATGAAAAGGTAAGAGAGGAGGAAGCAGTAAAGATTTTGGAACAAAAATTTAAAGACCTGAGATCAGACAGATACTTTGAACTCTCAATGCTTCGGCCTCCAGCTTCAGGGATGTTAGAAAGGTTCAATAAAATGAAAAGGATCCTAGTGAGATAGAGACAAGGTTCTAGACCTCCCAGTGTTCCCAATTATTTTGATTAAATCCTAACAAGAACATCTAAGAACAGATTCATTTAATTCATACATCAGCTAGTAGGCAATAACATCCACTACACTGGTTAAATCAACTGAAATCAACTCTTAGATAACACATTCAGTAGAAAACATAAAATTCAAGGAGAGTAGAAACATAGGGTACCTAACA
The DNA here is from genome assembly GCA_034641835.2 of Pinus albicaulis. NCBI lineage: Eukaryota > Viridiplantae > Streptophyta > Pinopsida > Pinales > Pinaceae > Pinus > Pinus albicaulis. The sequence goes on along the minus strand of CM076570.1, from coordinate 694,983,932 downwards.
AGGGTAAATTCTATGCCGGATTTCTGATGCTAGCCAGTAGAAATGAAATGAAACTGAATGCAAGTTAAACACAAATATAGAGATAGAAAAACATCATTGCTTCTTTAGATCAGGATCCAAATAAATGTGCTTGTCATATTAAAAAGCAACACCAGTCAAGTACAACATTGCCAATATATGGATACTCAGTTAGAAAACATCTTCCTCAGCCTATATTACAACTTTACACAGAGACTATGTCTCAAAAGAAACAGCTTGCAATTCTCTGATAACTGATCAAAAACCTTTACAATGAGTTTCTTCATGAATTTATAGCTCCAGTGGAGTAGAGAAGGTAAGTGGAAAACTAAATGTAGCATTAAAACTTAGGAAAGGAAGAGGGCCGAGACTCATTCTATTTAAATTCTGTGCATTTATCCATGGCACTCTTTGGGTGAAAGAGTGGTCTTCTCCAGGCTTCCATTTACTCCAGTATGTCTGTGATGTACTTTGGTTGCAGTACTCTGTAGTACTTCTGGTGAATAAACAAAAAGTAAAATAAATGATGCTGGGGTCTGCCATAATATGAATCAAATGCTCTGATAGCATCAGGACTGTTGTCAGGACCACAAATCTCCCTAGAAAATGGTATAGAATATAGACGGTATGGGCAACTTGTCCTTAGATGGAAGAACGTTCTGCTGATGTCAAAACCCTACTATTATGGTTTTCTGTGCACTGGACCTTCTGAGCGATCCAAGGGGTCTTCGATTCTGGTACCTTGCCTTTTAAACACTGGATTAAGGCTTAAGATCTTCAACAATGTGCCTTAGACCTTTAATTCTCTCACTGATACTCCTTGCCACTTTGAACTGTCTCTGTCAGTGAAAAACTGAGCTTTAATGGCACCAGAGAGGTTTTGCAGAGTTTGAACTCTGTCCTTTAATGAAATTTATGTTGCAAACATCTTTCCAGCCATTTTCCTATAATACCAGGCTCTGAATTTAGCTTCTTCTACGCACTGTGCCATTACAATAGTGCGTACGGATCATGGCGGTTATCCGCCTATCTATAACCCTGCAAAACATGTAAACACGTTATGAAAACCATGTATGGGGATGAACGGATGTAGTAGGGGTGATGAGAATGACCATGTAGACCGATGAGATGGCGGAATAGTGCAGGGTGATGGCAAAAAATACAACGTAATAGTGGAAGACGGCCATGGTGAAAGCTAGTGGACTATGGCGAAAAATTTAAGTGCAAACCTTTGAAAAATGACCTCAGAATGAAATATGAATGAAATATAAGGAGGGCGGAGGAAAACGTGATAAAAACATGTGGAGAGGTGACGTGGCGAGACCCAGTCGATGGCGAGGCTGACTTTAAATCTGGACGGTCTGATCTCAGGAGGAGATCGATGGTGGAAAACGTATTGGAGGGCGATGGATGGTGGGCCAAGGGTATGACTGCCTTGGGTTAACTTCCGCGCAACTTCGCAGCGCGATCGCCGTTGGATGGAGAGCCCCAGATCAGACGGTTGACGTGCATATCGCGCCGGGTTTTCTGCCGAACGATAACGCACGATGGGGGGGGCAGTTTTTAAATAGTGACGGAGCCACGTGTCGGGCGATGAGTGGAATCACTCCGAAAATAAAAATACCGCCCAACCTACAAATTCGGTACGATGGAAACTAGTGGTTTATGAACAATGCACATTGTGGGGACAACCAGGCAAAGGGTGAAATACGGACTGTTGGATCGGCGGGTTGATTGGATGGTTGATAATGTGCCCGATACATATCTGCGATAAGCGCCTTCAGCCCTTTGTGCCTAGTTCTAGCGTGGGGTCACGTGGTGGAAAAGGGTGAAGGGGTTAGGGCCGAAAGGTGCTAAGCCCTATATATGGAAAACATGGTTTCTGGCCTATTTTCATAGCATTTAAGGCCAATGAAGGATAATGACAAGGAAAAGAAGGGGAGATTTGGCCAAACAAGGGGTGTGTGGAGGATGTAAAGGGGATTTTGGGAGGATTTAGGGGATCAGATGGGAATTTGACAAAGGGAAAACAAAGGTTAAAATGGGGCATTCTGCTGGAGTACAAGGGGCAAAAGTAGGCCTTTTGGAGCACAATTTTTTTCAATCAGTGAGACCTTATAATGGGAGTCAACAGAGGGAATTTATCACAGGGAAGGGCATAGGAGGCTTCAAGGATGATGTGTTTTCAGAGGAAATGCATTCCTTGAAGGCTTAGAAACATTTTAGCCCCCTATTTTCTTGTGAAAAATTTATAGGGGGCTAACAGTGGCTCCACATGGGGATGGCTTCTTCTTGAAGGACTAAAGAATTCAGAAAATGATCTTTGGAGTAGGCCAGATGCCTGTTGCTTGAGCCACCTTTATTCTTTGATTTTCGGCTGCCACAATTATGAAGACATCAATTTAGCAGAAAAATTACTCCACCAATCTACCTACCCATCCTACAATCCTAGCATTTGAGCTAGCAGACCCTTTACATCTTTTTATTTTTTACAAACAAGAAAATAAGCCTATTCTATTTCCACCCTTATTACTCCATGAGACCAGATTAAACTATTGGTCTCATATGTTTCTCTACCTAATCTAATATCTACTAGGATTAGACTGTCTAGCAGATTTCTTCTCTACATTCTACAACAGAAATTTAAAAATAGTCAAACTAGGATTAAACAGTCTAGTTTGCTGTGGATCCAAGGCATAAAGATAGCTACACATGGAAAGAAACTTGCAGAAATCTGGAAACAAAATCTTGAAGGTTTGAAGTCTGAAATTTGAAACGTCCTTCTTTCTTTTGTGACTCAAGTTTTGAGCTTGTTAGAGTCTTTTTTTTTTTTTTTTTTTTTTAGCTCTGGTTTTGGGCTTGTTAGAGCTGACTCTTTTATTCTTTGCTGGTCCAGGTTTTTGGCATGTTTGAACCAGCTATCTTTACTTCCCTTGGATCAGGTTTTGATCATATTAGAGTCAATCCCTTGCAATTTTGAGGTTCTTGTTTTGAGCATGTCTGAACCTATCCTTTCTCTCTGTTTTTTGAAACATTTTCTCTTTTTCTTTGAAAACAAAACACTGCAATGGTATGTACAATGGAAATGGAAACTAGAAATCAGAAATCAGCAGAAGTAGTGTTTGAGCATCCTGCCATTGACAAGACCCCCAAAAAATTCTGTACCATCTAACTCTTGTAGAAAAAAGGGATTTGAACCCACAATGGCCTAGATGATGTAGGGACCTTGCCACAAACTGTCAAACTTGTTGTGCTTTCCTTTTTCCACCCTCCTTGAGTCCCACTTCAGAACTTTGTCTCCAATTCTAAAATCAGAGGCCTTGGTTCCTTTATCAAACAACTTCTTTATGTTCTCTTGAACTTTCACAGCTCTGTTATAGACCTCTTCCCTTGTCTGTTGGAGATGAATTGTCTGGTTTATTCTCCTCACCATGTTGTCTTCTTCTGTTTGTATCTCTTGAAAAAGTTTGATCACTGGTATCCCAAGGCTGGTAGGAAACACTGCTTCTGTTCCATAGACAAGCTGGTATGGTGACATGCCAATGGATTTCTTCGTTGTAAGCCTGTCAGCCCACAAAGCATGCACTAACCTGTTATGCCATGACTTTTTGTTCTCTTCTAACAACTTTTTGATGATGGCCACTAGGCACTTGTTTGATGATTCAACTAAGCCATTACCTTGTGGGTAATAGGCAGTTGAATGTCCGAGTGCTATTTGATACCTGTGACAAAAATCAACCATTTTCTTGGATCGAAAAGCGGCAGCATTATCGGTGATTATTTTCATTGGGCAGCCAAACCGAGAGAGGATATGACCTTCTAGGAACCTAATGATGACCGAATCTGTGGCATTCCTAGTAGGTATGGCCTCTATCCACTTAGTGAAGTAATTTGTGGCTGTTAGGATCCATTTATGTTGCGCAGAAGAAGCAGGATGAATTTCTCCTATGAAATCTAGGCCCCAATGCATAAATGGTCCTTCAACAATGATGGGTTGTAGAGGTAAGGGGAGGATTTTTCTTTTGCTTTCAAAAATATGGCATTTGTGGCAGGAAATTGTCATCTTATGGATATCATTGAAGAGTGTAGGCCAATAGTAGCCAGCTCTGAGTATTTTGTTTGCAGTGGCTTTCCAGTTCAGGTGACCTCCACACTCTCCTACATGGAATTCTTGTTTAATATTTTCTGCTTCAGATTCAGGAAAAAATTTAAGCAATAGGCCATTTGCATTCTTCCAGTATAAAAATTCATTCATAATACAATAACTTATGGCCTTCAGTTTTAATAATCTGGCCTTGGTCTTTGATAGTTTAGGAGCGGCATTGAGGTGTGTAAGCACATACAGAATGTCAGAATACCAAGGAGAGCTCTAAAAATTCTCCTCAACAGTGGGATCAGGCAATCCCTGCTGCTCATCCAAGGCATCTATCATGTTAATTTCAAGGGCTTGTAGATTTGATTCAGCCATTAGTTGAGCTAGGCCTTGACCTTTGATCATTTTGGTGGGTTTTATCTCAAGGTCATACCCTAAGATCACAGCAATCCACTTTCCCCTCTTCCCATCTGGGTCTTGGGACAATATGTCTTTAACCACTATGTTTGGCACATAGGCTATGGTGTGGGATTGCAGTATTTACACCCTAAAGTATTTCAAGGCCTTAATCAGAGCATAGGCCTGTTTTTCCATTATGTTGTATTTCAAGGGTGCATCCCTGAGTGCTTTGCTGAAGAAAGAAATGGGCTATTCCATTCCCTCTGGATTTTTCTGTAGTAGAACTGCAGCTATCATATGCTTGGAGGCAAATGAAAAAATCAAGAAATATTTTGAGAAATCTGGGTTGATTAGGACAGGAGCCTGGATGAGTGCAAGTTTAACTGATTCAAAATATTTCTTGGCTTCAATAGTCCACTTAACTCCTACACCCTTTCTTAACATGTTTTTCATATTTCTAAGGTGTTCAACTATGTTTGGAATAAACCTCCTAAGGAAGTTGATCTTCCCAATAAAGGACTGTAATTCTCTGATGTTTCTTGGGTGTGTGATTTTTAGTATTCCCTCAACTCTTTGTGGGTCTATGCTAATCCCCTTCTCAGATATAATGTGGCCAAGAAGTTTCCCTTCTTGTAGTCCATATACAGTCTTTTTGGGATTTAATGACAGACCAAACCTTCTACATTTTTCAAATACTCTCCTTAGATGTTTTAGGTGCTCTTCTTCAGTCTTGGAGTAAACTGTTATATCATCCAGATAGATGACAATGAAGTTCCCTATCTCATCAGAAAAAGCTATGTTCATCGCTCGTTGGAAGGTGGCTCCAGCGTTCATCAGTCCAAAGGGAATTTTTACATACATAGAGGTGCCCCATGGAGTGGTAAAGGCTGTCTTGAGTTGGTCGTCTTGAGTTGGTATTCTGGGATTAATAAGAATTGGTTGTAACCTGAAAAAAAATCTATCAGGAAGATCCTTTTAGAACCTACTACCTTCTGAAGAATATGTTCCATTTTTGGCAAAGGGTAATTGTCTTTGAGTGAGGCTCTATTAAGATTCCTAAAATCTATGCATAATTTGATCTCCCCTGTTTTCTTTCTCTTAGCCACTAGGTTTGATACCCAATCAAAGAACCTCACTGGCACAATTATACCTACCTCATACATCTTCTTAATCTCTTTTTCCACTGCAGGCAATTGTTTTCGGTTTATTCTGCGAATTTTTTGTCTTAAGGGTTTCTAATTTTCTTTCAAGGGTTTTTTATGCTATATGATGTTTGCGTCATAGGCCCCTAAGTCCTCATAACTCCAAGCTAGCACATCAATCAATTCCTTGAATAGGTCAATGTATTTCTTTTTCATGTTTGCAGGCAGGGACTTAGCCAATTTGATCATCTTGGGTTTATCTTCAGTGCCTATGTTGCATTCCTCGACATCAAAGTCTGCATGTTCTATAGTGGGCTTTTTGCTACATCATCGAAGTCAAAAGGGTCTTCTAAAGGTGCCATACCTCGAGGTATGTTCTTATCTTTGGCCTGCAACACATCTACTTCTTCACTATCTGCGTTTTCACATTTTTCGTTTGGATTTCCAATCTGTTCGTTTAAAGTGTTCATTTCTACATTACAGGGTGTTTCTTCCTCATCTGAGGACTCTTCACTTAGGCAACTACTGTCAGATTTAGAGTCTGAATCAGAAAATTCAAACTCACTTCTGCCTACAAGGAAATATTCAATCTGTTTATCACCCTCAAATACCTGCCAATATTTTTTATTGTCCGGCACTACAGGTCTGAATTTGGTCTGAATGATGATCTGTTGGTCACTAGGAGGCTTATGATACGAACTAGCCATGCATGCTAGTCCATTTGCAATTTCGTTCTGACCTCTAGGGACAAACACCAGATCGTATTCCACAAAATTTTTCAATAGATCCATAGCATCATTCTTGTATGCCCTCAGTCTAGGATGTTTTGATGTATATTCACCATTCATCTGTTTAATGATCAGCTCAGAGTCCCCACGCACAGTTATCCTACGGGCTCCTAATTTTATCAACAAGTTTAAGCCTAGGATAAGAGCCTCATACTATGCAATACTATTTGTACATTTGAAGTGCAGGTTGCTGGCATGGCCCTCTACGTAGTCACTCTCTGTGTTATGTATCCACACTCCTACTCCAACAGTTCTCTTGGTGCATGACCCATCAAAATTCATTTCCCATAAGGTTTCATTCTCGGGTTTATCATCATTTCGTTCTTGGTGTGGTTTATGAACTTGTCAAGGGTGACTAATCGGATGACTACATTCTATTTCAGGTTCGCTCTGAGTTTTTGTTTCAGTGCACTATTTCGAGTTTTCTATATCATTCTCCTCCGAGTCTAGAGCAGCCATTATGTTAAAGTCCATCAGCTCTATTTCCTTGTTTGTATCTCTGTTTTGGGACTCTGATCCCCCTAAGGATTCGTCATTACAAAGGATGAAGGAGTCGAGGTCCATATGTACAGAGTATAAAGGTGATTTTTTAGGCTTTTTGGGGCTACTGACCAGGAATTTTATTTGCACCTCTCTATACAGTCTTCTAAGTTGGCTAAAACAGGAACTGTGGCATAAGCCCCATCCATCTGCATTGTTCCTTGCAGCTTGGCTCCCCATGATCTTGATAATAACATGCCATACTTGGGTGGCACATCTACCACAAAAACATCCATGACCATACATTTTGCCGGAATCCTGGTAAGGCTCACCCATAAATCTTTGATCAGGCCAAGACACCTTTCTCTGCTAGAGTCAAATGAATATAGGTCTTTATAGGGGCAGGTTATCTCTAGGCCTAATATTTCCATCACTACTTTAGGCATCAGGTTGTGTGATGCCCCAGAATCATGCATTGCATTGTGGAGGATCTTATCATGGATATTAAGACTGATATAAAAAGGGGGAACTACCCCTTCCTGAAACTTTCCTTCTATCTTTGGACCAAATAGAAGGGCAGGTTGATCATCACTCAGATTTACAGTGTCACTGTTCTCACCTAAATTTAATGCTTTCAAAATTTGGCCTTTATATACATCTTGAGTGGGCAGCTTAGAGAGTGGTACAAAGATTTTAATTTTTGCAATCTCACTTTCCAGATTGAAAGTGGACTGACTCTTTGGAACGCTCACCTTTGCTTTTCTAACCACTACCTTAGTGGCTGAATCAGTGTGTTGATTTTCGCCATGTATAGTGTTTGTGACAGTTTTATCAGGAGCACTAACTGCAATGCTAGTGCTAATAGTTGGTTGGTTTTGTTTATCAATGTTTTGGTTGTATTTTTCTTTGTTCTTCCCAGAGATCTCAGCTACTGATTTGTTACTTTCAGCAGTTGCTTTAGAAGATTTCTCAGGCATTTTCTTGATGGTAACCTCAGAAGCTTTTGGCCTGGAAGTGTCTTGGCTCTTTTTACTTCTAATTTCATATTGTTCTCTGACCTGCATGATGGCATCTTCAAATCCAAGTCTGTAATCCTCTGATTCTAATATTTCCTCATCCCAATATCAGGGTGAGGGCTGATCTTCCTCTGTGGAACATTTGTGGATTGAATCTTCTGTTTCAAGCATGTTTATGGTGGTCCCCTCAGACTCTTCTACGATTCCCTCATCTTCATCTAAAAAGTTCTCTTGGAATGGGGGAATAACTTGCTGATCTGATTCTTTTTGTCTGTTGGGGTTGGCATTGTTTCTTCTAAAGTTCTATTTCTAGTTATGGTGTTGATTTTTGTTTAGGTTACTAACTGTGAAAACCATTTTTTCCACCATTTTTTGTAGCTTTTCCATGTTTTTGGACATGCGATCATTATTGGGGTCAGATGTGGAAGCTACATTGTCATCTCTATATGTTACCCTTTTCTCATCTCTCAATCTTGCTTTCTTCTCAATCAAATTTGCCTCTACACTCACTGCTCCCTTTTGCATGTCTCCCAATGTGTTTTAATCCCTCTCCCTAAGCTGGTAGGCCATGTCAGCATGAAGGCCTTCAGGGTACTTTACTAAAACCATACCTAGGGGAGGTTTCATGTGTGGAGGAAGAGCATTATAAATGCTGCTAAACCTTGTAGATTAGTCATGGACACTCTCTCCTACGTTTATTTTCAGGTTCTTGTATTCTGCTAGCATTTGGAGATGGTTGGCCTTAACTTCCCATTTGTTTATGAAGGTCTGATATAAAGCAAGAAGGTCTTGGATACTGTTAGGAGGTAGGCTTTTGAACCATTTCTTCACATCACTTCCTAAGCTCTGGGAAAATATTCTCATTTTGACTGTATCATCATCTATTTCCATGTAGTCAAAAGAATCTTCCATCCTATCTACATGGTGTTGAGCTGTGGTAGACTCTTTGGCAGTGAAATGTGGAATCTTTGACTGATAATCATTGGGTAAGGGTATTAGAGGCTGAGGTAAAACCATAGGTGCATACCAGGCTACCATGATGATGTTCTGATGAGGCAAAGGGTTAACTTGAGCAGCTGTTATATGGATGACAGGGACATTATGACCAGCAAAATACTGATGAGAAAATTTAGGGTGGCAGAGCCCCAAGTTTTGAATCAAGTGAAGATTAGGAGGTGTAGATGGAGGGGTCTGTTTATCCCCAGGGTGTTTACCACTTTGAGGTGGTGAAACAGGAATCTCAAGGTCTGACTGGTCTAGGACACTGAATGACCTAGTTCTTGGTAAACTATTTTGAGCACCTAGGTCAAAAAATGGGTCTGATAGAGCTGTAAAGTCTTCTGGTGTAGAATTAGCTCTATGGATGTTGCTGGAAATAGTTGATTATTTAGGTGTATGGGATCTCTTGAAGATGCTCTCAGGGTTGTCAACTATTTCAGGGGGTTTTGGTTTGGGATAAGCTCTTGTGTGAATGGTTCTTGAAGCCAGAATGTTGTTTCTGACCAAGAAGCTTAACCCTACTTGTTACTTCTATTATGGCTGATGTTGTAATGGGCTCTGGTCTCCCAGTGGAGTCTAATGTGAACCAAGATAATCAGTAGGCCTACTGATCACCAGTGGAGTCTTTAAATCGTTTAGGAATTATGGAGTCGCCAAGTGGAGGGTTTATGGTGCTTCTGGGGGGTACAGTGTCCACCACAGTGATTATGAGATGTCCCATTTCAAGGATATATTCACAAAACAGCAAACTCTAACCAAAGATTGACTGGGAGGGATTTTACTAGATATGTCACCTCTGAAAGAGTGTGAGATCTAGAGGCTACCTGGCCCTTTCCAGACTCTGTCTAAGAGTGTGGGAGAAACACAAAAAATGTTATAGAGGTTAATCTATGAATAAGAGTGTTTAACTGCTAACCTAACCAGAGATTATAGGTTTCTGAGGTTCTTATGATGTAGTAAGGTGAGGAATACTCAGATTTTTCCCAGCGGAGTCAACATTATGTTGGGGTTCCCATGTTTTGGCCAGATTGGCAAGACCAAAAGATGAGACAACATCAGAACCACTTTCAGACCTCAGGATCTATCCCTCCTGGGTCTAGAAAGGGATCACTCTATGTAAGCAAAGGTTATATGACTTTAAAGCTCAGTGTTAAGATGTTAGGCTAGTTATAAGGCTTGGGGTTTTTTTGTTTGATGTGTGTTTGGTTGTTGGTTATAAGGAAAGAAGGGTTCAATGTAAGGAAAGGATGAGCAAAGAGGATTTAGGTAGAGGTGAAGTATTCCAGGGAGCATTCAAGACCATTTGGCAATGGATTCGGGAAAGGGTTTACTTGTTATTCAATGTGCAGGCTTTCAGTTGGGCTGGTCATCTAAAGCTTTGGATCCTAAAGATGATAGGGTGGCATGAAAAGGTAAGAGAGGAGGAAGCAGTAAATATTTTGGAACACAAAGTTAAATACCTGAGATCAGAGAGAGACTTTGGACTCTCAATGCTTCGGCCTCTAGCTTGAGGGATCTTAGAAAGGTTCAATCAAATGAAAAGGATCCTAGTGAGATAGAGACAAGGTTCTAGACCCCCCAGTGTTCCCAATTCTTTCGATTAAATCCTAACAAGAACATCTAAGAACATATTCATTTAATTCATACATCAGCTAGCAGGAAATAACATTTACTACACTAGTTAAATAAACTGAAATCAACTCTTAGATAACACATTCAGTAGAAAACATAAAAGGCAAGGAGAGCAGAAACATAGGGTGCCTAATATTTTTGATGGGAGCCAGTAGAAATCCTATGCCAGATTTCTAATGCGAGCCAGTAGAAATGAAATGAAACAGAATGCAAGTTAAACACAAATACAGAGATAGAAAACATCACCGCTGCTTTAGATCAGGATCCAAAGAAATGTGCTTGTTGTATTAAAAAGCAACACCAGTCAAGTACAACATTTCCAATAGCTGGATACTTAGTTAGAAAACATCTTCCTCAGCCTATCTTACAAATTTACATAGAGACTATGTCTTAAAAGAAACACCTTTCAATTCTCTGATAGCTGATCAAAAACCTTTACAATGAGTTTATTCATGAATTTATAGCTCCAGTGGAGCAGAGAAGGTAGCTGGAAAACTAAATGCAGCATTAAAACTCAAGAAAGGAAGAGGGCCGAGGCTCATTCTATTTAAATTTTGTGCATTTATCCATGGTCTACATCAGTCTACAACGTAACAGTGGAAGATGGCCATGGTGAAAGCTGGCAGACTGTGGCGAAAAATTTAAATGCAAACCTTTGAAAAATGACCTCTGAATGAAATATGAATGAAATATAAGGAGGGCGGAGGAAAACGTGATAAAAACACATGGAGAGGTGACGTGGTGGGACCCAGTCGATGGGGGGGCCGACTTTAAATCTGGACCGTCCAATCTCAGGAGGAGATCGACGGTGGAAAACGTATCGGAGGCCGATGGATGGTGGGCCAGGGGTACGACTGCCTTGGGTTAACTTCCACGCAACTTCGCAGCGCGATCTCCATTGGATGGAGAGCCCCAGATCGGACAGTTGACGTGCATATCGCGCTGGGTTTTTTGCCGAATGATAACGCGCGATGGGGGGGCGATTTTTAAATAGTGATGGAGCCACATGTCGGGCGGTGAGTGGAATCACTCTAAAAATAAAAATACCGCCCAACCTCCAAACGTGGTGCGATGGAAACCGGTGGTTTATGAACAGTGCACATTGTGGGGACCACCAGGAGGAGGGTGAAATACGGACCGTTGGATCGGCGGGTTGATCGGACGATTGATAATGCGCCTGATATAGATCTGCGATAAGCACCTTTAGCCCTTTGTGCCTGGTTCTGGTGTGGGGTCACGTAGTGGAAAAGGGTGAGGGGGCTAGGGCCGAAAGGTGCTAAGCCCTATATATGGAAAACATGGTTTTTGGCCTATTTTCAGAGAATTTAAGGCCAATGAAGGATAACGACAGGGGAAATAAGGGGAGATTTGGCCAAACAAGGGGTGTGTGCAGGATGTAAAGGGGATTTTGGGAGGATTTAGGTGATTAGAGGGGAATTTGACAAGGGGAAAACAAAGGTTAGAATGGGGCATTCTGCAGGAGTACAAGGGGAAAAAGTAGGCCTTTTGGAGCACAATTTTTTGCAATCAGTGAGACGTTATAATGGGAGTCAACAAAGGGAATTTATCACAGGGAAGGGCACATGAGACTTCAAGGATGATGTGTTTTCAGAAGAAATGCATTCCTTGAAGGCTCAGAAACATTTTAGCCCCCTGGTTGCTTGTCAAAAATTTATAGGGGGCTAACAGTACTTATGTCTCATGTACTCAGATATTATAGTATAAGTCCTGGTTTTTGTCCAAGGCATAATACATTTGTGGGATCCATTATCATTTTTTTATCTGGCCCATGTTTATGCTAGTATGTACTATATAGTTCAGTCCCTTGTTTACTGGACACATCATTCTTCATACTTTGTATCTCGGTAGACAGAGGTATACTTCCCCTGCCTCTTGTAGAACATGTACTCACTCATAAAAGAGACTTGTCACACCTGTAAGTCTCACCTCCTCAGGCTCTTGTCCTCTAGCGCTTTGGTCTACCTTATATTTCTCTATCTCTAACTTCCCCTTTGGTGTCTGGTGATTGAGTTCTTACAATGTACTTCGATCATACGATTAGCTCCTAATGCTTGCACACTTGGGGGCAATCTGTTACACCAATTTTTGGTCATATAACCTATTACTATTAGATGGACCAAATTACACCATGTAAGACCAATTCTACCCTAAGTAATATTTCTTTCACTATAAAAAACAACTTAGTAATCCATAATTTATTAAGTTGTTTATGGTCTAAATAGGAAAACCCATGAGGAAATATTGAATAAATCCATATTTGTTTGATTTTCCTCAAGGAAAAATTAGTTAAACAACATTTAATTAATATTCCTGGTCATATTTTAACCAAAACATGAAAATTAATTAGATAAATCACTATTTATCTTATTATTTTCTAGGAATAATTATTTAAACCATATTTAAATGATATTCTTTGTTACATTTTACCAAATCATTTATAAATAGTTGAATAAATCACTATTTATTTAATTATTATTCAACCACATCCTTAAAATAATAAATAAATAATTTATTTTTTTATTATTTACAAATAAAGGGATTTGACCAAATTCAAATTCATTTTCCCTCTAATATAAGTAATAAAATATTCCATAAAAGTTGTATCTAGATTTGGTTAATAATATTTAATTATGCAACAATATCTATTTTGTTATAAATAGAAGGTTCCTTAATGTATTAAAATGCTCCTAGAACCCTTAGAATGGAACTTAGAGGTAGAGATACCTTTTGTGAAGTCTAGCGTAGCTAAGACTGGTGCTTGGCACATTGCCTCTTTAATATTTTCAAAGGCCTTAGTTGCTTGTGGAGTCCAAGCAAATGCATATTTCCTCTGTAATGTTGCTAGAGGTTTTTTTATTCTCCCACAATTATTAAAAAGCTTGATCTAATACCATATCAACCCAAGAAATACTCGCATATGATTTATGGTTGTGGGGATTTTCCAATCCTTAATGGATTTAATTTTGTTAGGGCCTAGCTTAACAACCCTCATGAGATACAATATGACCTAGACATTCCACCTCCTGTACTCCAAAGAAACATTTAAAGGTTTTTCATATATTTGTTTATCCTCCAATAGTTTGAGTACCCTATTAACATGTTGAACATGGTATTTCCAAGGCTTGTTGTATATTAGTATATCATAAAAAAATACTAACACAAATTTTCTAAGGAAGGGTTTGAAAATGGAATTCATCAAACCTTGAAATGTAGAAGGCGCATTGGCAACACAGATAGGCATGACCAAAAACTCATAATGACCCCCACGAGTTCTAAATGTTGTTTTTGGAATCTCTTCAGTCTTCATTCTAATTTGAAGATATCCTGAATGAATATCCAACTTGGTGAATTAATTTTCTCCATGTAATTCATCCAATAATTCATCAATGACAGGAATGGGAAATTTATCTTTAATCGTGAGCTTGTTGAGCTCCAAATAATCTAGAAACACACACCATCATCCATCCTTCTTTTGCACCAATTCAACTGGAGCTGAAAAAGAACTTTGACTAGGTTGAATTATACCGACATCTAGCATTCGCACAACCATACGTTCAATTTCTCTCTTTTGGGCATAGGGATATCTGTAAGGCCTGATTTTTGGAGGAACACTTCATGGAATCAAATGAATAGCATGATCATGATCAAAAATAGGTGGGAGCCATTTGGGAGTCTAAAATACCTTGGAATGATTGTCCAATAATTTTTAGAGACTTGGATAAATACATGATTTCTATGTTTGAACCTCTAGTGAGCATAATTGTGCAATTATGGAACATTGTTCTTTCTTGAGAAGGTTTGTTACACCATTAGAGTTATTTATATTTAATGGTGTCCCATAAATACCCCTTAATTAAACTTCCTTTCCTTCCCAAAAAATATTCAAGAAAATTTCTTGAAACTTAAAAGCTATTGTACCTAAATATTCTAACCAATGGACTCTTAGTACAACATCAACACCACCCATTGGAATCGAGAGAATTGGACTATTCGATACATATTCCACCATGGTTAGCTTGATATTATGTCACTTTTCAGAGGAATTTATAGTTCTTCTACTTGAAATCATCACTTGACACTTTGATGTTGGTTATAGGAAGAAATTATGGATACTACCTAAATCAATCAAAACGATTACCTTTTTCTCCTTGATATGTCCTTTTATGTTGACGGTTTGAGGAGTAGTAATTTTTTCCAATTAATTAGAAGATATGGTAGGATTCAATTATCATTTCTTTAGGGTTGGCTCCTGGTGTATATCCTCTTCTTTTGAAGTTTGTTATTCCGTTTCATCCTCCTCTTCAAAACCTATGTAAAATAATTTCTTCTCAACACACTTATGACCTTTAATGTATTTTCTATCACAACTGTAGCAAATCCATTTTGATATTCATTCTTCCAATTGTTGTTGTGTTAACCTTGTAGGTTGTGGAAGGCTAGGAGTGGAAACACTTCCATATTTATAGTTGTGAGTGGTAGGCTTCCTTGTTTCCATATTTTTTCTTTCAATTTTTTTGGCCAAACCAAATTCCTTCTCCAATGAATCAGGTTCCCAAAGGTGAACCTCATGTTGGAAGTTATCCTTTAAAGTCCCTATGAATACATCAATCCTATGCTCTTCTATAATATCATTCACTCTTATATTCAAATTTTGAAAGTCGTCAATGTGCTCTACCATTGATCCCTTTTGTTTGAGATTTATCAATTGGCTAAAGAAGTTTTTTCTCTTTGTATCCTCATAATTTTCTATAATTTTCTCTGTAAAAATTCACCAAGTGACAATTGATTTATGATAACAAAGCCATCGATAATATAGAAACTAATTCGATTAAAATATAAAGTTGCAATGAATACCTTTTGTGTGTGTTGCACATTACGAAGATGAGAATATTGCTCCATCTGTAGTATACATGCTACTGGATCATTTCCATCAAAATTCCCCTTATCGATCTTTGGCATATGGTAGGTCTTCAATCCAATGTTAGAGTCTATGAAATCATGATTAAAATTTATTTTTTTCTCATCATGAATTTCATCTAATACCTTTTTTCCATTAGAAAACATTTCTTGTAGCAACTTTGTCAAATATGCTTTTAAACCATTCTTCAAATCTTCCATGTTTCCTTTCATTTTTTATTCTATACCATCCATATTAGTTTAAATATAACCCTTCAAACTTTCCACCTCTTATTTTAAACTATTCATGTCACCTTTTAAATCATCCATGTCCCCTTTTAGTTGATATTTGGTTGTTCTTTGTGAGAGAGAAATTTGTTTCTCTTGATCTTGTAATTTTGAGATATCATGCAACAATTCTTCCTCTTCATGTGTCATAGAAGAGCTTTATGATGGCTTAATGGGTGTGGATTTTTATGTTGGGAGGAATTTTATAACCCAATAGTTATATCTATGCTTCAATATGTCTTTGGAATCACTTCAAACTGATTTTCCAAACAAAAGTTATGCAATTTTAACGAAACATTACAGACCTTTATCTTGATTTTGGGAGCTCAATCTTGAAACAATTGTAACTTTGTAATTTTGGATCTTTCAGGTCTGAAAATTCGAATTTCTAACCCCACAAGTCATACCCAGATTGGAGTATTCAACAAAGAGTTATGTCTAATCTCCGACAATGACCTGATTGTAACTTGTAGAGAGTGCCACATATCACTATTTCTATCTTCGACCCTAGAATTTCTACACAAAAAACTACAATGAATTAAAAAAGATCCTCTTTGAGGGGGAAACCTCCTATAAATGAAAATTTCTTGGATGATTCAAATGACAAAACCTCCTTTCTATATATATATGGGTCTAAGTGGTCACAATATAATTAGATTTGACATAACAATAATAATTTAAGGGAACCACACTCATAATAGTGCTAAGAGTTATATAAAGGAAACGCCTTTCATTTTTCTAGGTTAACCCCACAAAAAGTTACTCTAATTCCTTGGATATGTGTACGTGATCATATTCCAACTTGTCCTTAGATTCCTTTTCCTCCAACATCAAATTTAACATGTTCACCTAGTCACTCGACAATCTCTTATAGAAAAAGATGGACACTTGTAGTAGTTTTCAACTGGCCTTCTAAAGTCACTCAAATTTGCACTAAACTCGTGATTTTCCTTCCTTAATGCATTATAATGCTCTTAGAACCCTGAGAATGGAACTTGGAGATAGAGAGACCTTATATATGCCTTTATTTGGTTTGTTGTAGAAACTACTTCTTTTATGCAAAATTAGGGTTCACTATTTGCAATATTTCATTTAACCAGTGTGTTTTCTTTCCCTAGAATATATAATTGGTGTATTTTCATTTCATTGCCTCTATTGTAGTGTTCCTTCATTTATAAAAAAATAACCTGGGTTTTCATGCTATTTTATTTCCTCCAATTTTAATTTTGCTATGGCATAGATTAGTCAACTTGGGTTTTGTACATCTAAATTTCATTCCAAAATTTCCACCTACATAGAAGTCAACAAAAGGAAGAGATAGTTATTTTTTGCACATATAATGCCAACACCTCTTAGGTTTGTATGAACCTCGAGTTGAATATTAAGGCTAAGACCCTTATAAGTTGCAACATTATTTTTGCAATACTAAGGGCCATCACTACACTACACAAATTTCCTCATATACCCAATCAGGAACAAAAATAAAATGTAAAATATTTTGGAAAGAAAGAATCTCATCTTTGAAACTTTAATCACTCCTGTGAATCTCATCTTTTTGACGTTGTGTTAGGTTCCTGCAGTAGTATTATAGGGACCTAACACAACGTCAAAAAACAACATGTATAGGTGTATTACTTTCCATAGAAAGCATCATGGAACCCAAAATTCAAAGGTTTTCTAAAGGTCCATTTAAAAAAAATCAAACCACGCAAGTGCAACAAAGAATTTTTGTACAAATCGTGTTGTCGTTTCTTTGATATATGTGTGGATCTACCAAAGTGAGAACTTAGAAACCCGTGGATCACATCACATTGAATGGGCCGAAATTATCTGATAGGTCAAGATCAATTTCCCATTTTTAGTCTCTCTAGCCTTGATTGGGAAGTTATGGATCCTCTGATGGACTCCTCATGTCTCCTTCCAATACCCTATCTCATTAATGGGCCAACGAGGAGCCATGAGATGATTTTGAATATATAAATACAAGGAGAATGAGAGCCACAAACCAAAAATGAGAACAACATTACGTTGCAAAATTTTTTGTAAGAAATTAGCATCACCTTTCTCGGATAATTCACTATTTGAGAAAGTTTTATAGCTTCTTTGAGAGAGAGGTGCTTTGCAATAGGATTAGATAAAGGAAACTCCTTTCTGAGAGTTAGAGAGCACCATTTCTCACCATATATATTTTGAAGTGTCTTCAAAATTATTTATTGTATCTCAACCATCAACTAATAAAGGGAATATGATTTTATTCTTTTGTGTTTAGGTTTTTTTTATTATTTTCTAAGTGTGTATCTCATGATTTGTTTTCTCATTGATGACATTGCATTTTTATTTTATGTTTAACCTCTAACAATTCTTATTATGGGTAGTTCATAACCAAACTACAAAGGAATACTAGATTTGGGACACTTGTGGTCTAAATTCACTACAATTATTTTCATGCATAGTTAATTGGGTAGTTTTATGAGAAATATTTTCTTCTAGGTTATCTTAGCATTTGGTGATGGTAGCTATAGTGGTTAAACATTAGTTGAATATTATTTTCACTTCCAATTTAGTTCATTTACTTTACTATTGTATATGTGTTGTTCATTATGCACTATTCATTGTTTCCTGCGCTATATTTTTGCAACTATAAGGAACCCTACGAAATTTCATTTTTATAGGTTAACCCCACAAAAATTCACTATGATGCCTTGGATAGGTGTGCTTGGTGATCTTCCAACTTCTCCTTAGCTTCCTTTCCCTCCAACGTCACATTTAATATGTTCACCTTGTCATTGGACAATCTCCTATTGAAAAACATGGACACTTGTAGTAGTTTGCAATTCACCTTCTAAACTCACTCAGTGTTTCACTAAACTCATGATTTTTCTTCCTTAATATATCACAATGCTCTTAGAAACTTGAGAATGGAACTTGGAGGTAGAGAGACCATATAGATGGCTTTATTCGGTTTGTTGTAGAAACTACTTATTTTATGCAAAATTAGGGTTTACTAATATTTGCAAGATTTTATTTAAGCAATGTGTTTTATTTCCCTACTTCATTTTTGAGTGCCCTACTTACACCCACATTAGATCTCAGTTTCATAATCTTTGTTGCAATACCAACCTTCCTAGCCTTTTAGCATGTCAAAATTATACTGAGCTTGAGACTCTTCTCTCCAAGCTCATTCAGCATAGGAGTACAATTTAACACAAACTAAATAATTTATTTCTCTAGGTCAGATAGATCAAAGTTGATCTTAATAGAGGTTAACCATCATCATCATCATAACCAATGCTATTCATATCATATTAATAATTTAAAATAAAATAATTATAAATCATATTATATGTTTAAAGTTAAATAATTATAAAAATGCCAAAATCATATATGTAACCATATTTCTCAAATTTAAAGCCTAGGAGAAGCTAAATTGGTAATGCATGTGAAAATAAAAGCCATGTGAAAGAAGTTAAGGTTGGAATCCCCTTATTCACTTGTATGTGTATGCATTGGTGGCATTTCTGAATGGTACCCTGCAATAACGGATGGAGGGCCGTGCATTGGTGGCATTTCTGAATGGTAACCTGCAGTAACGGATGGAGAGGCGTGCATCGGTGGCATTTCTGAATGGTACCCTGCAATAACGGATGGAGGGGCGTGCATCGGTGGCATTTCTGAATGGTACCCTGCAATAACGGATGGAGAGGCGTGCATCGGTGGCATTTCTGAATGGTACCCTGCAATAACGGATGGAGAGGCGTGCATTGGTGGCATTTCTGAATTGTACCCTGCAATAACGGTAGGTGGTGCATCTTGTCTTCCAACTCTTGCAGCAATAACGGGTAGGTGGTGCATCTGTCTTCCAACTCTTGCAGCAATAACGGTAGGTGGTGCATCTTGTCTTCCAACTCTTGCAGCAATAACGGTAGCTGCATCGATGAGGGGCATTTCTGAATTATACCCTGCAATAACGGACGGAGGGGCGTGCATTGGTGGCATTTCTGAATTGTACCCTGCAATAACGGTAGGTGGTGCATCTTGTCTTCCAATTCTTGCAGCAATTGCAGCAATAACGGTGGGTGCATCTTGTCTTTGAAAAATAACGAGGGGCTACACCTTTTGCAATAACTAATCGATGGTCTGCCCGCCAGTGTCGTGGCCAAGCTTTCTACTGAGCTCAGCGATTTCTTTGGCTCCCTCTATTGTGGGTAGTAACCAATCGATGGTCTGCCCGCCAGTGTCGTGGCCAAGCTCTCTACTGAGCTGGGCGATTTCTTTGGCTCCCTCTATTGTGGGTAGTAAAAAATCCACGGTGGATCCTACAGTTTTGAAATCCAAAACTCTAGTAACCTCGTCTAACTTTTCTTTGCAGTCAAGGGGTACCTCAACTATGGGGGCCCATGTTCTTGCAGCCTCCCTCTCGTGCTTGATTTGTATTTCTGCATCGAGTTCCGAGGTTCTTTTGTTGGAGAGACGGGCAGAGCTTCTGGTTGTAGCTGAAGTAGTAATTGCTTTCCTTTGAGGGGACGCCGCCACCTGACTCTGGTGCTTAATTTCTATTTCTGCATCACATTTTTCGGTTGTCATCTTCGCGTTTTTTTTGGAGAGACGGGTGGATCTTCTTGTTGGAGTTGAAGCGGGAGTATCAGCTGCTTTCCTTTTTAGCGGGCGCCTTGTGATATTAAAACACTTGAATTAAGCTCTTTTAGTTGCAGTGATCTTTGTGGGCGAACACCAGAGAGAAATAGTGATGTGATCTTTTCCACTGCACGATAGAAAGAAATAGTGATCTTTGCCAGCAGGTGAGAGTTCCTGGACTTGATGTTTCCTAAAACTCTGGCTGTGCGATATATTAATACTATTTATTGATCACTTTCACCACTTGGATAATGATATTTACAGTTAATGGTGGTCCCACTTACAATTTTAAATTGAAGTTTTAGACATTAAATTGGTTTACAGATAAAGGTTGGGTATGAGTGGTTTTACTATTATAATTTGAAATTGGTTTATATGAGAATGTCTAGTATCAGTGGTTTATTAGTTTTGTTTTTATTATAAGGTTAAAGTGTATTGTGGCTTTATTCTCATAACTCTAAATTGGTAAATTGGTTTAGGATAACGTTCAGTGTATATGAGTTATTGTTTTCTTGTTTTATTATTATAATTTTAAATCGCTTTATGATAAGATACGGTATGAGTTATGGTTTTATTATTATAATTTTAAATTTTTTTATAATGAGGTAGGGTATGAGTTATTGTTTTGGGGTTTTACAATTATAATTTTAAATTTCTTTATGATAAGACAGGGTACGAACCATTTTTTTGAGGTTTTACAAACTTTAAATTGTTTTATGATAAGGCAGGGTATGAGTAATTATTTTGGGGTTTTACTATTATAACTTTAAATTGCTTTATGACAGGGTTAAAGGGTAATGAATATTTGTAGTTTTATTAATGCCAGCTTAGTGTATACTAACTATAAATTACGACATGCATAGCATTATCGTGTTTAAATGTCATATCAATATCATATAATATTACCATATTTATGTATGTTATCTCACAAACAAATTGGTTAAAGTGGCATCATTTCACCCATAATTATATCTAATAACAATTATATTGGTTAAAGTGACCCATATTTATATATAATAACAAACATATTGGTTAAAGTGGTATCATTTCACGAATATTTATATCTAATAACAAACATATTGGTTAAAAACATTTTGGTTAAAGTGACACATATTTATATCTAATAACAAACATATTGGTTAAAGTGACACATATTTATATCTAATAACAAACATATCCGTTAAAGTGACCCATATTTATATCTGATAACAAACATATTGGTTAAAAACATTTTGGTTAAAGTGCCATCATTTCACCCATATTTCTATCTAATAACAAACATATTGGTTAAAGTGGCATCATTTCAGTGTAACATTGAAGAAGCCACACCCTCCACACTTTTGGTTGGATTAGGGGTGGGGTGGTTTGGTTTTAAAACAATTTCATTTTGCAGGCAACTATGATTATATGTGTATCTTTGATTTTTTTAAAGTGAGATGTTTGTAGTATTTTTAATTTCTACTCAAAGATGATGTTGTGATTTATGATTATGTTAAATATGTATTATGTGATATTTTGATGAAGGTTAAACTTTGATTTTCAATGTTTCCAATATAAATGGTTAACTTTCTTAATATCAATTTTTAAGATTTAACTATAATCAATGTTCAAGATATTTAAAGGGGAATAAGTGCAATTTGTCTTACTGACCAATTTTATGAGTGGAATTGGTATTTTTTTTTATTTGGTTTAGTCCCATCAAGGGCTAAGTATCTAATATCACAACAACATATCTTGGAAACTTCACAGAGTGTTACATATGTTTAACATATGTCTATGCAATATACATGGCCACACATAAAACATCATGTACCAATTCTACTTGGACCCTTAACTTGCAAGACAACATAATGTCTTTCCCTACACATGTTGATATTTGGTTTCCAATTAGTTATCATCTCCTTATTAGGATTATCTGTAATGTAGGAATTCAATTATATTGCCTCTAATTTGCATATTAAGTGATGAAAACATGTTATTGTTACAATTGTAGGAAATAGTATGTATATTTGTTGTTAAAAATTGTATTGATGTGTAAAACATTACATCCTATGCATATGAATCTATTAGTTTTAGATGAAAGATGCTTAAATGTTCTATTTTTGAAGTGACATTCCAAATTTTAAAAAAAATATTGCATAGGAATATATTTCAATATCATCATTACCCATTTCATAGAATATTATTTCCAAATTGATGAAAATAGTAAGGGGTCTTCATATAGACCTTCCTAAACTTGATCCTTACATATATATTTTTTCCCATTACTCGTGGTTATTTTTCCAATTCTCTTACATGGATGATTGATGGATTGGAAAATATGCAATTGTTATTTACTACAAAATCCTCATAAAAATGGCTCTTTATTTGCAAAATAAATCTAGATCCTATGAAGTTCATTAATCAATGAGATGTATTGAATATGTTTCACATATTCTTGGAAGAATGTAAGTCTCAAATCATGTAAAATATCCATGTCCTTTATAGATCTTAAGGCCTTCATGTATAGTGGTTTCTAGTAATTCAGAAGTAGTATTAAGCTATGTGAAAAATATGACTGTGAATACAACTCTTATGTAATGTTGCTTACAAGGTATAATTTACTTTTAGTAATGTCTTGAGAGATAATCTTCAAATTAATACCTTGAGATGTTGAATCACTCCAAATATATTACAATGCGACTAATTCACACTAAAGAAATTGTAGCAACCTCCATAGACCTCATAACCCAAACTAAGGGTGGTAGAAGGTGTTACTATTATTGACCCAACCTCCAATGTCCTGTTATGGAAATGGGGCCTATTTTTTTTTCAATTTTCAAACTCATTGGAAATTAAAGTAAACATCACTATTGCATTCGTCTAGTCAATATATTTCTATTTATATAGTTTTTTCCTCATTCTTACTCATGTATCAAAAGATATGGCCATTTAAAGATTCAACAAATAACCTCTTGCCATATCACCAGGATTTTCCATGTGGCACCCATGTGGTCCCCTCATGGTTCCCACATCGCACTCCAACTCACTGCCATGTTATCACGTGAATGATTCCATGTCATTTCCCATCCTATATGATACCACTATGGCATAAGCCGCATCACCGCACATGACCTCCATCAAACCCTTCAAGGGCTTGTAAATTGTTAAATTCCCATTATAATATATCTCCCCCCTTGGACTCCATGGCATATCGCGTAGTCACATAGAAAAAAAATCTCGAGGTGATGCAATGATCCTTTCACGTCAAATGATGGAAGGGTTTTCCCCTCTCGACTTACATCTCTCAACTTATTTCCTCTCCCACCACTATAGTGATGCATTGCATCCTAATATACCAATATATACTTGTTTTTCTCAACCGTTGAGAATTTATTTTTTTGTCAATATTGGCCATCAATCTCGACCACACCCAAAACTTGTACACGAAAACCACACCAAGATTCAAGACCCTAAGATGACATCAGCTCAAAATAGGGAATTTTTAGCCAACTATCGGGAAGAATATTTATCACCTCTACTATCAATATTCCTCATTTCTCCTCAATGAACACTTCCAACCCTGTCAAGCCCCCAAGGTGACATCAACCTAAGAAGATTTCATGTTGACATCATCTTGTCTATGTGGAATTGTCCATGATGTCACTCATTTTTGGCCTCTTTGGCCCACAAACATGCCCTTTTCCTCCCTCCATGTGGCATGCCCTTTGAGTGCCATGTCCTCAGTCTCGCTCTATTCTCGGCTCAATGTGTAAAATTTCAATTTCCCCTTGTAATTTTCTCGAACCCAATTTTCATTACATTGCCACATCACAACCCCAACATCTTGAGATGTGAATTCATTTGTGTTTATTGATGGGGAAATCACTTTGTCTCATTATATATATATTTTCTATGTTGAATTATGCATACTTTTAGGTTCCCTAAGTTCTAAGACCCTGTGATTCTGAGACAATACTTTCCATTACGTCAATTGTTGGGAAAATTTATCCATCATGGGAATTTCTTTCCTTGACACTTAGTCATTTATATTACCTCCTAAGATTGGTTATTTGTGTATTTGTGTGTATATGTGTGTGTGTGTTTCCAATACTTCACTGAGGCTCTTTGTGCTCGGTGATGTTGATCCCTCCTGACCTTATACACGTGCATAAACACACATTTCTTATAAATGAATCAATGACTCAACAACATAGACTACAAACATATCAATACATGAAATATTGAGTCATTAACCAAAGATTTTTTCCCATCCCTCTGAGACCATATAAAACAGACCTCAACCACACTCATTATTAAACGTAGTAACATTCGTTACCCATAAGGTTACTCAAGAAATTAGTTTTATTCATCAATTACTTATACAAAGAAACAACACTAGATATCATTCGAGTCATATGGTAATGCATAATTTTACCATTATTTATAGGAAGGTCACCAACAATCATACACACATTCATACATGAGGACTTGTAGTGATAAGGACATAACATGCACCTGCACCTTTCACGATGATGTGCATTAAACCAGTTATCTGCATCCGAGAGTGCATACATAGCTATCCTTTAGAAATCAAACATTTTTGCTCAACATTTGGCATCAACAAGTCATCAACCACTCACATTGATGTTAATAAATAATAAATAGTGTGCTTGAGACAACAAAAAATATTCGTCATTGGCATACACCTTTAACAACAATGATAAGCATTGGAATTTCATTCACATGTATCATTAAAACATTCATACAATGAATAATGACATTATCATTAACAACATAAGTCACACAAAACAAATACAACAACACGGTGAAATATCATTCACAGAAGCATAAGTAAATTACTTATCTTTCATTATAGATGAGTCGGGAAACTGAGGTTGGGACTCTAACTTTCCTCCAAATCATAGGCTAATTTGAAATGCAATCATTCTTATAGATATCCACCCCCGAGCCAGATTCATATCCTCTGAATGGAACCCCTCTAGGGATTTTCACATCAGCCATATGCACATTCCCTTTTTCTTTCTTGACCCCCCCTTGGTTGAAGGCATGCTTGATCATGATTATTTTCCATTACTATGGGTGCTAGATCATCCTTGTTCTCCAAGCTCATACACATTATTAAGCGTGGCCTTCACTTTTTTCCTTATACGAGTCCTTGGAAGGTATTTAATGTATGTTTTTTCATTTTAATTTCTCCTCCCACTCAGTAGTGGCTCCATATTCAAGATTTAATGCATATTCTTCAGGTGTCACTATCTGTGGAATTTTTACATCAAAATGTACCTAGACTGATTTAATTGTAAGCTAATATCACCAATAAATCTCCCCCCTTCAATTCCAAAAGCTCTGAATACATGTCCTCGTCCCTGCCATCTTATTTAATATAATTTAAATGGTTTTACAATTCATAAAAGTTTTTAGAAGGGGTGCTATCAAAAACCCCACTCCCTTAAAGGGACATTGTCCTTGGTGTTATGTTCTTGAAAAAAAAAAATTTACATGTGAGCTTTATAAACATATCTCATTAAATTCACATTTATTGCTTGTATATTTCAAATTTTCTTGCCTAAAAAATCCAGTGGGTATGCAACTCCGTTAAAAAATTCACTTTCTTTGTGAATATTTACAATTCATGGTGCTTCTTGTCGCACCTTGTCCATATTTGATGAATATCTTTCTAGATTATTTCCCATCTATAATATCCATAGTTGTTTTCCACCACAGTAAATTCCTTTTCACCAAAAAATCTCAACTCATTGCTTCCCTAGGTACAATCAAAGTACCCCTAATCCCAATTTGGCATGCCCATGACTCTTTTAAAACCAATTTACATTTCCAATTTTTGGTATCTCTTTTTCTGCTTCCTAGTCCCTTAAGCGATTCAGACTCTCTTGAATGAAATCACTCACCTTCCATGTTTAGGCATCCACTTCTCTGCTTCACATACCCTTGGGCAATCCATCCCTTGGAAAGGTTTCCTCACATTGGAAGAGTTCATAACCAAGGAATTTCCCTACCTTAACACATTGAAATCAGTCATGGCATGCTTTAGGGAAAATTATTTTATAGTATCGGGTTCTAGTGCCACCACAATGGCCTTGTTCCTTAAGTATTCCACTCTAATGTGTTTGGTCTGAATTTGTAGGAGGTGTTCTCTTTCCTCTTCCTCAGAATCATATAAAACTAAACAGAGGATCGTGTCAATGCTTTGCAAGCATGAAATTGGGTCTTTAAAAACAACATGTTTGTTTAATGTCTATTCAGCATGAATTAGTATTCATATGCAACTGAACATAATGAACATAACACACATAATCCATGTAGGCATAAAGAAGAGCAAGAAAAAAGGTTTGATGACAGAGTTTACCCCTCCTAGGAAACATCTCTAGGCCTCTCAACATGACTATACCAATCATATAAATTCAGTATCAATGAAGTGCATAAAATTTTGCTGCAAATAAAATGTGGTTATTACCCCTACAAGGTAATCTTCTCCTACATATAACTCTCAAAACAACAAAAACTCAAAACATCTCCTACAAAGATGACATACTTCCACTAAAATGAATCAAAAACATCATGTGCATCTTTCAATTCCACATTGAAGCACATAATGAAAACTTCATGATGAAAGAAGTTAAACCAGAGTTGAAACCTGCTAGTTACAACTTCTGTAAATGAACTCTGAAGGTCAGGAAAACCCCTACAAGGTCTTCTTCATGTTGAACATCGTAAGGAACTGCTACCAAACCCTACTTGATCCATACACCCTTTAAGCTTCAACCTGCACAAAAAAAGAAAAAGAAAAAAAAAAGACAGAGTTATCTATATTGCTTTATGTATTCTGAGACCCATTCCCTTTAGTCTCACTACAAGGAAAGACCCTCTAGCGGAGGTTATAAAGGAGGTTTTTAGTGTTCTAAAATTGGCCAAACTTGTCAAAAAAACATTTGCTACAACATCTGTTTATGGTTACGGAGGTTTTGGCAGAGCTTTTAATGAAAATTCAACACAACTAAAAAAAATGGGCGGTCGAAGGTTATAACAGATGTTTTTCATCGGTGCGCTACTAAGGTTTCAACGCACCAGTGGGTGTAATATAGACTGTGGCCAAGGGGTGGTCGAACGTTCCTGTACTGGGCCGTCAAGGTATAAAACAACATCGGGCGTAGTTTTGGTGATACAACGCACGGGGCCATACCAATTGGTCATGGGATTTGTGCGGTGCCCATAGGTCATCTCAACACCCGAGTACGTAGACTTATAGAAACGCACCAGTGCACCGTATCAGACAAACACACCGATATTTATAATTGGTATTGGTATTTGTGCAATTCCCATAGGTCGTACAAATTCATCGCGTAGTCTCACATAAAAGCACCGGTGCGCAATATCGCACAAACACACCAACATTTTTAATTGGTTTTGGTATTTGTGTGGTGCCCATAGGTCATAGAAACACACTGTGTGCTTCAACATACAAAAGCACCGGTACACAGTACCTGACATGCACCACTTTTTATTTTTTATTTTTTAGAAACATCGACCTCTGACAGTGCAATTATTATGATTTTTTAAAATTAATTATTCATCAAAATTTGACACATCTTATAACAATATTAATATTAATTAAATTTTTATTAATGCATTTGAATGTGATGTTTAGATTAATTTGTTATATCATATCATAATTATTGTGGTTTTTTAAAATTCATTATTCATCAAAAGTCGACACATATATATCTTATAACAATTTTTATTAGTGCATTTGAGATCGATAATGGAGAACGAAATAACGACAATGGAGAATGAAATAGAATATATATATATATATATATATATATATATATATAAGACAGTCTTTTTCATACAAAATGGGACAATTATTGGTATCCCTTTGTCTTTGAATTGGGACACTATGTCCATTACATCAAACAAAATGCCTGATTTCACAGGCATATTCCAAAAAATACAACGCCTTGCTTTGATATCCAAACATAGTGATCATCATTCTTTGCTTGAACTATTGTCACTACTAGAGCTACTTCCATGACTTGGGTTATTTTCAGGAATGTCTTGTTCACAGTGTTGATTGTTTTCTTCTTCTTCACCTTCCATCTACAAACATAAAAATAAACTGAAATGAGTGTACATACATTGGTGAAAATAATGAAAATTGCAATATTAAATAATATACATCAATTGAAATCGAAAAGAAAAATGACGTACCATAGCTACAATTGACTCATAAAATACACACATTATTTCAAAACCATGTACCATGCCATCTTTCAAAATTTCATTTGTTGGCGCAGTTCCATACTTTGTTTCTTGCAAGTTTTATACCCCATAACAAATCATATATTTAATATAAAATATTTTTTTGTTCTATTAACTATAGAGGGAGCTAAGTAAAACAAGATCGATAGATGCTTATAAATTCCACAATTAATTTTTGATATGCCAACATATACTCACAACCCATATTTAACGCAATTGCAATCAAGTCATCTGATGGTTCTTCTTTGCATGTTAGCACATGTTTGAAGACATTCAATGATGATTTATGTAAAACAACTTAAAAAATACAAAAGTGAAATCTAGTTAAGTTGTTATAAGGAATTAACAATAACTCACAAACTTAGATATCAACCCTTTTCTTCCTTGTCGTCCTATTTTATGTGCTGAATGGGTTCCATTTTCTTTTCTTTTCTATAAGAAAATTCTTGAAAATTAATATTTAATGCTAAATTTTTTATTTATTGTACCTAATGATAAAAAAAATCAATGATTAAATATTACATTTGAACCACGTTGTTGTTGAGATAGCTCCTCCCGCGATGCATTTTTGTCCATTTCTTTGACCATCTCCTTGTACACCTTTTTGGACATTCCTACTGGCATATTTGTGATATCAACTCATTCATTTTTTGAGATTTTCATAATCTTCCTAAAAATGTAACATGACAATAAAATATTTAATTTTTATATTGATATATGAAAAGTAAATATAACAGAAGTGATATTTATAAATAATTCTAGATAAACATTTAAAGGAATATTACTTTTTCATTCCTTCTTTTTTGTTGTTGTATGTTTTTGCTATTAAAAGTTTGACATGTCTCAATGACCAATTGTCTGGAAACTCTTCCTGTAGTTTAGATAAAATTTGGTTCTTGGAATTAATAGATTGGTTTTTGTATTGTTACTGGAAAGAATGTCTATACATTCATTCCACTAGATCCCTCAAAATTTTGTAAAATTTTCCCCCTTTCGTTAACCTCCAGTACCACTCCAGATGAGCTAAGGAGCAATTCATTTACATTTTCATGTTCTATATTTTTTCTTTTCTTAGAACAACATTCCTTTTCTCAGTTGTTGGTCCCTGTAAAACATTAAATAAATTTGAATTAATAGACTGCTTGACATATGTTATCTAATAATTTTAAGTATATTATTAATGATAATTAAAAAAAGAAACTCATATTGGATCGATAGTATTTTTTCATTCACCTCATTGATCCTTTTGAAAAATTTCCATCAAGATTTTACGCTCTTCTGGTCCTAGATCAAAAATAGTCTTGTCGAGATTTGTCATTTTGTGGCTCTACATGATACACATTAAACAATACATATTAGTTAAAATTACATATAGTTCAAAAATAAAATTTTTTATAAAGAATTTACAAAGAACTTGCCTTCTTTCTTTTCTTGATGTGTTATCAGTATTTTTGTTACTTGATCTCTTGTCAGTCATTTCTTTATCAATCTAAAACCTATACCATATCATTCATTAATATATTTATAAATAAATTGTCAACTTTTCAGTTAAAAAATAAATTTCAAGAAACCAATGAACCTTTCATGATGTACACAGTGATGTCGATGCATGGGGGCATTAGAAACACACCGCAAAAATAGTATAATAGACTGTATGATTCATGGGGGTGTTCTAAATGCACCTCAAAAATAGTGTAATAGACCGTACGACGCTATCCTCGTAACATGGAGCATCAGTGCCCTATTTCAGATGTGAGGCACTGATTTAAAATTTTGTTTTCAATTTTTTTATTATGCAGTACTTGCGCAGTGTGTTGTATAATACAATGCACCAGTGCACTAGGTTACGCAGGGTGCACCGATAAAAAAAAAATCCATCTTTTCCAAAAATTCACGCAAGGGCCGAATGGATTAGGATCCGACTATGCAATTCATCCCGTGGGTTGGATGTCAAACTAAAATGAAAAGCCCTAATTCTGAAATCATAGAAACAAGGAGAAGAAAGGGTAGAAACAAAAAAAAATGAAGGGTTTAGGGTAAAAATGGATAAAACTGCAGAAAAGGTAAAAAAACTGCAAAAAAAAAAAAAAAAAGTAAAAGTAATAATCAAATTTAATCACGAGAAGGTTTGAAATTAGAGGTTTGGTTTCTGATTTTCTGAATACTTCTGTTCGAATGTCTTTCACTGCTCCACAATTCTCTCGTGCTCTCTTGCTCTAGGTATGTATCTTGCAAATCTCTAGCTGAAAATTTTAGCAAAAATAATGAAATAATGAAAAGTGTTTAGTATTTAAAGAATTATTTTATGAAATTAGATTTTCAAAAATATTTTTCCGCCCATTTTTCAATTTTCCGCTTTTTCTTTTCACTTGAATAAAATAGAGTTGTGCTTTTTTATTTGCGTTTATTCGTCACCGGTGCGTCACATAATAGTACCACAGTGGTGTGTCTATTTGTAACACTGGCACTAGTGTGCAGTAACTAAAATACACTGATGCAGTTATATGTACAGTAGCATTGATTTGTGGTTAAGGCACCGAAATTAATTTTAGGTGTGTACACCAAAATTTACTACTCCGAGCGGTTTCTTTTTTGGCGCGGCGTTTTATGATCGACCGGCACGGAAGATTTGTGAAGCAACAGTGCTCTATAGTAATACGACACACTGGGCGGGTGTGTGCGGAGTGCACGATGTCCAGTGTGCCAATGTTTTGTGTGCACCGGTGCTTTCTATTGTAGAGCGCACCAGTGATTGAGAGCTCTAGAGCACTGAGAAAAGTGAAAAATGCGGTTTTTTGGCCGTAATATTTTTTTTATTTAACCCTGTTTTGGTGTGTTTGGTTTATAGGGGCTCCGGTGCTGTTTCTTATGAATGCACCAATTAGTTTCTATTTTGGCACGGTGTTTTATAATGCACTGGTGCGGTTTCTTAATACCGCATCGGGCGATTCCTGTTTTGCCGTGGTGTTTTATGATGCGCCGACACGAAAGAGTTGTGAAGCACCGGTGTTGTATAGTAATACAATGCACCGGGTGGGTGTGTACGGAGTGCATGGTGTCTTGTGTGGCAATGTTTTGTGCACACCGGTGCTTTCTCTTGTAGAGAGAAACAGTGCTATTTTGGATGATAAGTGCACCGATCATAAAACATTTGCAAAACCCTCCGCCCACCAAGCTCCTCTAGTAACCTCCATTAGAAACGAATGTATGGGGTATTTTTATAAGTGGTTCGTCAAAAACATCCGCTAGAGGGTATTTACCTTGTAGTGTCCACAATAGTAAAAAATGGTACCTTAGCCTCCTTTTTCATCCAATTTGGTCAAAAAATGGAGAAGTCATTACATCTCTTAGTTCTCCCACTATTCGCTCCACAAATTGCACAAAATTTAGGCCATTCCGATAGATCCGCTCAGACTTTGGAAAACTTTCCTACAGTTTCGTTGACCGATGATGCAAATTGTGGGATAGTTAATTTTTATAATGATGGATTTAAACTGGATTAGAGCTAAGAAACATGCCTTGCCGCTAATTAAGACAAGATTAATGTTGAAATGATGCATTGTTCATAACACTAGGTTAATGTTAATTAAACTTGGATTAAGGTTAATAATTGCACTTAAGGGATAGTGCCTCCTACTCTATCGGTGGTCTGAAGTCGTGGTCCCATGTTTTGTGGGCTGACCCCCTCTCCCCCCATTGGTGCAAAGTATAAAATTTAATTATACTTGGAGATGTAATAGGGTAAGAACTAATCTGTAGACGAGTTGGTAGAGCGACATATTAGTTGGGCAGAGGTCTCATATTTGACCCCCACACGGTCCCTATGGTCCATAAAAAAATTTGTACGCTGCCATGAGGGGGACACGTGGCAACCCCAGGTTGAGCCATGTGCCTCCTCCTCATCAGCCTAAACACAACCAATGACAACCTACCAACTTGCACCAAGACGCACCAACCAAAACCTTCCACTTGGCAGTCATACATTTACCGAAGAAAATGGTTGACTAACCTGTTGACCTACCCAATCAACATGCCATGTTAGTAGCACAAACTACTAACTAGGCTCCCTATCTACACTTTTTTTTTTTAATCAAATTTGCATGTTTAAGAAGATGGAAATAACTTATTTTTGAAGCCATTCAGAGTCCATTTCGCGTAGAATGATTTGTGACAGATTCAAAATGATGAACACTACGCGGTCTTTTAGGTTTCATGTCATTTTGAGAACTTTTATTTTTGAGTGAGAATTTGATCACCTGATCACACCTCCCCACAAGGAACTTTTTCACTCCAAAATTTTACTTACCTAGTTAATATAAAGAGACTAGAACTCAAATACCCACAAAACTCAATCCAAATTACAAAATTTTCAATTGGTTCCCTTCAAGCCCCAATCAAGGCACTTTAGTTATCAGACTCAACAAGACCTGTTGTCCTATTAGTAATCGAGCCAACATTCGTATCGTTGTTGCAGGAATAAAAATAATGTTGAGTGGAATTTGAACATGCTCTTTACCATCATATTTTCGCGGCTTAAAAAAAACTCATCCCTGAAGTTAAATTGTTGAAGACAAACTTGACTCCATCTTGGAAATCATAAATAACATAAATTTTCTTTAACTTCTTCAAGCTAAATTTGTACATGAGTAGTACACTGCTGCAAAAATGTTTCATGATATGCTTCGCCTTGTCTACAAAATGTAGTCATCTTAACCAAAACACTCTATTCACACAAGTTTCAAATTGAATACTTTTATAGCTTAACATATTACAAACTTATAGAAAACTTGAATGACAATTTTATACATTCAAAAAATTCCTTGAACATGTGCACTATAACAAGCCAATACATACATGAATGAAAAACATCTACTTGTTGAACGTAGTGATAATAAATGTTCACTTTAAAAAAGTACCTAAACAGGTAATGAAAACAAGTATTTACAAAATTTACAAAAAAAAAATTACTATAACTCTACCCAATCGTGCCTCTCTTAGGCTTGTGGGTTCTCTTCTTGCACCATCTTGTCTTGAAGGTTGCTCGGGATTTCGGTGAGTCCTCTTGGCAACCTTTTTTTCCCTTTCATCATGTTACATAATCTCTTTAGATTTCTCCAAATTTAAGCTTAAGATGTAACATCAAACATCATTTAGTGTCATGTCCATGCACTTTTGAATGAGCGCAAAAAATATTCTTGTTCATAGACATAGAAGTTTTTTCATGTGAAAGAAAGTCAGTAGGTTTGATGCCCAAAATTCGGTTCATTCGTTTAACCATTAGCATGCGGTGCTCACACATAACCATGCAATGGTCAAAAAAATCACAAAATGTACAAGTGTATTGATTCCATAAGTATTCAGAATAACCATGCCTTGAAAAACAATTTTGAGAGTTATACTTGTATTTAGAGTTGCAACTTTGAAGGTTGTCACAAGGTGGTGACATATCTTTCTCGTATGCTTGATGCACCTTAAGCTATTTAGAGCACTCTCCATACTCTTTCTGATCATATCCCAATCTCATATATTTATGTATTTACTCTAACAAAATTGGATTGGTAATGCCTTCGCCATTTATGATGAGGCCTCCACCTTCATAGCCCATCTTGGAGAGAGACTTCATACCTATGCCTTTGGTATGTTGCTCAAATGCAGAAAAAGAGGTTTTATGAACATATATGGAATGAGTGGTACTGGAAATGATAATTACCTCGTTATATTTTCTATTAATATTCTCAGCTTCTGATGCTGATGATGGCCAACCTGTAGATGACTCTAGCCACCCCCTTTTATCCACTAGCATATGGTGTGCTTCTTGAAGATGCTTGCAAAATTGACATGCATCATTTTCCGCATATGTTCCAAATCCATTGTTTGAACCATGACTGCATACCAACTTCATCCGAGAGGTTTTACGTTTTGGTGGAGGATTTGAACTTTATACAACTTTCTCATCAAGCACTTGCTACAATACAAAGAGCATGTGCCTCTTCTCCTCTTTAGAAATTTCCAACATCCTTCTTAAATCCATGTTCTCCATTCAAAAAGCCAAATTTCTCTCTTCAAGCTCTTGGAGACTCTTTTTTCTACTAATCTTACAAATTGGTCAATTGTAGCTCTAATACCACATGATCTGAATTTGTAGGAGGTGCTCTCTTTCCTCTTCCTAAGAATCACATCAAACTAAATTAGGACAATGTCTAGTCTTTGCAAGCTTGAAATGGGGTCTTGAAAAACATCATGTTTTTTTAATGTCTATTCAACATAAATTCGTCTTCATATGAAACTAAACATAATGAAAATAACACACATTATCCATGTAGGCATAAAGAAGAGCAAGACAAAATTTTTGATGATGGAGTTCACCCCTCCTCGGCTACATCTTCGGGCCTATCAACATGACTAGACCACTCATATAAATTCAGTATCAATAAAGTACATGAATTTTTGCTGCATATAAAATGTGGCTATTACCCCTACAAGGTAATGTTCTCTTACAAAGAATTATCACAACAACAAAAAATCAAAACATCTCCTACAAAGATGACATACTTCCAATGAAATGACTCAAAAACATCATGTGCATCCTTTAATTTCACATTGAAGCACATAATGAAAACTTCATGACAAAATAAGCTAAACCTGAGTTGAACCCCATTGGTTACAACTGCAATAAATAAATTTTGAAGGTGAGGGAAACCCCTACAAGGTCTTCTTCATGATGAACACCCTCAAGAATTGCTAACAAACCCTGCTTGATCCATATAGCCCTTAGGCTTAAAATTGAAAAAAAACCTATCTATAGTTCTTAATGGATTCTAAGACCTACTCCATTGAGTATGGTACCTTAGCCTCTTTTTGCATTCAATTTGGTCAAAAACTAGAGAAGTTATGACATCAACTAGTTCTCCCACTATGTGCTCCACAAATTGCAAAATTCTGGGTCGGTCCTACAATATTGCCCGAAATTTGGAAAACTATCCTACAATTTCACCGACCGGTGGTGTAAATTGTGGGACAGACAATTTTTCTAATGATGACTTTAAATCGTATTAGCACTAACAAACCTGGCTTACCACAAATTAACCTGAGATTAATGTTGTAATGGCACATTGTTCATAACACTAGTTTAATGTTAATTAAAACTGGATTAAGTTTTAACAATCATGCTTAAGGGATAACACTTGCTGCTCCACCGATGGTTCAAAGACTTGGTCACATGTTTTTGGGGCTAGCCCCCTCTCCCCCCATTGGCACACTGTATACAATTTAAATAGATGTGGACATGTAATAGGGTAAGAAATAATGCCGTAGACGAGCTGGTAGCGCGACATGTTAGTTGGGTGGAGGTCTCATGTTTAACCCCAACCTGGTCCCTCCAGTCCATAACCAAATTTTTACACTACCATGAGGGGGACACATGGCAACCCCAGGCAGAGCCACGTGCCTCCCCCTCATTGGCCTAACTACAACCAATGAAAACCTACCAACTTGCACCAAGATGCACCAACCAACACCTACCACTTGATAGTCATATATTCATTGGAGAAAATGGTTGACTTGCCGAGTCAGCATGCCATGTTAGAGGTACAAACAGCTGACTGGGCTCCCGGTCTACAATTTTTTTTACCAAATTTGCTTGTTTAGGAAAACGAGTAGAACTCGTTTCTGATGCCACACAGAGTCTATTTCATGAAAAATGAGTTGCACTAAATTTAGAACAATGAACACTACATGTTCGTTCAGGTTTCATGCCATTCGGAGAACTTTGGTTTTCGAGTGAAAATTTGATCACCTAATCAATGTTGTTGTACTATGATATCTTTTGGCTATGTGGTTATTACCCTACAACGTAATCTTATCCTACAGAGAGCTCTCACAACAACAACAACTCAAAAAATTTCCTGCAAAGATGACATACTTCCACTAAAATGAGTCAAAAACATCATGTGCATCTTTCAATTCCACATTGAAGCACATAATGAAAAATTCACGATGAAAGAAGTTAAACCTGAGTTGAACCCTGTTGGTTAAAACTTCTTTAAATGAAGTATTAACATGAGGAAAACCCCTACAAGGTATTTTTCATGTTCAACACCCTTAGGAACTGCACCCAAACCCTACTTGATCCATACACCCCTTAGGCTTCAACCTGAAAAAAAACTATCTAAAGTGCTCTATGTATTCTGAGACCTAATCCATTGAGTCCATAATCGTAAAAAATGGTACCTTAGCCTCTTTTTGCATCCAATTTGGTTGAAAACTGGAGAATTTATGACATCTCCTAGTTCTCCCACTATTCTCTCTACAAATTGCACAATATCCAAGTCAGTTCTACAAATCTGCCAGAAATTTAGCAAAATTTCCTAGAATTTTTCCAACCGCCAATGCAAATTGTGGGATAGTTGATTTTTCTAATGACAGGTTTAAATTTAATTAGCGCTAACAAACCTGGCTTACAGCTAATTAAGTCGATATTAATGTTGTAATGGTGCGATGTTCATAACACCAACTTTACGTTAATTAAACCTGGATTAAGGTTTAGTAATTGTGCTTAAGGGATAACGCATCATGCTCCATCGGTGATCTAAAGTCATGGTCACATATTTTTGGGGTTGGCCCCCTCTCCCCTCATTGGCACACTATATAAAATTTAAATAGACGTGGAGATGTAATAGGGTAAGAACTAATGTGTAGATGAGTTGGTAGTGCAGCATCTTAGTTGGGTGGAGGTCTCATATTCGACCCCCACCCAGTCCCTCTGGTCTGTAACCAAAGTTTTACACTGCCACGAGGGGGACACGTGTTAGCCCCATGCTGAGCCACGTTAATCCTCCTCATTATGCTAAACACAACCAATGAAAACCTGCCAACTTGCACCAAGACGCACCAGCAAACACCTACCACTTGGTAGTCATGCATTCACCAGAGAAAATGGTTGACCAACCTGTTGACCTACCCAGTAAACATGCCATGTCAGTAGTACGGGCTGTTGACTGGGCTCCCTTTCTGAAATTTTTTTTTATCAAATTTGCATGTTTAGGAAAACAAACAAAACTCATTTCTGAAAACATACAGGTTCCATTTCATGTGAAACGCATTGTGTCAAATTAATAATGATGAACACTATGCGGTCGTTCAAGTTTCGTGTCATTCCAAGAACTTTTATTTTTGAGTGAAAATTTGATCACCTGATCGCACCTCCCCACTAAGAATTTTTTGACTCCAAAATTTTACTTCCCTAGTCAATATAAAGAGCATTGAACTCAAAATACCCATAAAAATCAATCCAAATTACAAAATTTTCAATTGGTGTCCTCCAATCCCCAACCAAGGAACTTCACTTATCATCCTCATGAAGACCTACTGTCCTATCAAGAATCAAGCAAACATTATTATCGTTGTTTCAGGAATAAAATTACTGTTGAGTGGAATATGAACATGTTCTTTACCCTCATCTTTGAATGGCTTAAAAACACTTCATCCCTGAAGCTAAATTGTGGAAGACAAACTTGACTTCATCTTCGAAATCAAAAACAACATAAATTTGCTTTAACATCTTCAAGATAACTTTGTGCATGAGTAGTACATTCCTGCAAAAAATATCATGATATGCTTGGCCCTTTGTACAAAACATAATCATCTTAACCACAACACTCTATTCACACAAGTTTTAAATCGAATACTTATATCGGTGAACATATGAAAAACTTCTAAACAACTTGAACGACAGTTTTGTACATTCACAAATGTCCTTGAACATGTGGAATATAACAAACCAATACATACATGAATGAAAAACATCTACTTGTTGAAAATAGTGACAATAAGTGTTCACTTGACATAAGTACCTAAACAAGTAATGAAAAAAATTATTTACACAATTTACAAAAAAAAAATTACGATAAGTCTACCCAATTGTGCCTCTCTTAGGCTTGTGGGTTCTCTTCTTGCACCATCTTGTCTTGAAGGTTGCTCAGGATTGCTACGATTCCTCTTGCCAACCTTATATTTCCCTTGCATCGTGTTTCATAATCTCTTCACGTTTATTTAAATGAATCTTCAGATGTAACATCCAACATTTTTCAGTGTCATGTCCATGCACTTTGCAACGAGCACAAAAAAACTTCTTCTTTTTCGTAGACAAAAGTTTTTTCATGTGAAATAAAGTCATTATGTTTAATGCCCAAAATTTGGTTCATTTGTTTAACCATTATCATGCGTTTCTCACACACAACCACACAATGATCAAAAGAATCAAAAAATGTACAAGGGTACTGATTCCATAAGTATTCAAAATCACCATGCCTTGAAAAACACTCTTGAGAGTTGTACTTGTCTTTGGAGTTGCAGCTTCGATGGTTGTCCCAAGGTGGTGACATCTCCTTCTCATATTCTCTATGTGCCTTAATCCATATAGATAACTCTTCGTACTCTTTGCAACCATATCCCAATCCCATATATTTTGGTCTTTCCTCTACCAAAATTTGATTGGTAATGCCTTGGTCATTTATGTCTAGGTCTCCACCTTCATAGCCCATCTTGGAGAGAAACTTCATACCTATGCCTTTGGTATGTTGCTCGAATGTTGTAAAAGTGTTTTTACGCACCTATATGGAAGGAATGGTACTAAAAATTGTAATTAACTCCTTATATTTTATATTAATCTTCTCAACCTCTGATGATGATGATGATGGCCAACTTGTAGATGACTCTAGCCACCCCCTTTTATCCACTAGAATATGGTGTGCTTATTGAACATGCTTGCCAAATTGACATGTGTCATTTTCCACATATGGTACAAATCCACTATTCGAACCATGACAAAATACCAGCTTCATCTTGCAGGTTTCTCTTGTTGGTGCAGGACTTCAACTTTCTCCAACTTGCTCATCAAGCACTTGCTGCAATACAAAGCACATGTGCTTCTTCTCCTCTTTAGTAGTTTCCAAAATCCTTCTCAAATCTATGTTATCCATTCAAAGAGACAAATTTTTCTCCTTAAGCTCTTGGCGAGTCCTTATGCTACCCATCTTGCAACTCGGTCAACTGTAGCTCTAATACCACATGATCTGAATTTTTAGGAGGTGTTCTCTTTCCTATTCCTCTAAATCACAAAAAACTAAACTTAGGACCATGTTGACACTTTTCAAGCATGAAATTGGGTCTTCAAAAACATGTTCGTTTAATGTATATTAAACATGAATTACTCTTCATATTCAATTGAACATAATGAAAATAACACACATAATCCATGTAGCCATAAATAAGAGCAAGACAAAATGTTTGATGACGGAGTTCACCCCTCCTGGGCTACATCTACGGGCTTGTCAACATGACTAGACCAGTCATATAAATGTAGTATCAATAAAGCACATTAAATTTTGTTGCAAATAAAATGTGGCTATTACCCCTACAAGGTGATGTTCTCCTACAGAGAACTCTCACAACAAAAAAGGATCAAAACA
The DNA here is from genome assembly GCA_034641835.2 of Pinus albicaulis. NCBI lineage: Eukaryota > Viridiplantae > Streptophyta > Pinopsida > Pinales > Pinaceae > Pinus > Pinus albicaulis. Next base: position 694,943,774 of record CM076570.1, on the reverse strand, counting down.
ACTCCGACAAAGATGACATACTTCCACTCAAATGAGTCAAAAATATCATGTGCATCCCTCAATTCCACATTGAAGCACATAATGAAAAATCAATGATAAAAGAAGTTAAACCTGAGTTGAACCATGTTGGTTACAACTGCTACACCTATTCCATTGAGTCTAGAATAGTAAAAAATGGTACCTTAGCCTCTTTTTGCATCTAATTTGGTCGAAAACTAGAGAAGTTATGACATCTGCTAGTTGTTCCACTATTCACTCCACAAATTGCACAAAATCTGGGCTGGCCCTACAAATCTACCCAAAATTTAGCAAAATGTCCTATAATTTCACTGATCGGCGGTGCAAATTATGGGACACTTAGTTTTTCTAATGACAGCTTTAAACCAGATTAGCACTAAAAAACCTATCTTATCGCTAATTAAGCTGATATTAATGTTCTAGTGGCGCAATTTTCATAACACCAGTTTAACATTAATTAAACCTGGATTAGGGTTTAATAATCACGATTTAGGGATAGCACCTCCTACTTCATCAGTGGTCCGAAGTCGTGCTCACATGTTTTTGGGGTTGGCCCCAAGGGGATACCCCCCTCTCCCTCCATCGGTGCACTGTATAAAATTTAAATAGACGTGGAGATGTAATAGGGTCAGAACTAATGCATAGACGAGTTGGTAGCATGACATGTTAGCGGGGCGAAGGTCTCATGTTCGACCCCCCCTCGGTCCCTCCGATCCATAACCAAATTTTTTCACTGCCATGAGGGGGACGCGTGGCAGCCCCAAGCTGAGTCACATGCCTCCTCCTCATTGACCTAAACACAACCAATGAAAACATGCCAACTTGCACCAAGACGCACCAACCAACACCTTCCACTTGGCAGTCATACATTCGTTAGAGAAAATGGTTGACAAAATTTTTGACATGTCCAGTCAGCAAGCCATGTTAGTAGTACGGACTACTGAATGGACTCCCTGACTGCAATTTATTTTACCAAATTTTCTTATTTAAGAAAAGGGACAAAAGTCATTTCTGAAGCCATACGAAGTCCAATTCACATGAAACGAGCTGGACTAAATTCAGAATGATCAACACTATGCGGTCATTCAGGTTTCATGTCATTCTGAGAACTTTGATTTTTGAGTCAAAATTTGATCACCTCATCAATGTTGTTGTACTCTGATATCTTCAAGATGTTTTTGTTTGACCTATAGTCCACCTCATATGCCCATGTTGGTAGTTCCATGATTTTCTTTAATCTTATATCATCATAATTTTTTCTCATACCCTAAGACAAAACATTTCACATAAATCCATGTGATTTTTAGTATTTGCCTTTACTTAAAATCCCCAAGTGTTTATCAACCCTAAAGTAAACACTTAGTAATTCTCCATGTGATCTTCAATCAACTCCATCTTGAAAACCAAACCTCTAGGTAGTTTCTTAGTCATTCATGCACATATAATTATCAAAGCCCATTTATGAGGTGTTCTTAAAATCTCCTTGTCGTTACACCACCATGGCAACAAAATAGCGCATGGTTTAATTCAAAGAATAAAGAGTATCTATTCAATCTACGAGAGATATATATTTAGAAATAGAATTCAAGGTTTTTCAGATATGTTTCTTTCATTAGGTATAAGAGCACACTCTCCAACAACTTCTTAGTGGTGCTCACAATTGTGTTCTCAATCCTCCCCCAAGGTTACATTAGCTATTATCGTCACATTAGCCCTAGGGTGCCTCAAAATCTCAGTAAGTTCTCAATGAACATAGTCTCCAATGGTTTTATCAACCCTAGGAACAGAACAAAAACTATGTGATTCTTAGCTAGCAAGACCTATTGTTTTTCTCAACCTGGCTATAGTTAGAGCATCCGTACTCCACTAAGCTCTCATCCAACCTCAACACGACGCTTAGTGGCATGGATTCCCAATTTTGTAACCAAGGATTTTGGTTAGTAATCCATGTACCTATTGACACCACCATCGACATTTCTTTTTCATATATATCATACAACATGTATATATAAAATTCATGTTTGTGTGATAATACAATAATTAAAAACAAGAATTCCCACTTGCTCAATCGATTCTTCACACAACTTGTAATCTCATTGAGCATTAATTCTATGTTATCCCAAACGTGCCATATGTGTGTGTGGATATAATCATCAAATATTATGATTCTAACCAATCATCCTTCCACAATAATGATTCTTGACAACCACCTTTCAAATACAATGACATTACATACCTTCATTTAATCATCAACGTGTTTATGAACATAGAAAATATCCACATATCTAAAATACAATCAAGGTCAAGAGAACCTATTTTATCCATGCAAGGAATGCATCCATATAGAAGAACATTTTTTCCAACTTAGCCCAAAATAACTCTTCACACAAATTCCTTCCCTTTTATATTTTACCCTACTTCTATCATCAACACCATCAAATGATATTATTTTTTTGCAATATTAAAAAACTCATATGACTTGTGTTTCTTGTTTTTTTCTATTCGCATATGATCAATTTTTTCCATACATATATTTCCTTTATTCATCCTTATTTGCATACTAAGGATAAATGCTCAAATGTATTCCAACAATGGCCTTTTTCTTACCCATATGACACACTCCAACCTTTCCCATTTTTCACAGACCTTTATTTACATGTAGGGCCTCATTTGGGCCAAAATTTCTTTCGATCCCACTCAGATCTTACATAAATATCCATGGTTTTCCTAACACCCAATATATTTTCCCAAGGCCCCAAAGCATGAAATTCGAAAGGAAACATAAAAAATAAATGAGGGATAAAATAAAAGTAAAAATATATTCATGACAAAAATCATAAAACTACAAAACAAATTAGCATGTCCATGCATATAGTAAAAAATAAAACAAAAAGTAAAATACATTCAATCATGAAAATTTGTATTAAACACACAACATCCAAAAATAATCCATTCCCCATGGACCTAGTATTCATGTTGTCCTCTGCCATCATAATAATTACATGCATACATTCAAGGGCAACATGAGTGATTCCATAGTTTTTATGGCATTTCAAAATGTCCATTCCCCCCCACAATAGTCCATGGTTGGTCACTTTCAATTCATATTATAGGTATAAACAAAAATCCAAAGCTGTGAGGGGATGCTCCCTCCCTTCCTCTACCATTTTTAAATGTTTCATGTGCCTACGATTCACATGAACACTCCTTCCTTTGAAGTCTATTCGAGTTGTCATTTTTCAAATTCTCTTCCCCACATAACCAACATGATATTTGATTTCTTTCCTATTAAACCTTACGAGGCCTCATTTTGGCCTTGTCAGCATGACTTTCCTCTTTCGAGGATAAGGCCTGTAATGTCAACTCCTGCATGCATTTTTGCATCCTTGAGTTTCAAATAGCTAGCCCTTGCTGCTTCTTGGAAAGTTTCTTGGTTTCTTATTTATATCTCTTCGAATCCTCCTTTAAGTTCTATAAGTTCCCCACTGTTTTAGGGGAGTTTCCCCTTTTCTATCCATGTTGAATTCCATTGGACATGCCTTTCCTTTTGCTACCATTGAGTATTTGTATGTTCTATCACACACCCACTCAGTTTTTAGTTTAAATTAAAATCAACGATTTCACTCGTTAGCTCGTCATGCTAGTGTCAAGCATGTTAAACTATAGGCATACACAAATCTCAAATTGCCATCGATAAAATTTCTCTAAAGACGAAACATAAACAATATATTCTATACCTCAACGTAATTTAAAAAGTTGAAATTTTTACAAACATGTGTATATCAATAATTTTTTAAATACCATAGTATAATTATTACAAGTTTTAGGAATCAAAATTAATCAATTTTAAAATTAACATATTTACTAATAACTGCATCATTAATTAAATTCAACCTCTTCAGCAGGGCTAGCAATAGTGAGATCTACACTTTTAAAGGATTAGTTAGAAGACAATCTAACACTTCAACATCTATCATTTTTACTTCTCATAGTTATGAAATCATCATCTACATGTATGAAATATAGTATCCAAACAACACAAAACCATCACACCCGGTGCTACAAAAAATACCCACATTCGAGTAAATATTAACTTAAACGTGGTCTCCTAAGGAAAAATAATAAATAATACTCATGAATTTTGGATGGAAAAGAAGAAAACTACTATTTTGAATTGTATTTTTAGCTTATCTCCTTATAGGATTACTTAAGTTTCAAGTGTAAACACTCATTGGATGAAAATTAAATTTTACATCTAACAAGTACCCATTATGCATGCTTTTGAGATGACCCATGTTAGGATATTCTGACACATAGGAAGTAATTAAGTATAACTTAGTCTAGCATAGAGTTAGGTAAAGTGTGTTTATTTACTATGTACATTTGTAACTTATAATCCAATGGTCACAATATGTAGTGATCCAATGATTCACTCTCTCCTCGGTATTACTGACACTTGATCTGTGGCTTAACACCAAATTGGTCCATGATCTCTATTTAAAGAGCACGGGGGGTCATTTATTTGGTAACCATTTAAGAGAGAAGCCTATGTAATTTTTGTTTCTTTATATTAATAAATTGCAAGTGGCTGCGTTGGCTCAAGCCGTGGATTGATTCCCTCTTCGAGGGTTTTAACCACATCAAATAATGGTGTATTTATTTGTGATCTGTTTGTGACCGGTGAACTTTTTTTTTAATCTAAGGAACTTACCCTCTAAATTTTTACATGGTATAAGAGCCATTTTGAGGGCCGCATCCATTGTTGATCCAAATATGAAGCCTGTTTCACTGCATGCGACTATCATTTTCAAGATCTACTATTTTTTACCATTTTTAGGCCGAGAACACTACTTTTTTGTGTCTGGAGCATATGTTATAGTGAGGAACCCCTTTCGTTTCATGCGAAAAGATTTCTGGTTGCCCAAGTTATGTCATTTTAGATCTGGAGGTATACAATATTTTTTTTCAGATATATTTATTAATCCTTATGTTGATTTCTATTCCCTCTACCTATTTTAGTTTATAGTTTTATTTATTGCTAGATATATACCCCCTTCTCTCTGTATGCTATTTTCTCTATGTTGTGTGCGATCTCGGCAAATCAAAAATAGGAAGACGAGTTTTTTTCTACTACTTATGCTCTTTCCACGTGTCTTTGTGTGATCTTGGGAAATCAGAAAGAGCGAAAAAAATATAGTTGCGAGTAAGACTAACTAGAAAGCTAACGTTATGCCATAAGGCTTTTATTTTTATTTTATTTTTGTGCACGAATTTTTTGTTTTTTTAGGGAAAAGCATGCACATCGAAGAGCAAAAAAAAAACCCTTCCTCCTTTCAAACAATTACAGAATCCTTTTACTAGCTCACTTGGTGTAAAGTTACTTTCTCATAATAAAGTCTTGGGTTCAAGTCTCTTTCTCAAGCTTCTTTTTGTAAAGAGATTTTTTTAAGTTAATTTTTCTTAAAAATCATTTTGGCAAGTTGTCGGTTTAAAAAAAAAAGGTTTTTTAATTTAAAAAGAACGTGCAAAAGTAACATTGTAAACGTTTTTTTTTTAAGTGAGCTTATTGTTTTATGTTTGGAATATGGGGGGTATTTTTTTTTTTTAATTACATCTTCATCATCATCTTTCAACCTCTCATGTAACAATTCAACATCTACTACAACTTTGTTTCAAAAAGGCATAAATTCTTCATTCTTAAGTCGTTTTCAAAGACGTTTTTTTTAACCGACCTAATTTTTTCAGATATTTCCACGAGAGAAGTTCGTTTCATCCATTTCTTCTTTGTTTAAAAATAATGGAAAGGGAATTCCTAGTTACTCTTAACAACGCCAATTATTTCCAATGAATATCCTACATGGTAGACTTACTTAGAAGTAAAGGGATTTATAGAATAGCCACACGAAAAGAAACTAAACCTAATGATGGAGATAAATCCACTAAATGGGAAAATAAACAAGATAAAACACGAGAGTTGATAGGAATGTCCATTTCTCAAGATCATAGATTTCATATCCAAGACATTGACTCCCCTGATGAAGCTATGAATAATCTAAATATTGTTTTTGGCATTAAAAATGAAATTGGAGCCCACTAGTTTGAAAATAAGTTGCTTTCGACCCCAATAATTTCTCCTTCATTGAATTTTTTTGGTCCAAATTCAAGACCCTTAGAATTATTTTAGAAGGTTGTAAGGTCAAAAAGGAAGATGGTAGCCTTATCTATTCCATTCTTGCTAAGCTTGGCCGTGCATATTCTGTATTTGTTTCCAACTTCCATTCCACTATAGAATCCCTCATTTCTCAAGGAAAAACCAACAAGCCCCCCTCTTTTGATACCTTTTGTGATTCTTTGACAAGTGAACACTCTTACACCTTGGTCTTATTAATACTGGAAACTATTCTAAGAAAGCCTTAGCATCCCAACAGTAACCATACCAAAAGAATCCTCAGAAGCAACATCCTAAAAATAATGGTCCTAAACCAAAAAAGGGTGTTAATAAATTTCAACCGCAAACTAAAAAAGAAACTCAACAAACTGATAAGGGAAATAAAAATAATGTGAAGAAGACAGATAAACATTGCAACTTTTGTAATCATGATGGCCCCGTAGAGTCAAAATTTTTTAAGAATATGGAAGCCTTGGAAGCAACAATGATGAAACACAACATCAATTTGGAGCACTCTTCAACTTCATCTTCGGGAATGGCACTTTTTGCTTGTGGTTTTCAAGCTTCAAGATCTGGTTATGCTTTGAATGTATCTTCTTCTTCCCATTCTAATCAGCGTCTCATTGATTCTGGAGCCTCTTACCACATGGAAAAAAATAAAGCCATGTTTTCTTCTTTAAATGTTTGTAACACCAAAAATATTTATGTTGGTCATGATAGATATCTTAGTGTTGTAGGGTTTGAAACCATTCATTTTGATAATGGTCAATTTACCAATGTATCATGTCTTCCCACCTTTTCCCACAAACTTCTATCCGTTTATCAGATAACTCATTCAGGTGAAGGGAAAACAGTATAATTCTCACTTGATGATGTTGTAATTAAGGACTCAAAGATCCTAGACATATTTTAGCTACTGGCATTGTTCATGATTCCACAAGGTTGTATAAAATTAACAAATTTGGGTCATCATGTCTTCCCTCTGTTTTTTTTGCTCATAATGATGTAGTGGGCAAACTTTGGCATGAGAAATTTGGTCACTTAAACTATCACTCTCTTCAAACTCTATGTAAATAAAATATGGTGATAGGTCTTACTATGGTATCTTTCTGATATGGTCTTTGTTCCAGATGTGTACTCAGAAAACATCATCAGGATATTTTTGAAAAACATGCCTCTTGGCATGCTTCAACCCCTTTGCAGTTTTTGCACAATGATTTATGTGGTCCACATCCTGTTGTTTCTTTCTTTGGCTGCAAGTACTTCTTAAATTTCATTGATGATTTTCCTAGATGCACTTGGGTATACTTCTTAAAACTCAAGAGTGAAGTTTATAACATGTTCTTGGCCTTTAAGGAGTTTGTTGAGAAACAATATGGACATCACATTATTAAGTTAAGAACTGAAAATGGAGGAAAATATGTTAACAACAAATCTATCCACTTTTTCACTGAGCATGGCATTCAATTGAAACATATTGTTCCATATACTCCACAAAAAAATTGCGTAGTTGAAAGGAATAATCACACTCTAAAAGAAATGGCTATATTTATGCTTTAATCTAAAGGACATAGTCTTAATTTTTGGGCATAAGAAATTAACTGTGCAAATTACATAGTAAATTTCACTCCTACTAAGGTTTTAAGGAATATAACTCCAAAAGAAGCCTAGAGCTCAATCAAACCAGATGTGAGTCACTTTCATGTTTTTGGAAGTGAAGCTTCGGCCCATATTCCAGATGTGAAACATAACGCCTTAAAAACTAAGAGTGAAAAATACATTTTTGTTGGATATTCTGAATATGTCAAAGGATATAGAATTCTTAAACCAAAATCCAAAAAAGTAATCATTAGAGGAGATGTAAAATTTGATGAAAATATATCGGCCTGCGAGCCTAGTTCAGCGGGAGTGCCACCTTTGGCCTGCAAGTCTGATTTGGCATATGTACCACCTCTCTCTATCTCTTCTACTTTTGACATCATTCCTTCTAGTTTGGATGATGAAAACGAGGATGAAAATCATCCTCCAACTCCTTAGGATCATCCTTAAGCTCCACAAATTCAAAAATGGGTCCGCTCTACTCTGGATGTAGCAGGTTCTCTTGCAGGTGATCCTGCAGATCAACGTTGTGCACATTCTCAGTTCGAAAGAGCCTCTTCCTTATTGGCTCAAGTTCCAGAAAATCCTAATCCAGAGACCCTTGTATAAGCTTCAGTTCATCCATATTGGGATATAGCTATCAATGAAGAATATCCTGACTTATTGGAAAACAATACTTGGGATCTTGTTCCTCTTCCAAAGGGAAGAAAAATTGTCATATGCAAATGGGTTTACAAAAAAAAGTTTGGACCAGATGGAAAAGTGGATAAACATGTAGGTCATCATGTTTCTCAATGATTTTCACAAGTTTAAGGCATTGACTATACTGAAACCTTCTCCCCCATTTCCAAAATGAATTCTATCCGCCTTGTTCATTCCCTTACTGCCTTCTTTAAATGGGAAGTCCATCAGATGGATGTTAAATATGCCTTCTTACATGGGGATTTGCATGAAGAAATCTACATGGAACAAACCCCTAGCTTTATCCAAAAGGACTCTAGCCCTTTTTTTCACCTTAGGAATTCTCTCTATAGTCTCAAGCAAGCCCCTGGGGCTTGGTATGCTAAAATGGATAGTTCTCTCTTAGATAATGTCTTTTCTAGGTGCCATTCTGACAACATTGTCTACACCAAGAAAGTGGGTAAGTCCTTCATCATCCTTGTTATTTATGTCGATGATCTTATCCTTATAGGTAGTGATCCTAGCCATATAAACTATGTGAATTCTAGCCTCAAAAATAAGTTTGAAATGAAAAACTTAGGAAACTTGCATTATTTCCTTGGTCTTCATTTCTTGCAATCCAAAGAAGGTATTAACCTTTCTCAATCCAAGTATAACTATGATATTCTATGCCACTTTCACATGAAAGACTGTAAGCCAGCCCCTTCTCCCTTTCAGTTTGGATTCAATCTTTCATCACTTTTACTACCCCTAAAGTTGATGCTACCTTATACCATAAACTTGTTGGTAAAATTTTATATATAACCCATACCTGTCCTGACCTTTCCTTTTCCATTGATCTTGTTGCTCAGTGTATGCACCAAACTCATCAAAGTCATTGGAAAGAAGCTAAAATAATACTTTGATATATTGGAGGTATAGTTCAGTTCGAGATTCATTACAGTGCGGGAGCATCTCCATTGTTGATTGGTTTCACTGATTCTAATTGGGCTGGTGCCCATGATGATTGAAAGTCTACTACAGGTTATGTATTCACTCTTGGTTCAGGACCTATTACTTGTTCTTGTAAGAAAAAAAGTTCCATCTCTCTTTATCTGGAAAAGAAAAGTATCGTGGTGCAGTTGATGCCAGTGAGGAAGCCTTGTGGCTTCGTCAGATCCTAACCAAATTTGGTGTTCATTCCAACTACACTTTGGTGTGATAATCAGAGTGCAATTTAGATATGCAAAGATATAGTTCAAAATCATTGCATGAAACACATTGAGCATCACATACACTTCATCAAAAATCTCATTCATGATCTTGTTATTGAAGTAAAATATTGTTCAACCATTGATCAAGTTGTTGTTGTACATTGGGTTGAATGATCCCTGTGTGTTTCACAACATGGACTAATTGCCTCTCATGCATCCTAAATTTAGTGATTGTAAGGGAGAATAATGCCTATAGGTTTTGGTCCAACGGAAATCGTGATTCCAACAAGTGGTATCAGAGCGACAGGTCTCGAGTTTGAAACTCACCTAGCTCGCATTCGGGGGGAGATTTTTGGACATTGGGTTTAACGCTCCCCATGTGTTTGGGTTCAACAGTTGTCAATATATTTACAAAGGCTCTCACAAAAGCGAATTTTACCAAAATTTAAAATATGCTTGTAGTTTAGGAAAGTTATCATTAAGGAAGGATTGGCTTGTTGGAGCAGGGTCTCCTAGTAGAAATTTTGGAACAATTTTTTAATATATTAGTCTATCGAAGGAGCTTTGGTGCAGGTCAAAGACCCCAATGAATTATAATGGGTCAGAGGGTAGACCAAGGGTTCGAAAACCACGGTTTGTAGACCATAGAGTAGCGCAAGATAATATGTTATAAATAGATGGATAAATCACGTCTAGAGGTAGGCTAATTTTTGGATCAAGATTGGATACAAATCTGTGGACCTTTTGTGTCGATTGTCTAGGTAAGGGCTCCTGCTGGCTGTGTGCACGTAGACCCTAAGTCCTGCTGTGTACGGACCCCGCTGGCTGTGTGCACGGTTTGGTAAATAGAGTATGTAAATTGGATCTGATATGAATGAATGGGAAAGACTGTTTTGTGATATCTGAGTATCTATGTGTTATGGTTATTGGCTTCTATTTATGTTATTTCTGTGATTATATCTATTCAATGAATACTGTTTCTTTATGAATGTGCACGTGGATGTGGTACTGTAAGAAGGAATGAATGCATAGATTTGGATGTAATTATCTTGTTGCATCTGATTACTGAGTTTTTACATCTGACTCTAGGCTTCTCTTGGGTTATTTCACCAAATCTAATATTAAGGGTTTCTGTGTTCGGGCTTCCATGGCACAGGTTGGTTAGATCTGGAAGGACCCACTTCAATTAACTTTCTCTCTCTCGAGGTGCGAACAACTACTTCCAACACCCTCCCATACTACTTCGGGTGAGATCTTGACCTGTGCGAGCAAGCCATTGCTGAAAGGGCCAGTAGTACAGGTGTTTGTTGATAAACCTTAAAACCGAACCTGGGTCAAGACCCCTAAAACCAACAAATGGTTCTGTTTCTAGCACTAATATAATTTTTAGAGAGAGATCGGGTAATTCCATGGCGTCATTAGTAGCCATTGAAACTTGAACTCAATGACTAGTTTGAAAAGAAGATTCAAGAGTTTTCCCTAAAAGAGAATAGAAGTAAGAAGCTGGCCTCTGAAGAGTGGAAGAGCAAGTACATTTTTACAAAAGTGCACGAAATCTTCTTCATAACCTTCTCACATGAACTGCAGGAGTGATTGGCGAGGTTGTTGGAGTTCTAGACCTATTGGAAAGACGATAAGGTCACACAAAGGACCCCTGAATTAATCCAATAGTTTGGGAAGAATGATAACAAGATCACCTAAAATGTAGATCATTGGGTTGATAGTGTTTTGGGAGGATTTGTAATTGAGCTTGCAGTCTATCATTTTGTGTCATATTCTAAAGTTGAGCGAAGTTTTTTCAAAGGGTTTAGAGGTAAGTTCTTGCAAAAATTTCCGCTGCTGATTAATATGTTATTGTGTGAAAAGGGTGTCTTGTGTAGCCACACCTAGTGAATGAACTCCGACAAGAGTGGAAGAACGACACGAAGTGGTAAATAATACCAAGTTAATCAAGAAGGGGATAGATCGATATATATTCCTCTAAGGGATTCACCTGACTTCAACTAGGGTGGGGTTGCGCAAATAGAGAATAGTCCCTTAATTATGCCACCATTGAACCCATGCAAGGGTAAGAATTATCCTACCCAACCTCTGCCACCACCTTAAAATGATATGGATGTGCACATGAAGCTACCCACCTTTAATGGTATGGGAGATGAGGATATGGATCTATTATGGTTCGTAGCAAAGTTGATATGGACTGCACCTAATATTAATAATGATGTTGTCAAGAGGGTGCAACTATCCATAGCCTTTGAAGGAAGAGCCCTAGATTGGTTAATGGGATACATTGGTTAGCACATGAATCATTCAATACAGTACATTAAGGATGCCCTAAAGCAGCAGTTTGAGAATCCTAATTCCTACACTCAATGCATGGTCGAATTGAAATATTTTAAGCGAGGACCTATAAATTCCATCTATGAAGCTAACCAGCGGCTGAAGAAAGTCATCAATAATGTAGGATTTTTCTATGAGAAAAAACAACACAATGAGTTGTTTATCGCCATGTTGTTACCACATCTATGTGGACCTATGGGACAGTAGGAGATCAACTCCTAGGGATAATCCCTAGAGATTTCCATGAAGCTAGAACCTGAGCCAAGGGACAATACTCAATTTACGGCACTGCAAATCCAGAACCAGCTAGAGGAAATGCACTTAGAAATTCAGAATTTGTGAAGAGAGTGGGGAAAAGAAGCTATCATAAAGGTCGGGTGCATATGCTGCAGGGTATGAGGCCACACTAAGAATCAATTCCCTCTATTTTCAGACTATATGCAGGCTAGGGGACCAATTCCTCTATGCCCTAAATCCATGGCAGGACCAAGTACCCCCACGCTACGATGCGGTGACTGTTGATTAAAATGAAGACATGATACAAATCACTGCCCATGACTAGGTGCCTATGTCGCTGAAATGAAGCAACAATGGTTCATATTCTGCTCGTCAGTGGGTCATGACGAGCACAACTGCCGAACATTCAACTTGATGGTGGATAGGGGAAGCCTATATAGGGTGCAGGCTGACCCTTCATCACCAGTATCTCACACTAGGCATGGAGGATCCCGTGCAAGAGGCCGAGGAGGAGGGAGAGGCAAAAGTGCGGGTCGAGGACAAGGGAAACTAATTTGCTACAATTGTGGGGATGTGGGACATTATGCAAGAGAATTCCTGAACCCTGCACGCTAATCCTACAGATATTGTAAGGAGTTTCACCATGTCATTAAAGACTATCTACTGCTAGTAGAAAAGATGCAGGAGAAACACCATACACCCACACAGAATATACAATGGGTTAAGGCAGAACCATAAGAATATGGGCTAAGTATCAATGTGATTACGTGTAGTGGCATTACCACTAGAGGAGCTGAGGAAAAATATGCAGTTGAACCACTGATCAGGAAATCTACTGTGAAAAAGGAAAGCCTAGATCTGAAAAAGGAGAAAGAAACCTGCATTGAAGCTGTTAGCCCCCCTATGAAATTCTTGACAAGCAAGCTGGGGGTGGAACTGTTTTGTAGCCTTCAAGGAATGTCTTTCCCCTGAAAACTCATCCTCCTTGAAGTCTCTATATGCTTCTCCTAACATATAGCCCCTCTGCTGATTCATTTCTCAAAAGGCCCATTTTTACCCCTATATCCTGCAAATCTCCCCATCCCAACCTCTGTTTTCCCTTTGTCAAAATTCTCCTTTAATCTCCCCATTATCTCCTTAAAATTCCCCTAAAATCCTACCTCAACCCCACCATCACCTCTTTATTTCTCAAAATTTCCATTTCACCCCTTTATCGTTACCTCCCTTGGGTCTGAAATTGCATTCAAAATGAGTTAAAATAATGAAATTTATGAGTTTGGGCCTTAGCCCCCTTCCCCATTAGCCCCCGTACCTTCCTCTCTCATAAGACCCGGCGTCGTGACCAGCACCAAATCCATTAGGCGCTTAGCCCTCCAAACCTTTCTCCGCGCGAAAAATCATCAAGAAACCTTTGCAAACGCGCATTTGGGGGTTTTAATATATTTGGTTTGATCGATGAAACTCCGCCATCCATTAAAATCCGATCCAACGGCGCAGAGCCCGCCCGAAATGGTGGTCCCCACACCTGCATGCGTCATACGCCCTAAAACCACCTGTTTTCTCCGCACTACCATTGCACGCAGGGAAGTTTTCCCTGGAGCCCCAGCGATTCCACACAGCTACTGCCGCATGTCTGAGCGCACTATTTTGAAAACCGCCATTTTGCACATTAATCTTCCGACGAAATCCGGGTAGCGGAATTCATGATCACCGTCCGATCTCGAGCGCTTCATCCTATGGTCGTAATTCATCGAAGCTGCACACTTCTTAACTGCTGTCCCTCGCCCCCATGGCCCACTGTGCGCCGCGTTCCGCCGTCGATCTCTCTGGATATTTGATGGTCCAGATCTGTCCATGCATTGTTGACGAGTCCACGGTCTCCCGCATCACTCCGTCTTGCCACGTCATTTCCACGTGTACGCCCCGTACTTTCTCCGTCTCCGTCACTATATCTTTGGTTTTGTCGTGTTTTTTTTAATGTTTTCATTCGTTTATTATGTGTATTCACGTTGTGCTTCATTATTCATCCACCAGAGCATTCTGTCACCATTTTTCGCGATTTCTACTCAGTTCTCCGTCTGCATGGCTATTTTCCATGTCCACAGTGTGTCCTCGCCTCCTCCATCATCCACGGCCATGGATTTCTTCACAGTTGTTGTTTTGCAGGATTGCTAGAGCTGAAAGCCTCCATGTTCCGATCGTACCGAAGTTTGCAGGCAGAATTAAATCCGAGCACCGGTGCTGCCATAAAATTGTCAAAGCAAGATGCTGACGGGATTTACATTAAGGAAAAAGCAGATTTCGAACTCTGAGAATCTCCCATCACCATTAAAACCCGAGCTACTCTGTCAGAAGCAAATAAAGTGGCTGAATGTTTCAGTACAGTAGAAAAAAGAAGGTTAAAGCGGGCTTATGAAGATCTTGAGCTTTTAATCCGAAGTTTGGAAGGCAAAGCAGCAGATTACAGGCCCCGAGGATCGACTACAGGATTCCAAGCACAGGCAAAAGGTAATATCTGAGTTTTTCATCGGCAAAATGTTTGTTCTTCATCAAGTACATGGCGCCCATACGGCTTTATTATGAACCATGTCCCTGAAGTGTTTTCCACAACACAACAGACCTCAAAACAGTCAGACATTTATGAGACAGACCTTCCTAATAGTTTACTTCATTTTTGTTCAAATCACCAGGAGTCCTTTAGCCAAAAGATGTCAAGATCAAATATGGAGCAGATCATTCTCTCACAAGGAAGGTGACAGAGATTAAATATACAGTATTTCAAGTAGAATGGGTTTCAGCCCTGCATTCATTGTTATGTTTAATGATACATGTAATTTTCACCTACTCCTTCAGTCGGTCTTAGGTTCATCCTTTGCTATAAAGCACAGAAGGAAACATTGTAATGGTTGTTGATGAGAAATCAGTGGAATGCAAGCATTGTTCCTATTTGAGACAAGTTCTCTATGTATATTGTAAGATATACTGAGGCTAGATGTATTCAGACTGAATGTTCAAGCTATGGGATATGATGTACCTGATTGGTGTTGTTTTTAATATGACAAGCATGTTTCTTTGGATCCTGATCTAAAGTAGCTGGTGATGTTTCCTCTTTCTCTGTATTTGTGATTGACTTGCTCTTATGTTATGTTCCATTTCATTTCATTTCTACTGGTAGGCAACAGAAGTATAATATAGGATCCACCCTTGATAGGTGCCCTATGTTTCCTGCTCTCCCTACCTCAATGTTTTATGCTTATATGTGTATCTGAATGTTGATTTCAATTGATTTAACCAGTGTAGTGGATGATATTGCCTGCTCTCTAATGTATGAATTAATGAAATTTTTGTTTAGATGTTCTTGGTAGGATTTAGTTGAATGTGTTGAGAACCTGGGAGGTCTAGAATCCTGTATCTGCCTCACTAGGAGCTTTCCATACCGATTAAACCTTTCCGAGATCCCTTGTTTTACCCCTAATTCTGTCCAAGCAGGACTGGAGTTAAATGACCTCCGGCCTGATCTATAGATGGATTTGGTTGGTTCTCCTCCTTCATTTTCAATCCTTTGTGTCCCATTCCAAATATCTCCTTCAAGATCCAAATGCTCTATATGACTAGCCCAACTGAAAGCTTTCACATTGATTACAAATAAATCCTTTCTTGACTCCATAGCCCAATGGCCTTGATGTTCTCTGAGTTATCTGTCTCTGCCTAAGCTTCCTCTTTGCTCATCCTTTTCTTATATTGGTCCTTCTTTTCCTGATTCCCTCCAACCAAACACAAATAATTAAACAAACAACCATGAGCCTACAACTAGCCTAAAATCGTAACATAAGAGCCTCAAAGACATATCCTTTAACTCATATAGAGAGATCCCTCTCTGGACCTAGGAGGGCTAGATCCTAAGGTCCCAAAGTGGTTCTATGTTGTCTCATCTTTTGCTCTCTGTCAACCTGGCCAAAACAGGGAACCCAAACATAATGGCGACTCGACTGGGGAATCTGAGTACATTTCACCTTAAACATTCGTAAAAAACCTCAAAAACTTAGAACTATGGTTAGGTTGACATTAAGTCACCCCTTTCTTGAATCAACCTCCATTATTGAATATCCACCACACTCTTAGACAGAGCCTAGAAAGGGCCAGGTAGCCTCCAGATCTCATCCTCTTTTCAGAGGTGACATATCTGGTAAATGCCCTCCCAGTAAATCTCTGGTTGGAGCTTGCTGTTCTAGAGGAGATTCTTGAAAGATGATAGTGCCTGAGCACTGTGGTGGATAGTGTACCCCTTAGAAACATCCTAAACCCTCCACCTAGCGACTCCATTGTTCCTAAACAAAAAGACTCCACTGGTGATTAGTAGGCCTGCTGATCATCTTGGTTTCGCATCAGACTCTACTGGGAGACTAGACCCGAAACATAATGAAGACTCCACTGGGAGGCCAGCCCCTGAGACAACATGACCACAGTAGAAGTGAAAAATAGGGTTAAGCGGCTTGGCTTATAAACAACATTCTAGCTTTCAGAACCATCCACACAAGAGCTTATCCCAACCTTGACCCACCGGAAATAGTTGAAAATCCAGAGAGTATCCTCAGAGGAGCTCCTACACCCAAAAGACCAACCATTTCTAGCCAAATTCTTAGAGCTAATTCTGAACCAGAAAACCTAATAGCTCTAGCACATTTTCTCCCTAACCTAGGCACACCTAATAGACTACTGAGAACTAGGTCATTCAATCATCTAGACTAGCAAGACCTCGAAGTTAACAATACATCATCTAACAGTGGTCAAAACAATAGGGACAGTGAAACCCCTCCTTCCACACCACTTGATTTTCACTTCCTTCAAAACTTGGGGCTCTATCACCCTAGATCTGCTCAATAGACTTCTGCTGGTCCAAACATCCCTGTCATCCAAATACCAGTTGCTCAAGCTAACCCTATACCCCATCAGAGCATCATTATGGCAGCCTGGTATGCACCTTTGCTTTTACCTCAACCTCTATTACCATTACCCAATGATTATCAGTCAAAAATCCCACACTTCACTGCTAAAGAGTCCATAATAGCTCAACAACATGTAGATAAAATGGAGGACTCTTTTCATTATATGGAAATTGATGATGAAATAATCAAAATGAGGATATTTGCCCAAAGCTTACGAGGTGAGGTAAAGAAATGGTTTAAGAGTTTTCCTCCTGGTAGTATTCAAGATCTCCCTGCATTATACCAGACCTTCATAAACAAGTGGGAGGTTAGAGAAAACCCTCGTCAGCTCCTTGTAGAATACATGTACGTTAAGAGGAACGTAGGAGAGAGTGTTCACGATTACACCACTAGATTCAACAGCATTTATAATGCTCTCCCTCCACACATGAAACCTCCACAAGGTATGGCCCTACCAAAATATCCTGATGGATTTGATGCTGACATGGCCTATGAGCGTAGAGATAAAGAGTATACCACACTAGAAGACATGCAGAAAGGAGCCATAACCATAGAAGAAAACTTAATGGAAAAAAGGGCAAGATTAAAAGCTGAAAAAAGGGTAACATATAGGGATTAAAATGTAGCTTCCACATCTGATCCCAAATATGATAGACTTTCAAAAAATGTGGAAGAACTGCAACAAATGATTAAGATGATGGTTGTCCAAAACAACAAACAAAACAGAAATCATAACCAAAACGTTAGAAGAAACAACGCTGCCCCCAACAGACAAAGAGAGTCAGATCAACAAATCATTCCCCCATTTCAAGAAAAAATTTTAGATGAAGATGAGGGAATCATTGAAGAGTCTGAAGGGAATACAATAAACATGTTTGAAGCAGAGGAATCAATCCTAAATTATGATTCAGAAGACGACCATCCCTCCACCACTGGTTATGATGAGGAATGGTTGGAAACTGAGAATTAGAGATTAGGATTTGAAGATGCCATGCTACAGGTCAGGGAACAATATGAACTTAGGAGCAAGAAAAGCCAAGATACTTCCAAGACGAAGACTCCTGAGGTAACCATAAGGAAAAGACCTGAAAAAAAATCTAAAGCAACCTCTGTAAATAACAAAACAACAGCTGAAAGTTCTGGTAAACATAAGGAGAAGGACAACCAGGACACCGAAAAACAAAGTCAACCAACTAGCAGTATGAGCACTTCGGTTAGTACTCCTAATACAACTGTTCCAAACCTTGTACATACTGAGAAAACACCAAATGACTCAGCTACCAAGGCAACAAATAAAACAGAGCCAAGTGTTTCTAAAACACAGTCCAATTTCAGTTTAGAGAGTGAACTTGCAAAAATCAAAATCTCTGTACCATTATCTGAGCTGGCCACTCAGGATGTATATAAAGGCCAAATTTTGAAAGCATTAAATCTGGGAGAAATGAATGATTCTGTAAATTTGAATGATGATCAACCAGCCCTACTCTTTGGTACCAAAATTGACGGAAACTTTCAGGAAGGGTGGTTCCACCTTTTTATATCAGTCTCAACATTCATGACAAGATCTTCCATAATGCCATGCATGACTCTGGTGCATCACACAATCTAATGCCTAAGGTAGTGATGGAGAGGCTAGGCCTGGAAATTACCCAACCCTACAAAGACTTGTACTCATTTGACTCTAGTAGAGTAAAATGCATAGGACTGATCAAAGATTTATGCGTGAGTCTGACCCAGATTCCTGCCAAGTGTATGGTCATGGATGTTGTGGTGGCAGATGTGCCACCAAAGTATGGCATGCTATTATCACGTTCATGGGGAGCCAAACTGCAAGGGACAATGCAGATGGATGGCTCATATGCCACTATCCCTATATTTGGCCAACTTAGAAGACTGTATAGAGAGTCTCAGATGAAATTCTTAGTCAGTAGCCCCGAGAAACCTGAAAAATCACCATTATACTCTGTACATACAGATATAGACTCTTTTATCCTCTACAATGACCAATCTTCAGAAGAGCCAAGATCAAATAATGGAAATACAAACATACAACCCATGGATTCCAACATCATGGCTACTCTGGAAGAATACAAAGAAGAAGACCATGGGAAAAATGCTGAAAATATAACTCTGAATGAAACAGAAACAGAACAAAAACAGCAAGTTAGCCACTTCCCTAATGTCCATGCCCATAATGAATCACAAAATGACCCCCATCCTAGCACAAACCTCACAACTCAACATAATGACGAACCCAGCTGTAGGGGAGGTGATGAAGATGAAGTAAACAACGAACCACTGTGGGAAATGAACTTTGATGGGTCCTGTACTAGGCAAAGTGTTGGAGCAGGAGTATGGCTACGTAACACTGAAAATGATCACGCAGAGAGCCACGCTGTCAATCTGCATTTCAAATGCACGAACAACATTGCAGAATATGAGGCTCTCATCCTGGGCTTAAATATGTTGAAAAAATTAGGAGCCCCTAGGATAGCTGTGAGAGGAGATTCAGAGTTAGTGATCAAACAGGTGAAGGGTGAGTATTCAGCAAAACACCCTAGGCTTAGGGCATACAGGAATGACACTCTAGATTTCCTGAAAACGTTTGTTGAATTTGAGTTAGTATTCATTCCTAGGGGGGAAAATACAATTGCGAATGGATTAGTTTGCCTAGCCAATTCATATCCTAAAGCCCTAGTTGACCAAAAAATTATCATTCAGACCAAATTCAGGCCTGCAATGCCAGACAATGAAAAATATTGGCAGGTCTTTGAGGGAGACAAATAGATCGAAGATTTCCTGGTGGGCAGGAATGAGTTTGAATTTTCGTATTTAGACTCAACTTCTGATGATAGCTTCCCAAGCGAGGATCCCCCAGACGAACAAGAAACACCCTGTAACATAGAAATAAATTCTTTTTCTGAACAAACTGTAAATCCAACCGAAAATTGTGAAAACGCAGATACAGAAGAAGTAGAGGTGCTGTAGGCCAAAGATAAGAACATACCCAGAGGCCTAGCACCCTTAGAGGACCTTTTTGACTTTGATGACGTAGCAAAAAAGCTCACAATTGAACATGTTGATTCTGATGTGCAAGAATGTAACATTGGCACTGAAGATAAGCCCAAAATGATAAAACTGGCTAAGTCTATACCTGCAAACTTGAAGAAAAAATACATTGACTTGTTTAGGGAATTCATTGATGTGTTTTCATGGAGATATGAAGACTTAAAGGCCTATGACACCAACATCATACAACATAAGATACCACTAAAGTAAAATCAGAAGCCTTTTAGACAAAAACTTTGAAGAATCAATCCAAAACAATTTCCTACAGTAGAGAAAGAAACTAGAAAGATGTATGATGCAGGCATAATTGTTCCTATAAGGTTTTCTGATTGGGTGTCAAACTTATTGGCTGTAAGGAAGAAAACAGGGGAGATCAGACTATGCATAGACTTTAGAAACCTCAACAGAGCCTCCCTGAAAGACAACTACCCTTTGCCTAGAATGGAACATATCCTACAGAAGGTAGTAGGCTGCAAAATAATCTCCCTGCTTGATGGTTTTTTAGGATACAACCAAGTTCTGGTACTCCCAGAAGATCAACTCAAAACATCTTTTACCACTCCATGGGGCACCTTCATGTACTTGAAAATGCCTTTCGGATTGATGAATGCTGGAGCTACCTTCCAGAGAGCAATGGATATTGCTTTCTCAGATGAGATCGGACACTTTATAGTTATCTACTTAGATGACTTGACTGTCTTTTCTAAAACTGAAGAAGAACACTTGAAACATCTGAGGAAAGTCTTTGAAAAATGTAGAAGGTATGGTCTCTCCCTGAATCCTAAGAAAAATGTCTTTGGGCTACAAGAAGGTAAACTTCTGGGCCACATTATATTTGAGAAAGGGATCAGGATAGACCCACAGAGGGTTGAGGGAATACTTCAAATTACACATCCAAGAAACATCAAGGAGCTACAGTCCTTCATTGGGAAGATCAATTTCCTTAGAATATTTATCCCCAATCTTGCCGAGCATCTCAAGAAAATGAATGAAATGCTAAAGAAAGATGCAGGAATTAAGTGGATTGTTGAAGCCAAGAAATATTTTGAGCCGGTAAAACTTGTGCTCACTCAGGCCCCTGTGCTTATCAGCCCTGACTTCTCAAAAGATTTTCTGATCTTTTCATTTGCTTCCCAACACACAATAGCTATAGTTTTGCTGCAGAAAAATTCAGAAGGCAATGAACAACCTATAGCCTTCTTCAGTAAAGCCTTGAGAGATGCACCCTTAAAGTACAACATCATGGAAAAGCAGGCCTATGCTTTGATTAAGGCCTTAAAATACTTTAGGGTGTACATTCTGCATTCTCACACCATTACCTATGTGCCAAATACGGTGGTTAAGGATATCTTATCCCAAGACCCTGATGGGAAAAGGGGAAAATGGATTGCTACCATCTTGGAATACGACCTTGAAATAAAACCCACCAAACTGATCAAAGGTCAAGGCCTGGCCCAATTAATGGCTGAATCTAATCTACAGGCCCTGGACATTAACATGATGAATGCCTTAGATGAGCAGGAAGGATCGCACCATCCAACTATTGAGGAGCAGTTTCAGAACTCTCCTTGGTATAATGATATCCTTTATGTGCTCACTAGCCTCAATGCCCCTCCAAAACTGTCCAAAACAAAGGCCAGATTCATAAAACTCAAGGCTATAAATTACTGCATTATGAATGAGAGTCTATATTGGAAAAATCCAAATGGCCTTTTGCTGAAATGTTTGTTTGAAACTAAAGCTGAAATAATCAAACAGGAATTCCATGCTGGGGAGTGTGGAGGTCACCTGAGGGAAAACCACTGCAAAGAAGATACGCAGGGCTGGTTACTACTGGCCTACCCTCTTCAGTGATGTCCATAAAATGATACTTGCCTGTCATAAATGTCAGATCTTTGAAGGCAAAAGAAAACTCCTCCCCCTCCCTTTACAACCTATCACCATAAAGGGTCCCTTCCTGCAATGGGGCCTAGAATTTATAGGAGAAATTCATCCTGCCTCCTCTGGACACCATAAGTGGATCTTAAATCCTACAGATTACTTCACTAAATGGATAGAAGCTATACCCTCTAGGAATGCCACTGACTCTGTCATCATTAGGTTCCTAGAATACTTCATCTTATCTCGTTTTGGTTGTCCAAGGAAAATAATCACTGAAAATGCTGCTGCTTTCAGATCCAAAAGGATGGTTGATTTTTGTCACAGGTACGAAATAGCACTTGGAAATTCAACTGCCTATTACCCCCAGGGTAATGGCCTAGCTGAATCATCAAATAAAAGCCTGGTTACAATCATTAAGAAGCTGCTGGAAGAGAACAAAAGGTCATGGCATAAAAAGTTGATACATGCCTTGTGGGCAGACAGGCTCACCACAAAGAAATCTATTGGCATGTCACCCTTCCAGCTGGTTTATGGGACTCAAGCATTTTTTCCTACTAGTCTTGGAGTTCTAGTAATCAAGCTTGTTTAGGAGATATAATCAGAGGAGGACAACATGATAAGGAGAATTAATGAAACAATCCATTTGCTGCAAACAAGAGAGCAGGTTTATAGCAGAGCTGTCAGAGTACAGGAAAGCATAAAAAGGTAGTTTGACAAAAGAACCAAAGCTTCAGATTTCAAAGTTGGTGACAAGGTTCTGAAATGGGACTCAAAAAGAGAGGACAAAGGTAAACATGGCAAATTCAATAGCCTGTGGCAGGGTCCATTCATAATTCAGGCCACTGTGGGTCCTAATGCATTTTTCTGCAAGAAATTGATGGCACAGAACTGTTCAGGGGTCTTGTCAATGGCAGGATGCTCAAACATTACTTCTATTGATTTTCCATTTCCAGTTTCATCTCCATTATACATACCATTGCAAGTTTTCATTTTCAGAAAAAAGAGAAAATGTTCCAAAAAACAGGATGAAAAGAGAGGTTCAGACATGCTCAAAACATGAACCTCTGAAGTAAAAATCATGGCTCAAGCCTGATCAAAATCCGAGCCAAAGGAAGTAGAATAGCTGGTCCTAATAAGCTCCAAATATGGATCAGCAGCGAAAGAAGAACCAACTCTAATATGCCCAAAACCAGAGCTGAAGCAAAGGAAAGAGGTGACTCAAATATGCTCAAAACCTGAGTCACCAGAAAGAAAGAAGGATATATCAGAACTGTGGATTTCATGCCTTCACAGTTTTGTTTTCAAAATCCCACTCCAGCAAGTCAGACAGTCTAATCCTGACTTGACTGTTTTAAATTCCATGTCTTAGAATGTAGGTGAAGAAACCTGTTGGATAGTTTAATCCCAACAGGTAGTAGATTAGGTAGAGAAATAGATGAGGTCAACAGACTAATCTGGCCTCATGGAGCAATGAGGGTAGATTTAGAATAGGTTTGTTTTTGTTTTGCAAATAAATGTAAAGGGTCTGCCAGCTAAAATGCACCCAAGGGAAAATTGTAGAGCTATAGGTTGGGTAGGTAGATTGGTTGGGAAATGTTTTTGCCGATGTTTATATCACACTGTGGAAACTAAAATTGAAGAAGAAAGATGGCTTATGACAGCAGGCATCTGGCCTACTCCAAAGATCATCTCTGGTTTCTTGACTCCTCCAAGGAGAAGCCATCCCCATGTGGAGCCATTGTTAGCCCCCCTATGAAATTCTTGACAAGCAAGCTGGGGGCGGAACTGTTTTGGAGCCTTCAAGGAATGTCTTTCCCCTGAAAACTCGTCCTCCTTGAAGTCTCTAGATGCTGCTCCTAACATATAGCCCCTTTGCTGATTCATTTCTCAAAAGGCCCATTTTTACCCCTATATCCTGCAAATCTCACCATCCTAACCTCTATTTTCCCTTTGTCAAAATTCTCCTTTAATCTCCCCATTATCTCCTTAAAATTCCCCTAAAATCCTACCTCAACCCCACCATCACCTCTTTATTTCTCAAAAATTTTATTTCACCCCTTTATCGTTACCTCCCTTGGGCCTGAAATTGCATTCAAAATGAGTTAAAATAATGAAATTTACGAGTTTGGGCCTTAGCCCCCTTCCCCATTAGCCCCCGCACCTTCCTCTCTCATAAGACCCGGCGCCGTGACCAGCACCAAATCCACTAGGCACTTAGCCCTCCAAACCTTTCTCCGCGCGAAAAATCATCAAGAAACCTTTGCAAATGTGCATTTGGGGGTTTTAATATATTTGGTTTGATCGATGAAACTCCGCCGTCCATTAAAATCCGATCCAACGGCGCGGAGCCCGCCCGAAATGGTGGTCCCCACACCTGCATGCGTCATACGCCCTGAAACCACCTGTTTTCTCCGCACTACCGTTGCGTGCAGGGCGATTTTCCTCGGAGCCCCAGCGATTCCACCCAGCTGCTGCCACGTGTCCGTGTGCACTATTTTGAAAACCGCCATTTCGTGCATTAATCTTCGGATGAAATCTGGGTAGCGGAATTCACGATCACCGTCTGATCTCGAGTGCTTCATCCTACGGTCGTAATTCATCGAAACTGCACACTTCTTAACTGCTGTCCCTCGCCCGCATGGCCCACTGTGCACCGTGTTCTGCCGTCGATCTCTCTGGATATCTGACGGTCCAGATCTGTCCATGCATTGTTGACCAGTCCACGGTCTCCCGCCTCACCTCGTCTCGCCACGTCATTGCCACGTGTACGCCCCATACTTTCTCTGTCTCCGTCACTATATCTTTGGTTTTGTCGTGTTTTTTTTAATGTTTTCATTCATCTATTATGTGTATTCGCGTTGTGTTTCATTATTCATCCACCAGAGAATTCTGTCACCATTTTTCACGATTTCTCCTCAGTTCTCCGTCTGTATGGCTATTTTCCACGTCCACAGTGTGTCCTCACTTCCTCCATCATCCACGACCATGGATTTCTTCACAGTTGTTCTTTTGCAGGATTGCTGGAGCTGAAAGCCTCCATGTTCTGATCGTACTGAAGTTTGCAGGCAGAATTAAATCCGAGGGCCAGCGCTGCCATAAAATTGTCAAAGAAAGCTGCTGACGGGATTTACATTAAGGAAAAAGCAGATTTCGAACTCTGAGAATCTCCCATCACAATTAAAACCCGAGCTACCCTGTCAGAAGCAAATAAAGTGGCCGAATGTTTCAGTACAGTAGAAAAAAGAAGGTTAAAGCAGGCTTATGAAGATCTTGAGCTTTTAATCCGAAGTTTGGAAGGCAAAGCCGCAGATTACAGGCCCCGAGGATCGACTACAGGATTCCAAGCACAGGCAAAAGGTAATATCTGAGTTTTTCATCGGCAGAATGTTTGTTATTCATAAATTACATGGCGCCCATACGGCTTTATTATGCACCATGTCCCTGAAGTGTTTTCCACCAGACATTAGACCTCAAAACAGTCAGACATTTATGAGACAGACCTTCCTAGCAGTTTACTTCATTTTTGTTCAAATCACCAGGAGTCCTTTAGCCAATAGATGTCAAGATCAAATCTGGAGCAGATCATTCTCTCACAAGGAAGGTGACAAAGATTAAATATACAGTATGTCAAGCAGAATGGGTTTCAGCCCTGCATTCATTGTTATGTTTAATGATACATTTAATTTTCACCTACTCCTTCAGTCGGTCTTAGGTTCATCCTTTGCTATAAAGCACAGAAGAAAACATTGTAATGGTTGTTG
The DNA here is from genome assembly GCA_034641835.2 of Pinus albicaulis. Taxonomy (NCBI): domain Eukaryota; kingdom Viridiplantae; phylum Streptophyta; class Pinopsida; order Pinales; family Pinaceae; genus Pinus; species Pinus albicaulis. Next base: position 694,917,880 of record CM076570.1, on the reverse strand, counting down.
ATGAGAAATCAGTGGAATGCAAGCATGGTTCCTATTTGAGACAAGTTCTTTGTGTATATTGTAAGATAGACTGAGGCTAGATGTATTCAGACTGAATGTTCAAGCTATGGGCTATGATGTACCTGATTGGTGTTGTTTTTAATATGACAAGCATGTCTCTTTGGATCTTGATCTAAAGAAGCTGGTGATGTTTCCTCTTTCTCTGTATTTGTGATTGAATTGCTCTTATGTTATGTTCCATTTCATTTCATTTCTACTGGTAGGCAACAAAAGTATAATATAGGATCCACCCTTGATAGGTGCCCTATGTTTCCTGCTCTCCCTACCTCAATGTTTTCTGCTTATATGTGTATCTGAATGTTGATTTCAATTGATTTAACCAGTGTAGTGGATGATATTTCTTGCTCTCTGATGTACGAATTAATGAAATCTGTGTTTAGATGTTCTTGGTAGGATATAGTTGAATGTGTTGAGAACCTGGGAGGTCTAGAATCCTGTATCTGCCTCACTAGGAGCTTTCCATCCCGATTAAACCTTTCCGAGATCCCTTGTTTTACCCCTAATTCTGTCCAAGCAGGACTGGAGTTAAATGACCTCTGGCCTGAACTATAGACGGAGTTGGTTGGTTCTCCTCCTTCATTTTCAATCCTTTGTGTCCCATTCCAAATATCTCCTTCAAGATCCAAATGCTCTATATGACTAGCCCAATTGAAATCTTTCACATTGATTACAAATAAATCCTTCCTTGACTCCATAGCCCAATGGCCTTGATGTTCTCTGAGTTATCTGTCTCTGCCTAAGCTTCCTCTTTGCTCATCCTTTTCTTATATTGGTCCTTCTTTTCCTGATTCCCTTCAACCAAACACAAACAATTAAACAAACAACCATGAGCCTACAACTAGCCTAAAATCATAACCTAAGAGCCTCAAAGACATATCCTTTAACTCGTATAGAGAGATCCCTCTCTGGACCTAGGAGGGCTAGATCCTAAGGTCCCAAAGTGGTTCTATGTTGTCTCATCTTTTGGTCTCTGTCAACCTGGCCAAAACATGGGAACCCCAATAGAAGCTTGGAAGGAGATGGCAAAGGACGAATCATCTACGTGGAGGACTTAAGTAGATCCAAAGGTAGATGAAGCAGTTAAGTCGTGCCTTCAGGCATGTATGAAGTTTTTGCGCAATCAGAAGGAAGTGGAGAATCTCCAAGCATTAATAGATAACTACACATAAAATGTTTCCCCATAGACAAATTTAAAAACCATAAACAAGATTTATAAGAACAAAAGAAGGACCGGTCAGGAGATGCGTATTTCGACTACGCAGATTGGATATTATGAAATGGATCAAGTTATCCTCGACTTAAGATCGGATGCCAATTTCCTACCAAAGAAAACCTAGCAAAGGATGGGAGAACCGAAGCTATATTAGACCACTATTCAGTGACTTATGGTTCACTAGCAGAAGATCATTCCACTAAGTAGGTTTTCGAAGGTTGTGGTAGACATTGCAGAAGTTAAAGTCTATGAATATTTTGAATTAATCTAGATTGTGGATGATGTGAACCCCTACCCTATGCTCTTAAGTCTGTACTGGGCTATTGACATGGGAGGTATCATCAATTTGAAAAGGAGAAGTATGGTCTTTGAGAATGATGGTATGTAGGTAATAGTCCCTCTGGACCCAGCAGAAGGGGAACGATATATAGAGTTGGTGCTCGAGGAGGAGGATGTTATTCACATTTACAAAATGACTTACCGGGATGATGATTGGATCAACCCCACAGTTGATGACATGTTGTGTTGGGAGAAATATATTGCATGTCTCTCTGAATCATATGGTGAGATAGAAAATTGGAAAAATTAGTTGCATGAAGTATTTTCATTGTGGTGCCTTAAGATGACAAAGAACTTCAGATGCATATCTTCATAGGTAAGAGAATTGCGCTACTTTGATGGTTCTGGTAGTGTTAGGTACTTTTTTGAAGCATTCGAAGTAGATGTCCCTGAAGAACAGAAATTTTGGTTTCTTGACTTGGCCATGCACGCAATCCCTGCAGGATGGTGGGAAACCCATAGGGGGGATTTTCAGGATTGTGAGGAATGAAAAAAAATATTGATACTACGAATTGAACCTCTAGTAAGCCCACCCATGGAAGTCTTCTTTGGTCATGGGGATTCGTGCAAGAACTTGGCTATATGGATGGAAGTATGGAATGAATGGGTCCATATGTTTATTCACACCGTAGAACCATCCCCACCACCTGATATTTGAATGAAGAGCTACACCAGCACACTCATCACTGGGGCATAATGATATAAGATTTCATGCTAACATTTCAGGTTAGTGGGAGGAATGAATAAAATAGATGAAGCACTGCAAGATATAGATGCTCTTGTCTTTTGTGAGTCCTTACTTTGAAAGTAATGTTCTGCACCAACATGGGATGCGTAGATGCAAGATATTGTCAACTGTCGAAATTTGTTAGTATAAGACTACGAGGAGGATCCCAAAAATATCACTATCCCAGAGTAGAAAGGAGAGTGTGTTGTCGCAAGACCCTTATTGTAGACAGTAGATGTCACCAGGACATTAAAGTTGAAGGAAGTCAACATTGGAATGAAAGAGCAGCCCAATATGGCCAAAATTGGGGATTATCGGGATGATGATACAGTTGGCAAAATCATGGAGTTGCTGACAAAATATCAGGACCTCTTCCCTCTAAATTTCTCTGAGCTAAAGGGCATCATGGGAGATATCGGTGTCATGAGAATCACTTTGAAAATGGATGCATGTTCTGTCAAACATCAGCCCTATCGGCTGAATCCTAAATACAAAAATAAAGTAAAGGAAGAGATTGACAAAATGCTGGCCGTAGGTATCATTGAACTAGTAGAGCCATTGGATTGGATAAGTACTTTGGTGCTCCAAGAAAAGAAAACCAAAGGAGAGATACAGATATGCGTAGATCTGCGCAAATTAAATGATGCTTGCGTGCATGATCCATTCCCAATGTCGTTCTCTAATGAGATTTCGGATAATATGGGAGGTCAGGAAGCATACTCATTCATTGATGGGTTCTCGGGGTACCATCAGATTAGAATCACACCTGAAGATCACAGAAAGACAACCATTGTGACTGAATGGGGATCCTTTTAGTACACTTTTATGTCCTTCAGACTCAAGAATTCCCCTACCATTTTATCACGTGTAGTTGTAGCAATACTCAAAGAATTCATTCATAAGCTTATAGAGGTCTATTTTGATGATTGGACAGTTTTTGGGTTAGTAAATAAGCATCTATCTAACATGTGCATGATGTTGGATTCCTGCAGGAAACACCAAATTTTGCTAAACATCAAGAAATGCAGATTCTGCGCATCGTTTGGGATTTTGTTGGGGCACGTTGTATGTTAGCAGGGATTGATGGTTGACCCATCCAGTATTGCAGTTATCATCAATTTATAAATCCCCACCACTGAGAAGAAACCATGCACCATCTTGGGACACACCGACTGCTATAGGAATTCTATTCAAGGGTATGCCCTGATCATTGCACCAATGGAAAAGCTACTAAATAAGGATGTATCCTTTTTTTGGTATGAGGAGTGGTAGAGGAGCTTTGAGCTGCTAAAGGAAAATATGGTTACTGCGCCATTTTTTATATTTACAGACTGGGTGAAGGTCATTCATGTACATGTGGATGGATCAGGGATAGCCCTAGGAGTTGTCTTAGCACAACCTAGAGAAGGAGACTTTGATCACCCTGCTGTTTTTTCTAGCAGGACACTTTCTAGTGCAGAGCATAACTATTCTACTACTGAGAAAGATTAATGATTGGCAATGGTGTATGCCCTACAGAAATATTGGCACTACCTATTGGGAGGACACTTCAAGATGTTCACTGATCATTCAACTTTAAAATACTTGGTCAATAACCCTGTGTTGGGGGGGAATATTTGTAGATGGTTATTGTTATTCCGGGAATATGGTTTTGAGATAATTGTGAAGCCTGGAGGACTGACTGCCGAACCTGACCACTTGTCTTAGATTGAGAATGGAGAAAAGCAAACTAGTCTATAAGAAGGGTTACCCGATGAGAATTTTTCTTCTATCAAGGTCTTTGATGAGAACTTTGTAGACATTATTCATTTCTTAACCACGAGAATGGCGCCTTCAGATTATCCAATACAGCAAAAAAAGGATTTGGTGGCCTATGCAGTAGACTTCAACATAATTTCTAGTCAATTATACAAGTTGGGAGAATATGAGGTGTTGTGGAGTTATGTATTAGAACACAAGAGACAAGCTATCTTGGCTGAAGCCCGTGGAGGGGTGGCAGGAGGTCACTATGCAAGAAAGTAAAATGCGTAGAAGGCGTTGAGGGCTAGGTTGTCGTGGCCCACATTGCATAGAGATGCCCACACATACTGTCAAGCCTGGGACACATGCCAATAGACAGGGAAACCTTCTCATAGAGATGAGATGCCCCTTCAACCTCATATGACTTTGCAGGCGTTCAACATGTTGGCTTGTGGTCTTACCAGTAAAATAAAAGGAGGTACTGTGCAAAGAAAAAACATTGGTTCAAAGGACAGGGAACAACGAAGTTATCGGAGGAGCTTGCAAAAACAAGTGCCACAGTCTAGTGAGAAGAAGGGATGAATAGGATGCCGACGTTGACTACTCCACCCCCCAAAGCCATTCCGTGCATAGGCTAGTGGCAGAGCCACCCACCAAACATTGCTAGCATATGGTCGTTCTGTTGGCATCTGAAGGGAGAAAAGGTTGCCGAAGCTAGCTCATCGGAGGAGGTGACATCACCCCTCCTCATGGCCAATCAGAGCTCTTCAGTGGGGGGAAGGAAAAGGGACAAAGGCCCCCGTCCACCTTGCCGAAGATCGAAGGGGACCACCAAGTTCAATAACTGGCATAGGTATGTTCTACAGTAAGGTAAGTTCGGTAGGGGGTACGAAGGTTGGTACCCCTCTCGTCTCTCATGTGGCTCCCAGCTACCCGATCATTGTCGTAAAACCACCATGTGCCACGTGTCTCATTGTTAGCGTCCTCATGACGCCAACCCTCCATGTGTCACCCCACCTCGGTAATCAGTAAAACCCTGTTTCTGTAGCGATTATTACTCTCAGTTGTGTGAATTTACGAGTTATTTACCGATATTTCACTCTGTCAGGAAGGTGAAAACATGATTATTGGCTAATTTTCACTCTCGCGTCCTTTTCCCCTACTACCTAACTATTATTTCAAGCATTTGGTCATGTCTCTTTCGTTATTTCCCTTTTACTATTTATTCAAATTCTCATGAAAAAAATGAAACACTTTGCACCCAAAACCCCTCACGCTCGCGAGGTCAGGACTGCTCCTGGACCCGAATCCTTCACTGATGCTCACTCCCAGATCTGCGACCTAGTCTATCCCTTCAACATAGGTTGCACCAGAGCCAAGATCTTCGATTTTTAGCAAAGGGGCAAAGATATATTTAGGGTCGTTGAGTCAGGGCTTTATTATCAAATTGCCTCGATGACACATCTGTTCTCAGAGTTTATCAGTTGGCTTGGGGAGGCTTACATCAAGCACAAGGACATGTTCCTTTCTGCTTGGGGGGACAAGATTCTTGAGATTACTCCCTAACTCATCATAATATCCCTGTGTTATCATCTTGCCCAGGACTATGTGGAGTTCATCGAAGTCACTCTCTCCTACCATTTCTTGAATCAACCCCTGTAAAAACGGAATGGTTTCCTCGACCTCATCTCTGACTCACGTCTATTAGCTTTCCCTCACATAGAATCTATTCCACTGTCCTCATTCTATAGCACCATACAACCTATTTTAGTGGTCATATCAGGAATGCTAGGGTTTGAAGAAGCTGAAATGGTGACTAAGGTAGGTTTAGGGTTTCTATGGCTCATGATGTAGGCTGAGATCCTTTTGGATATCCCCTCATTTCTAGCCTTGGCCATCAAAGCCCAGTTCCAAGACATGTCTTCCTTCTGCTCTTTCAAATATTTCTCCCTGGTTTTCTAATTATTCCTATTTGAGCATGCGGATAAGTTTGAAGGTCTAGGCCTGAATAGGTTCTCCAAGAGAAACGTCAAACCAAAATATATTTTCGAGTGGACTCTGATAGTTTGCCAACATATATATGGGAATGGGTATTCAAAATTTTTTACCAATTTCATGTCCATAGCCTATGTTATCACACACGATAGCTCCCTGCTCAGAAATTTTCCTAAGAAAAAGAAATGGCTCCAGCTCAATGAAATAGATTTCACAAGTGATTGGTACCTGTTCGATGATGACACCAAGGCCAAGGTCTATAGTGCTGAAGTACCTCCTTATCAATTGCCAATGTTCCCATCCATGAGGATTTTCTCCCTCGAGTTGATCTGTCAGGTCCTAAGTGCCGACCAAGCCCACTTCATGCCTACAAAAAGGGAAACATCTTTAGGCTCCCAAACACTGTAGGCCCTTTCACCATTAACTCAAGTCATTCCCTCTCCACTGTGGAAAGGATTTTGCAGGAGATGAATTTACCATGGGGGCATGTATGGCACTATGATCCTAAGGGGTTCCTCACACAGAGGAAGAAGAAAATTAAATCCACAACCTATGCGCATGAACCTAGGCATGTTATTGAATGGAAAGCTAACTCTGATACATGGCCTTTGGATACATAGATGGAGGCTGAATCCTTAGCTACTGAAGGAAAAGGAGACAATGTACTTGTTGAGGTAGAAGGGCAAGAACAGGGAGACCCCCTAGGTAGTTAAGGGTTCATGGAGGATGATGAGAAAAGACACTCCGGTAAAAAGAAAATAACTAAAGGGCTGGAGGACCTAGACACCAAATTTTCCGATGAGAAGATCTGCTTGCTCAAAGGTCCTCACAAAGGCGAACCAGGATTCCTACTCTCCTTTGATTCCGGCTCTTCTTCAGCCCCCTCAGAGCTTTCACAGGTGGTCACATTAGGAAAATATGATGCAAAGGAGCATATTGATGCTAGGAATAAATCCACGAGAGAGAAGCTGAGGACTAAAATTTATTAGTTTGTAGATAAAAATCATACCAAGCTCTCCTCAGTCCTGAATATGGATAAAGAGAAAGTCATATTAGCCATTTAGCATTCAACCATTCATCCCATACCTCCAGGATCGCAATATAGAGCTCTAGAAATAATTCTAAATTTGGCTTCCATTCCCATGCTAGATAAGTTAGATTTGCATCAGTGTATCGGGGACATGCTATGGAATAAGGTAGTAAAACATACAGTCACATTGCAAAGGATCGAAAGAAAATTGACTCAAATGAAGGCCACCCAACAAAGATAAAGGGCTAGTGCTAAAGCTGTTGCTGCTAAGCTGGAGAATTGTAGAAACTTGATAATAAGGAAGGGAGTTGATGCCAATTCAGCATTGTAGTCCCTTCTCACCAAAACAGAGTTGGAGATACAAAAATTGAGGCAAAATTGAAAATCCCTCATTCTGAACATATTCAAACCAAGGAACTTACTCAGGGGGAAAAGGAAAAAATATTCCTCATTAATTCCCTCGCTCAAAGGGAGGAAGATATTTCTCAAAATGATAAGGAAATCATAGGGGTTAATAAGAGGTTGTCAGAGCTACAACTTAAGTGGCGTGAACATACATGTGCAGTTCCTATACCAGAAGATTCGCAGAGTGCTATGGAATAGCTAACCAAGTCTCTAGAGGATCTGAGGATGTCAGAAGATGAAACATGAACTACCCACTAGCTCCTAGACGAGGCCAAGGCTGCATATGCAGAGAATTAAAAGACAGTTTCATCCCTACAGAAAGAGGTATAGAACCTCCTCAAGGAAGCCTAGGGACATGAGAAGTCTATGAAAGACTTGAAAGCACAGCTTAAAGGTAGCATGTCGTTGGTATATGTAATATTCCCAATTAGTCCTAAGCTAATTGGAATATTCATTTTTTTTTTTATTTCTTTGTTTAAAGAAAAAAAGTGTAAAGGAGGTCTATAATACTCCTAATAAAGAATAAGTTAGTGCCAAATGTAAAAAAGGCTAAATCTTGGCTATGTAAGCAAGCACCCTTAGGGGTGAAAGGGGCTACATATTTTGACTGGGTCAACCTTGACCAAATCTACAATTTTGTCTTGGAGAAGTGGACATCAATGAGGAAAAATACAATTTTAGATGGAGATGGCTTGTGTGAAAGAAGTGATTTCATTGAAGGTGGTTTAGGGTTTACAAACTCTTAACTTATAAAAGGAAGAGGATGGAATCATGAGAAGGTTGTTGATGGTATTGTATTTTCTGAACATATAAGGCCATCAAATATAATTAAATTATAAGTATAAAGCAGCAAATCAGAATTAAAATGAAGCTTTTTCAATATACAGTAGAATGCATGAGACAATAGAGAAAGAAATCTTCAGAAAAGAAGGTTGCAACACAATATAACTGCCAAAATGGCTTAACAACATTATTTTGAGGATCTGCAGTAGCTGAATATTACAACTCAGATCTAGGACAGATCTATGGACAAAACATCAGATCTATTTCAGATCTGGAAACTAGATATTCTTATTTAGAAGATCCCCTTAGGGTTTTGACCAAATCATGCATAAACAAGAGAAGATCTGGGTTTTAAGTTGCAGATCTGTAAAATGCTGCAGAAATTTCTAAATATAACTTTACATTACAATAGATCAGATCTAAATAGAACATGGATCAGCAAGCTAATCCATGGATCACCAAAGTGAAAGGAAAAGCCTTGCACCAGAGATCTCTCATCAAAAATGGGATCAAAACACCCTGCAAATATCTTAATGAAAATAACACAGTGCCTCAATGAAAAATACATTATAGCTTGAATAACATGGATGGCCAGCTACCAAGATACAAATCTGAAGCACAAATAGGAGAGGCACTCTACCAGGAGGTTAAAAGACACACTCCATGAGAAGAGGCTCCCAAAACAAGCTAGATCTCTGCAGATTAGAATCCCACTTGTTGCAGCTTGCAAAAGTAGACAAACCCTCACTGGATCTGCATTGGAATTAGAAGTAGAGCTTGGCCTCAAGCCTAATAATGGATCAAATCAACAAATACTCCTCCAAGAATCCTCAAAGGAAGAGGTGAAATCCCTGCATAGGAACTCCCGGTGCTAAGCAACACAATTCTATACTAAATAGCAGAGAATAGTATTTTTCTAAGAAGACAAGATACTCAAAAATATAATCAATCGACAACCTTCTCTTGCTGCGTTCCCTTTCCTTTTATAAGATGAAAGCCTTTGCAAACCATAAACCACCTTGATGAGTTAGCTCCTTTCACATGAGGGGCCTCCTTCTAGAACTACATTTTCCCTTCATGAGATACATTGAACCTAGACAGCACTATAGGTTTGGTCAAGGCTGGCCCAGTCTCATAGCTCAAACCCCTTTCACACCTGCAAGTGATTTATTTACATGGCCTTGATTTATATTTTTTCACGTGGGCATTGATTTATTCAGTCTTTTCAGGAGTTTTACATGTCCTCCTTTATTCATTTATTCATGCAACAAAAAGTAAAACAAAAATGAATATTCCTCTTAGCTTAGGCTAAGTAGGAATATTACAGGTGTGGCCACCCAAAAGGATGTGCAATGAAAGCAAGCGCTTGAGAAGGGCGTCGAGGTGAAGACTCAGATGGATTCGCAGACCGACTTGGGTATAGAAGGTCTGGATGCAAGTAGACCTGCCTCCCCTCGAGGTACAAAGCGAACAAGCAAGCCTCTCAAAACGCCCCGCAAAAAGCAGTGATCTCAGTTGGTGGAATGAGACGAGATAGTCACATTGACTGATGAAAACCTTGAAAAAATCTCTCATGCGGTCACTCTAGCCATGGAGGACAGATGGGTAGCCTTAGAAGAGCAGTAGCGGACTAGTGTGACTCAGGTACGCCCACCCTCAGCTGCCAGCAGCATAGCACTAGTTACAGATGACATATACCTCTGCTCTCTCCCTGGCGTAGCTCTAGTGATCAGTCCACCCCACCTGGGACTCCAATTCCAGGCCAGTATAGAATTCCATCTGAACTTAGCTAGGCTCCCTCATGAGGCCTTGTAGGGTCTCCACACCTCTGTATTTTAGGAAAGTCACCATCGATACCAACAAGTAGACCAACAGCTCGGCGTATCTGAGAAAAAATTCGATGCAAATAAGGCTGAAGTGTGCCTCGCCACCATGAAGCATGCGGAGCTCAAAAAAATGATTCACCTACTTTGCGCAAATGTTCCCATAGAGATCCTGGCCTCAACCACCCCTTAAGAAAAGGTAGAAGGACTGGTTGCAGCACTAAAGGCCTCCCAGGAAGAAATTCAGGTAGTCAAGACATGCATGGAGTAGTAGATCGTAGATCTGCAGGCTAAGTTGCATCCCAAAACACCTATGGAGGTACGGGCCCAACGAATTGCGTTGGTCACCGCAGCTACGAATGTTATCATAGGGAAGATCCCGTACGGACTCCAACTACTGGAAACCGCCATGCAGCTATGGTGTAAGGTCTAGCATGACCCAATCTTACGTGAAATGAACTAGGACCTGCAGCAAAAAGAAGAAGTGTTCAAGACAATATAAGCACCCCTACCCACTTTGTTGCCTACTCAGCGCTTGCAATGGCTGCGCACCAGCCAAGCACTCCAAGTTGATATTGATGACCTTCAGAAAAAGAAGAAGATCCTCAGCGACCCTTTGAAGCCTTGGGATGATGAAGCCCTCAAACTTTCACAGGATGCCGATGTTGCGATTAAGCAGCTAAACCAAACTCTCGAAAGTAACACCACCACGACTGAAGGCCAAATTTCAGAAAAGTTGGTCAAAATTGCACAGAATGTTGTTGTTCAAACTGAAGGCGTGCTGCCTCCATTAGCTGAGGTGATCAGATTATTGCAAGCGTAGGTCGAGGGCCCACTAGCACAGTGACTCAGGACAAGTCACAAGATTGTGTTCGAGGACTGTTGGAGCAGGGTCTACCAAAGGCTATGAATTTTGTCCATTTTTCTATATTTTTGTATTTTTTTGTCTAACACAGGGGCTTTAGGGTGGGTCAAATCCCCTAACACATTGTAAATGGTTCAAGGGTAGACCAAGAGTCTGAAAACCACGGTTTGTAGACCATTGGATGGGTAGGCTAAATCGCTATAAATAGATGAACCTTTCTAAGTCATAGGTAGGAAAGAATAGAGATTAATGCAAAGTATGAATTGTTAGATATATGGTAGAGTTGTTGGGTTAGGACTCCTGCTAGCTGTGTGTGCGGAAATCCTCTATCCTGTTGTGTGCAGACCCTGCTGGCTGTGTACGTAGGTGGTAATTTCGAAATGTAAGAGGATTGTGGGTAATGATATATATATATATATATATATATATATATATATATATATGTGAAATTATTGTGAACATCTGATGTTATCTGGATCTGTTCTATGTTTATGGTACATGTATCTGTGATTTGTTAATTTGTTGTGATTATACTATTATTTCATTATAGCTGATAGTATGCATGTGGATGCGAACTTGTTACGTAGATATGATAAGATTTATTCTGGTTATCTATTGGAAATCCTGCGACAACCCCTTGCTATATAGATCTGATAGTTGAAAACTGGCTTGACTTACCTGCTCTCTCCCAGGGTGCGGAAACATGGTTCCAACACCCTCCCATACTGCTTCAGGTGGGAATTTGGCCTGCGCAAGCATGTCACTACTGAAAGGGCCAGTAGTATAGGGGTTTTTGGCAAACCTTAACCTCTGGACCTGGGTCAAGACCCCTCGAGCCAACACCAAGATTTACCAAGGTATGCACATGTTTCCATTTTCTGTTACTTTAGCACATCAAATAGAGGATTGGAGGAATATGCCATTACATGACCAAGGGTAAAAGCATATTGCTAATTTGGAGTAGCAGACTTTCATTGCACTATGAAAACTTGAGTTTTTCAAGGAGAGGATAAACAATCCTCCTGACTATTCATTATTGAGATGCACACAACTCTTGGGGTTGGGGTGTGGATTTATGGAGGATAGGATGAGCATTGTCCTAAATAATCCAATGCAGAACTATATATTTCATATTGAGCATGAGCATGAGACAACAAAAACGCCATTATGGAGATCAGTAGTGCTGTAATTGAACAACAGTGATGAGTTGGGGGCCTAACCATTATTGGAGCATTCCAATGACCTTTCTACATGCATAGTAGATGATAGGCAGATGGTTGATGAGAGACATCTTATCTCCCATTCTTATGATGGATATTTATTGATGATGACTTCACTACTCAATGAGAATATTTTTTCTTCAATTTATTTGGATCTGTATGGGGTCAACTTGGTCATTGATGAGTCGTATTCATTTGTAGCTCTCCAGGGGATGTCATTTAGACATCCCATGAAATGAAAATATAGAAATCTGATATGAGAGGGAGGTATTGTCCATTGGAGGGATACCAATTTTGAGCATCATGTTAGACAATCAACATTGGTTGGATGGGTAATGTTGAAGGGAAAGAGGTTGGGAAGCCACTTGCATATCTATGACAGGAGGCAGCAGGAGGTAGGACTGTGTTGGTTTCTTTTGAAAGATTTTGGTCATAATATTAATCATTCTATTTCAAAGAGTAGGTTGGTTGATGGGCCTTGGCATGACACTTGCATCATATGGCAGCAAGGAGTTTTGATGTATTGGGGTGAAATGATATATTTCATATCAACTATCATTTTGTTTCTCCATGATGTATATGGAGTAGGAGATGGCACTATAATGGTGAAAAGGGGATACTCCTTAGCCTTGGAAGATTATGAGGTACTTCCACTTTGGAAGGAATCTCCCACATATAGCATGATTACAATTGATGTCTTTGACATGTGGTATGTCAAGGGATGGAGCTATGAGATGACAGGAGCGTTGTCACAAAGGCCAATAGCATTATCACTTGGGAGCTTGATTTTGTTGAGGGAGTGTTCCCAGTGTTTGTGGTTGCTATTTTTGGCCAGATTGGCAAGAACAAAATATAAGACAACATCAAACCACTTTTGGATCCTAGGATCTAGCCCTCCTATATCTAGAGAGGGATCTCTCTATAAATATAAAGAATGATATATCTTTAAGGCTCAAATTGAGGTATTAGGCTATCTATGAAGCACAAGGGTTTTGGTTTTTGGTTTGTTTGGTTGGAGATCATTAACTGAGAAGGTTATCAAAGTAAATAAGGAACTGAATAAAAGGATGTTTCAGCATGGGAAGATAGGTCAAGAGAAGTGTAAATCCATTGGGCTATGGAGTCATGAGAGGGGATTACTTCCATAACAACTATCCAAGGGTTTCCATAGGGAAAGTCATCTATACCAAAGGATCTTTTTAGATAGATGGTGGAATGGAACATTAAGAATGGGTGAAAGAAAGAAACCAAAGTGCCGCCTAAGATCAGGTCAGATGTCATTTAAATCCAGGCCTGTTTTTGGCATACTTCAATGGAAACTCTCAATAAAGACACAAAGGGTAGCTTAAGATCAGGTCAGATGTCATTTAAATCTAGGCCTGCTTTCAGCATACTCTCAAGGAAAAAAATCCAACAATCCTCATAACCACTTTCAGAAAATATAAAACATTTAAGATTAAATAGAGTAAGGCCTAAGATTAGAGAAAGACTTTTAACCTTCACTACTTTGACACTAACTCAAAGGGATCTTAGAAAGGTTGACTGTTGGAAAAGGAACCTAGTGGATAGGGCTAACTCTAACTCCCCAGTTTCCCAATTCTTTCAGCTGAAACCAAACAAGAACATCTAAGAAGAAAAATCTAAATGCATACATTAGTAAGCATGGAAAAACCAACTTATATACTGGTTAAATTATGATGAATTTGTTCTTAGATACACTTAATAGCAGAAAACATAAAGATAAATATTACAGTGAGACTTAGGGTACTTCCAACAGTATGTCCTAGTCTATGCTTGCTGTTATTTATCAGAGAATAATGGACATTATGAAAAAAAATGAGAGGAAACAATTATACTAAGGAAAAAATCACCAATAACATAGACCAGGATCCTGTGAATCTTCTTGTTTAATTGATGTGAAAAACCAGTCACATACTTTGAGTCTAGCGGCTCTTTACAGTCCATAATTATTTTCCAAGCCTACTATATTACAAACTACTCAACTACTTCCCCTCAATAATAGTTCTAACAACCAATAGAATCCCAACGACCAACTTTTTCAATGAAATTTATAGGAGTTCTTATAGGGGAATGAGGAGGTGAAGTAACATAATATATTGTTGGCCCAATTAAATGAAGAATTTAGTTCTTCTCGACCTCTAGGAGGCTTGATGGAGAAGAAGTGACATGCCCCATACTTCATTAAATGGGCCTTTGCTTGTATCTGTACTCTGGCAATTTTGTTTGACTTTCGGAAGCTCTTGTACGCTGGAAATTTACTTCTGAGCTGCATATATATCAATAATATCTCTGACTACCTTGACTGTGACCTGTGTTAATGAAAAATAGGACTGCACGAGGCAGTATGGGTTGATGGAAAGTAACTAGCCTCTCTGATTTGGTATGTAGAGGCTTCTCTACTGATCTGGATCTGATTGTGTTTTAGGCACTGATACTCTCTATTTAGCTGATGTTTACTGCATTTTTTTTTTTTTTGCAGGTGCGCAGAAGGCTTCATGATGTCACCAAAGCTTATAAGTCATGGGTAAAATCATAGTTTGAATCTTGCATATTTTCTTTCTCTGTGGATAATGGCCTGCGTGATATTTTAAAACTGTGGGAGAAAACCTTTATAACCTACAAAAAAAAACAAAATTAAGAAAATCCCATGGAAAATGGGTTTAGAACTGGATTTGGAGGTTTGGGAGCGAGGTTATAATGGAGCCGTCGATTTAGATTAATTGACAGAGATCTATGGCTGAGATCCGTTCATGAAGTTGTTAATAAGGTTGGATGAATGAAAATGGGAGGAGGCGAGGTTAGATCAGGGCCATTAGATTAAAAAGATCAACAGCTAGGATTTAAAAATGAAATAAAATTGCAGAGGAGAATAGTGGTGAGGAAGAAAACCATTGGTGGTTTTCGTAAATAAAACGGTGGTAAATGGTGGCAGCAAAAAAAATGCGATACAGTACGTTGCGTGACGCGTGTCCCTCCAATACCACCCATTTCGCAAATTTTTTGGGTGTTAACGTTTGGGTAGAAAATTTTTGCTAAATGTAATGTCAGCCGTTGGATCATCGGAGGTATATCGGATGGCGCGGAATGGATGCGTCAGGGGAAGTTGCATGGATGAACAAAATGGTGGGGTTTTGAAGAGCAGAAGCAATATGGATCGTTGGATTTGAGAAAATCAACAACGGGGATCTAATGGGACGTCGGGATGGTGGATAATTGCGTGACGGGTGAGCAAAATGCAATTAAGCGCTGGTCATTAGATCTTTCTGAATGGACGGTTAGATTTGAATCGGGGATCGCAAATCGGAGGAGACAAGGGGGTGGCACTTTGTGACTTGCACGATGCGATTAAGCACTGGTCGTTGGATCTAGGAGTAAGATTGATGGTCAATACTCAATTGGAGGGGTAATGGTGAAGGCTATGGGCAGAGAAATGGTTCAATCTCGATCGTTGGATTCTACGATTGGACGGTCAGGATTAGAAGAAGGGGCCAGTTATATTAACGAAAGAAAAGGTGAAAACTCCAATTGCGATTAGCGATTAGGCGTTAGTACTTGTTCCTAAGTGCAAATTACATGCGGAGGAAAGGGTTAAGGGCTAAGCCGAAAGGGTCTTAAGCCCTAAAGTGTTAAAAGGGTGATTTTAGGCCAAAAAACAGGGCTTTTAAGGCTTAGCAAGGGGTTCCAGTGAATGAAAGAAGGTATTTTTAAACGAGATAGGGGGGTATAAGGTTTAAAATGGGTTTTTGGAAGGTTTATAGGTTAAATGGAGGGTTGGATAGGAAATTTACGAAGGGAATAAGGGTGACAAATGGGGAATTTGTGGGAATGAAAAGAAAGAAAATGGAGGCCTCTTTAAAGCACTTTCTTCATAGCAGAATAGCAGGGCTTTTCAATGGAAATAGTAGTGAAGATTTCTTCAAGGAACAGAAGACACATGAAGGCTTCAAGAATGAAATATTTTCAAGGGAAATGTTTCTCTCGAAGACTTAGAGACATATTTAGTCACCTGTTTGCTGTGCCAAAATTTTATAGGTGGCTAACAGTGGCTCCACATGGGGATGGAATCTTCTTGACGGTGTCAAGAATCTCAAAAAATAATCTTTGGAAGTATGCCAGATGCCTGGTATTTGACCACATTTTTCTTCTTTGATACATTGCTTCAAACTTGATGGATATTAAATCACCATAAAACATTCTCCCAAACAACTACCTACCCATCCTACTATCCTATCATTTTTTCTTCAAGGTGCACTTAGACTTGCAGACCCTTTACATTATCAATTTTTATTGAAAGAAAAAACTAATCTTATTCTACCCTTATTTTTCCATGAGACCAGATTAAATAGTTGGCCTCATAGCCTCTCTACCTAAACTAACATCTGTCAGGATTAAACTATCTGGTAGATTTCATTCTCTACATTCTAAAACAAAAATTGAAACATAGCCAAACCAGGATTAGACTGGATGGTTTTTTGTGGGTCCATAGGATAAAGACAAGCTGCATATGGACTGAAACATTGCAGAAATTAAAAACAAATAACTAAATGCTCACAGGCTGAGCTTTATTGAGATTTCCTACCTACCCTACTCTAACTTGAAATATTTACATGTCTAGCTGGCAAACTCTCTCTTCCATTACATCCAATCAATCAGATGATCCCATGACTGGTCTTTTCTGCTCATCTGTTTGAGCAGGGCCACTCCCATTCTCTTTTTTTTTTTATCAGCAAATTTTAAAATGTTTCTTGTTTTCTGCAACAAGCTTCTCTTGATGACCTTTGGTCCTTCTCTAAATGTCTCTAGGAAATGATCATAAGGATATTAAAATGATACCTAGTTGTGAGTATTTGACAAGTAGTTTTCAAACATGATTGCTTCCTCTTCCACTGGATCAAAAAGAAGATCCTTTTGAGAAAGAAAATTTTCCTCATCTTCATCATTTTATGAACTGGAGGACTCATCATATTTGGCAGTGTTGTCCTCTTGTAGCTCTGGGATCTTTTGATCTAGTGGGATGAACTATGTGAAGAGATCAATGTATTCTTGAGCAGGGGTCTATTCCATTGCTTCCTCTTTTTTAGGAGAAAGCTCCTTGATTTCATGTGGCTCAAGAGCTTCTTCATTTTCTTCCTCCTCATCCTTTGAGATGAAAGGCTATTGATTCCCAATCACATGAAAAATGTTATTGATGAGTTGTAATGAAGTGAAGCAAAGATCCAAAGATCCTTCACCCTCTTCTGCACTTTTAAACATTTCTTCATCAGTATCATAAATAGCTTGACATGGCCCATTACTTTCTTGAAGTTGATGGAACTGATTTTATTTCCACAAATCTACTAATGATGGCCCTGCAAGATCAACTTCTGTTTGGGGAAAATCATCATCATATGAACCAAAATGAGGAAAATCATTAAAGTAAGTAATGATACCAATCATACATATTGGATTATCAACAGATCTTCCTTCATTCTGATTTACATGGGAGCTTTCTGAATCTATACAACAAAGCTCAGTAGATGAATGGGAAAGAGTGTCTTCTCTATAAAATATCTCCGAGGCTAGCTATCTATTGATGATCTGATCTATTTATTCTTCTATCAAAGGGGTAGATGTTCTTATGTTTCTTTGAGCAGAAAAGCAACAACTCTCTGTTTCTTGTGAAGGCTGAATTTGAGGTTGGATGTCTTCTTGGGCCTTAGCTATAAGGGATGATGAATCAGTATTTGTGATTGCAGGAATTTCTTGAGGAATATCCTTTATTTCTTGACTGATTTCTTCCTCAACTGATTCATCTGGTTTCTTATGATAGGTAGGATGCATATGAAACTCTTGAATGGCTATTAACAGATCTTTAGGATGCATGTTAACCAGATCCTCATCAATATCTAACAGGGATTGTATTAAGTTTTGAGATTGATCACAACAATCCCATGATAAGGATGGAGAGTTTCCTTTATAGTTCTCATAAAATACTTGGAGCATGTCTTTCAAAGGAAACAAACTCCTAGGTTCTAACCATTCATACCAGTCCCTTGCCTTTCCTTCTAATGTTTCCATGAACATTTTCATTAGGAAGTCTTCATGCCACTCAACTTTTAAACTCCACACATGTATATGAAACTTGATGAGATGTAACAAGGGGTCATCAACATTTTCACCCTGAAAGATAGGTAGGTCTTTCAACCAATTTATTTCAAGAATTTTGTGTGGGAATCCAGGAATATGATCTCTACTCATTGGGGCATATCTTCGTTGTATCTGTGGAATCATTCTGTAAATCAAAAAATAGGTCACTATGTCTATTTAACCAGTTCAGAGTCTTCTATCAGTGGATTCATTTGGTATTTTCGGAGTTGTGGAGTCGCCAGGTGGAGGGTTTCAATGTTTTAAGTAGGCTGTTGTCCACCATCAGCAATTGAATACCAATCTAACTAGAGATTTTGGGTCTTCTGAGGTCCTAAGGATATCTAAGATGAAACTCACTCATAACGACCCCATCGGAGTTGCCATTATGTTTGTGGTTGCTATGTTTTGGCCATATTGGCAAGACCAAAAAATAAGACAACATCAAACCACTTTGGGATCCTAGGATCTAGCCCTCCTGGATCCAGATAGGGATCTATATATAAATGTAAAGAATGATATATCTTTAAGGCTCAAATTGAGCTATTATGCTAGCTATGAAGCACAACGGTTTTGGTTTTTGGTTTGTTTGGTTGTAGATCATTAACTGAGAAGGTTATGGAAGTAAAGAAGGAACTGAATAGAAGGATGTTTCAGCATGGGAAGATAGGTCAAGAGAAGTGTAAATCCATTGGGCTATGGAGTCATGAAAGGGGATTACTTGCATAAAAACGATCCAAGGGTTTCCATAGGGAAAGTCATCTATACCAAAGGATATTTTTAGATAGATGGTGGAATGGAACATTAAGAATGGGTGAAATAAATAAACGAAAGTGCCGCCTAAGATCAGGTCAGATGTCATCTAAATCCAAGCCTAATTTTGGCATACTTCAAAGGAAACTCTCAATAAAGACACAAAGGGTAGCTTAAGATCAGGTCAAATGTCATTTAAATCCAGGCCTGATTTTAGCATACTCTCAAGGAAAACAATCCAGCAGTCCTCATAAATACTTTCAGAAAATAGAAAACATTTAATATTAAACACAGAGTAAGGCCTAAAATCAGAGAAAGACTTTTAACCTTCATTGCTTTGACACTAACTCAAAGGGATCTTAGAAAGGTTGACTGTTGGAAAAGGAACATAGTGGTCAGGGCTAATTCTAACTCCCTAGTTTCCCAATTCTTTCAGCTGAAACCAAACAAGAACATCTAAGAAGCCAACTCTAAATTCATACATCAATAAGCATGGACAAACCAACTTCTATACTATGATGAATTATGATGAATTTTTTCTTAGATACACTTAATAGAAAAAAAACATAAAGATAAAGATTACAGTGAGACTTCGGGTACTTCCAGCAGTATGTCCTAATCTATGCTTGTTGTTCTTTATCAGAGAATAATGGAAAATATGAAAAAACATGAGAGGAAACAATTACAGTAAGGAAAAAATCACCCATGCCTTGGACCTCATTTAAACTTCACTGTGCATGCGGACACGATCCTCCGTGTTTGAATGTGTTATCTATCCAAGTCATTCATCATGTCTAGGTGCAATGTACACCCTTTCCATAATGTGTGCATTAATTGTACAACTTCCTCCATCATCTTATCATTAATTCTCCATGATCTCCTGTTTGACCTCTTCAAGATCTTAGTTTACTGTGTCAACCTCCATAATCTATCTCATTAATGAGACATGATCTCCAATACCATTCACATTAGTAGTTGCTCAGTTGCCTCATTATGTAAATCTAGGCTTAATTAATCCACATTCACACACAAAAAGTGGATATTTATTGATATTGAGGATTATGGGTCCCTCCACCCTTTTATTTACTTAATTCATTAAGAATATTAATAAATCTAATATTCCAAACCTTAGGTGAAAATTTGGAAATATTACAGTCCTACCCAACAAAATGTTTCTTTTCCTCAAGCAACTACAAAAGTGGATGCTACAGCAAACATCCTCCCTCCAAATGGCATCCTCATGTGGAAGGTCTTCCCATCTGTCACAATGTGTCATGCATGTCCTACTCCAAAGCTACCTCTCTAGAATTTCTAGAATGGCTTCCAACTAAAAAGTTAGATACCCATCCTCATCAATGAATCTCCAAGTGGAAATCATATTATGACCAAATTTCTCCTCTATACATGAGATACATAAGATAAAGTTGTTCATCTCCAAACTGGAAAGTCCCAACTCATGAACTATCTCTCCAACCAATGATACATAGAGTATATTACATACATCAATGCCCTCATCATTAGCCATGTTGGACATGTAGGAATCAAACATCGCTTCATCATAGTGAAAAACAAGAAGTAGAGACATATGGGAAAACATGAACAATTCCAAACCATATTCTCCTAATAACAACCAACACAACAAAGCCTCCTGCTACCAGGCTAGATCATCATGAAAACAAGTAAGAGAGCCATACTCTCTCAAAAGAAGCCACCACAACAATGCTTCTTGTTGCCATGCCAAATCATCAATGAGAATATGAGAGCCATACTCTCTCAAAAGTAGCCATCACAGCAATTCCTCTTGGTGCCATACCACATCATTATTATACCAAATGTAGTGGCGATATTATTTCAAGAGAAGCCACCTTAACAAGACATCTTATTGCCCCATCGCATCATCATCATACCATGTACAATGACCATAATCATCCAACAGAAGCTAACGCTGTAAGGCCTCTAGTTGCCCTCCTTCAATATTTTCATGCAATATATGGGAATAATTCAACCCATACTCTCCCAATAGTAACCATAGCAACAAGGATTCTTTCTACCTTCTTGCATTGTCATGATGCAAGTCATGGAGAAATAATAAAGTAATAGACATGTGAGATGTCCCATCAACATAATACAACCAAGCTCCTTTATGCCACAACATGTGAGAGTTATACTTTCTCCCAGACCCAAGTACTTACATGAACATGAGATAAATCCCAAAAAAAAATACATGTAAAGACATTAGACATATCACAAACAAGAGTAAATACAAGGACATAAGATATAACATGTGATGTCCAAACTCTCTTCTCAACAACAATAGTAAACATGCCTTTTTCTTATGCATTCTATCATTGAGACATGAGGAACGAGACAAGAAAATATGAATATTTGGGTAGTAACCATACTCCTCCAAGAGCAACCAATGTAGCCATGCTCCGTACTGGCTTGTATCATAGATCTGCAAGCGGTTTGGCAGCCCCTTGCTCCATAATATCAACCACTCATCCCAGTGGGGATGATGGATCTCATTCTACAAATACTTGGTATCCTCCCATTGTAGGAAACCAACCTCCTCAAACTGTTGAAGAACTTTGCACTCCATTAAATGTTGAAGTGCACCTCAATTGAGAAATATTAATGAGACCTTCTTCTCATCCATGGCCTTCCAAAACCAAATAGGTTATGGATCTACTGCAGGTAGAAGTCTCTCTTTGAGCTATGAGATGCTCATTGAGAAAGTGTCATCTAGAAAGGAGAAAAAAATTATCATCTTAAGATGTCTACCATTCATCCCCTTACTCTCCATTGCTCCATGAGTGAATCTACCTTCATAATTCTCCAAGAATAATGGGTCCTCTTCATTATCACTGCTACTAAGTGAGAGCACTATACATATTCAGGGTAATACATATACTATCTCAAAGAAAGGTACAATACTGATCTCATAACCAATAATTGTATAAAGGATCATGCTCATCCCTTCTTCTGAAACTCTACATACTTCAACTCAAAAGGTTGCATGTAGTCCATCCATGACAAACTGGGATAGCTTTTCATCTCCTCTTTGATTAGATCAAAGGTCCTTTGCGCTATGATATGTTGCTGCTTCAAATAAGCATTTTGATCTAACCCTTGGTTATGCATTAGCCCTGATGGAATGTCCCCATAAGTTCCAATAAGATCTATTGAAACAATAGGTGATGAATGTGTATTCATACCTTGGATGAAATTATGTTTGGGAACCTCTTGATGGAACACAAGAGTTCCTCCAATCGGGACAATGGTGTCTCCAACTGATGGTAAGAGAGGTGGCTGCTCTTCTACCAATGTACCAGCACTGGAATCTTCCTGAATCATGCATCAGACTCTATGTGTCATGAGCTCAAGACCATCTTGCAAAGTTGCAAGTGTCTCTTCTGCAAGTTCAAGTACTTCTACAACTAGTGGTAAATGTAGTGAATCCTTGTCCATAGTGACAAGATTGCCATCCTACTGTGTCTCCTTAGGAAATGTATCTTTATGGCACATATATGTCTTCTTCACATCAAAATTATTCCTTAACTTATGAAAGAAATCTCAATATTTATTCACCTTTGCATGCTCCATGTGACTAAACCACCAATAATTGGCTTCACCTAGAATATGAAGGGTTGCAATTTGGACAACCTCTTTTTCAGCCACAGGATGTACCATGACAAATGTATCTAACTCCTTCCTCCAAGACTTAATAGTGCTTGAGGAAGATCCATGAAATGTAGGAAAATAAAATCTATGGTGCCTATTCCTTCTATTCTTGTTATAGGTTCTTCTTTCTTCTTTGAGTTCAAATAATTCTTGTAGAGTTAGACTCCCTTTGAAAGCTCTAGATTGTTCCTTGTACTCTTCAAGATACAAACTGAGAGTCTCATGAGTCTCAGGTTCTTTTATTTGTTCATTTCTATAGCTCTCACCTTCCCCAAAGGAAGTAGGAATAGTATATCTATGAGGAGATATATGATTCTCCAGTCTTCTTTTCTACTGATAATAAGTGCTTGGACCTTCCTCTTCAAATCTTCTTCTTGGATCTTCTTTCTACCTTCCCTTCTTCATTTGATAGACCTCCCTGAAGATATATTTCTTGAATCTAAAGAGAGGGATGGAAAAATCCTCCTTCATGATAGATATCATCTATTTTCTTCTTCTTTTGATGCAAAAGATGAACTGTCCACAAGCTAAGCCAAAGATCATGCTCTGATACCACTATAATTTCCCAAAAGGGTGAATGAAATAATACTAAAACAAAATATAAGAACTGTAGAAAATTAAACAATAAATCTCAAGACAACATCAGAATTTACAGAGAATCTGAGCCATTTTATTATATGGATATTATTTAGTTACACAATGTACAAAATATGAGTAGATCTAGCCAAAGAGATGTCCTAGAGTCACCCTGAAAACATGCCAAAGTAGGCACTGCGTAACTGGAGAGCTACTGGAAGAAAATAATTCATTGTCCCTTTAGTATAATATGAGTATATGACTATAGATTGAAAAGGAAAATGAAGATCTACTAAAATCTAGAGCTCTGATGATGCCAAGATTAAAGATCTGGCCAATGTGATGGGTTCCCAAGATGACCCATAAAGGATTTTCCAGATCTACAACTTTGGGAAATCACCCTCCTAGGGCTTGATCCTTAATCTTCTGAGATTACAGATCTAAAGCTATATCTCACAAACATATGGCTCAAACATTTCACAAGATGAGATCTAATATTGAAGGGTTGATCCCTCCTTTAGATCTACAAGCTAGAAGATATAGATCTAGCTTCTCAATCCACCGATAATGATTACAACTACTGCAACACAACTGCTCACAAAAAATGTGTTGTAAGAGAAAAAGAGGCCTTCTACCTACTGAAATATTTTACCATAAAATACTGGCTATTGGAAATACTGATGGCAAGGTGTGGGGATGATCCCTCATGGGATTACTAGCTGAAATGATAGCAACTTCCTTCCTCCTTTTGGATCTGCAAAATGGAAATTTTATTCTGGATGGAATTACTGCTGCTAGGAGGTCAATATATTTTGGCCTAATTCCATATCTGATATGAAGATCTAGGAATGTTGATCTTTAAGCCCAAGGTGATAGGAATAAACCCTCACTAGTTCTCCAGCTGAAATACTAAAGACAACCTCCACCTTCCAACTCATCTTCATAAATCTGCAATTTCTGAATATGAATTTTATGCAAAAAGTAGGAACATATGAGTGGCACCCATGCCTGATGTAGAATGAATTACAACCCTCTTTCAAGATATCACTCAATGAAAGAGGAAGGATTCCCGACCAGGAACACCCTGTGCTAAACCACACTTGAAATATTTGCTAAACAACCCAAGAAAGAAATGGAATGTCACATGAAAATTTCATATCTAAATATATCTTCATCATGAATAAACTCAAGAATGTATTCATTCTTGCCTTCATATTCTTTATATAGTGGTTGAACCTTCCCATGCATTGGCCCTCATATAAATTGCGTTGTGCAAGTGGAAAATATCCTCCATGTTTGACTGCGTTTTCTATCCAAGCCATCCATCATGTCTAGATGCAATGTACACCCTCTCCATCATGTGTGCATTTATTTCACAACTTCCTCCATCATCTTATCATGAATGCTCCATGATCTCCTGCTTGACCTCTTTAAGATCTTAGTTGACTATGTCAACCTCCATGATCTATCTCATTTATGAGACATGATCTCCAATCCCATTCACATTAGTAGTTTCTCAAATACCTCATTATGTATATCTAGGCTTAATTAAACCACATTCACACACAAAAAGTGGATATTTATTCGTATTAAGGATTATGGGTCCCTGCACCCTTTTATTTACTTAATTCATTAAGAAGATTAAGAACTCTAATATTCCAAATATCAGGTGAAAAATTGGGAATATTACATTCTGAAACTGCAGTTGGTAAAACTACATTGTGACTACTTGAGAAACTGTTGGTACTTTTCAGCACTCTGTAAAACCTTCAGTACTTCTCTCATTTGGATTCCATATGATGATAATGTCATATTCATTTTATATGCGATGATTTGGGCAAGAATCAAAGAGTGGGTCTTTTAGGATCCTATTTCCTTTTTGATCCATGAAGGTAACCTTATTATATCCCATATTTAGCAATAGCTCTACACTTATCATAATTGGAGAGAGAAACAGTGTGGGATGGAAATTTTGATCCATCATATTCAGCTATGTAGCCCACCTTCTTTGCAAGAGCCTAAGGTGGAGGAGATGTTCTGGGAGTTACCATGTTTGGAGGGTGACTAGATTTTTGTGGATGATAGCTTGGAGATGGATGCTTCGCATGAGGATGATGGTTCCCAAGATAGTTTAGATTCCATTCCTCAAGAAGGCCTCTAGACCACATATAGTTGTTTCCATGGATATCCCACTTTTCCATGATGAGAGCCATTTGGATTCTTCACCAAAGGCATACTTATACACATGGGAGGAACAAATTGAGGACATATTGTTGAGAGGGCATCCTATTCTTTGGAGGAACCTATCATATGAATATGCTACGAGAGGAAGAGGAGGGGCTCTTTAGTTCTATGCTTGCAGTTGCTTGAGGACAAGCAACATTTGGGAGGGGAGGACTGTAATATTCCTAAATTAGCATGTAGCTAATTGGAATATTAAAGTTTGATTTTGTTCTTATATAGAGGAATAAGATGGGTAGGGGGCCCAAAAATATCTTTAGTAGGCATAAAATCCCTCTTAATATGAAAAGGGATTATATTCATAGCTAGATAAAGCACCTGCATGTGTGAGCAAAGGCTAATGCAATGTCAACAAGGTCAAGTTTGACCAAGTCAACAAAGCTATTATGGAGGGAGTGGAACATTAATAGAGATAACCCAGTGGGAATGTGGATCAGTCTAGATAGTTAGAATAAATCCACCTTGAGTATGGAAGGTGACATTGCATGGATATTAAGTCAAGGTTGACCAAATCAAATGACGTTGTTATGGAGGAGTGGTATTGATGATGGGAAGACACAGTTTTGGAGGGAGATTAACTCCATGATGATGGAAACCCTAATGAGTGGGACCCAAGGAGAGAAGGCTCACATTATTTATAAGGAAGAGGATGGAAGACATATGGGGTTAGCTTATGATTATTATTTTCTGAATATATGGTCTATTTAGACATATATATTTCTCTTTATTTTTAGCTGAGATTGAATTTTGTTTAGCATTGGGTGTTCCTGATCGGGAATCCCACGTCTTCCACTGAGGAGCTCTTGAAGGTGTCTTGCACCAAATTTTCCACTATCTGGCTTGAGTCCAAGCTTCACCTTTCTTTTACAGAGTAAATCCTATTGAGGGTTTGTTTGTTTCAGCAAGCTGTAGCAAGTGGAGACCAGATCTCTAGATCTAGGCCATTTTAGTGCTCATTTTCAGTGGAGGAGGTTTCTACTTCATTGGGAGGACAGTATTGAAGGCGTCGAGCCTCATTTCCATATATTGGCATCATACCAACTAAATTTTTATCCCTACAATGCAGTATAGGTCCAGATCTATGTTACTTCTATAGGTGCAGTTGCAGGGTGGTTCAACACAACATTTGGAGAGCTGACTTCCTAAGTGTTGGGGATATGCCCTTCAATTTGGAGATCTATTGGAGTGGGCTACTTTATTGATCATATCAGAGTAGCCACACTTTCTAGATTTGTAATTTTTTGTAGATCTACAGTCTTAAATCTCAGATCTACAATTTGTACTTGTTGTTTTGCTTAAAACCCCAAGGGGGTTCTTTAGAAGAGCTTGTATAGTTCCTGGATCTGATATAGATCTAAATTTTTATGCACACAGAAGCTCTAGATATGATGTACAATCTACTATTGTTGTAGAGGAAATAAAATAATGCTATCAGGGTATTCCAACTTTTATACATGGTTGCAGCCCCTCTTTTTGCACGATTTTTGGGCTATTGTGGCTAGGGAGGCTTTTTTAACTAAGATACCATGATTTGTTTCAGATCTCCTCTTAGATTTGGTTTTCATAATGTATAATCTAAGGGATCCATGGGGTTTTATTATTTCTATAACATATATTTCTGATAAATGTGTTTTTGGTGCCTTTATTGCTGATTTTCCGATTTGGGAATATTACACTCATCTGGAAGTTGGTCATCCACCATTCCTTCTTCTCCTGTAGGGAGAGCTAACCTGGAAAAAAAATCTGCAACAACATTCTCCTTTGCATGTTGATCAATAATAGTCAAATCAAATTTTTGGAAAAGTAACAACCATCTGATTATCCTCGCATTAACATATGGTTTATCATTCACGGCAATTATATCAAGTGAATTACCACTAAATTTGAGAAATTTTAAGTGACCGAACAAAAAATGACTAACTTAAGTGACTAATTTAGTTTAGGGATAAAATACATGACTATATAATAAGTGACCAAACTAAAATCGACTAACTAAAATGACTAATTTAGTCTAGGACTAAAATATATGACTAGATAATAAGTGACCAAACTAAAAACGACTAACTAAAATGACTAATTTAATCTAGGACTAAAATATATGACCAAATAATAAGTACAAGAAGTATATGAATTAGTCATTTATGTTAGTAATTGTTAATTCTGTCACTCTAGAAATGAAAAATTGCAATTTTGATACTGAAGTGTGATTTGGCCGAATTTTGTTGGTTGCAGTGTACTTTGGTGGCCCAATGGGAAGCTTCCATGTGGCCCAACTAGAGGCCACCATGTGGCGCCTCCACATTGGCTAAAAAATTGTTAAAGGTCGAAAGGCCTTCACAGGAATCAAACCGATGACCTACCATAACAAACTCCAAAGCCTTACCATATCACCTATAGGTGGTTCTCAACCATAATGTATGCCACTTATATTTTAACGACATGTATGGGCACGTTGGGAGGAGGGGTCGAGCGGTGAGCCCTGACCCCTAGTCGTATCACACCCAGAGGACCTGTCGCGGAGGCGGACTAACTAAAGGAGCATGGACCAACTCCAACTCCTAGTCATTTTCATAGCCCATGTTCACTTAGTCATGTTTTAACTATAAGAAACTTTTTATTATTAATATTCTCTCTCTCTCTCTCTCTCTCTCTCTCTCTCTCTCTCTCTCTATATATATATATATATATATATATATATATATATATATAGTTCGTGGATATAGTTGCAATATTCATGTATGATTTCAAAATATATTTTCACTGATCTTTTATTCTTAGGATTTTTAGGAAAATTATCTAAAAATAAAATCTTTGAAGATAGCTTATGCTCTAGTTAATAACATATTTACCATAATTTAATTTCCAGTATAAATTGAGTAAATCTTTGCATAAAAAATGGATATGAATACCTAACGAGGGTTACTTCCATAATTATTTATGTGTTCCTTAACACTTATGTAAAAGTAGAACTATAAATGTGTAGTTTTATTAGTAGTTATTAGCCCCCAAGTAAATAATTTGTCCACTTCACTTCTCATTTTATTTTTTAATTTCCAAAAAAAATCTATATAAAATTCTAAACGTATCTCTATAAAATCATATTTTACTATTGAATGTTATTAATTTAAAATATATATATATAAATAATTATAAATACTCAATTTCCTAACTTTCCAATTTTATAACTATCTAGAAAAAAATTAACCTGCTAATCAATATAAAATTCTATTTTACAATTAAGTATTATTAATTTAAAATAAAATATATGTAAATAATCATAAATATTCAATTTGGTAGTTAACTGAAAATAAAATTATCCTTCCAATCTATATATGATTCTATTTTCCTTATTGAATGTTATTAATTTAAAATATTTTTAACTAATAATAAATATTCAAATGTGTAACTATCAGAAAATAAAAAGGGCGCCATAATGAATATCCCTTAAATTGTGTAACTATATGAAAATAAAAAGGGCGCCATTGTGAATATCATTTCAGAAAAACAGTGTTGTCCACCCCATTCGACCTCTTCAATCATCTAGGGCAAATAGTGATGAAAACCCCAAAATTAACAAAATAAAGAGCAAGATGTTGGATCGCGCTAGAGGAAAAGGAAAATTTACAGCAAAAGGAAGTAGAGTACTTGTCCAGAGAACTGGGCACCACTACAAATACATGGCTGCAACCTAATGTAAGTGGCGAAGGACTAGCAGCTCATGAGGGGCAAAATGTTGCACTCATTGATCACCGTCTATTTATATTTGGAGGTTTTCGAAAAGCTCAAGATGAATCTAAAGAGATATATTACAATGACCTTTACATACTAGACACAGGTAATCCACTCTATTCTTAGTCTACTCTATTGTTTATGTAGGGTTATGAAATTTAGTCAGTTGTTGAAAATTTTATTTCATAAATTGATTTGTGGATGCATGTTGATGTTCCCTTCGATGGTTTATTTTTGGATTATTTTACATTTATGATGGTTTTCTACCACACAAATTTCAGAGCACGCATTGAAATTTAATTACATTGTTGGAAAATATATCTTCGTATTGGTAGGAGGTATGTCTTTTTATATTTTATCCTCTTTATTATGTTCTTTTCTTCTTTTAAGATTATGCAATTTAAAAAAAAAAAAAAATTAACAATCTCTTTCCTAGTTTTTGGATGTTTTGGTTCTACTTCTATGGTTACTTGTGGCATTAAGGCTTATTTATCATTCTCTGTGTAAAGATAGGGCCAATTTAATAACCGGATATTGAGATCTCAAAGAGTTTTTAGATCTATGGTGAACACTTCAAAAAACCCTAATCTAGCCAAACAAAAAGCTTAACAACAATTTAATAATGATCACACAGGAGATGAACCTATCCCATGAGCTTGAAAAGCTTAAAAAGAAATTCAACACAAGATTGAAAAGTTCACTGTACAACCACAAGTGCTTAAGAAGATCATAGGGAATTTTAAGATTTACAGTAAACACTTCAACAAGGCCTAATGCAGCCAAACAAAAGAAAATTAACACTTTAATAATGATCACACTACAGATCCCCGGATGCGGGTTAATAGACAAGCCTTGCTGGAAGGCCACATGGCCTCTCTGCTGTCATGTAGCTGGCCTCATCACTAGGCAGCACATGCTTAATGAGTGATAGCCTTAAATAACCTTAGCTAGTTGATGACCTCATTCCTTTTTGGGCATTCACTCTGGTGTATTTATAATTCAATTCTGCCTCAACCGCTTCACTACATTCACTAGCCTTTTATGGGTAGTGGCACCATATCCCCCCTGCATTCTTCACGCACCTCCATCCGGTTCTCTCTCAAGATTTCTTTTCAAGTTATTTTTCTCTGTTATGCTTGTCCTCACTGTGCATCTCCTGTTCACACTGCCATCTATCAGCCTTCCGCTCATCCATTTCACGTTGTTGCACATCTGTCCCCTGCTCAACAATCTCTTCCACTCACTGTGTCCCTCCCTTTCATCCAAATAACTCCACAAAAATCATGCCTCGCCACCATCATATGCATTTCCACAATGGTGGTTATCATGGTGTTCCCTCTCGCCTTCCAATTCTGCTCTTGGAAAAGTGCATTGTGGCTTTCTCGGTAGCCTTGGATGCACCGAAGGTTTCTAACCCCCAAATTCTTTAAGCCCATCTCTTAATTCCAATTCCAGAAATTCAACAAGACAATTCCAGCTCTAGTTCGAGGAAGAGGCCGATAAAATCCACACTCTCTCACTCTTCTTCCCTAATGCCCAAAAAAATGGTGGCCCTACCTATCAAAACCCTAGAGGAAACCTCATACAACATGGGCAGTAGCTTTGTTGAAGGCGTCATGCAACCTGACAATGCGGAAGAAATAGGCACTCGCTCCACCTCCATGCTGGAGTTGGCTCCTCAGAACTCCAAGAAGGGAAGCTCTCTCTGACGATGGGTGCTACATTGTGGAATAGCCTCCGCATATGCAACAACAAGATGCAAAGGACTAGCTTCACTAGTGCCATCACTCCTTTGTCTCCAGTATTTTCAGGCCTTGCTACAGTTTCTTTGCTTACTTTTCTTATGCACGGTAATATTAGTTTTATGAATACTTTGTGAACAGCTGCTTTCCCCATCTTGAGCAGCTCCTCCTATGTTTTATGGTATTGTCTATGAGTTTGTTTCCCCCCTGGGGCAGCTCCATTTTTTATTTTTTGAACTATCTCTGTGAGCTGGTTTCCCCCCAAGAGGCAACATGATTGTACTTTTTTGTACTATATAATAGAAATTAGTCTTATACAGAAAAAAAAATGATCACACTACAGATGAACCCATAGCATCAGCTTGAGAAAGAAATCCGACATAAGAGAAAAGATCGCCATCCAAACATAAGAACTCAAGAAGAGAGTGCTATAGGTAAGTTGCACTGAGGATTTTTTCAATTAAGCAACTTGAATAAATGATTTACTGTTGAAAATTTAGTAGAAAGGTATTTTGGCTTGTGCCCTAGCCAGTGGAGACCTCGAATTTTCCTCATGAGTTAGACTTCAGTTAGGATGAGTTATTTCTAGTTTACTGGAATAATCATCAATTTAGCATGCGTGGAGTTCGAGCTTCAATTAAAAGATGAGTTTTCGTCAGTTTAACTACATGACTGGGTGGAAGTTATGAGTTCAGTTAGAACATGTTTGAGCTTCAGTCTTGATTTAAGGACGAACGAGTTAATAACTCCAGTGTTAATTGGAGGGAGAAAGAGTGACACTCTCAGTTAACTCGTTAATTAAAAACTCGAGTTCTAAATCTGAAATAGCCTAACTTACTATTTAGCATGGATCAAATTTATAAAGAGGAAAGGAAAATTATTTTATGCATAAAGGTTTGTGTGACAAGATATCTCACAAGTTTGTGAGAGGAGCCTTGATTGTGGAGAGTGCACAAATTGTGTCCTAAGAAATAGGAGGAACAAGAGCACTAGAGAATAAGAGATTGATTATGTGTAGAGCTTGTGTCCTAAGCAGTAGTAAGTCACAAGTGTGCAATATTAAGGAGAAGAGAATTCTAGCTTAAGGGGAATTCAGGCCACATGTACAACGATGAAGGGTAATGAGCCCTCAAAAAGTGCCCATCTCCATAAATGAAGGGGATGAAGGGCTTGTTGGCATGGAATCCAGCCTCCCAAGGCCCATCAACAACATAGCTTATCTAAGAAGTCTTTAAACCTGCCCACCAAAAGCCTCTAAAGTGGGAAGACAACCCCAAAAATTCTCCTCCAAGGTGGGTACAAGGGCTCCCAATGCCATTGACTAAGTGGCAGATGGAGACCTTCAAGTTACTCCACAGCTGTAACAAATCCTCCACTAAACAAGAGAGTTCCACCTCCAAATGTCTTTCAAAGTGGGCATTAAACCCTTTTTATCTGATATAGGCTCATGTGCCTCCAATAAATGACCCTTAAAAGGGTGTATAGACCTTCAAAATATTTATTATAAGGGTCACAAAACTGTTATGAAGTGGGCACATGGCTCACAAAGAAAGGCAAAGGAATTACCAAAGGGAAAACTAAGCCTCCAAGATTCGTCCAAGTGTAGAGTGCTTCAAAGTGAACTCATCTGGCTCCTTTAAAGGTGGGAAAACTCATCCTCTGGGTCCTCATAAGCTGGGTTGAGCACCCTATTTCTTCCATGTGTCTGTTGTGCAAAGAAATGGGCTCTTCAATAGGAAATTCCCCATAGGATGAGAAAATTACTCCTAGAAATGGTCACTAGACTTTACACGCACAGGTAAGCCCATCATAAATTTCATTTCACATGTGTAAAAATCACCTTAAATAAACGTTGGTTCCAACAACAAAATTTTATTTTGGTCCAAATTTAGATTTTCCTCCCCCCCCTCCTTTAATTTCTTTTTAAATTCCAGTGCACATACCTATATATTATACACAGGAGAGATACCTTACACCAATTAATTATCTTGGGCAACTTCCACTATGAAGTTAGGCATTGTTCTCTATATTATTTTCCTCCCTTCAGGTTCCAAGTTAGTTCAGGACTTTGTTTATGATTGCAGGAAGAATTTCTATGGTGTCCTATTTACATTTGCTTGCCATGCTCAAGGACTCTTCTCAGCCTCTACTTCTGTAGCTGATAGCATTCCAAAATATGCACCTATAGCCAGCATGTTAGTTGTCTTCCCAAATTATTTGAACTCCAGTGATCATGTGTTTGGGAGTTTTAGTTGCTTGATGCCGAGTGTCATTGAAATAGGATGGGACTGTAATGACTGCATTCGAGATAAACCTCCCTGGATAGACTTACAAATTTACACTCCTCTTGTCTTTGTCAAGGTGAAACCTTAATTAGAGAGGCCCATCATCTACTGACCAAACTACTGACCACATCTTTCACTCTTTGTGCCATTATTAGAGAGGCTCATCATTTCTCTTTGAAAATATTTTGTTGATTTCTTGACTTTTGTAAGGAATTTTACTCTGTCATGAGAGAGGCATTGTTTTAGAGGTGATACGGCATTGGCTTCTATCACGAGACTATATGAGTTAGTTCTTGGTAATTTCTGCAGTATCGACATCTTCTTAGACTACCTTAGGAGTACTATAGAGGTCAAATAGGAGTACTATATGCTAAAGAGATAGTGCTCTAGAACATCTCTTTCAATATGCACTTCTTTGGACATGATCATTAGAGCCATGACCCCTTATGGCTTCAAGGTTTGGGGACCTGGCTTGCTTTGGGTTGACTTGGATAGGATAGAGAGATTCTAAACCCTTATATTATGATGCTTCATTTGCTGCTAACATGTAATTCCTCAATCTATCGTCTAGGTGGAGTTCAGGGTATTGCTTCAATAAACCCCTCCTTGGTGTAGTTGTTGTGGGTTCTTCCTAATTTCTTTAGTTAGTGGTCATTTCTATCAATCAAATTTCCCTTTTTAGGTAATATTTGGACACTCCAGGTCAGCTCCTACTATCTAAATGTGACTTAACCTCAGAGATTAGAGAGGATATCTACAAACTACATCAAAATCACTTGGATTTCCCTCCTTGAGGGCATTAACTTGAATATGTCATTTTATTCTTTTGAGTGCTTTATATAGCTAAGTGACTCTTATTATTAGTCCTATCTATACTATTAGACATTGGATGCACAACCTTAGTATTCCCCTTGGTTCATTTAGAGTGGGCTCCCACTAGCTTTGGTTTGAGATAGCTCACTGCATCACACACCTCAAAGGGAATTTTCAGCTATGTGACTTACAAGATATCAAGTTGGGTGAGAACATTGTCTTCAAATGTTCCATCTAATAGGAGATAGCACTGTTACATATTTATTAGATATATTATTGACCAATAACACTTGATGTTTGGTTGTTTTGTCACGACTCACATATTTTTCATCACTTTTAATTTTTTTTTTGTTGCCTAGAGTTTATAGCCCAGGGACTAGGAACTAGGCATTGCCTAGCTTTCCATTTTAAATCTTAAAAGAAAAAATAAATATCATTTTGCAAATGTATTTTTTTAGCATTTGAAGGACAGATCTATAGGATTATCATGGATTCCTCCCTTATGTTGGAGGAGAGCTAGCCTTATGTGAGAAGGATGATCACCAAGGTGACAATGGGTGATGTCCTCAAGTAACTTTGGGGTTTGTAGTTGATAATTGAATCTATATTTTGAAGCACAGATTTTATAGGTAGCAATGAAGTGATTTTCCCCTTGGATTGATGGAATGAGTTTGTCCCAACAACTTTGCAAATGATAAATTTCTATTTTGTCTTATATCATTTTTAAATTCCTTTCTCTTTCACGACAATACCATTCAGCAACCTTGAGGGCTATCTTTGACAAAATTCTGAATCCTTGCAAACCAACATCCCTATTGAAGTGTTAATGGTTTAGTTTTTGGATCTCTTTCTGAAGATATTGTCAACCACCATATGTTATTTGTTTTGAATAAA
Source organism: Pinus albicaulis (assembly GCA_034641835.2). NCBI lineage: Eukaryota > Viridiplantae > Streptophyta > Pinopsida > Pinales > Pinaceae > Pinus > Pinus albicaulis. Next base: position 694,882,822 of record CM076570.1, on the reverse strand, counting down.
TAACATGAGAATCTACAAAAATAAGATAGAAATAAATAACTCTTTTATAATGTAAATGATACTATGTAAATACCAACTTAATTGTGCATAAAAGTTACTCATTTGACAACATGCATTGTTTATGGTGATTGGAGCAGGTTTCATCTTCTTCTAGAGTTTGATGAAGAGAAAAGTTGAAGATGTCTATTCGGTCATAATAGGCAGTGGTGGAAAATTCATCCCAATGACATTATGGCTGAGACTTGTTTGAATTATGATCATGGAAGTTACTATTGAATCGTAAACCTATTGAAGGTTCTAGCTCGATTACAGAGTAAATTTCTGCTCTTCTCCTTTTTGCTTCATTGAAGAAAAACAAAAATAGTGGTTTTGAGTCCTTTGTGTAATCTTATTCTAAGAGTTGAATTCTTCTTTTGAATGTGTTGTGTTGGTCGGAAATTGATTTTTATTGGAAATGAATGATGCATTTATAGCTTCTTTCTAAATTTCACTTTCAACCATTTCTTGGTACTTTTGAGGGCATTCATCCAAAGAGTGGTGTTCTGTCATCTATGTGAGTGAGAAGGATATGAATCATGATACAGTAGAACATTCATTTGGGTAAAGTTACTACGTTTAGGAAGTATTGGCCATAGTTAAGAGGTTTTGATTGGTCAAATGTTGTGAGTTAATGAGATTTTCTTGACAGGTTACACCAAAAACTTGTTTCTAAAACATTTGAGGCACCCCGAGGGGTATAGAGATTCAGAAAAGTTCTTTCTATTCTTATTTACTCAAGTAGAGGACCTGTAATTATTTTAGCAGTTCATCTTAGCATAGATGATAAGAAACATAATATGATTTTTACTAATATTTTGTAAAGAATATATGGGTGGAAAGGATTTGGCATCTTTTAGAAGCCTTTCTCTAAATCACTTCACTTGATTGGCTAGTCTGAAAGGGTTTCTAGCATCCATCTTTTTTGTCTATCTCACCATATTGGGTGAAATCGACTAGGCCATAAATGCCCTCTCCAATTGAAACATTATTTGTTTCAATTTCAAATGAGAATGTATCACTAATTTGAGACATATAATTGACTTATAAATCTCTAGATTCAATGCCAACATTTTTCACTTTATCATCTCCTCACTGGAAACAAAAGACATTTTTACAAACTTTTCAAGATCAATATTTTCAGTAGAATACCTATCAACATGAAGACTATTATGGTGAATGCAACTATGAAGTGGTAAATACATACAATATGATAAATATTTATATATATCCTTAGATCCTTCAGCATAAAATAAGTTCCCTGATCAAGCATACCTCCATGGACCACCACCCATATTGCCCTCCAAGTCCCAATTGGTTATCAAACTAATTGTAATTTTACTCAACAACTCAAGCATAAACAACAGAAGAACCTAGAGTTACAACTGGGGATGATTGTTCCACATATATGCACTTCCCTCTAACATAAATGAGATGCATTCCATTGTTTGGTAATATTACCATCAATGCCAAAATCAAAGGCAAAACCAAATGCCAGAGATAAAAAACCACCCATTTCAATTTTCAATTGATCTAGATGCAATCCAAAAGGAAGTAGAAATAAATCTTCTTCTTGTGCCTTCTTCCCCTAGTGTTTCTCCCGATTCATTGAATCCATTGTTTTATCCTTCTCTCTTACACCATTTCTTTAGAAATTCAATTGTCCCTGCCTTATCAAGGCTCTGTGCTTTCAATTTTTTTTTAGGCAGAAACATATATAGTAAGTGGAATGGTAGTTAAGTGTTGGAGCTCACTAGCACCATGCCTTGGCAATGTGATTTTTTGTCCACAACTATAGACAATGTTTCATATCCTTATTGGGAATTCCAACAAAATCAATGTGTGGCTTATTTGAATACAATAATTGTAAATTATTGATTTTTAGACGTTCAAAACATCTTGACAAGTGAGGGAGAAAATGAGATTCTTCCTTTTATTTGTTCTACTCAACCATCAAATCTCACTGAAGGATCTAGTCCTATTAAGAGCATAAAATAGGTTGAACAACAAATTAATGGGAGTAAACTTTTGACTGGTCGCAAAATAGTGGATTTAGTGAAAGAATATTGCAACACTAATTATCAACCTGCCATCTCAAAAGTTGCAAGAATACTTTCTTTGAAGGTTCCTAGGTTAATTATTCCAGATGATGTGTGAGTGTCACATGTTAAACATCCTATAGTGAATCATTTTGAGAGTGTTTTGTTTCAATGGATGGCAAGCCATATTACCTCTAAAAAATCCAAATTATTTCTTAGAGTTCTTTTCAATTGCAATGTGAATAGAGTATGTGATATATCTTCTATAAACCATTTAAAGGTGGCAAGAAATTGTATTTTTTTCAATATTGGCTATTTTTTCAACACTCTGACCCAATGCATAATAATCTTCTGCTGCAAGTATGCTGCTCATTCACTATGGAAAATGTCACTGGTCTAGGGTATCTAAGCACAAGGTCTGCCCCTCCTCTTTGACTTCCACTAGCTCCTTATCAAACTGATCCAAAATTGGTCCCATGTAGGATCCAACACCTACAAACACTTCATCAAAGACACATACCTTGTTGACTCTTTTTCTGTAGCTCCACTGCTGCAATCTAGGCCTGGTTGGGGCATATAAACCAGTCCCTAATAGTCCTCTAATTTCTGCCCAGAATTTCCTTAAGGAGGTACAGACACCGTTCTATGAAAGGATATGACCTTCGTTGATGATGATGAGATATTATAGCCTCCACCAGCTCTTTTACCTCCCTTCAAATAGCTGCGGCACACTACAGCAAGGCTGTGTAGGGATGCGACATCCCTTCTAAGAGTTTGCCCACCTTCCTTTCACCTCAAAACAACCCTCCCTTACTTTGGAATTTAAGAACAAAACTTCGATCTTGCACTCAGCTTGGATCCTTCTCCAGCTACTCAATCACCTTTCCGCAGCCCTAAAACAGACTTGTTCCCATGCTGGTATGCCCTCTTCTCACTGCGGTCATATTAGATATATGTATTTTCCCTTCAATGCTTATGTTTGTGTTGTGTTGCACAAGGATGGATGCTAAAGTTAGCATCACACACCTCTTATTTATAGCCTTTTAAGCCTCCATGAATTTTCTTGAAGAGACCCATCTGTTGGAACCCTTTTACACCGAGCCTACATGACTTGGCAACCAATAATTACGTAGTCAACTTCAAAAATTCATTTCTCTCTAACAACAACTTGGATTCGAACGATGCTTGATGAATTGGAATCGTATCATCCAGCACTATCATCCTCATCCATCACATGTCGATTTCTCATCATGTTTTTGGCCCAAACACGATGGGTGAAAAACCCCCAAGCTTGGATCTCAAGCCCACAAGCCCATTTGTGGTGCTTTGACCTCCAACCCTTGATCACCAGGGTTTGGAGTACCTCCCAAGCTACATAAAAAATAAAAATAAAATAGATCCAATATCTAAGTTTTCATAAATATAAAATAAGAAAAGATCTAATATCTGAGAACAAGCCATAACAACTAGGAAAATTGTTCAAGAAAGAAAATGATAAGAACATGAATAGTTAGGTAAAACTGAGTTGTAAAATCCTCGTAATGAAGGTAATGCATTGATTAGATTTTTTTTGTGGAAATGGAAAAATACACTGAGTAGTTTTATATCTATGAACATTAGAAGAGGGGGAAAAGATGAAACATTTAGTTTTCCAGTCATATAGTTGGATGAGTAAATAGTCAACTTTTATTTTAGATATATATTTTTTACAATAATTGTGTTTGCATGGAGCATTACAACATGAATGATGTTTACTATTGAATTTTGTTTTTAAAGGATGCTAAGTCACCTTCCCCAATAATTTGTTAATCTCTTTTGTTGATCAAACAGATGAATCTAACCTGTGACTTTTGAGAATTTGGATTATCTAACAAGCCACTGTTGTCATGAACTTATATCATATTTTTCAATTTTTATTTATGTACTTTATGGATTACTAGGATTAAGGCTCACAAAGGAAGGTATGAGACATTCAAGGATGTGCATATGACATTTTGGAGCTTAATTTCTCCCATTTTCACTATCTACTTTTACCATATGTTTCAAGAATATATATGGCTGATGCTTTTCTTTAAATTTGTGTTGAATGATCAAATTCATTTAGAGAACAGTAGAACAGGAAAATGAAAATCTGATCAGTTGTCATATCGAATGAAAAATTAATATGATTTTAGTATGAATATTTTCATTGCTAGCCATAATTGTGCCATAATTTTTGCATATGAACTGTGTTAGAATGTAGAAATGTCCCAACATTTCAAGTGGACAGTATGCCCATCATCAAGCGATCCAATTGAACCTTTTGCACCAATCATCAAGGGATCTAAATGAAGCTTATGTACTAATAGGCTTAGTAAATGGCTATAAAAAATCCATGGCATGGAAAGTTGGATAAGTTACAAGTAAAAATGAAGTATTCTAGAATTTAGAAAAATATATCAGATAATGTAAGGTCTGCAATCAATTTTATAGTCATTTACAGTTTCCAAGGGCTCCTAAGGTGAGTCTTAAAACTCAAAATACTGTTCAATTTTGGATTCCCGAAGATCATATTCCCTTTTGGAATTTTGGCAATCTGAACTGTCTTCAGGGGCACGAATGACACCATCATATGTCCTAATTTTAATTTCATTGTATTCTCTATCTATGAAATTTGAGACAAAGGGGTCATTATGCACCCATTTTTCAACTTTTGAGCCATTCAATCCCATTGTATTAGGTGTATCCTGTAGGTATTTTAGCAGTGTTTTCTTTGATAATACAGACAACATCATTATTGATAGGTTGATCTCCACTTGGCTCAAAAACAATGGCACTCTTTGAGCATAAATCATTCTCCCACATCTACACAGAGAATAATATTGATGTTAACACCCTAGCCAAGGCATCAGCCGAATCGGCAGCAAGCTAGCTGATAATTAACATTACAAGGGAGAACAACATTGCAGCTCCACTAGAAAATTACACTATAAGTCATTCTCCAAGAACCTGTGATGAGATTTCTCCTTTCAGGTACCTTCTCATATTTCCCAATGAAAGAAGTTGAAAGTTCTAAATTTGAAAAAAAATTCTCTCACGGGAGTTATTGAACTAAATTTTACAAACCTTTCTGGCCTAATTTATTTGGATTTAGCTAGCAACAATCTGTCTAGTAGTATTCTTCCTAGCTTCTGGACCTGCAAAAATATCCATTCTGTGAGCCTCGCAAGAAACAAATTAAGTGGTGAAATCCCTCCTAGCATGGCATCCCTTCAGGTTCTCTCTTTTTGTCTGTACAATGTTCCTTTTCTCCATGCCTCAACAATATTCAAAGCAGAGATATGTCAAAATTTTCATGTTGATATCTCAGCTAGTTCAAAATACAGTATAAGGATATTCAACATATAGTGATCATATTTATTTCACAATCTCTCCCTTCTTAAATTCGTTGTTTTTTCCTCATAGAAGAGCATCGTATGCTTGCAAACACTTTCTGCTGGCACTCTACTGTAGATAACTATGTTGGCCTGCAATATTGGAGAGATGTACTTGAAACAACCTTACATATCAAATATTCTACTTCCAATACTTCAAATATTTGAATGGATTTATGTGGCATATCACCATGCAAAGCTTTTGTTAGAGATGAACCTTACTCTGAATTCACAAAAACCCATTTAGAAATTTTGGATGCACGTTTTCTTTTAGACATCATGCAAAAATCCAAGGTTGACAGGATCAATTTCATTGTACCTGTAGCTTCATGACACTGACGGTGCACACAAGTATTTCCATAAAGATGAGCTGAAGCATTCCCATAGAAATTGAGATTTACAAGTTCACCAAACTTAAAAAAATTTGTATGGCCATCTTCAGAAAATTCGCCATAATTAAGGGTAACTCCTTCACTAAATACTCAAACCCTTATTTATCCAACTTGTCATAAGTATCACAAATAGGAGGGGTCTTAAAAATTACCATTTTATGACTGCTTTGTCCAACTTGCAGCGACAGATAACTATGTCTGTTAGTATCGGAGGTATGTTTATCACTTCCACCAGCATCCAGGAAAACAAACATACCCTCACAGAGTCAACGATCGATTTTGTAGTCATTTCCAATTTCCAGGGGATCCTAAGGTGGGTCTTCAAACTCAAAATACTGCTCAAATTTGGATTCCTAAAGATCATATGCCCTTTCATAATTTTGGCAATCTGAACTGTCTTCAGGGGCACCAATGACACCATCATATTTCTAATTTTAATTTCACTGTCTTATTTATCTATGGAATTTGAGACAAAGGGGTCATTATGCACCCATTTTTCAACATTTGAGGCATTCAACCCCATTGTACCAGGTGTAGGTATTTTAGCAGTGTTTTATTTGATAAGGAAGACAACATCATTATCGATAGGCTTACTTCCACTTGGCTAAAAATAAAATGTCACTCTTTGAGAATACATCATTCTCTCACATCTACACAGAGAATAATACTAAATTTAACACCCTAGCCAAGGCATCAACCGAATTGGCAGCAAGCTAGCTGATAACTGACATCTACAAGGGAGAACAACATTCCAGCTCCACTAGAAACCTACTCTAGAAGTCATTCTCTAGGTACCCTTGATGAGATTGATCCTTTCAAGTACCTTCTCGTCTATCCCAATTCAAGAAGTTGAAAGTTTTGAATTTGAAAAACAACTCTCTCACGGGAGTTATTGAACTGAATTTTACAAGACTACCTGAACTAATTTATCTAGATTTAGATAGAAAAAATTTGTCTAGTAGTATTCCGCCTAGCTTGTGGACCTACAAAAATATCCAATCTGTGAGCCTAGCAAGAAACAAATTAAGCAGTGAAATTCCTCCTAGTATGGCATCCCTTCAAGCTCTCTCTTTTTTCTCCATCTCAAACAGTAGTTTTATCAATATTACAAGTGCCCTAAAAGCTCTGCAGGACTTTCATAACATTACCACATTGGTTCTATCAAATAATTTTAATGGGGATATGATTCCAGCTGATACACATGGATTTCCCATGCTCTAGACATTAAATCTTGGAAATTGTGCTCTTTCTGGGAAAGTTCCAGTTTGGCTCCAGAAATGTCCAAATTTATAGGTCTTGGATCTTTCCTGGAGTAATCTCAACGGATTTATTCCTATTTGGTTAAACACTCTCCAATATCTTTTTTATTTGGACATGTCAAATAATTCTCTGTCAGGACCAATTCCAAAGCAGCTTATGGAGTTACCTAGTTTTGAGTCAATACAAATGCCCCTGTATTAGCTCAAACTCCCTTTGAGCCCCATTTATATGTAAAGAAAAATCAAAATTATTTTGGGCTACATTACAATTAGTTATCTAATCTTCCCCCTTCGCTATACTTGGCCAGAAACAATCTCAGTGGCACTCTAAGCCCTAAGATTGGGCAGATGAAAATGCTTCATATTCTAGATTTGAGTCATAATAATTTCTCGGGGATAATCCCAGACACACTACCTAACTTGACAAATTTGGAGACCTTATATTTGTCAAACAATAATTTTGTTGGAATCATACCACCATCCCTGAAGGATCTCACATTCCTATTAAGGTTTAATGTCTCTAATATTCACTTTCATTGGTTAGTACCTTCTGGACATCAATTTGATACCTTTAACAAGTCTAGTTTTGAAGGAAACCTTGGTCTCTGTGGCCAACCTCTTACTACCACCTGCAGTCTACCTGTGTCAATACCGGGGGTACCTATTGCTGCACACAGAATCAATAAGCTGGACACAAATACCATTCTTGGCATAACCATGAGTGTTGGTGTTGGGATTTCTTTTCTTCTGGCTGCGTTTCTTTGGAATCAATCAAGAAGACAGGTAACAGAGAAGGGAGTTTCAGACGAGATGGATTTTTACATGCCTCACAGGCTTTATGATGCCTTGGGATATAACTTGGTGCTGTTATTCCAGAATCATTTTCGTAAGGATCTTGCTATTACTGATCTCTTGAAAGCTACTGGTAATTTTTAGCAGGAAAACATCATTGGCTGTGGAGGCTTTGGATTGGTATATAGATCCACTCTGGAAGATGGCACAAAAAATGCAATTAAAATATTGACAAGAGAATGTGGTCAGATGGAGCATGAATTTAAGGTTGAAGTAGAAGCTCTATCAAGAGCCCAACATAAGAATCTAGTGTCATTTCAAGGATACTTCAAGTATGGGAATGATAGACTGTTGATTTATTCCTATATGGAGAATGCGAGTTTGGTATATTCTATGAGCCTATGACGCTTTAAAGACCATCATAATTTCTATATATTTGTGTCAATTAGACATGTAATAGCTCTATTCTCCAAGTCACCTCATGATGTCATCAACAATGCATCATGATAATAATATCTCCAAGTTTAGTTTCAAATTGTCTTCACAAGATGGTCCAAGATGTCGTCAAGGTGCTGTAAATAGATCTTCAACAAGATATCTTGTACTTCTTTTCAAGGTGCTCCAAGTCCGTAGGCCTTAACTCTTCTTCAACATCCTACTCCTAAAATGTCTCCAATATTGCAAAGAACAAGCAATTATCGGCCTTCAAAAATACCTTAAAAGAAATTCACCAAACAATCCCTTCAGGCTTGTTATTAGTTCACTTCAAATAATTCCAAAAGTCTGTTCTAAAGCCGCTAACCATTGTCCTCAAGATAATACAAGTTTTCTTCGAGCCTTCTAAATTTTTTTTTCCAAGATCATCTTCAAAAGGAATATAAATTATGTGAAAGAGGCTTGGACTAAGTACACATGATCTTAATTTAGAGCTCTTAGCCTAGAATGTGTCGCAACAGAGAACTGATCAAGCACCAGATTCACATGTAGAGGTCAAGAATAGGTTCAAGTCTAAATGCTGAGATATACCTTCTAACTAAGCTCAAAATGTTTCCCACAAGTCTGAATAGCCTTTTTTCCACACACAGGTCTGAACTCTTGAGAAAATCTAAGATACAAGTTGTAGATCTGAGGAATATATACAATGAGCCCTCCTCACAAGACCAAGCTGCCAATTAGCTTTTTTGCTGCAGGTTCAAGTCTCCATAGAATATCCTCAAGACCGAAGTTATTTGAGGACTGCAATTCACAATAGTGTTTTAGCTTTGTCCACAGCTCTGGTTTCCTCTGGTCCAAGGGTTTTGTAGCTTCGTCTTATAGGTCTGAAGGTATGGAACTTTTTGTTACAGGTCCAAAATACAGAGAGTATCTTGCTATCTTATCCACCGAAAGCTTCAGAGAAATGTGAAGTCTGGACTTTCCAGCAAAGAAATCTGAGTCAAGAGTCTATACACAGTCAGAAACTGCTATATTTACTACTCATGAATCACTATAATCTTCCACAGTTCGATCAAGAAGTTCACCACAAAAAATACAAGTGTTGTAGCTTGGTTTGCAATCCGAAATTCTGTCTTCTAGCACAATTCTTTTCACAAGTCCGAAGGAATAGATAACCATCATATATTTTTGACCCAAACAAATTTTATTCCTCAAATTCCAAGTCACTCCTGCAGTTAGACTCTACTTCTTTCACCTTATCCTCAGGTCCACCTAGATGCATTTGAGATCTGTATCCTTCCTGGATCTACTTTCGTTGTGATATCCCTTAAATTTACAAGTTTTCTCTAGTGGTCCAAAAGACTTCCTACTTTGCCCCCTTGTTCTTGAACTTTGAAAAAGCATAGTAAATAAATTCACATTTATATAAATTTCAACAACTATACAAATGAATATATGACATGAGACCATCCATCGAGTATAGGTTCCTCTGTGCATGAATTGTTATGATGTATATGCATGTTAAGTAATAGCATCACGATTTCTTGTATCTATCAATTAATACGCGCTTCTTGTTTCCTTGAAAACATTTGATCAGTAATAATATTACAGTATCTATACTTGCTTGATATTCATATTACATGTACTAGTATAAACAACTAAAAAAACTGCAGTGGCCCAATCTTAAAAATTGAAGTGCCAAAATTTGTTGCTGAATTAAAACAAAATTTTTGAAATCCATTAAAAAGCCCACATTGTATGAGACCTTGCCTTCAAATTTAATTATCTGGCATATACAACAGGGGTGCATTGCATTAAGAACTTGAGCAACATGCAGCGGCCCAATAAACTTGATAAATGTCCCAACTTTTAGTGCTTTGGAATGCCAAAGTACTACATTTTAACTATTAATTTCCATGAGGCTTCATAACTTATCTCGCTCAAATATACTATGGGTGTAACCATTTTTCTTTCTGATCTTGCCCAAGGTCATGTGAAAGTGATTTCTCACAAAACATATTTGACCTCAATCTACTCTATTCCCTATTCTTAACGTCATGTTTAACATCAATCGTGGAGATATTATCTCGATCTTTACCTTTCGATGAAAACTTAGCCTCTTCCTCGAGCAACATGTTTCTTCCCATAAAGATGCGAGTCAAAAACAATTTGAATATTAAAAACTACATTACATAGAGTACATACCTTAACTTCCACTATTGTAGTGCCAACTTCCAATGACCTTTCCCATTTGGTAGCTATGTCATCTATTTCTTTTGCTTTAAATTTTCTTTTCCTAGTGTTAGAATCAGAAAATTCCCCTTCTAATTTTTTAATTTTATCTGGATGTGTGAGCTTCCTGCGGAATTTTATTGTCAAAAAATAAGGAGTGGAGGTTTATATTTATACTATTTTATCATGTTTTAAAGGAAACGTCCTTCTAGAAGGGGAGGCCGACATGTGTGCCAAAGTGCAGGTCGGCTCACTGTTAGGTGTAATTTTCTTAGTCTTAAAAATTCAATATCTCATAAACTACTAGGAGTTTTGAGACAAATAAAGGCTCATTGGAAAGGAAAATATACACTCTATAAGATAGTATAGGAGAAAATTTGGAAGGATGCCAATTTTTCTTTGTGACTATCCTTAATGTTTGTGTGTGCCTTTCTTGAGAATTAGGTAGGGCTAGGTTTAATTCAAATTCTCTTCTTGATAATTACTTGTGAGATTACTTATTTTACTTATGTTTTCTCTTGTTAGCTTATTATGTCTTTCATCAAGTAAATTACCAAAACACAAGAAACACAAATTTAGGCTCTTCGAGCTAGGGCCAAAACCTCTCCCGCTTGGAGAGGAAAACCCACAAGAAATTCCTATTATATACTTTTAGATGAGAAGTACCATGACCATGACACAAACCCTTGACCCTTGTATGCATCCAAGACCTTATCACTGCTTCTTCATTGACTCTTTAAGCTGGTCCTTCTTTTCTGCACTGTCCTACGCCATCCTGCTCTTTTCTACACCAGGACTAGAGAGCTCGGTCTAATTGTATTTCCCTTCTCCAACTGTGTGTGATCCTTACTGAGATATCAACACCTTGTTATAGAATATCTTGTGCATACCTTGCACCTTCACTTCACCTTGCTCATTGGTCTTCAACATACACACACGTCTTATTTCCTTTCGATGAACAATCCCCCATTTTCATACTCTAATGATACCCTTACTTGTGTTGCATTACTTTTTTTAGCACACTTATTATACTTAGACTTCACACAATCCTGTAACTACTAAACACAATCCTGCAACTTCTTCTTCTTCAAGAAATATATCCAGGTCTTGCGGGAGAATTCATATGTAAAAGTCATGTAATAGGAACATCCTCCCAAGGATGTCATGGGAAGCATACCAGATAAATCAGAATGTATCAACTGCAAGATATTAGTTGTCTTTATGACACTTGAGGGGAATGGTCCCCTTATATGCTTCCATTTGGCACAATCGTGACATATACCTTCATGATCTTCTTTAAATTCAGGCATCCTCGTCACCACCTTCCTTGCTTCAGGAAGGGCTTTGTAATGAAGGTTTGCAAACCTCTGATGCCATAACTCTATTTGAAGAGTTGTATCACATCACATAGCCCCCAATGGACTTCCTCCAACCGAGTAGAGTGTATCAACTCTAAAACCAATAGTAAGAGCTTCTTTGAAGTTCCTCTTCCTGGTGTGTACCTTTCCATCAACAAATGCCACCTTGAACCCTTTTTCTTCCATTGCCGAAATAGACATAAGGTTCTTCTTCAAATCAAGTACGTACAACATATCTTGTAAACATATGACCTAAACAGAAGACCTGACCTTGAGATAGATGAAGGGTCACAGTCCCTATCCCTTTCATGAGATATGTGGCATTATCTCCAAGGATAATTTCTAAATTAGTATCCTTCTCAATCAAATCAGAGAGGGCTTCTTTATAACCAGTGAGGTGCCTTGAAGCACCACTATTAATCAACCAGACATCCAGGGTGTCAGGAGGAGATGTAATAGAGAGGGAAGATACAAGAATATATTCATTTTTCTTATTATCAACAACATTAGACTCACTGTGCCTGGAATTTCTTGACCTATTGAAAGGTTGCCCATTTCCACTACGATCAGAGGGAGCCTTCCTTTTTCCTTTGAACCTGTTGTTCCTTTGATTTCCATTTCCCCTGAAGTTTTCGTTGTCTCCTTTCCTTTGGGCGATCAATGGGGGAGAATTTGAGCCAATTCCCATAATCTTTGGCATCAGGCCAACCATTTTCCATCATCTACAGTGCAGTATCCCTCAGTGACTGCATTATTTTCAATGAGCATTTGCAGTGGGGGATTGTAGTGATTGTCGAAGGGTGATACCTTCAGTGTTAGGATTATCCTTTCACTTGCAAGATCCATTGGAGGAGGTCTATTCATATGATGCATCATCTTCAGCCATCTCCATCTAGATCTGGTCCTTGAGTTGCAACTGCTACCTTGCAACTCTGACATTTTGCAGTTTTTCATATTTCAACCAATCCTTCCAATATTGCCTTGAAATAGTGTTTGAGAGCATAGATCTTCTCTCCCATCATTGTATCAGCCATATGTATGCAGATCTATGATGTTTTTTATTTCCTATAGCAGTGCTCTAACTATGACTGAGCAATTTTGATCCATAGACATTTTTCGATGTAGCAGCATCTCACTCTTTACATATGTGTCCATGGGAGGCCTGTTTTCCTTGATCATTTGATATGTATTGCACTTATTTTCTGCTGATATAATAAATGGCTTTATGGTTTCCATACATCTTGGTATGATGTTATTCACTACTATTTCCAGTTTGGGTTTATATATTGCTGGATCTCCAATTTAGGAATACTATAAGATATTCCTAACATTGTAGATTTCCCCTATTTTGGGATATTATAGTGGTATCAAAGCATCAATCTTGGCTCAGCCTGTGGATCTCAGCCAATATGCTATCTAGAAGACAATAAGGCAAAGAGATGAAAAGTAAAGAGAAGACCCCATTATGTGGAGGAAGAAAGGAAGATAGGCTTACAAAGCTTCTTCCAAGATCTGTATAGAGCATTCATGAAGATTTCAAGAAGATAAGAAGGGAGATGTATATAGAATCTCCAAGAGGGTTTGAAACTGAATGAAAATCTAGGTTTTCTTATGAGGAGTGTGAGCATGCAGCTACACCCTATGATGCACAACACTATCACATGCCCAGTTTTTCCATGAGAGAAAGGGAGGAAGAAGGAATGCTAAGAAGGGAACTCTTAGTGGTTTCTTGCATGAATATGAATCTCAAACTCAGAAGTTTAGAGATAAAATCACTTTCCCAGAGTTTTTCAAGATCAATGTGAGGAGGAGAAAGCAACATAATGTGGATATATTTCTTCTATCTACCTTTGATGGTTCCCCTACATGTTCAATCAGGGCTTGGGTGGAAGAGCTAGACACCTTTTTGCAGTAGCATCAAATTTCTAAAGATGAAGCCATCAAAGTAGTAGCGCTACATTTTGGAGGTAAGGCCTATGCATGGTGGATATTTCTTCCTATGCAAGGTTCATTAAAACATTGGTGGAAAGGTTTAATAAGAAAAATTTTGAAACACATGTGGTGAAGCAAAAAAAATCTAAACAAACGAAGACCTTGCATCTGATGGAGGAAACCATAAAACCAAAACCACTTCAAAAAACCATGGAAGAGGCTGATAACTTGCATCATACTTTGCTGGAGGCAAGATCTTTATGTTGTATTTTGGCACAAGAAGGCATGGAGATCCCTTTTCCAAAAGAGGATCCATTCATTGGGAGGTTGCCCATTCATGTTGAGGAGGCTGAGGGCAACAACACTGCCATATCTAGAGTTGATCTAGCACCTCATGCAGAGGAAGAGCAAGCTCTTGTTCCAACTAGAGGGATTCTTGTATAATTTCAAGGAATTCCCTAGGATCTCACATGTGGAGATAAAGGCACAACTCACGATTCACATGTGCCATTGATGATAGGGTGTGAACCTATGGATATTAAAGGAGGAGGTAGGGAGGATGACCAACATCATGTGATGAGGAGCACACACCCCTTTCTATTTCATGAGGTTGATGCACCTAAGAGGGAGACTAGATTGTGCAATGAGAGCATGGACAAGTCTGTCCATTCTTATATGCAGTCTACGCTTGATGATGATGTCTCATTGCATGGAGACATTTCACCAAGGAGACCACTAGATCAGTAGATGATGAGAGATGCTTCACATTTTGAGGCACCATTCATTGATTTCAGAGGAGTGGAAACCTTGGAAAGTCATTGTATAGTGCTAAGAGTCTTGGGTGGACTCAAGGAGGAGAGAGGAATTCTCTCAACATCATCTTTACCCACTCTGATTTTAGATATTGCGCTGTCGCAGACATAGCATGGGAAGGATAGCAGCCTTCCAGCTTGCATCTTTGGCATGGGAGATGTCAAAGAGGAGGATGACCATATGACAGGTGCTCTTCATGAGAGATCATCAGCGATGTCACTATGGAGGATAGATCCATATTGGAACTCCCAGTTGTTGGTGGAGTATTCCAAGGATATTTTTGCTTGCATGATATTAGATGACCAGTTGCATGAGGAGGGATATACAGTCAGAGATGAGGTCATTTACTACCATGGTAGGATCTTCTTATCTGGAGATTCCAAGCTCAAGGAGAAGTTGCTACAAGCAGCTCATGGAGATTTCTATTTCAGCCACACTTATTCTATGAGGACATACCAGAACATCATGGAGGGGTATTTTTGGGAAGAATTTGAGGAGGAGATGTATCAGCATATCAGAAGATGCATGGTTCATGTGGAGATGGAGGAGATACATAACTCTTTGAAAGAGTTAGCACAACCACCTCTTTTCTCTTTGAGGATGAGAGGAGACTCATCTATGAGCCACTTCATTTGTATGAGAAAGACATATGGTAAGGGTATTGTCTATTTGCATAATGATTTGTATAATGTATATATGCATCCCTTAACCATACATGTGCAGGATGTTGCTCCAAGGAGGAGCAATCTTTTTTCTAGACTTCATGATCTACTCTAGGCCATGAGCAGTATTGTTGACCACTCCCTAGGAGGACTTGGGGAGGAGATGTATTATGGAGAATATGCTCACTTTGTACCATACATCATTCACTTTCTCCAAACATATGAGGAGAGTGGGAAAACAAGCAAGTGGTTGAGAAATCACACTTTTTGTCACTCTCTTTTGCAGTTAAGGATCAAACTGCGTTGGTTACATTTGAGGGACCATTTTCGTTCTCCCTTGCTACATATGGCAGCAAGCATGGTTCTCATTATGATTCCCTATGTTGATGTATTTTCATTGGAGGTATGATTGGGGGAATGGCACATTGGTTGGATGTGTCAGTTGGGGGAGAGATTTCCCACATTGTTTGCATTGCATGTTCTAATGGGAGCATGAGAGGTAATATGGCCACCACATCCAAACATTTGTTCTTTCATGACGTGAGCCATGGGATTTATTGGATGCCATATGATGGTGATTCCCAACTCATCATATATGGAAGGATTTGGGCCAGCATGTTTCATAATGTTGTAGGGGAGATCCTTGAGGATCTAATCTTCTTCTTTCCACTTGAGGGAAACTTTATTACAGCCCAAGATCAGCCAACACTCTACACTTATCTTAAGTGGAGAGAAGGATAGCATGGGGTAGGCTCTTATTTCTACCATGTTTAGATTTTCAGCCCACCTACATTACATGAGCTCAAGGTGGAGGAGCATTTTCAGGAGTTGCCATGTTGGAAGGTAGCTCATTTTGTATGGATGATTGCTTGGGGGATGGAGGATCCACATGGGGAAGATGTTCCTCAACACATTTCAGACTCCATGCCTTGGGAGGAAACTTTCAAGTTCTATCCTTGCAGTTGCTTGAGGACAAGCAACATTTGGGAGGGGAGGACTGTAATATTCCCACTTTAGCACACATCTAAATGGAATATTAGATTTTGTTTTTAGCACCTAGCAGCTAAATAAATGGGTAAGGAAGCCCATGCATATTAAAAACGTGAATAAATTCCCTCATAATGTGAAAGGGGATAGTCATAAGAGTTGGATTTCGCACCCTTATGTGTGAAAGAGGACATTTGCATGGAGACAAGGTCAAGTTTGACCAAGTCAACAACGTTGGGATAGGAGGTGGAGAACACTTTGAGAGACAACACAGTATGAATGGGAGGAGGGTTATTTCGTGAAGGAAACCCTAATGAGTGGGACCCATGGAGAGAGGGATTTCACTTGTTTAAAAGGAGGGCAAGGAAGCCATTGTTATTCATGATTTAGATTATTGATTTCATTCTCCTACTGTTTAGCAGAGTTGCAGCGCTGCTCAGCACAAGGCATTCCTATTTAGGAATTCCTTCTCCTTCCAGTAGAGGCTTCTTGAAGGAGCTTGCTCTTCATTTCTCCACATTTAGGCTTGAGGCCAAGCATCCTCCTTCAGCTACAGCATAGTTTCTATTTAGAGCTGGGTTATGTTGCAGGGTGTTGCAGTGGAGGTTACTAAACACCACTTCCTATGCTTATTTTTCAGAGTAAGGAGTCTCATTTCCTTTGGAGGATTAGTGGGGGAGAATTTGAGATGATTCCCATCATCTTTGGTATCAAGCCAACCATTTTCCATAGTTTACAGCACAATATTCCTCAGTGACTACGTTATTTTCAGTGAGCATTTGCAGTGGGGGATTGCAGTGATTGTCGGAGGGTGAGATATTCAGTGTTAGGATCAGAATTTCACTTGGAAGATCCATTGGAGGATTTATATTCATCTGATGTAGCATCTTCATCCATCTCCATCCAGATCCAGTCCTTGAGTTGCAGCTTCTACCCTACAACTCCGACATTTTGTAGTTTTGCATATTTCAGCCAATCCTTCCAGGATTGCCTTGAAATAGTGTTTGGGAGCATATATCTTCTCTCCCATTATTGTATCATCCATATATATGCAGATCTATGATGTTTTTTTTTATTTCCTGTAGCAATTATCTAACTATGACTGCGCAGTTTTGATCCATAGACATTCTACTATGTAGCAGCATCTCACTCTTTACATATGTGTCCTTGGGAGGCTTGTTTGCCTTGATAATTTGATATGTATTGCACTTATTTTCTGCTGATATAATAAAATGGCTTTATGGTTTCCATACATCTTGGTATGATGTTATTCACTGCTATTTCCAATTTGTGTTTATATATTGCTGGATCTCCAATTTAGGAATACTATAAGATATTCCTAACATTGTATATTTCCCCTATTTTTGGATATTACAACTTTACCAAATGTATGCGTTAGAGAATGAAATGTTGTTGTGAATAAAAAGACAATTATTAGACATCACATCTCATATTATTTGTTTTCACAAGTTATGTACAACTTGAGTTTTTTAACATGTAACTTAGTTCACATGACTATGCATAAGCTTTCCCTGAATGTTGAATACTAAGTTAGTAAGGTGTTTTGTTTATGGTGACATTTTATTTTCTTTATTTATATAGGTCATCTGGCTACATAGTGGCCACTATCGCCCAACTGAAGAAAACTTGTTCAAGTTTCTTACTTTTATGGGGAGAATTGACTTTGACATTGCTGATGTTGAGGTATATGTCATATAAATAGTTTATAGTCTACTTCAGTTTATATTCTATTGTTCATCATCTTTCATGTCTTACACTCTGCATTTTATCTTCTTTTGTTTTCAGAAAAGGAACTCATTATTGATGATAAGAGGTATGAATTTAAGAAAGAGAAGAACGATAACACTGGAGTGACAAATGAAAAAAGAGTGAGAGAAGAGATGGTTCTAGTAATACCCTTCGAGCCAATATCTTGCATAATACACACACAAAGAGACTGATGGTCAAGTATTCAAAGTTGGTGAATTCACCTGCAATATGGGGAGACAATGCATAACACGTCTTGAATATGATTCATTTGTTGTTAGAGATCCTTTAGGCACAAGCACCATCAACTTTGGAAATGTTTCTAGTAGGAATTCATATGTCTTTTAAATTTTTAATTATTTCACCTCAGGGTTATTTTGGGCAAGCAAATGTTTTAGCAATGCCAGACACGACATCGGTGGACGAGTAAACAATTTTTTTATAATTAAAATTTTCATTCCATGATATCCTCTCTTTATTGTTTGATTGTATTTTGGACGTTTCTTTTGATTTTGTTTTGTCGTTTAATTGTGAAATTGAAAATACTTGGTATCATGTCCATTTAAACAACAACCAAAGCTTGAAGATGAAATTAGTATTGCACGATATTTATTGGAATCCTTATAGCTATTTTGTGGTAAAATATTTTCATGAATATCAGAAAAGTTTACTTTCATGTTGTTATTTGAGCACATGTTTTTTATATACTTGACCAAGTTCATGTGTTAGAAAATGAAATGTTTTTGTGAATAAAACGACAAGGATTCAACATCACACCTCGTATTATTTTTTTTCACAAGTTATCTACAACTTGAGTTTTTTAGCATATAACTTAGTTGACATGATTGTTCTTAAGCTTTCCTTGAAGGTTGAATACTAAGTTACTAAGGTGTTCTTTTCTATATATGGTGACATTTTATTTGCTTTGTTTATACAAGTCATCTAGCCACATTATAGTGGCCACTATTGCCCAACTGAAGAAAATTTATTCGATTTTCTTACTTCTATGGGGAAAATGGCTTTGACATTATTGATGTTGAGGTATATGTCGTATAAACTATTTATAGTCAAATTCGCTTCATATTCTAGTGTTCATTATCGTTCATGTCTTACACTCTACATTGTATTTTCTTTTGTTTTCAGAAAATGAACTCAATATTGATGGTAAGAAACAAAAATTGAAGAAAGAGGAGAGCAATAACATTGGAGCAACAAATGCAAAAAAAGAGAGAGAAGAGAACTTGTCTGGTGATACCCTTTGAGCCAATATACTGCATAAGACACACATATAGATATTGATGGTCAAGTCTTCAGAGTTGGTGAATTCATGTGCAATTCCTTGGCAATGCAATGATAATGTTTTGAAGTGATGAAACATCATTTCATGCGTAAATTTTAGTCCAACCAATATTAAGTTGGAAACTCATTGTAAGACTTTAACATTTCATATGATATAATTTATGTGGTTGAAATTATTTATAATTGCACTTGATATTGTTTAGTATTGTAATTAACATATGCAACTTTATGTTTTCATATTAGATGAACATGCACATTGTATGATATTTTTTAAACCATACAAATTAATTTATGTTGATTAATGATGAACACATAAAATCAATTTAAAACTACTAAAATAGTAGTTTATATTGATTAATGATGAACACGAATAAAATAAATATACAACTAAATTAGTCATTTATAATTATTATTAATGAAATTAAATGAAATGAATATAAACTACTAAATTAGTCGTTTATTTAATGAATATGAAACTACCAAAAAATGATAAATGACCACTGCAGATGATAAATTTTTTATTACAAATAATGAGTAAATTTCACATATATACGACTATTAGTAGCTAATTTACAGTATCTTATAACACGACCAAAAATTTAGTCATATTTCTTTGGTCATTAATTAGTTTCAAACAATGACTAAAATTTGCATATATATGACTATTAGTAGCTAATTTACAGTATCTTATAACACAACCAATATTTTAGTCATATTTCTTTGGTCATTAATTGGATTTCTCAGGTGATTATATAGTAATATGTTTTGTTGTATATTTTGTCATTAATTGTCACAATTAATGACCAAATCAATGATTAAAACAATGACCAAATCAATGACTAAATTAATGACTAAATCAGTGACTAAATTAATGACCAAATATACTACTAGACAACAAAATTGAGATAACCAATTAATGACTAAGCTAAAAACGACTAAAATTTGGTCACGTTAGAAGATACTGTATAGCTACTATTGGTCACCGACCAAAAAATAGACATTTATATGCAAATTTTAGTCATTTTTTTAGTAACTAATTAGCTATTTTGTACTAGTGTTCTAAACATTTCGAATCCTTCTTATTTTCTCCCCAATAGTTGATTTGATTAATTTTGAGGATACCAATTGCTATGCTGGAATTACTAAATGTTGATTCAGCTTTGATTGTGTTAGGTATTTGATTATTGAATCCTTACTATCTAATATCCCCCTTGGCAGGTGCAAGATAAGAAGTTTGTTGAAGGGATCTAAACTAGAACTTTGACTTCTTTATATGGTGGTTTTGTTGGTTGATCATGAACCATCTTCACTTCATTTGGTGGTTTTTTGTTAACTACTTACCATTTACATTGATACTGGTGGTTTATTTTTTACCACTTTAAACATTGTGTTCTCTCCTTGAGGTGCAGAGAGAACTATTTCTTACTTTATAGAACATACAAAATTGAATACATGTCATACCCAAAATTATTTCAAACTAAAATTATTGATAATTTTGTTTTTCCATTTCTTCTTTCTTCTATGTATTTACCTCTATCTCCTTTACCTTTGGATTCCATCTCAAATAATTTATTCTTTCATAGTGGATGGTTTTCCTAACGATTTTATCACCTCTACACATTTATATATTATATTTTTTTTTTCAGGTATATATTCATTGAAGCTTAGTTTAATAGTCTCAAATTGAATGTGGGAAAAATAATTGACACAATTTTTGGAATCTAAGGTTTTGTGATCCATCATATAAATTAGTAAAAATCTTTCGGTAATAATCACATGTAATGGAACTTGGTCGACGCGTTTCAAACCAACCAGTGTGGCTCATCATCATAGTCCTGACGATGAATCACATTGGTTGGTTCGAAACGTGTCGACTAAGTTCCATTGCATGTGATTATTATCGAAAGAATTTTACTAATTGGTACAATTATTCAAACTTAGGATTGAGGGGGAAATGATAGACTATTATAAACTTTATCTCTTATGAGGTGTTGTCATATTTTATTATTGAATTGTCACTACAATCTAGGTCTAGAATCGTCCAATTTATATATTATAATTTCAAATCCTAATACTAATACAATTAGTCAAATATAACATGAAATATTTTCCATAACCAAGCATAAGTGAGAAACAACAAGAAAATGGAGGAAAAGAATTTATGCCATATTCAGTTCATTTTATTGATCTTAAGCTCTGAAATTATAATACATTAAGTAGATCACTCTAGTTCTAAATTTCATCGAGAGCTTATTAAAAAATCATGATAATGCTTCATCAAATATAAGATTTACAACTCATATTTATGTGGTTTTAGACTTTGTGATTGTTTAAAAAATCATAATATAACACACATAAATAATTTAATATTATTGATTATGTTTTTTAATACTATAAAACAATATTAAAATTTCTAAATGAAAATATAAACTATTAAAACCAATATTTATAATAGAAAATTTTAAATAAAATAGTCGAAATATATTATCGATAATAAATAATGAAATCCTCGCTAGGGGTGTCCAATCACTGGGACAAGTGGGAGGTGGGCAGTTAAGGGTTACCTAGTCCCTAACCACGTGCCTGCCGACACACCACCCTCCCACGCACGAGCGGTAAAGGGCCTTGGGGTAGGCGTTCCTACAGCAGGTAAGCTGACTGTTAAGGGTAGGATGGACGTCATTCATGGCATTTACTTTCCGCAGGTGATGGTGAAGGTCGATGCTTTGGATTGTGCAAAAGAGAAACTGTTGGCTTTGAAGCCCTGGGTTGAACTCTGTAGGCTTGAGACGAGAAGGGTTATAGGCCCGTCGGGTAGTAGTGGCGAGAGGTTGGTAGTCAGGAGGCATCCTGGCAATGGCACAGGAACAAGCATGGTGCATAAGGAGGTAGATGAAGGTGGTGGAGGTGAATTCAATGTGGAGGGCCTCTGGATGGGAGGTTCTGGTACTCAGCCTGTGTGCCTACTCAAAATTTGCAGACTGTGTAGCAAAAATTCCTCCCTGGCCCAACCCCAAGGTGGTTTTTCCTTGGGCTCACGGAGCATTCATTCTCCTACAATTCAAATCTGTGAGGGGTGTAGCTTTTGCACCTCCTTGGACGACAGTGTGGACACTGGTGGCAGTCATGTGTCTCTCGTCTACGGGGCTCAAGACACAGCCAGTGACAAGCTCAATCAAGGGTGCAAAGCTAGTAAATTTTTCCATATTATTGTTCATCTCCCAAAAACCCATGTGTACTTTATTATTTGGTGCTTCTTGAAATTCAAAAAAATTTGTCCCCTAGTACTTGAATAATTTCCAATTCTTTAACCAAAATTTAAAAAATTGACTAATTATAATTACGTCGTAAGGCATCCTTATTTGAAAACAACTCCCCTAGCCACCGTGTCCACATTTGAGCCATTGGATCAAATGTTAGATGATTGAAATGTTTTAGGCCATTAAATCCACAAGTAAGTAGGTTTTTATATGTTTTTTATAATGTTAGTTTTATAAAAGTAGTAAAATAACTATTTATATATTTAAATATTATATTTTTGTGTTACTATGCTCTCCAACAAAGTATGATAGAAATGTTGTAATATCATGTTCAACATTTTGACTATGTCAAATTACACAAAATTAAAAATAAAAGTAAATTAAATAAAAAGATTGACATAATGTAATGAACATTTTAACTATGTCAAATTACAATAAAAAATAAAAATAATAAAATACAATAATAATAAACTATAAATACAACCCATGGTATTAACCCATGGTATTCATGTGGATTTTTGTTTATTTAAAGGGGGAATTAATATGGCTTAAATCAATATGGATCGACCAAGAGCCAACAGGGATCAAATTTCTTGATATGCAAACCTATTTTAGAGTGAAAAAAGAATGCCTCTCATAAATAATAATGATCTAAACTAATTATTTAATAAAATTATTTTTAAATGTTTATAACCATTATTCTTTTAGATTTTTACTTAGTAAAATGAATCTAAATTTTCATACATCCAAATATACATAGTTTTTCTTGTTCTATATTATTTTGTTACAACTATTTTATTATTCCAAAAATACATGGTTTTTTTGTTACATATTACTTATGTTACAACTCTTTTATTATTCGTGGGTATTATTTCCTAATATATATAAAAAAAAAATTAATAACGATTTTTTTTTTTTTAAATGTGATCTTTTTTAAATTTCCAAATTATTTCCCATGACATGATTTATCTTGAGCAATAATGATGAATGTTCATAATTCTCATTTCTTAAATAACAATAAATTTACCTTTAATTACTTAATCATTATAGTTTGTAACTACATACATACTCTTTCAGATTTTTTTCCTTGTTGTAGGTAAGATGTTGTCCCTACATAGAAAAAATATAATTTTTTTATTTTTAATTTGAACTTGACATGTAGAATGAAAAAATTTAAAATATTAAAATGGTAACCTCATTTGTGTGGTCAAAATTCTCATTGACAAGTTCCTTTACATCTCTCATTTCCTCATCATTTCCATGTACATCCACATCTCTTTCAAGCTCTCTATTTTTCCAGAATTAAGGGATCCCTTCTCAAGAATTATTATGCTTCTTTATGGAAAGAAACATATGAAGCAAAACCCATCATATATGGAAGAGGTGTGGTGGAAACATACAATTGAATATGAAAAAACTATTTTTTCTAGTCAACATGACATAAATTGGGGAAAATTTATTGCTTGTGCACATTTAA
The DNA here is from genome assembly GCA_034641835.2 of Pinus albicaulis. Taxonomy (NCBI): domain Eukaryota; kingdom Viridiplantae; phylum Streptophyta; class Pinopsida; order Pinales; family Pinaceae; genus Pinus; species Pinus albicaulis. The sequence goes on along the minus strand of CM076570.1, from coordinate 694,858,669 downwards.
AGGGGTTAGTGACAATTGTTTGTATCAATGTCAAGGATACAGAAGAAATGAGACATGGTGAAGAGAAGCTTCCAACCTTACAACAAGCCCTAAAAGTCATAACATTGAATGTATGGAATCCATTTTCCCTCATACACATGAGAAGTACAATGAAAAATCATGGAATTTGGAAAATGTCATGAAGCTTATCTCAAGTTCCATTCATTTAGATATGAAGTATATAGAAGATGAAAAGCATGACAATGGAGACTTATCAAGGGTATATGATTCTTTAGAAGAAAACGATGTTGACAAGGCTATGGAGGACCAAATAGAAGAATTAAAAACAGAAAAGGACTCTTCAAAAAATGGGCCAGTCAAGGATTATGGAATCGAGATGAGCTACATTATCTCACTGATTCAAGAAAGCACTGAAAAAGAGACAAAAAATAGTGATATAGAGACAATTTATTCATAAACAAGAGAAATATAGAATTATAGCCCGAGATAGAGTTATGGGAAGAGAAACATTCCAATTGTAAGGAGGAGTCAAATTTACATGAGTAGTAGTTCACTCACCATAATCCTCCATCGCTTATTCTGGAGGAGTTGGAGTTAAGAAAGTTGCTACTACCTCATTACTTGAAGAAGGCCCACATGAAAAAATCAGAAGAGATTCCTCAATGTTATTTTAATTTGACATTCAGTCACTCTACTCTTTTTTGTATAGTAGTCTCTTTACCTCTACCCTTAAATTAAACGACTCAAAAAATACTAGATAAAAGACACTTACCTATTGCAATCAATTGAAAAAAATGGTATCTCTAAAGGGTCACATGGGGAGGAATCTATTATTTAAAAGATCGGGAAAATAATTTCCTTTCAAAACTAAAATGCACTATCAGCACATAAGGGAGTTATTACATTTAAAATTTGTTCACATTCTTGTCACTACAAAATTTGATTGTTTCTTTTAATTTGATGGGCAAATAAATGATCTTTAAAAGGCACTAAAGTCTTGAATTATGATCCTTAAAGAAGTCGCTAGATTCTCTGATTATGAGATGATTTTTTCTTCCAACTTATGGGTCGTGATGATGTTTGTGATTCTAACTAAGGTGAAAAGTTCCAAAGAAGTGGACAATTTTGTGATTATGAGATGATTTTTTCTTCTTACTTTTGGGTCTTGATGATGTTTGTTATTCTCACTAAGGTGAAAAGTTCCAAAAAAGTGGAATATTGGTCGTTCAAAGAGGAATGATGGAAATATGATTGTAGATAATTTATTAATATAAATTATCTCACTAAGATTAATTAATAATCCCCAAGGGTTAAAAAAATTCCCAAATGTTGCTTATCCCTAAAATTAACGATTAAGATAACACTATGCTCTATGTTCAAATGACAGGTGAAGGTGGATTTACCATACTTAAGCTTCTTAGTAGTATTTTATGAAGTAAAACATGTCATAGTGATAAGCTTTTATTCCATTAAATAATTCTAGTTGTAGAGCAGAGTCACAGTTTTAGGAGTAGTATCAAAGGAATGCAACATTGCAAATGTGATAGAAGCAAATAATTTTGTGGAAGGGTGAAGTCTGCCCAACCTGGTCATAAAAACCAAGTGCATCCTTCATGCAGAAAAAAATAAACATGCAAATTTCGTCATATAGAGGTCTTGAGTAATTTGGCCAAAATGTCTCATCCATTATTAAAAAACACATCTTCCTACTACCTCTTCTTTCTTATATGCTATTCTTTCCTATACTACAACCTTATGGTGTTTCCTTTGCAACATGTCGTGCAATTTCTGATTATATAATGATAATGGCATGCTAGATAATATGACTATAAATTTATTAAAAAACTACCATTAACAACCTCCCAGCATTAATTTTTATAAGACTACAATTAACAACCTCCAACCATCCAATAGTTATAAATTTAGTAAAAACAAAATTAGGAAAAGTGCAAATAGCATATGGATCTTGGGAATAGGATTTCTTTTCTGAGTTATTATGGTGGATAAGCAACTATAAACCACAACATTATATAATTTTATTATTTATTAAATTAGTTAAAATATTATGATTTTATTATTATTATTTTCTATCTATTATTTTGAAATAATATATATTATTATTTGTGTTTGTCACTTTTTTCTAATGGGTTGATTAATTTATTTGCTGTGCTTCAGGGCCCGAACTTTATGGTTTTAATTACCCATTCAGATTTAGTCACCAATTGCGTTTTGCAAATTTTTTTATTAGAATCTTTGACAATTGCGTTTTGAAATTTGTGATAAAATATTAATTAATAAAATTAAATAATAATGGGTTTGATGTCTATCTACTCTCATTTAAAACATATATAATATGAATATTAGATTCTAGCGTAGCTGGTCAAGTTTGGAACCAGTATAGTCGGAATATTCCATGGTGCTCAATTGAATGTTATTTGATATTACATGTCCGCCTTGAAGTCTGAAGCATGTGAATCTGCCCATGACTCCGATTCAGTTGACTATGCATTAAAATGAGAATCTAAGTGCACCCATGTCGGATGCGGATGCCGCAAGTCTCTGCCCACAACACATTTCTTTTTGTATGCCTGAATTAAAAAATCTACTTATAATTTTTTTAATATACTTTATTAGCAGCACCAGATGAAGCCTGGAAATTTAGTCGTCCTCCCACCTCCTATACATAAAGACAAGGCAGGGCTAATTCTGGCCCAGCGACTTCACTCTCATTTTCGTGCTTGACAGAAATTTGTTGCTTCCATGGCGGAGTCGAATCCAAATCCGACAGCCGGAGATGATATTGAACAGACAGAGGGAGCGCAGGTAATATTGTTTAACGCTACCCGCCATGCCCATGAGCTGCTGCGGGTGGAGGGACTTCCAACCTACAAATGCAGTGGATGCAAAGAATTGGCGACCTTATATCTCAGTGTATCGGCCCATAAATGCACCGAGACGAAATTGCGTTAATCTGATGGTGGTTATTTCGTTGCTTTAATTTGATGGTGGCCATTTCGTCTCTCGGTTGAGATATAAGGCTCGCCCAAAGAATTTGGCCAACATCACGATTCTAAAGACAATGCCAAGAAACCGTCATCATTTTCATACATCAAAGCACTGAGGTGTTTTGACCAATCACGTCGTTGAAAGCATGGTATCAGATATCAGATAAATTGTACTTTTAGATCCACTAGGCATTCCAAGGAGTGTGTATGTAAGTGAAATAGTTGGAATAGCCCTTCTTTTGTTATAATTGCTACGCCCACAAAGTAATTCAACTACAATGTACATCGAGAACATTTATCAAAAGCTAAAAGTAATTCAACTATATGCAAATCCCTACTAGTTTTTAAAATAATTATGAGTATGTGTTTTTGTTTAAACAATTTCGAAAAACAAATCCACACATATCAATAATTTTTTGTAAACTCCTTTCTTTAGTCATTTGCAAAATATTCAAATGGCTTTCGATTAAATAATATAAATACAAATAATTATGGTGATAGAAGTGTCTATTTTGGAATAAGGTTTTCAAATTTTAATTTAATTATCAATCATTATTAGATGGGTGGTAGAGATTTAACCTCTACTAAATATTTTACAATATTCTTAGTAGTAGTCATAAATAAAACACAGTAAAAAAATTGTCATATGAACATGAGTTATAGTTTTTTTGTCATGTGTATTAGTAAGCCATAGTATTGATCCAGTAACAAAACATATTTACAAATTAAAAATATCTATTGTAAATTGGCACTGAATCTCCAAGATTAAGAGTATTTATTTCATTTTTTTGAAATGTATATATGTTGAACTCATATATTAATTCTTTTTATAATTAATAATAATAATTTAAAATAAAGTTATAATTTATTTTTTTTAGATATTTTTAATTTTGAAAATCCATATCTATTACGAGATAAGTGTTTTGATGTCTATTGGCATTTGTTAGCCATTTAATTATATTTACACCCTAATATTGTACATCTTCAATATACCTAGAACATAACACCAAACTTTAAAAATTTGATAATAAAACATGATACTAATATCATTACCTATTTAATTTACTTTATAATCATACATTTAACTTTATATAAAAATAAAATTATCCATTGAAATAAAATAATAAGAAAATTTGGTAGCCACGAACTCTTATGTCTTGGTCGTATTCCCTCCAACCCACACATAATTTCATTTTCAAAATTTGTTTCAAACTTTTCCTAAATATTCAAGATCTTGAAATTTATTAAGTATAATTTATATTTTTAAAAATTTCTACTCATTTTTATCATAAATATCCAAAATCTTGAAATTTATTATCTATAATTTAGATTTTCAAAAATTTCTACCCAATTTTATCATAATATTTTCTGAATTTCTATTATTTTCCGGACTCATTTGTAGATTTTAAACCACTATATTGAAAATAAACCTTGCATGGGTAACGATCCCTTCCGTCGTCGCGTTTCCAGTCTCCTCTATGTTGCGATGCGCGTTGATGGTGACGTTGGTGTGAGTACGTCAACGTAACGACGTATTGAAGTCGTTCAAAGCCGGCCACGTAATTCTTAATTTAAAATGATTTTATAACTAATATTAATTAATTAAAAAAAATATTGATTTTATAACTAATATTAATTAATTTAAAAAAATATTAACTCATTCTCGACAGTTGAACAGTACACTTAAAAAATAAAAACGATTAATTTAAAAAATATAAAAATAATTAACTCAGAAATTTTGAAAAAGGTTATTTTAAAATGCAAAAATTCTCACAAGTATTTCAATTTATCAGTGTTTTGCAATATCTAATATATATATTTTTAATTGTAACATTTTTAATATAAAATAAAATTATATATATATATATATATATATATATATATATATATATATATATATTTGCATTGAATTGGGCACATTTTTTTCTAAGTAGAATTTGTTAAATTTTATTATATATATATATATATATATATATATATATATATATATATTAATTTTATATATATATATATATATATATATATATATATTTAAAAAAATTAATATTTATATATATAAAACAAAATTTAACAAATTCTACTTAGAAAAAAAATATGCCCAATTCAATGCAAAAATATATGGTGCAGTTAATTCAACTTCATTTCGTTAAAGAGTCTCATATCCAATGCAAAATATATGTTGTAGTTAATTCAACTTTCATTTAATTAATCCCCGCACAGGCATCACGCACAAATACCTTGGCGGATTACAGGGCCATGTCATTGCGCAATACAATATACAAATTGATTTCCGAGATAATTGCTCCACGTATTAAATCTTCACTCTCGAAATATATTTACAAGGAACAATTTTGTTTCCTAGAGCACCTACACATACAGTATTTTGCTGCAACTTCGGAAGAATTCCTACATTCTATCAAGATAAAAATTAATTTTTCAAACACTACAATATAAAGGGGGTTTTAAGACAATATTAAGACAATTTTTGGGTAAATTGTCTTAATTTGAGAAAAAAAAAAAAAAAAACTTGTGTATTGTCTTAAATATTGTCTTTAAGCCAGTGTCTCAAATTAAATCGTCTTAAAATTAAATTTTCTTAAAATATTGTCTCTATAAAGACAATATATAACACAAACATTTTTGTTTCTCGAGAAACAATTTCATTTTTGTCTCTCAAGAGACAATAGTTGAACTACAACACAAAGGGGGGTTTTAAGGCAATTTTTGGGTAAATTGTCTTAACTTGAGACAATTTCATTTTTGTCTCTCCAAAGACAATAGTTGGAATTAAAGACATATTGTCTTTATGGAGACAATGTCTTTAATCCTATCTATTGTCTTTATAGAGACAATATAAAACAATGACTCCAAAAAAATATCTCACCATTGAAATAAATCAATATAAAAATATTTAATTAAAAAAATCAACAATATCATTGAATAATTCATGTTAGGGTGCAGTGGATTCGAACCACCAACCTCCTGCATGACAAGTGCTCTTCCAATGAGCTAGCACCCTTTAAAGAATTATGTGAGGAGTTATGACAGTCCTTGAAATTGTATAATAAGCATTGATTTTTAAAAAATGTTCAACACATAATTAGAGCAAAACAAAACCAAAGCATTCTCAGAAGTAAAAAACACTGGAAGCAAGCCCAAACAATCTCAATACAAAACCACAAGTATAGACAGAAGGCAATGAAGCCAACCAGATTCTAATGAATTACGTCAAGAAGAACACATAAGGGAAGTCCAACCTAGGTTTTCATCATTGGAGAGATCTAGACAACACTAATAACCATATAACACAGGAACTCAAGGCGACTTTAAAATGACAAAAAATTAATTCGTAATTACTGATGACAGACTCATTTATCCATACATTAAGCGATAGATCAATCCAAACAAATATTCGCAGGTCTAATTGGTACAGTCCTTGAAATTGTATAATAAGCATTGATTTTTAAAAAATGTTCGACACATAAGTAGAGCAAAACAAAAACAAAGCATTCTTAGAAGTGAAAAACACTGACAGCAAGCCCAAATAATCTCAATACAAAACAACAAGTATAGACACAGAAGGCAACAAAGCCAACCAAATTCCAATGAATTATAATAAAGGTGATTGGGATTATATGACAAACCCAAGTCAAATGTTCCAAGACAAGCTTGTGATTAGATGATTCTTCTAGAAATCGTGTTTCCTCTACAATAGTTGCCAGCTGATTATGTGTCATACCAATTGACTCCTTTCCTCTTTTCCGCATAACAGGAGACCCTTGCAAAGGTATTTTCAAATTTATTTGTGCTATGATTCTCCATATGTCCAATGCTCATTGTTGTAATCCTTTACTTGCATACAAGGATGAAAGTGTTCATAAATTCCCAGATTCTTCTAGAAAAACTTCTAGTTTCTCATGCACTGTCCATTCAAGCCACAGGGCCATCCTTCTTGCAGCCTTCTTATAATAGTATCCATTCCTTTGAAGCATGCATGGTTTCTAAATTCTAGAACCCCACTCTATTACAATGTATGCAAAGGACACATGATCTTAAGACATCTAGTCACTAAGTTGGACTATGGAACTAGAATGCAAAATAACATACATTGACCTCTGTTGACAACGTGCAAATGAATATACAGTTTTACCTGAAAAAATATTTCGTATTAAAGCAACATAATACATTACAATGAAAGTTACATACCACAACACAACTATTTCCAGAGGATGCAACTTGCTTCATTTCTTCTGTAAGTCCAATAACTCTGTAAAGGTACATCAAAAGTGTATCAATTCCCTCCTTCATTAAAGGAGCCATATCCTTGCTCCAAAAAGCCTTGCGATACCTGGAGTTGTATAAAAAACACAATATTTCGCATAGAAAAGAAATTGTGTCAGAAAAATTCTTATATTTTGGGGGAAGAAAATCAGAAACTCAGATTATCGTGTTTGCGAGGCATAAACAACAGGAATATATTCCCATGCTACTAGAAAGTCTAAACCAAAGGCCACAAGGACTATTGTTGACAAATTCATACACAAGCAGTTCACATTTTTATAAGTCTCTATCGATAGCATTGATATATTTCAATGACTTGAAAGTAATTCCATTGCCAACTAGCCTTAAGTTCTTCAGGATATATCCGCAATATTGTGTTAAGACAAGAAGAAAAAGAAAGTGACCTGATAATATTTTGAATAGTCAACTCCAATAAGATACTTCTACTTGAAGAACTTGGAAGCATACCATCCTGATTGGTAAAAACAAGTTTTAGTAGTAACAGTTACAGTATAAAGTTTTGTTGGCTGTATAATTGGTTTGATAGCAATATAAAGCTTTGTTGGCTGTAAGCATGTTTTTTTTAATAAGTATCAGTTTCATAGGCATCTTCTTTATAATGATTGCTCGGTAGTTTAAATTGTAGTGACACTCCTTTCAGCAATGAAGATTGTACTTGTTGTATTAAATGACATCCCAAGTATTGGCTCAGATCTATCTGCAAAATCCCATTGTCGTTATCCTGATAGTGTACAGTGGATATCTATGGAGAAGTTGTCAATAAGGGAGGTTTCCCTATTTCACCTTCAGAAAAAATTTCTTGTCACATCACCTTCTTACAACATGATAAAGTCTCATCTCAAAGATGGGAGTGCAAATTGTCAAATTCTTGATGATCACCTATAGTAAGGATTCAGAGGGAGCTGTAATGTTTTTATGATGTATGCTACCACTGAAAAAGGGAGTTAATATTTTCTTTTAGATCTAGCTTTATTCCTAAAAAAATTTGGTAATATGGAGCAGCTATTGATCCAAATATAGACTATGTTCGGTAAAATTGGTGTATACCTTGATACAGAGACTCTCAAGTCGATTAAGCCTTATACATTAGATAGTTGTTCATTAATAGCACATATTAGTGCCACACACACACACACACACACACACATATATATATATATTGCACTGGGACATCATTGAAGCATAATAAACAGTAAACATGGCTTAATTATGAAGCTATTTTAGCACATATTTGCTGTAGATTAGAGAATAAGATACCAAGCATCCAATGCTTCACTTTATATGATATGATATAAGACATTCCTGTATTATGGCATGTCGGAATGGATAAATCTAATAAGTAGGTTACCTGATGGATACTTTGCAAAGACAAGTTTAGGTTTGTAAGAGGGAGTAAGTATAGTTAAATATTTCCTTCATCAATATATGCAAGAAGCAGAGGATGGATAGACTGCATGAGAAATATAAGATGCTTGAAGTGGAATAACACCCAGTAGCTTCACGTAATACACAACCCTGTGTTCATGCTCTATGGTCACTGCTTCCTTCGTTTTGCAACTACCCAACAGACAAAGCTCAAAAATTTTTGGATATTGCAAAGAAATTGCGTGCATCACTTCTTAAAGAGCCAGATTTACGTGCCATAATTTTTTCAAGCTTTCAGATACTTACTCAGCAGAACAAAAAAACACAAGAAGAAGCTCTCCATATCTTGAGTAGTTTAGAATAGGTTGAGGGCTTGGAAATCAGTCTGGCTGAGCAACAAGTCAAGTCTCGCTACAACTCAAAAGTTGCATCAGAGAATATGAAGATTTTGAGGAAAATTTCTCCCGGATTTTTTTCACCTTTATTTACTATATTCATGTCATCTCACCAAGACAAGCGTCAATATCTGCAGGCTACTATTGCAGACGTAGCTTCTGTAGCTGATAAGGAAGTATTCAAACATTTTTTTATAAGTGCTATGCAAAAGCTTCTCAAAGTAACACAAGAAGCAACTAAATATGGGCATGTAAGAAAATCTTCTATGGAAATTTATGGTTCAAATAATGAACAGACAACAACATCAACAAGGGCCCAGCTCTTAGATCTGGCAGTATCACTTCTACAAGGTCTAGACGTTGAAGCTGTGAATATGCTTTTTTCTGCTACAAATCCGGCTCTGCAGGATGTTGAAGGGCTAGTTCAGAAGAAGGCATATAAGGTGCTAGTAGGAATTCTAAAGGAACACAGGGATTTTTTGGCAAATAATTTGGATGAGATATTTGAACATATGGTCACAAGCATGACGTCCTACCATTTTTTTTCCAAGAAACACCGGATTGATTGCTTGCAGTATTTAATCATTCATATTTTAATGACTGGTGAAGAGAGCAAAAAAGGGGGCATTGCTTGTTTCCTTAGTGAAATAATTCTGGCTGTAAAAGAGTCCAATAAAAAAACAAGGTCTTGGGCTTATGATTTGCTAGTCAAAATTGGCCACTGCTTGGAAGATACAGAAAACGGAGGTTCACAGGAAACACTACACAAGTTCTTTAACATAGTTGTAGGTTGTCTGGCAGGTAGTATGCCGCACATGATAAGTTCAGCAACTACTGGGATAGCAAGATTTATGTATGAGTTCTCCAAGCTCTGCTTACTGGGATAGCAAGATTTAATGGAAGATAAAGAATTTGTAACAATTTTATTAAAGTCTTCCAAGCATGTATCAAAATTTTCAACCTTGTTATGTACCCCTTTCAAAATTGTTGTACTATCATTTGAAGAACCATATGATTGCTCCTACAAGAAGAACAAATATTGAAGAAGGTTAAAGGTGAAGGACCTAATAGAGAGTTCACCGGAGAATAAAGAATTCTTTTCAAGGCAAGAGGTATGGGTAGTACAATAACTGGACATAGAAATTCAAGAGTAATGCACATGATTCTGAAGGTCATTCTCAAAACAACAAGCCTAAATATTGTAACTATTACTGAAAGAATAATCACACAGAACAATAGTATTTTCTAAATAAATACATGAAGCGGAGAGGAATAGAGCTAGAGGTAGACGTAAAGGTAGAGGCGATAGGCATAGAAGCAATTTTGAAAAATGTAGTCAAACTGTAAACAAGAATGACACTAAAATAGACTATCTTCTCATGCTTGCACAAAATTAAGTAGCAACACTTAGTGTGTCTGCACTGTGAAATAGACTATTTTCTCGTGGTTGCACACAAATAAGTGGCAGCAGTAAGATGTGTTCGGTATCTCATTTTCATACCTACAAAATAAAGCACCAAGGAAAAGGAAGTTTTTCAAAACTTGATGAATGTTAAAATAAAGTGAGACTAGGTGATAACAAAATACATACCAATGAGAGTTTTAGGTCATGCAATCAAAAGCATGACTCTTTTATCTTGGTTTACAAATCTCTACCATTCCTCTCGTATCACAGAATATATCTACTAAATCACTTTCCTTAGCTTCTCTGCACCAACATATTATTACCATATTAGGAATGATTGCACACCTTATTAAGAATAAGAAGAATCTCAAGAAACAATTTTATTTCATTCCTACTATTTGTGATTATTTATGAAACTTACCGCTTTGGATGCTATAAGAACCCTACTAAGAGTTCTCTTAAAAACCAAAGATGTGCATGTCAATTCTCTTCAAATAAAAAAGATACAGATTATAAAAGGTTTAAAGTCCATAAATCATGCTCTTATTAGTCTTCTTCTGGACCTGAATTCAATATAATATCTAGATATGTTTTCAAGAAAATAAGTAAAGCAACAAAAGAATCAAAATGATTTATATGTGTGGAAAGAATTTGTTTAACTCGTCATATGAAGTAAAAAAATGGGAAATTACTTTTGATTTTGATCCATATGTTGAGTGCGACGTGAGTCCAATGTAATCGTACCAACCCGTTGATGCCTTTCAAGGATGGAACCACAGGATTTGTGGTCGTCCTTACCACACCGGATGCCCAAAGAGCAATGCTTTCATACCAGGTACTATTTTCAACACTTCATCTCTTGACTTGATTTGGAAATTTGATTGGAAATATGAAAATTCTCTTGATTTTTTCTTTATCACTCAAGTTCAGCTGTTAACTCATTTGATGAGCTCATTTTGAATCTCAGACAATGCCCTTGGTAAACTGTGTAGATTTTTAGCAGTTTTAATAATTAATGATAAAGCTACATGCCCCTTTGTTTGCAGGGCGTGTCTTCCATCATAAATTTCGATTCATCTTTATCTGATTTGATTTCCAAATCAAGAATTTTGGTAGTGGAGGGTTACTTATGGGAGTTCCCTCAGACAATAGATGTTATTGCCCAGGCATGCGAGGCTGCACACAAAAATGGTGTGCTTGTTGCAATTACTGCAAGTGATGTGTCATGTATAAGAAGGCACCACAAGAAATTTTAGTATGAATCATATTCAAAAGATTTTGATGATGTGCTTTCTCTTTGGTAAAATAGAGAACATAAACTCTAGAAATGAAATTATATGTAGGACTTAAGCTAAGTATATTTTTATTCACAAAAGCAAAGTGAGTGTGTTTGTTTTAGAACTTTGAAAGGATTCTCCTTACCTGGTGTTCACTACTTTATTTGCATTATTTCAAGAAACAACGTCGTGGATGTTCCAGTAACAAAGGCAGATTTAGTTGGATGGGGAATTGGTGACCCAGTTCTGTGCAGAGAGTTGAGAATGGTTTCTTTTTGTTATCAAATGGGAAGAAGCATCAAAGGAAAAAAACCGTTTCAGTTCCTTACTATTTGCTTTCATTTTGTAACATTGTGCCCATGATGTTATTTTGTGCAGGGATATTATAGTTGAGCATGCAAATATTATGTTTGAAAATAGTAACGAAGCAATGGCTTTGTGTGGTTTTAGTTCAAGAAAAATTCTAGCATTAGCTACAAAACATATAAGTTATTATTCTCCCCTTATATCTGTCACAGTTGGTGCACGTGGCTCCTACATTGCAGTAAAAGGTGAAGTTATGTACATACCTCCTTCGCCTTTTGTTCCTGTAGATACTTGTGGAGCAAGTGATGCTTATGCTATTCTGTACAACCATTGGCAAGGCTAGTACATGCCCTTCGTGGTACTTTATTGCTTCACCTTCTTATTTTCAAACTTCGATCCACCACTTGCATCGTCTCAGGGGAGATTTTCCCGGCAAGGCTATTTTCTACATTCCACAGTATATCGACCACTGCAGAGTCAAATATTACCATTGCATGGAGAGTATACTGACCAAGAACCATCATTGGGTGTTCAAAAAAATGATTTCCAAAATTCAATAGTTCATAGGGGAGAAAACATTGAGGAAACCATTCAACCATCTAAATCTATTAATGAATCATAAATCTCAAATATTGATTTTCAGCTTGCTACTGCTTTGAGTGTTATAGTAAAAACTCTTGCAGAATGTACAATCTTGCAGGCAATATTTGAATTCCATAGTTCAGAGATTTAAGAAATGAAAAATTCATTTGAAAAAATAAGGAGTTTCTTTGATGCAAGAAGAGAGAGATTAAACTATACAACAACTTGCTATTACCCATGATTATTTTATAAAGTTGGTCCAGCAACAGGAGAGGATGACTAAGCATAGTGAAGAGCTAGTTGATCGTCTGTGGGATGCAGAGCCTAGTGAAGGTGGAGAAGAAAACATGCAATCTTTTGTGGTGTTGGACATCCTGGTTACTGACTGTAGAAAGTTCATGAAACAATTACGGAAAGAATTGGATGAAAGGTCACAGTTTGAACCCAAAATAAGAGAACTTGAGTCTATTTTGTTTTCAAAGGACCAAGATATTCAAGATATGAATGTTAAGTTTGTTGAGATATCTTAGAAATGTGCACAACTTGAATAGATTAGTGGTAAGTGCACAATACTTGATGAAAAATGCACTGAAATGGCTTTTCAAGCAGCTCAAAATGAAAATGAAAGAGATTCCTTACATTTGGAGGTATATGCCCTTAGGAAATCTCTTTCAGAAAAAGAAACATTAATGAAACCCTCTTCAAAATTCCATTCTGACTTGAAACACCAGTTTGACACTACCATAGAGAAGTTAATAATTTCCATTGAGGAAGTCATTCAAGATGAGAGTTTGGCAGCTGTTCCTTGCTTGGAGAGAATGTCTTATCTGGAGACAAGCCTCCTTTTTCTTATTGAGAAGTACAAGGTAGCTTTTTCACAAGTGAACCTAGTTCATAAATGCTTACTTGAGCTTGCTTCTAATTATGGAAACTTGTTGGAAAAAGAACCTACACTTTTTTTGGATGTGTTCCTCAGAGAAGTCTTCAATTACAAATAAAAGGAAGTAGACCAGTTAAATGAAGAATTAAATGCAATGAATTCAATTAAAACTCAGCATGAAGAAGAAATTAGGGAACTGGAGGACCGTTTATATAAATTTGATGAAAATATTAAAGAAATGAGCATGGATAACAACAAAATGAGAACTGATCTTGAGCAGACAGAAATAAAATTGTCATCAATTAGAGAAAAGCTTAGTCTGGCCATCGCTAAAGGGAAAGGATTGGTTGAGGAATGCAATACACTAAGACAATCATTAGTGGACAAGTCTAATGAGCTAGAAAAGTGTTTGCAGGAATTGCAGAAGAAAAATGATACATTGCTTGAAACTGAAATGAAAGCTTCTAAGTGTGTTAAAGTACTGGAGTTAGAGCTAGAAGATATTCAAAATTCTGCAAGTGCTTTTTGAGAATCCGTTTCTAACAAGGATTCACTTCTTCAGAAAATAGAAAATGTCTTTGGGGAGATGAATTTTCCAGAGGAAATCCACTCCAAAGAAATAATTGATAAAGTTGAGTGGCTTGCAAAAATCATCTCTTGGAGTAAATAACAATATGTTTGAAACAAGTGTGGATGATGACAAAACTGGGAAGAGTCATCTTCAAGATCTAAAAGAAGAGTACGAGGAACTACAAAATAAATACCGTAGTGTAGTTGAGCAGTCAGATATACTGGAGAAGTCTTTGTTGGAAAGGAACCATCTTATTCAAAGATGAGAACAAATCCTTGAGAATGTTGATATGCCAACATCTATGTGATCAACTGATCCATAATTTCAAATTGAATGACTCAGGAGATCACCAACTCAGGTCCAACAAGATGCAACTCGTTTTAAGCATGCAATTGAGAATGCTCAAAGAATTGTTGACTTATTTTCCTTTGAACTGGAGGACTCGAAAAGGAGATTAGAAAGCCTATAGGAAAGTCTCTTGAAAGTAAACCATGAAAAACAGGAATATGTGAAAATCCTTGAGGAGCTTAATTCTAAATTTGAATCTCTAAACGAGAAACCATTTCAAGAAGCATCCTGGAAAGAGAGTTTATGTGATGGTATTTTTGATCAACCTATGAGTGAGTCTATTGTGGAATCAAGCATTGCTGATAGGCGTTTAATTACAGAAGACTGTATGCAGAGACTATTGGATATGGTTATTGAAACATTGAAAGATCAAGACATTCAGGATTTATCTTTATTCTGCAATAATGGGGAGTATCTTGAAGGATGTATCAGGAAACTCATAGCAAAGCTAAATGATTTATCTCAAGAAGATGAAAAACTCAAGGAAAGTGGTGATGCAAAGATGATGGAGCTTCAGGGTCTCTAGGCTGCAATGACTGAAAAAAATATAGAACAAGAGGAAATGAATAAAAAGCAAGAAGAAGTATGTTTAGCAGTGGCATCACATAGAGCAGAGATAGAAAGTTATAAACAAAAAAATAGAATAATGGCTAAGAGCTAGAGACGGTGAAAAAAACAAAAGGATGCTTTACAGGTACATTTTGAGGAGGAAGAAGAGATATCATCATTAATAAGGGAGAAACTGACTATGGCAGTGAAAAAAGGAAAAGGGTTAGCTCAACAACGAGAAAATTTGAAACAATATTTGGATGAAAAAGTAGTAGAACTTGAGCAGCTAAAAACAGAGTTACAATTACTTGAATCTGTGATTAATGAACATGGGCAGAGAATCAACGAGTTGTCAAGTGAGCTAGAGCGCTTTGAAAGTCCAGAGACAGATTTTTTTTTCCTTAAAAAATCATTTTTCCAAGCTAGAGAAAAAGTTACTTGATAGCAACAGTACAACACAGAGTATAATGAAGACATTAAATGCTATTGAGTTTACAGGTGTAGTTTTATACATATATATACCTAACCAAACTTGAAAATGAATTAAAAATCACCACTCTCAAAGCTATTTTTGGAACGCTATCAATCCTCTCATTGTCCTATATTTTTGCGAACCTATTGCTATGAAAACGTTCTACTTGGACTTCACTAATATTAAAATACGCACACATACATAACCAAAACACACATGCTTATAGTTCAACTTAAAAGGAAAAAGGGAACAATAGGGCATACAAAGACTACCTATCAAAGAGGAAATACATATACATCATATCTAGGTCTGGCAGGATATTTCCACATACACATCATATCTAGCTCTAGCAAGATATTTCTATAGACACATCTTTAATTCTGCACATACCCAGTATATATCAATTAACCCAATGGTTTGAAATTTCAGAAGTCATGCAAGTTTCTTTTGGTTGACCAATCAGTAGACTCGTTTAAGTTTTACTTATACAACTATATAACTACTGAATTCAGAGGTCTGAATCCTCCTTCTTCGGAGAAAAA
This sequence comes from Pinus albicaulis, assembly GCA_034641835.2. NCBI lineage: Eukaryota > Viridiplantae > Streptophyta > Pinopsida > Pinales > Pinaceae > Pinus > Pinus albicaulis. Next base: position 694,842,670 of record CM076570.1, on the reverse strand, counting down.
TGATATTGCATTCAAAAAGATAGTTTGACTTCCAAAAGCGGCATGCTTCGATATGGATAAAGTTTATACACCTTTCTAATAATTTGAAATATGAATTTCATGTAACATTCTTGCGATCAAAAGATCACGCAAGAGCAAGGGTAAACAAATCCCGTAAGTGAATGTTGGAAGAAAATATTGACTTCCTAAAGTGTCATGCTTCGATATGTATGAAGTTTAAACACCCTTATAATTATATGAATTTCAAATGTGACATTCTTGTCATCAAGAGATCACGCTAGCAGATAAATCCCAAAAGTGAATGCTGAAAGCAACGAAAATTCCAAATTATTTACCTATAGGTAAAAAAGCAGCTTCCGGGGGCACTTGGTTCTCTATTCTTAATATATGGAGCATTGGTTCTCTAATGAAACCCAACGATTCACGGGATACCCACCAGGGTTCCAATATCCTACCCCAGTCACAAACATACGGCATGATTTTCAAATGAAGGGAATGAAGCTGGGTGCAAGACCTAGGCAAATTTGACTTGCTCACATCAGTTCTTACCCCACCCTCAAAGGAAAGGGATGAGATTGGGGGTAAGACCTAGTCAAATTTTTTTTTCTCACTTCGCTTTATAGCCTCAGGGCATGTTCTTCAAAACAATAACAATGAGAAGAGGCAGACACCTTATTTAACAGAGGCAAAATCTTCATTGAATATAAGAAGAGATAGAGACACTTTTATTAGTGAACAGGAAAAATATTCATTGTCTATTGTTGCAAATACAACTACTCAAATGGTTTGGAACATGTGTCCTCCTAAAATATCACAATTTCAAATCTAGAGAATTCAGAAAGTGTTCAGTACTTACACCTCTCTAGACTTTAGTAGGGTTTTAGGTTATTTCTCACTACACAGAGAAGGTTATCTATCACAGAAAGAAGGGGTCCCATACACCAGCTGTCCCATACACCGGGTTCTTTATCAGTATTTTGCAATATTCAATATATTTTTTTAATCGTAACCTTTTTAGTATAAAATAAAATTATATATATATATATATATATATATATATATATATATATATAATTTAACCAATTTTACTTAGAAAAAAAATTCCCAATTCAATGCAAAAATATATGGTGCAGTTAATTCAACCTTCATTTCATTAAAGAGTCTCATATCCAATGCAAAATATATGGTGTAGTTAATTCAACCTTCAGTTAATTAATCCCTACACAGGCATCACACACAAATACCTTGGCGGATTACAGGCCCATGTCATTGCGCAATACAATATACAAATTGATTTCCGAGATAATTTCTCCATGTATTAAATCTTCACTCTCGAAATATATTTCCAAGGAACAATTTTGTTTCCTAGAGCACCTCCAGATACAATATTTTGCTGCAACTTCGAAAGAATTCCTACATTCCATCAAGATAAAGAATAATTCTTCAAAATTAATGAAACTACACTTCAAGATAAAGGATTTTGACTATGTTGATAGGAATTCCGTGTGTATGGTTCTTTAAAAGACTGGCCTCTTTGTGGGAAATGTCGATTGGATCATGGCATGTGTAACATCCATCAATTATGTCGTCCTCATAAATGGTATCCCTTTACGCTTTTTCTTTACATCGTGTTGGCTCTGAAAGGGATGTTATTTTTCCCCACTCTTATTTTTATTGGTGATTAATGGTTTAAGTAGGGAAATTATAGTGGAATAAAATCGTGGTTTATTTATATGTTATAATATCACTTGTAATTGCAATGGGATGTGCTATAATGGTGCATATATTCTCATAAAACAGAAAACACTCTATCATTTTTTTCTGAAATAGTGGAAATGGCACAAATACAAGTTTGGATGTTCTTGCTTTATGGGGGTCTTAATTTCTATGATGTGGCTCTATATCTAAACACTGATGGTATTTGGAGACTCCAAAGTGTGCTTAGACTCGGTATAGAAGCAATCTTATTTTGAACCTCCTAAGCTCCTAAATTGAATGAAGAGAATCACTGTGATCATGGATCATTTAAGTGACGTAAATTTTGGGAATATCTACGGGGAACAAAACAATTTTGTAGATACATAATCTAAAGAAGGCATGAGCAGGCTACCCAGGGAGATATAATACACAACCTTCTAAAACTATTTCGTACAAAGTTCACTGCATTTTCCAATTACATAGTGTCCCTTAGCATCACATGTGATTTGCAAATTTTGTTTACGTAGTATATATATGTGTTGTTGGTTTTCAGATATTTTTGACAAAATCCAGCAAAAATACAAGAAAACACAAATTGTTGGAGAGCGCACACGCACTGATTATTTTATTATGAGAAGTATATATATATACAAGAAAATAGTAAGTTACTTAGTTACGGAGAAATAGTTTAACGGTCCAACCAAAAACCTAATTCTAAACTATCATTTAACCACTAATGATTAAATATTTTAACACTCCCCCTTAATCTTGATGATTACATTGTTTTATGCCTAACTTTTGACATTGAAATTAAAAATTAACTTTTCCTAGCGGTTTTGTGGATATATCCGCTAACTGTTCCTTGGAATCACAAAATTTGAGAACAATATCACTATTTCTTACAAATTCACAAATGAAGTGAAAATGAGTGTCAATAGTTTTCTATATTGATGAAAGGCATTGTTCTTCGACAAAGAAATAGCAGAAGTGTTGTCACAAAGGATTGATATAGGTTCATTTTTGTATAACCGAAGTCAGAGAGAAGTCTCTTCAGCCATATAGCTTGACATGATGTTGAATTTGCTGCAACGTACTCGGCCTCTGTTGAAGATAACACAACTATGGGTTGCTTTTTGGATGACCAAGAGATCAAATTTCTGCCAAATAGAAAAACATAACCAAAAGTTCTTTTCTGGTCATTAATACATCCTGCATAATCACTATCTATATAACTAACAAGCTTGTTGTTTGTAGAGGATGCATACGATAAACCATATGTAGATGTATCTGCCATGTATCTTAACACCCTTTTTCCAGCTTTCCAATGACAGTATTTAGGAGATTCCATAAATGTATAAATGTAACTAGCTGCAAATTCTATATTAGGCCTAGTAGCAGTTAGATACTTAATACTACCAGCAAGTGGCTTATACAAATTCAAATTAACAACAATACCCACATCATCTTTACTTAACTTTCTACCAACGTTAATAGGAGTATCTACTGGTTTGCACCTGTCCATCTTAAACTTTTTCAAAATGTCAGTAGTATACTTCTATTGACTCGTAAACATACCATCGTGTGTTTGTTTCACTTCTATACCTAAGAAGTATCTCATTAATCCAAGATCTGTCATTTAAAATTCATTTTTCATTGCAGCTATAAATTCATTTAACTGTATGTTACCTATATAAATTATGTCATCAACATAAAGACACAGTATCAAAGTATTACCTTGATTATCATTCTTGATATACAAATTGGGCTCATGGTCGCTCCTTCTGAAACCACTATTCAGCAAGTAATGGTCTATTCGACTGTACCAAGATCTTGGAGCTTACTTCAAGTGATACAATGCTTTCTTCAACATGTACACCTTATGTTTCTTATTTTTTATTTAAAAACCGAGTGGCTGATCAACATACACTTCTTCATTCAAAACACCATTCAAAAAAGAAAAATTTACATCCATTTGGTAAATTGGCCACTTGTTTTGTGCTGTAATAGATAATACAAATCGAATAGTATCAATTCTTACTACAGGTGAAAAGGTTTCACCATAATCTATGACAGGTTGTTGTGAAAAACCTTTGGCAACTAATCTTGCTTTATGCTTATCAACTTCACCTCTCTCATTTAGCTTTGTTTCAAAAACCCATTTGAAACCCATAGAATTTTTATCATTGGGTAGATCAACCAAATCCCAAGTTTGATTTCTTTCAATAGCATTGATTTCATTATTCATTGCATCTACCCATTCTTTGTCATTTATAGCCTCTTCAAAACAAGTAGGTTGAAATGAAAGAAATGAAAAATTTACAATATCATCAACATCATCTTGTGCATAAATATCACTTACGTTTCTCATTTTAGAATTGTCAGAATCAGACTAAAAGATGATGAACTGCTACTGCTTGATGAACTAGTACTGGTTTTGTCTTGAACCTATAATCTTGGAGTGCTTGTTGTAGGTGCTTGATGTTTGTTATTGTTCTCCATTTCATTCCAAGTTTTTTCTTCCAGAAATTTCACATCTCGACTTACGAAAAAAATCTTAGTTATAAGATTAAAAAATCTGTATGCTTTAGATTGATCACTATACCATATAAAGATATACTTTTCTCTCCTATCATCAAGATTTTTTCTCAATTTTTCTGGAACATGAGAAAAAGCAATACAACCAAATATGTGAAAGTGTGAAAGAGTTACCTTTTGTCCACTCCATGCTTCTTCAGGTACAATAATTTGAACACTGGAAGTTGGTGATCTATTCAAAATATATACCGAACATGCAACTACTTCAGCCCATAAATCTTTAGACAAAATTCTTGTTTTGAGCAAACTTCAAGCCATATTCATAATTTTCTAATTCTTTCTTTCCACGACTCCATTTTGCTGCAGACTATAACTAGTTGTCGTTTTTTTTTAATACCATGTTGTTTGCAAAAATCAATGAATTCGTTAGATTCATACTTGTCTCCTTTACCAGACCTCATAACTTTGATAAACTTGTCACTCTATTTTTCAGCCTCGGCTTTGAACTCCTTAAACTTGGAAAATGTTTCAGATTTGTATTTGATGAAATACACCCAAATTTTCCTACTAAAATCATCAATAAAAGTAAGAAAATAGAGATTGCCAGCAACTGATTTCTCTTGCATTGGACCGCACAAATCTGTATGTACTAACTCTAGTTATTCTTTGGCTCTATTAGAGATTGAAGCAAAACTATCTCGCTTATGTTTACCCATTATACAACTTGTACAGAAAGAGATGTGATCGGAAAAAGCAGGAAAGCCTTTCACCATAGACTGTATTTGGAACAAACTCATACTTTTGAGAGGTAAATGACCATATCGCAAATGCCACAGGTCAGAGTTAGTTGGTGTTGAAACATTATGTGCATACAACTTCTCACTTTTCAATTGTAATTGATACAACCTGTTCTTTGTCATAGGAATCCTTGTAACAAGAGACTTATGCTTATCAGGAATCGTGCAAGTAGTGTTGTGAAAGCTAACATCATAACCATGTGCATCTAACTAACCAACACTCAACATATTATGCTTGAAATTGGGTACATAATAAGCATCAGAGATATTCTTCACAACATTTTGTTTGGTTAAGACATGTACAACACCCTTTCTTGAAGCTTTAACCTGGCGATCATCACCCAAACCAATAGAGGAACTGAAAGCTGTATCAAGATGAGAAAAAGAATCATTATGACCAGTCATATGATTATGACATCTGTTGTCTACCAACCAAACATATTTATTAGACTTTCATAGTCACTTGGCATGCCAAAAATAATGCATCTTATGTTTCACATTCAATGTTGTGACATTGGCTTTGTTTTTACTTAAAACATATTGTAATTTTCGACATTCAGACTTATAATGGCCATATTTTTTGTAGTAGTGACATTGAATTTTTTATTTATCTATCCACCTACGACCATGATCAGATTGAGACTGATCTGAATGCATTTGAGTTACTTGTGATCTATCATCAAACTAAGACTGGCCTCTACCTTTTCCTCTCCTGCCACGAAAACTCTGCTTCTACCTTTATCCATAGAAGCTTTAGATTGAAAGCATGCTCTAAAGTAATAACATCTAAATTAATTCTTGCTTCATGAGCCAAAAAAGAACCATTTAATTCTTCCACAGATAATTTTGTTAATTCCCTTGACTCAAAAATAGTAACTATCATGTCAAATTTTTTAGGCAGACATCTAAGAATTTTTCAACAATTATTTGGTCTTCAAGTTCTTCACCATTAATTCGAAGCTGATTAACAACACCCATAACTTTAGTCATGAACTGATCAATGGTTTCTGATTCATTCATTTTAAGTGTTTCAAATTGTGTGCTGAGAGTCTGTAGTTTTACCATTTTTACTTTATCATTTCCATGATAAGCAACCTTAAGTATATCCCATATTGATTTAGCAGTCTTAGCAACAGTGATTTTAGGAAAAATAGATTCATCTAAGGAATTTAAAATGCATAACTTTGCTCTACCTTCTTTTTGTTTAAGTTCATCAAATTGTTTTCTTTGAGCATGACTCATTCCAGCAATTGTATTTGTGTCAGGTTCTGTGAAACCCAATTCTATTGATTCTCAACAACCTAAACCTTGTCATCATGCTTGCATTTTAAGGCTCCAAAAATCATAAATTTTCCCACTAAATAACGGCATATGGATTTCAAACTGACTTGTCGAAGCCATGTTTAAAAACAATCAGAAATCTGACACATTTTTACAACAAAACTTGTATTGTCTTTAGTAGAAAACAAGAGCCTCTACACTACAAATAGTACATCTTAATTTGACATCTTTCTGGCTTGATTATTACAAAGAAAGCTTCTTTGAAAAACATAGAAAATCAAACACCTTAACTAGAGAAATCTGAATCTTTTTCGACAAATCAAAGGTCAGGGATGATATAAAAATATATATAGTTTTATAGACTTCCAAATTTGCACATACCAAATCTCAGAAATAAATATGTACATACCAAATCTCAGAAATCGTGAGGCCAGACTCCTTTTCTAGAACGCAACTTTCTCGAACGCAGCAAAAACAGAAATTTTTGGCAGCCCTTTCACTCCAGTAGCAGAACAAATACCGTCCTCTTCACACAACTAGGGAGGAACTACTTCACTCCAGTAGATCTAGATATTTTTCTGCGGAATGGCAAGTTCTTTAGAAAATGATAAACAGAACTGCTTCACTCTATGGCGGCACTCTTCAGAAAATGACAAATCTCAAAGTCCGCAAACTCATTGGCTACATGATGAAACTTGCAAGAATCTTTAAACAATAAGGATGGAAGTGCAGTGAAAAATGAGGCAGCTTCAAACAAAAATAAACTCTCAGGCACGCAATGAAGCAGGCAGCTTCAAACAACAAGGACAGAGCAGGCATGACAAAAGCCAACAACAATACAAGAAAACAAAAAATGATGGAGAGCTCACACACACTGATTATTTTATTATGAGAAGTATATATATATATATATATATATATATATATATATATATATATATATATATATATATATATATATATATATATAGGCAGATGGTGAGTTACTTAGTTATGGAGAAATAGTTTAATAGTCCAACTAGAAAACTAATTCTAAACTATGATTTAACCACTAATGATTAAATCTTTTAACAAATTTACACATATTAAGAATATTAATATAAATAACATAGAGAAATAGTTAGTACTGAAAGTTATTTTTATGTCTTACTAGATAATTTCTAGATTTGATAGATAATTATATTATTTTAATCTATAGCTAATTAACATTTCTATGATATGAGAAATAATTGCAAGAAGTAATATGGGAAATATATATTCACCTAGTGCTATATACAACCATAATCTACATCTCTTCTATTAATAGAATAATGGTGGATTTTTCTTTCTTGAAAAAAAACAAATAAATAAATTGTAAATTTTCAAAATATAAATCTACTATCATTAAAATAAAAAAATATTTTGAAATTCATAATATTTTTATAAATAATAAAAATGAAGTAATAACTTTTGAAAAAAATCTCTCCAATTATTTTTCTTTAAATGCAAATTTGATTTTTGAAATTTCTTATCATCGTCACTTTAACTACAAGAAAATATTACTAGCACAATCACATTTACCAATGTGTTTGATATACGCCGATAGGCGTATAGGAAATATATCTAAAACCACATTCACTAATGTGTTTGATATACGTCGATAGGCCTATATCCACCACCCACAACATCTATTTTACCAAAATAATCATTACATATTTATGAATATAATTACAAATATATCTTATATATATACTTGTAATATATTAATAATATAAACTATATTGTTACTATACATTAAACTCATATATATATATATATATATATATATATATATATATATATATATATATATATATTATTTGAAATAATCAAATGTATAATAATAAGATATTATTAATTTTTTTCAACACGTTAATAGTTATAACTCAAACTATACTAAAATTAAAATATAACATAATACTAGTATTTTATTACTATTTATAATAAGTATATATCTCTTACATATATACGAAGGGATTATTAATATTATACTCCAATAGAACTAATAACCCCAAGGGTCTAATATTATAAACCCAAGGAATTGGTGAACCCAATGGAAAAATATTAAAAAGCTAAGAGATCAAGAAGCCCAAGGAATCCATATTAAAACGTGAAGAGATTAATAAAGTTTAGGAATTAATATTTTAAATACAAATGAATGATAAACTCACATGATTATTAATATTATAAACCGAAGAGAACAATCAACTTTAAGGATTGTAAATATTATACACCTAATGAATTAAAAATATAAAAGATTAATAAACCCAATGGATTGATATTAAAAACCCAGGCAAATAATAAACCCGAGGGATCAATAAGTCTAAGGGATTAATATTAAAATGACAAGAAATTAATAAACCCCAAGAATTAATTTTTTAAACTGAAAAATCTAGGACATTAATGTCATAATAATCAATATTTTAAACTCAAAAGATTAATAAACACAAGGGATTATTAATATTATAAACCAAAAGAACAAATAAATGCAAGGGTTTAATATTATAAACCGAAGGAATTGATGAACCCAAGCGATAAATATTAAAAACATGCAGGACCAATAAGGCCAAGGGATCAATAATGAAAACACAAAATATTACTAAACCCTGAGAATAAAGCTTTTAAATTCAAAAACCTAAGAAATTAATAAATCCTAATAATTAATATTTTAAACTAAATAGATTAATAAACCCAAGACATTATTAATAATATAAACCAAAAAAAGTAATAACCCCAAAGGTTTAATACTATAAACCAAAGTAATTGGTGAACCCAAGGGATAAATATTAATATTATAAACCAAGAAATTAATAAACCCTATTAATTAATAATTTAAACTCAAGAGATTAGTAAACACTAAGAATTAATATTTTAAACTCAAGATATTGATAAACCCAATGGATTATTAATATTATAAACAAAAATAACTAATAAAGCCAAGAGTTTGATATTAAAAACCAAAGGAATTGGTGAACCCAAGGGAGAGATATTAAAGAAATAAGTGATGAATAAGGCCAAGGGATCAATATTATAAACACAAGAGATTAAAAAACCCTAAGAATTAATATTTTTAACTCAAAAACTTAAGAAATTAATAAACCTTAAAAATTAATGTTTTTAACTCAAGAGATTCTAAGACCCAAATGTGGTTTAATATTATAAATAAAAATAACTAATAACCAAAGGGTTTTATGCCATAAACCCAAGGAATTGGTGAACCCAATGGATAAATATTAAAACATAAGGGATAAATAACGTGAAGGGATCAATATTAAAAACATAAGACATTAATAAAGCTTTCAAATTAATATCTTAAACAAAAAAGTTTGATAAACTCACATGATTATTAATATTATAAACTCAAGTTAATGATATTAAACCTAAGATATTAATATTATAAACCTCAAGTATGTAAAACCCTTTAGATAAATACTATAAACCGTAAAATAAACATGGTTGAGCACGTTTGACTTAAACATTGAGACAATTATTGTCATAATGCGACGTTGGATGAAGAATGACCATGGTTTTCCATGGTTGATTTTCATATTGAGACAACCTATGTCACAATGTGACATTCAACCATGGAAGACCTTGATTGACTATGACTAACTATGATTAATAATGGTATCCCATGGTTGATTTTCAGAATTACCAACCCAAAGAATTAGGAAACTCAACGGATTAATAAACCCTAATAATTAATATCTTAAACTGAAAACCTGAGAAATGATAAACCCTAAGAATTGATAATTTAAACTCAAGAGATTAATAAACCCAAGGCATTATTAATATTATAAACCAAAAGAAGTAATAAACCCAAGGGTTTAATATTATAAACCAAAGTAATTGGTGAACCCAAGGGATAAATATTAATATTATAAACCAAGAAATTAATGAAGCATAATAATTAATACTTTAAACTCAAGAGATTAATAAACACTAAGACTTAATATTTTAAACATAAGAAATTGATAAACCCAAGGGATTATTAATATTATAAAAAAAAGGACTAATAAAGCCAAGGGTTTGATATTACAAACAAAGGAATTGGTGAACCCAAAGGATAAATATTAAAGACATAAGTGATTAATAAGGCCAAGGGATCAATATTAAAAACACAAGAGATTAAAAAGACCTAAGAATTAATATTTTTAACTCAAAAACCTAAGAAATTAATAAACCCTAAAAATTCATATTTTTAACTCGAGATTCTAAGACCCAAATGTGGTTTAATATTATAAATGAAAATAACTAATAAATCAAAAGGTTTTATGCCATAAACCCAAGGAATTGGTGAACCCAATGGATAAATATTAAAAACCTAAGAGATAAATGACGCGAAGAGATCAATATGGAAAACATAAGAGATTAATAAAGCTTGCAAATAAATATCTTAAACAAATTTTTTTGTTAAAGTCACATGATTATTAATATTATAAACTCAAGGTAACGATATTAAACCTAAGATATTAATGTTATAAACCTCAAGTATGTAAAAACCTTTAGATAAATACTATAAACCGTAAAATAAACATGGTTGAGCATGTTTGACTTAAAAATTGAGACAATTATTGCCATAATGCGGCGTTGGATGAAGAATGACCATGGTTTGCCATGGTTGATTTTCATATTGAGACAATCTTTGTCACAATGTGACATTCGACCATGGAAGACCTTGATTGACTATGATTAACTATGATTAATAATAGTATCTCATGGTTGATTTTCATATAGAGACAATATTTTGCATAATGTGACATTGGACCATGCATTAATATTAAAGTGTATGACTAATATTTAACACGTAATATTACCAACCCAAACAATTAGGAAACTCAACGGATTAATAAACCCTAATAATTAATATCTAAAACTGAAAACCAAAGAAATGAATAAACCCTAAGAATTAATAATTTAAACTCAAGAGATTAATAAACCCAAGGGATTATTAATATTATAAACTAAAAGAAGTAATAAACCCAAGGGTTTAATATTATAAACCAAAGGAATTGGTGAACCCAAGGGATAAATATTAATATTATAAACCAAGAAATTAATGAAGTATAAGAATTAATACTTTAAACTCAAGAGATTAATAACACTAAGACTTAATATTTTAAACTTAAGAGATTAATAAACCCATGGAGTTATTAATATTATAAACCAAAATAATAAACCCAAGGAAACTTTAATATTACAAACCAAAGTAATGGGTCAATTGAAGGGATAAATATTAAAGACCTAAGAGATCAATAAGGCCAAGGGATCAATATTAAAAACACAAGAGACCAATAAACCCTAAGCATCAATATTATGAACCGAAATATTATAATCCCCAATGTTATAAGCTGTAAACATTAAACACAATATTATAAACCCTTAAATTATACCCAAATATTATAAACCAAATATTAACCCATAATTATAAATGCTATATATATTAGAATCTATATTATAACCCAACATATTATGCCATAATGTAAATCATAATATTAAAACTCAAAATATTAATAAACCCAAGGGATTATTAATATTATAAACCAAACGAACTAATAAATGCAAGGATTTAATATTATAAACCAAAAGAATCAGTGAAATGAGGGTATAAATATTAAAAACCTACATGATCAATAAGGCCAACGGATCAATATTAAAAAAAAAAAGATTATTAAACCTTAAGAATAAAATTTTTAAACTCAAAAACCTAAGAAATTAATAAACCCTAATAATTAATATTTTAAATTAAATAGGTTAATAAACCCAAGACATTATTAACATTATAAACCAAAAGAAGTAATAACCCAAAAGGTTTAATACTATAAACCAAAGTAATTGGTGAACCTAAGGGATAAATATTAATATTATAAACCAAGAAATTAATAAACCCTAATAATTAATACTTTAAACTCAAGAGATAAACAAACTGTAAGAATTAATATTTTAAACTCAAGAGATTAATAAACCCAATGGGTTATTAATATTTTAAACATAAATAACTAATAACACTAAGGGTTTGATATTACAAACCAAAGAAATTGATGAAACGAAACATTAAATATTACATACGTAAGGGATCAACAAGGCCAAGGGATCAATATTAAAAACACAAGAGATTAATAAATCCTAAGAATTAATATTTTTATCTCAAAGACGTAAGAAATTAACAAACCCTAAGAATTAATTTTTTTAACTCAAGAGATTCTTAAATCCAAGAGTGGTTTACTATTATAAATGAAAAAACTAATAGACCCAAGGGATTTATATTATAAGCCCAAGGAATTGGTGAACCTAAGGGATAAATATTAAAAACCTAAGAGATCAATAATGTGAAGGGATCAATATGAAAAACATAAGAGATTAATAAAGCCTAAAAATTATTTTAAACAAATAAGTTTGATAAACTCGCGTGATTATTAATATTATAAACTCAATAGAATAATATTAAACCTAATATATTAATATTATAAACCTCAAGTATATAAAAACCTTTAGATAAATATTATAAACCTCATGTATATAAAAATCTTTAGATAAATATTATAAACCATAAAATAAACATGGTTGATCATGCTTGATTTAAACATTGAGACAATTGTTCTCACAATGTGACGTTGGATGAAGAATGACCATGGTTTGGCATGGTTGATTTTCATATTGAGATAATCTTTGTCACAAACTCACATTCGACCATGGAAGACCTTCATTCACAATGATTAACAATGGTAGCCCATGGCTGATTTTAATATTGAGACAATGTTTTTCATAATGTGGCATTGGACCATGCATTAATATTGAAGTGCAAGATTAATATTTCACACCTAATATTACCAACCCAAAGAATTAGAAAACTCAAGCGATTAATAAACCTTAATAATTAATATCTTAAACTTAAAACGTAAGAAATAAATAAACCCTTAAGAATTAATAATTTAAAGTGAAGAGACTAATAAAACAAAAGGATTATTAATATTATAAACCAAAACATCTAATAAACCCAAGGGTTTAATATTATAAACCAAAGGAATTGGTGAACCCAAGGGATAAATATTAATATTTTAAACCAAGAAATTAATGAAGCATAAGACTTAATACTTTAAACTCAAGAGATTAATAAACACTAAGACTTAATATTTTAAACTTAAGAGATTAATAAGCCCAGGGGGTTATTAATATTATAGACCAAAATAATAAACCCAAGGGTTTAATATTACAAACCAAAGGAATGGGTCAACCGTAGGGATAAATATTAAATACCTAAGAGATCAATAAAGCCAAGGGATCAATATTAAAAACACAAGAAATCAATAAACTCTAAGAATCAATATTATGAACCAAAATATTATAATCCTCAATATTATAAACTGTATATATTAAACACAATATTATAAACCCTAATATTATACCCAAATATTATAAACCAAATATTAACCCATAATTATAAATGCTATATATTAGAATCTATATTATAACCTAACATATTATGCCATAATGTAAATCACAATATTAAAACTCAAAAGATTATATACAATCATAATCTACATCTTCTCTATTAATATAATAATGGTGGATTTTTCTTTTTTGAAAAAAAAACAAATAAATAAATAAATGATAAATTTTCAAAATACAAATCTACTATCATTAAAATAAAAAATATTTTGAAATTCATAATATTTTTATAAATAATAAAAATGAAGTAATAATTTTTGAAAAAAATCTCTCCAATTATTTTTCTTTACTTTAACTACATGAAAATGTTAATATTCATCAAAAATAATTAAGCACGCAATTTTATTAATCGAAAAGGAAATATTACATAAACTGCTAGTACATGATCAGTACAACCTAAAACCTAAAATAATGTATAGAACCCTAAAATTAATGACCATAATATCGTGGATGCGGTCATGCCAATTTTAATTTATTGTTCATTTCATTACGACCCTTAACAAACATAACCCTAAAACTGATGACGAGGTCAGAGATCTGGCCATGGCAATTTGAAAATACTTGTTATCCATTTCATGAGTCATCGTCGAGAACAGAGTGGACACAATTACAACAGCATTTAACGAAGCCTTTAGCGAACCAGAAACGAAGGGCTTAACGATTACTTTTACTAAAGCGGGTCGGCAACAACATTTAATGATTATGTTAGTTACCGAAGCCGATCTGCCGCGGCCAACAGGTACCACTGTGTGAGTACCATAGTTTGAGAGTCCAACCATCTCTTTTTTCACGCATCTCACCTCCACGTGGACGTTACACTCCACCTGCTCGCACCCATATTTCCAATTGGTAGAATCGATGTGAGTATGGCAGGCGCTACAAGTATAGAAAGAAAGAAAGAAAGAATTTTTAATGTCCACGAGGATAAAAATAGCCTATGGGACAGATTGCTTCTCTACCTGACTCTTGTAATCGGCCCTTTTCCTGTGAAGTTTTACAATGAGCACTCCCAGCTTATCGACAAACTCTTCGCTGAATAGATTATCCCAAGAATTAGCTGCCAGAATACTTGCATAGTTTTCCCTGGTGTCCTTGAAGGCCTCACATTCTAGAATGAAATGTTTTTCTGTTTCCACTTTTCCGGAGGAGCAAAATATACATACTCTTTCTTCCCACATTTCTTTTGGCCTTTTCCAGTGCCCTGTTTCAAAACGGAGTTGATGAGAATTAGTCCTTAATTGAGCAATAAGAATTTTAGATCTCCAAGAAATATTAGCCCCTATGTACGCCTTTTGTTGATGGTTATGCATGGGGTTAAACTTTTCTATGTAGTACTTATTCTTTCTCTCTAGCTCTTTCTTCCAAGTATGTTTGTGGAATTTATCCATAAAAAAAGCTTTTATCTCTTTACTGTTTGTAGGACACATGCTCAAGCAAATACCCCATTTACTAAACCATTTGTTATTTTGCAGCATCCAAGTCTTCTGTCTATTGCACAATCTATCACTAAACACAACCTTAGGCCATCTATCCTCTTCCATTTGCTCAATTTTTTTCAGATACCTTATGACTTGCACCATAGCAATTGCTTCAATAGGAGCAGCCCCTGTTTCACTTAACAGGATAGCATAAGGAGCTACACTTTTAATTTTGAATTTGTTTGTAATCAAACGTTTTTGAATTTTCTCAATTTGTTTCCACTGCATCTTGGTTGTGTTGTTGGCCCATAGTTCACAACCATAGAGAATCACCGGAATCACTAGAAGCCCAAAAAGAGTTAGGGTGGTTTTCTAGTCCCAGAGCTCTGCCTCTCTACACCTATTTTGAAGAGCATAAAATGCTTTCCAACCCCCTAAAGTTCTTTTCTTTCTACAACCATCCCAACTTAAATTTCTGTTGAAGTCAATTCCGAGGTATTTGTACTCTGCAACTTCTTCCAGAATGTTGCCTTCAAAATAGAACTTATGTTGGTTATTCTTTATTTTGTTAGAGAAAACCACTACTTTCGTTTTGCTAATATTGACTTGCATCCCAACCCTTCTACAAAAATGCTCAAGGGAATGTAAATGAACTGAACTAAGGCAGTGTAATCAATATAAGATATAAGTACAAAAAGCTTCAGTAACAAACCTTACCCCTATGGATCACAATCACACTTACAACAGGTGTACTCTAGCTTGTCGATACTGCCCAAAGGTAGAGCAATGAAACCTTTGCAGGCCTTGATATCGCTTAAACTTTTAAATGCCGGTTGAAGTTACGATTTTGACTTTCATCTCTTCATACAACCTATGCACAGCTGCTCTCAAATGCCTGGGAATCCCAAGTTCCTCCATTCTGCCCCAAAGCTTATCCCTAGGAACCGTGTCAAAGGATTTTCTGAAATCAACAAAGCAACAAAAAACTTCTTCCTTTTTTTCCCAACCTTTTTCAATGATGTGCCTTAAAGTTATACAATGATCAACTGTGGAATGTTTAGGTCTAAAACCTGCTTGCCCTTTAGCACGTTTATTTATTTCTTCTGCCCACTTGCTAATTTTCTTTTCCAACATGCTTCCAAATAACTTTGCAAACAAGGGGTTTATCATTATGGTTCTATAATTGGAAGGATTATTGACGTCACCACTCTTGAAAAGAGGTATTGCCATACTAGTTGTCCAATCTGTGGGGAACCCGTGCTGTAAGATGTTGTTGAAAATTTTGTGATGTGAGGTGAAAGAAATTTTAAGCCCCACTTTAGATACTCTGCTTGGAGTTCATCTAAGTCTTTTGCTTTTCCAGCGCCCAACTTCTTGATACCCATCTCTACCTCTTGCACCGTGAAGAGTTTTGTGTCTATGTTGACCAAGGGAGGAGGGTCAACCTTGGGATCCTGCTCATAAAGTTGTCTTGCATAGTCAAACCATTTAGAAGCTGTAATGTTGTTTTCAGTTTGCACCTTTTTCGATTGGAGCTCCTTCCAAAATAATTTGGGATTATTTTTCCCGAGGAAGATTAGTTCTTCTCTCCTTGAGACCATAAAATCAGCTTTTTTATTTTTATTGTTCCAAAAGTTTCAGCCAGTGTTAACTGTCCGATTCTCTTCCCACCTTCTCCTTGCCTTTGCATTCCTTTCACAAACCATACATTAAACTGAAAAGTAATTTGTTTCGACTTCTAATTTTGTTTCACTCAAATAGTGCGCTTTGAATTAAATGTGTTAATCAGGACTGCTAGCTGCCATGATGTGGATTTCCTCCTTCTTGAAGAGCCTCTAGCATTATTTTGAAGGTATTTCTCATACTTTCCTGGATTCAAAAGAATCTCTTGCCCTTTGGGAGATTTGTTGAACACACTCATTTTCTCGACCCTATCATTTTTTCCCATTCACAGAGTCTTAAAATAATAATAGGATCTTGATTTAAGTCCCAGCTCTGACTGACCATCATTCTTCTACAACCACAGAGAAAATTACATAATCTACTACACTTGCTCCATTATAAGTATTGCAAGTGAAATTACCGGACTTTTCCCATCTAGTCAAACCATTACAAATGACTAAATCAAAAGCGGCACATAGCATAAGCAGTTGTTCTCCAAAGAGATTGCAGCCTTTATCCTCTGAAATTCATCCCCACTGATGATTACTCTCTTCTGTAAGCCAAATAGGGTCACTGTCTTTTTTACAACAAAGAATGCTAGCTTGTTCACCTGCAGTTCTAGCATTGAAATCCCCCACTATAAGGACTTCACCTAGCTGCGAATATATTGCAATATCCGTTTTTAGGGCTGCAAAGGGATCTTTGTGTTCAAGCCCTCTACTTTTGTAGATTTTTGAAACTTGCTATGTTGTACAGTATACAGTTGCAGATTTAAGGTGGATTTGTCAAATATTTGTCAAATGTTCATTATTTGGCCTTTTCTAATAACAAACTACCCTTCTCTCTTTTTTTTTACTAATACCATGATACCCCCGTGCCCTTTGCCATTCCCTGCTGCCTTGTTCCACACTGATATCTTCCAATACCCTTCAAACAAAGGTTTCTTGGACCCTTCATGCTCATGTGTTTCTATGAGGCAAATTATGTCTCTACCTTCCGCATAATTCAACCCAGTCCTCGCTCTGCTGGTAACCCTATAGCCTACAACAAACTAATCTTAAGGAAACCTGGGTAAGACTTGATTGCTATTTGTTTTGACATGCAAGACTCACAGTTGAGTCTTTGTCCGTGCTTGCCCATAATGACCTTGCTTCCTCATTTCTTGCTAAAGAGTTTGTTGCCTCTTCTTTGTTATCATTTTGCTGCCTTGTTTCGGAAGGAGGTCCAAATTGTGCAATCACGGCTTTACCTTTATAAATCCATGCTCTTTTTCCCTCATCTCTTGTTGCCCTAACTTTTGTCATTTCATCTCTCCTTTCCTCTTGTTGTCTTACAGTTAAATCTTCTTCTATAAAAAACCGAGAACCCCTTAAGAGTTGCTTCTTTCTTAGAATGATATCTTTATCACGCAAGTTGGGCATGATGACTTTTATGGGCCTGGCTCTCTCACCGTTGAGCTTACCTACTCTCCATGCTTGACATACTTGTCCTTGCCATTGGAGTTTGTCTTTCAAGAAGTCTCTTTCAAGGTCAAGAGTACATTCATTTTTCCCATACTCTTTCACCCCTTTAATAATTATGTTTGTTGCTCTATCCAGTCTTTCCTTGCTTTCTCTATCTTGCATGTTGTTAACCTAAATGTTTGTTTCTCCTTCCCTCTTATCAGAATTGTCAATAACTTGAGCCCAAGTTTTGGAAAGTTTTGTGGGATCTTCTTTCCTCCCTTCTCTTGATGTTTCTTCGTTGTTGTCTATTTGAGCAACTGCTTTCCCCTTATCCTGGGGTGGCTTTGCATTCATCACCTCTGTGTTTTCCACTGCAAATTTCTTCATGTTTTGCACCTCCGCTTTCATGCGATTCCATTCTGTTTTCCCTATTCGGAGAGCTTCCTGCAGTAATGACACTTGTTCCTTCAGAACTTTGTTGCTTTCTGCTAAAGCCTGATTTTCAGCTGTTATTATATGGATTGTACAATCTCTTTCCAACGCTTTAGCTTCTACTACTTCCAACCTTTCTTTTACATTTAAGAGTTCTTTCACATAAAGATCAGATGACCAAGTGAGAGGTGTGGATGTGGGACTATATAAAGCATAATCATCACTAACTTTCCTTTTCCTTTGGACTTGCTGCCACATGCTTGCGAAGAAGACTTGTTTGAATGTTGTTTCTTGTGAACAATACTCTCCCTTTGAGACCTTTTTTTCCTTGTCTGCTCCCATTTTAGACGAGCTAGTCTCCTTTTTAAAATACCCTAATATTGTTTGGCATTGACCCAAACCCACTTCCCCGTTTTCGTTGATGAGGCAATTTTCACTTGCCCTATATCATTTGTTTCTACGGGTTCTAAAGTTTCTTGTTCCATTGTCATGATGATATTAAGGGAAATCAAAATCTCTTCCCAAAACTGACCCTTTGTTTTATGCTTAACTCTTCAATCTCTGTTGGTCTGACCACTGAAAACGCGTTGCTCTGTCCTTGCTGCTGTGCCCACTGTCCACTGAAAACTAGCTGCTCTGCCCTTGCTGCTGTGCCCACTGTCCCTATCCCCTATGCTCTGCCCTTGCTGCTCTATCCATGTCCTCTGTCCTCTGTATAAAATTGACAAAGAGCCGTACATTAAAAAATCCCATTTCAGGAAACTTGGAATGCGGATGGCAGTGGTCTAGTAGAAAGTTGTCCAATCTCGTTGGAAGTTAAATTTTCTGAAAAACCTACAGCCGTCCCCATTGAGTGAATTTACAAATCCTTCACATGGAAACGCAGAAATCCAAGAGTTGAAACCCAGCAGGGTCCCCAAAGCTTATCACAACGTTGGGAAGTTCAAATCCATTCGGTTCGGTTCTGTTGTAGCTGTAAATGTGAAGATGTTTGCAACAGTCAAACACTGTGATTTGATTGATGCGTGCGCTTGGTAATTGCTGAAACCCTCGACCCTTCTCGTTAATCTGTGTGTAGTTCAGAGCATATTTGAATTTTCACACTGGTAGGCGCTGCCATGCAAAGTGGTAGTTCAAAGTTTTCAATTTAACTTGATTCGGCTGAGGCTAAACTACTGAGAGTTTTCATCAGCTCCGCGAAGTTTAATTCTTGGCGTTTCCGCGCTGGCACCTTCGCTCTGCTAAGGTAAGTTTTGAACGGCCTCTGATCGAGTACTTCTCTGATCGATGTCGCTCGTTTGAACAGGCATCGACAACCAATGGATGTATATAGAGAAAAATATACAAACAGCTTGATAAGAATTTTATAGCTCTGCTGCACTCAGTTTTTAGTTTTCAGATAAAAGTTGGATTTTTGTCTGTCCGAACTTTTCCTGTTTCCGACATCTGTTTCCTCTTTGAATCACCCATCACAAGTTTCAGTTTGTGATTTGGGTGCCCACCGAAGTCGAGTAATGTAGGGATGAAGCCTTAAGTTATGCGTATCACTTTCGAACACATAGCCTTTCACCACATCCCAGCAGGCGTTACAGCGATCCCCTCGAAGCCATCTGAGACGAAATTCTAAGGTAACATCACTGCGAAAGGGGTGTTGGAGGGCATCGGGGAGGGTGGCGCAAATCTCATGCACAGTGAAATCCTGGATGAGGATGAATCGTTATGCCCCAAATTCTTTGCATCCGCTGCATTTGTAGAGTGGAAGTCCCTGCAGCCACAGCAGCTCATGGGCATGGCGGGTAGCGTTAAACAATACTGCCTGCACTCCCTCTGTCTGTTCAACATCATCTCCGGCTGTCGGAGGCGCAATAAAGGCGGACCAAATTTCTGTGAAGCAAACTTCAGACGAAAATGAGAGTGAAGTTGCTGGGCCAGAATTAGCCCTGCATCGTCTTTATGTATAGGAGGGGGGAGGACGACTAAATTTCCAGGCTTCATCTGGTGCTGCTGATAAAGAATATTAAAAAATTTATAAGTAGATTTTTTAATTCAGCCATACAAAAAAATGTGTTGTGGGCAGAGACTTGCGGCATCCGCATCCGAAATGGATTCTCATTTTAATGTGTAGTCAACTGAATTGGAGTCATGGGCAGATTCACATGTTTCAGACTTCAAGGCGGACATGTAATATCAAATAACATTTAATTCAGCACCATGGAATATTCCGACTATACTGGTTCCAAACTTGACCAGCTACGTTAGAATCTAATATGCATATTATATGTGTTTTAAATTACAGTAGATAGACATCAAACTCATTATTATTTAATTTTATTAATCAATATTTTATCACAAATTTCAAAACGCAATTGTCAAATATTCGAATAAAATAATTTGCAAAACGCAATTGGTGACTAAATCTGAATGGCTAATTAAAACCATAAAGTTTGGGCCATGAAGCACAGGAAATAAATTAATCAACGCATTACAAAAATGTGACAAACACAAATAATAATATATATTATTGAGCAACAGTTACTAAGAAAATAATTCTTATTCCCAAGATCCATATGCTATGTCCACTTTCTCTAATTTTCTTTCTAACGAATTCCTAATTATTTAATGATTGGAGGTTGTTAATTGTATTTTTTTGGACAAATTTATAATCATATTAGGTAGCATGTTCTTCTCATCTTATAATTAATTTTTTTTTTTTTTTAATTGGACATAATTCAGGGTGGAACTATTGGAGAGATTTTTTTGAATCCTGAAGAGTACCAAGTAATAAAGTATGTCTAAGGTTTTGGCAGATGAACAAATAATATCACAAAAATGTATGAGCTTTTGTTAGTTCTTCAATTATTTAAAGATATTGAACTCTCCAAGATCGTAATTTTTGGAGAATTCCTTATCACTATTTAGTATTTTCACAATGGTTCTCTTCCAAAGAATAACCATCTGAGTGTTATTCTTCTTCAGAGAATTATGCGCATTTTGGGTTCTTTCTCTAGCAAGCTTTCTTCCACAACTTACAAAATCAAAACATGAAGGCTTGGAAACAATCCAATGAACCTTGTTTATTGGAGGTTGGACAAAGTGATATTAATGACAAGCTCGAATGGAAAACTAACCCTTGATGAACTCAATAGAAGTCCCATTATCTCATGTCCTTGGTCATTCTTAATATTACAATCAAAAGAATATATATATTTTTTGGAGGGGAGCACTAAGACTCATTCTCATATGTTATACGTCCCCTTATGCAAGTGCAATATGAGTTTATTAATGTTGTGGTACGATCCTGTTGCCAAAGTGAGGTGGTAGGTTATGGGCTTGCATGCCACATGCCTCCACCCTCCTCATCTATAGTGAATTGTTCAGTTGATTGCTCTTTCATTTATTTGCATAACCTCATACCTATTTCATTCATGGCTTCAAGAACACATGAGTTAATGAATCATAATGGAAATTTTGATCTTTGTAGCGTTTTTGTCGCCTAATTCTATAATTATATTCATGGAGGCTGGCCATAAGTTGAATATGCAAAAAACAAGCATATGGTATCGGTTTCGGAGATCAATATCTCTGGTTCCATGTCGAGGGTCCCCTATTTTCTTCAATATTCCTGGATATCTAGGTAACTTTAGTAATATCAAGGGGTTCCTGACTCGTATCTTAAATTGTGCTAGTGTTGGCTCTTTTTGGCTCTCATTCTTGGAGTTTCCTCACTACAAATTTGCAAGGGAGTCTCTCTGCTGCTTGATCTGGAATTGGGTAGGGCTTCCTTTTGGTTTGTTGATGTCTCTCTAGGTGAAGGAAATTCACCTCTCTCTACCACCTTGTGCACCTCATGTCATGCTCCTTTGGGATAGTGGAAGCTTTGTTGGAAGGAAGTTGTTGTGGGTTACATTCCAATTCAGGTTCTCCAAGGAAAGGAAGGTACTTAAATTTCGCTTTTTTTTCTAAGGGGTTCTTTAAACTTCATAAATTTTGGCCCTCTCTCACTGTTGGTGGTCCCTCCTCTTGGATTCTAGGATTTTGTTATTTGGTTATATCAATGTTTTACTACAAGCTCTCAATTTTTCTCTAATCTAAAATAGAAGTAAGAAGCTATAATCTAGATAATTGCATGGATTATCAAGGTTATGGTACTTACAGCCTCTGTCTGCATCCCCCTGTCAATTTTCATGTGGACAACAAGGATCCCCAAGGACATATTCTTCATCTTGATCAAATATGATTTTGCATATAATCATGAAAATGCAAATACTTCAAGCAAAAGTGAATTGTCAAAGTAATGAGATTAATTCCCTTAACACCAAATGGTTGAATTGTAAACATTGTGAAATGAAGGAAACCATCACAACTCTAGAATGAGTTCCCATGAGGATTAGTTTGAGAAAATCTCTATAGACTCTCCCCCTGTTTCATGATCTCATTCTATAAATTTGTACTTCTTCATGGTCAAGTTTATTGTCATTATAGTTGTTGCTTGGTCTATTATATGTATGTCAAAAGAAGTCTATTTGTAGAAGATCTTAGTTCTTCTATTTTTTACCTTTATGAATAACATAATCTTAGAACTTCAATGTAAAACTTCCAGGTATTTTGTTGTTATCAGGTACAAATTTGATGCAAGTATTATTGATTATTGTTAAGAAAAAATGTGGTAATAATTGTTGGAGTCTAAAAAATGTATTAGTGTTTATTGTGTACCCTGGAGGTCACACAAATATAACTATTCTATTACATTATAGTGACTACTGATATTTTCAATAATCTTTATGAATTATTATGAAAACTAGACAAAATACTTAGACTTGAGTGATGCTTCCCAAATATCAACTTAATGCATAGGGAAATCAACTTCAAAAGATCTTTATTTCTTGAAAAATATCCCTTTTTCCACTGATATTAGTGCAAAAAATTCAATCAAAACTTTCCTAAATAAAAAAGAAATATATATTTTAAAAAAACCAATTCAATAGGCTTTTAAAGAAAAAATCTAAAACAAACGACACCAAAAATATGTAATTACTTATTCAAAATCAAAATTACCCTTTTATTTCTAAACCAAAATGTTTAAAAAAACTAAAATAACTAAATATCTAGGAAAAATATTCGTAAAAATTAACGCTTTATCCCAATAAAATTTTTCTCTTAATTCATGAATTAATCCTATAAAATCCTACAAAGGCAAATAATTTCTTTAACAAATAACTCAGCGAACTTAACTTCAAACTTGTGAAACAATGAAATACCTCTCCATTCATGTCAAAACCTTTAAATTATATTTAGAGAAAAAAAAAAATGTCCATCCATTCATGTGATAGCCTTTAAACTATAATAAAAAAATATTGTTTAAAATGAATGTGTATTTATAGAATTATAAAGGACGATGGTCCTTTCTCCATCAAGTTTTTCGAAAGAAAATCCATACTGAGCAATATCTTCGCGCTGCTTCTCATCATTTCCCTGCTCAAAAATTAGGCGTCCTCAACACCTTAGCCACCAGGGCATTGAGAATCTCTGATAAATCTCACCTTGAGGGAAAAAAGACCCATCTCCTTAGTGTCTTTGTAAAAATGGTTATAGTAAGTCTCAAGGCCTTAAGGCTTTTCTTAAAGCAGAAAGAGGTCCCTTAGTTAAAAATAAAAATATAAATGAACCTAATCAAGGGTCCTGCAATGTAAGGTTTCCTTTCATTCAGGGAACTACTCATAGGATTGCTAGGATCCTTAAGAAGCATAAGGTTTCTTCTTCCTTCAAACCCCTTAGCATGATTCGCAACTCTCTTAAATCTGTTAAAGATCCGGTAAACCCTAGGGATGGAAAAGGTGTCTATATTATTCCTTGTTCTTGTGGGACACCTTACATTGGTGAAACTGGTTGATGTATTAACCAAAGGATCAGTGAACATGCTTCTTACATTAAGCATGGAATATCCCGCACCTCTGCCCTAGCTGAGCATGCGGAAAAGACTAACCATCATATCTGCATTGAAGAGGCTAAGGTCATAGCTAGGATTGACCATTTCCATCATCGAAAGTTAGGAGAGGCTTTAGAAATTGAAAAAAGACCCGTAAATCTCAATAGAGATGACAACTGAAATATAAGCAGGTGTTGGATCCCTACCCTATATTCTTAATGGTAATATATATATATATATATATATATATATATATATATATATATATATATATATATATATATTATTTTTTATTTTTATTTTTAAAAGAAAGGAAAATAATGGGAATACAAATTTACATACAGTTAAATAAATAAATAAATATAATATAATATAATAGGTAATAAATAATTAAATAATAAGGAATTAATAATAATAATAATAATAATAATAATAATAATTAATTAACTAAATTAAATTAAATAAAAATATTTATAAAAACATTTTATTAAATAATTAAAATTTTAAATTAATTAAATAAAACAAGTTGTTATAATTTTATCTAATAATTAAGTCAATAATTAGATTAATTATAATAGAACTAGCAATTATTAAATTTCATAATTAAACTAGCGGTTATCCTAACAAATAGTTAGCCATTTTTGCATCTATTTAAACGCAACGTCCGGATCTGATCTCTCACCTAGTCTTGATGATGAATCACACTGGTTGGTTCGAAACGGGTCAAAAATGTTAATTTGAATGTGATTATTACCGAAAAAATTTCTACATAATGAATGTGTATATTAAAAAGAAAACTCGTTAAAATAAATGTCTATTTTTTTTTTTAATTTGACATATCAATTTTGATTATTAACATTTTTATGGCTGATATAATTTTTATTATATTAGAATTAATATGATTTTGATAAATCCATTTTGATATCATTAAAATTTAATAACCATTTTCACATAAATTTGACACCATTTTTTTCTATATTCTAAAACTATATTTATAATAATTTTATTTATTAAAATTTTTATTTTAATATATAATATTTTGTGATAAATTTTCTAGTATTATAAAAAAAATAAAAAAAAATAAATACCATCTTTTATATTTTATTGTATTTCACTTTAACAATAAATGATATAATGTATATATCTTTTTTACTATAATTAATTCA
The DNA here is from genome assembly GCA_034641835.2 of Pinus albicaulis. Taxonomy (NCBI): domain Eukaryota; kingdom Viridiplantae; phylum Streptophyta; class Pinopsida; order Pinales; family Pinaceae; genus Pinus; species Pinus albicaulis. The sequence goes on along the minus strand of CM076570.1, from coordinate 694,816,843 downwards.
TTAATATTTTATTATTGATAATCTAATTTGATTATTTTATTTAAATTTTCTATCATAAATATTGGTTTTAATATTTTTATTTTTATTTATAAATTTTAATATTGTTTTATAGTATTAAAAAACATAATTAATAATATTAAATTATTTTTATGTATGCTATATTATGTTTTTTTTTTTTTTTTTTTGACAATTATGAAGTCTGAAATCACATAAATATGAGTTGTAAATCTTATATTTGATGAAGCATTGTCATGATTTATTAATAAATTCTTGGTGAAATTTAGAACTAGAATGATCTACTTAATGTATTATAATTTGAGAACTTAAGATCAATACAATGAACTAGCATAAATTCTTTTCCTCCATTTTCTTGTTGTTTCTCACTTATGCTTGGTTATGGAAAATACTTCATGTTATATTTGACTCATTGTATTAATATTAGGATTTGAACTTATAATATATAAATTGGACGCTTCTAGACCTGGATTGGAGTGACAACTCAACAATAAAATCTGACAACACCTCATAAGAGATAAAGTTTATAATATGTTTCTATGTAGCCTTAGACTTTGTGATTATCTAGGGACTCATAGTCTAATATTTCCCTCCCCCCTCAATCCTAAGATTGAATAATTGTACCAATTACATTTTCCATATTCAATTTGAAACTGTTAAACTAAGCTTCAATAAATATATACCTGAAAAAAATCTAATATATAAATGTGTAGAGTCGAGAAACTTGTTAGGAAAACCATCCACTATGTATGAATAAATTATTAGGTAAAGGAGATAGAGGTAAATACCTGAATAAATAAATAAATAAATAAAAATAAAAAATAATAATAATAATAATAATAATTATCAAGAATTTTATTTTGAAATAATTTTGGGTATGACATGTATTCAATTATGTATGTTCTATAAATTAAGAAATAGTGCTATTTTCACCTCAAGGAGAGAGTGCAATGTTTGAAGTGGTAAACCATAAACCACCAGTATCAATGTAAATGGTTAGTGGTCAACAAAAAACCACCAAATGAAGTGAAGATGGTTCATGATCAACCAACAAAACCACTACATAAAGAATTCAAAGTTCTAGTTTAGATCCTTTGAACAAACTTCTTACCTTGCACCTGCCAAGGGGGATATGAGATAATAAGGATTCAATACTCAAAGACCTAGCACAATCATAGCTCAATCAACATTTGATAATTCCAACATAGCAATTGGTATCCTCAAAATAAATCAAATCACCTATTTTGGCGATAATAATAAAGATCCAAAATGTTTAGAAATGATAGCCATTTACTTATACACATCTAGATATTGGTATTTTTTTGGGTATATTTTCATAAAAGCTTCATGTTTCAGATTGAAGATGAGAAAATTTATTAGTATAATTATTAAAATTTGTGATTAAGAAGTGGAATTCTATATTGTGAATTCCAAAATAATCACAAAGTTTAACACCACATAGGTATGAGTTGTAAATTTTATTTTTGTTTAATTTAAGATTTATTAATGAATTCTAGATCTAAAATGACTCAATCATGTACTATAAATCCATAAATCAATAAAAAATTTAAATTTGACATAAATTTTGCTCACAATTTTATTCTTGGTATATATATATATATATATATATATATATATATATATATATATATATATATATATATATATAATAAGATTTGTAATATTTTTCTAATAGTTTATATTATATATTTTTTTTCCATATTAACAAGTTTTTTTTTTTTACTTACTATTGATTTACATTATTATATCTTTAAATTTTTTGATATATATGTAATATAAATTTTATAATTCTTTAAAATAATTGTATAGAGAGGTGGTCTAGAGTTTAGTATCAAAGATATGTTGTAGTGTCCAAGAATAAATGTAAACTAATTTTTGTTTCAATATGAAGAGTTGTTGTAGTGTCCATAAAATAAAGTATTAAATTGAAAAATAATAATAATAAAGTGTAATATTGGCTCAGTTAAAAAATTAATAAAAAATTTCAATTCAATTTGTTGTATTTTAATTTTTCTTTTATCTATAAAATTACAAATAATTTAGAAAAATAAAAATATCCATATAACGTAAAATAAATTTAAATAATTATAGTTTGATAATGATCAATATTTCAACATATAATAAGAAACATATAAAAAATTCATAACTATATAAGTAATAATAATAATAACAATAATTCATAAATATAAAAAAAAATATAAAACTTATATTTAAGATTAATTTAATCATATAAAATAATATAATGATTCATATTCATAATTATTATATTTCAAAATTTCAAATAAAAATATAATTTTTTTAACTTTCTTTCTAAATTATCTAATTATCTAATAATCAATCCTATATGCATTATATTTAAAAATTAAATTAGAGATTTATAAAACATGTAATTTTATTTATAAATAATTATCTCATATATAAATAATTTATAATGTATTTTGTAAATAATTATATTATATTAATCTTTCAATAATAATAATTATTTATTTTTGAAATTAAAATCTAATTAAATGCTTTTATAGGATGAAAAAACTATCTCAATTATTTCATATGAAATGCTTTTATAGGATTAAAAAACTATCTCCTCAGTTATTTCAATAACACTCGTTTAAAGTAACTAAAAAACAATTATTTCAAGCGCTTAAAATGTAATGCTTTAATTTTTTATTTTTTATTTTATTTTTTAATAAAAGAAAATGCTCAATCACTTTCATACATCAAAGTAATGAAGTACTGATCAATGACGTTGTTCAAAGCACGGTTTGGTTTCTTTATTATTGAAAGGTTAATAAAATCATATTCTAAAAAATCCACAGAATAATTTAGAAATTTTGGTAAGATTCTTAAACATTTTGGCAAAGATTTATCAAAATCTTGTTTATAGTTGTTAAACTTCAGTATTTTGGGTACCCTAAAATTTTTTGATAGTATTGAATCCATTTCCACTATCAAAAATACAATTCAAACAGTCTAACTATCTGATTTTTGAATTTGTTTTACTTTATTCCGACAAAAAACTGCCCTCCAAGCTACTTTGTTGCGTCGATAGAAAACTCTGTCAATAAATAGTAACAATGATTGAGCGTTTATGGCCCACCTCCAAACGTTAAACATCTCAACATTTTCGTGGGGCTATAGCGAGTCGCATGGATAACAATGCAACACTTATCCATTACAAAGACTCGGCTTAAATGGAACAACCTCTCAGTTTCATGGTTCGCTTTAGTTTAAAAAAAATTCATAGAATAACTTCGAAATTCTGGTAAAGATTTTTGAAAATTTGGGATTCAAACACTCCAAGTATTTGATTTTTTGAATTTTTTTTTATTGGATTCCAGCAAAACACTGTAGTTCGGGATATTCTGTTGCATCCATTGACAACTCCTCATGGTTCCACCAAACGTATATCAAAGTTTTATATGTAATGTTCATTTTCACATAGAATATTGATTTTTTTTGATTTATTTGAATCTTAAACTGATAGAATGGGTTAAAAATTTTGTGATTGTAGTATTTTGTTTTTTTATAAGATTAATGTTATGTGTTAAAAGTATTACATATTTTCTTTACAAATTTTAGTGGAATTGGTTAAAATATTTTAATTTTTTTTTTTTGAAATTTTTTTAGATAATTTTGTGTGGGATTGAGGTTATATTTTCTTTGAATTAAAAGTAACTTGTGTGTTAATTAGAAACCATAATTTTTTTGTTTGTTTTTTTATTATTTATTCTAAAAATCACTTTTTAGTTTTTGAGTAATTTTTTTGAAATTGTAGAATCTAGCTTTGTTTATATTTAAAGATACATTTCAATAAATGAAAAATAACTAGAATTGTATTTCATAATTTTCATAAAAAAAATACATATGTAGAATCATCATTTTCCTACTTTCTAAGGAAATGTTTTCATAATTTTCATAAAAAAAAATATATATATATATATATATATATATATATATATATATAATTAGAGATCATTTACTTACTTCTCAAAGAAAATGTTTTCCTACTTAATTAAAAGAAACTAAGAATAAAGTAAAAAAAAGTTAATAACACCACCTAGACTTATTCCTAAATTGTGAAGGTTTAAAATCCGTGGCTTCAGGGGTTAAATTTGATGGGTCCTCATACCCATCATAGAACTTTTTTATGATGATCTCATTTTTAAACAACCCTTCATATCACTTTTAGCGTTTCCTGTTACGAGTTTCATCTAAGTTAAAAGTAAAAAAAAAAACACAATGTATACCTGCAAATATTGAAGCCAATGCAGCTAAACTTTAAAGAGATGATGTTTAGTGCGTTGATATTAAATATTATCAATAAAGGTATTCAAATGCATGTAAAGGTCAGTTGAACTTACTGAAGTCAAGATGAATCCTTTCCCAGAGAAGAGTCTGCTACTCATGAGGATCACTTAAAGGAGGAGCCTTGTCCTGTAGGAATTCCATGGAGGAGGGAAAATATTTCATGAAATCGAACATTTTGAGCAAATTACAAGAAGATTTTGTTAAAAAAAAAGTCTGCCCTCGAGATATCAGAATTCACCACACACTATAGTGTGGGAACAATAGTCCAAGTGATTTTTAATTTGAAGCATTGATACAGAAAAATACTAAAATATTCTCCCTAAGTTGTAACTCACTTAGATAAAGAAAACAACTATTTATATAAACATCATCTTCAAATTCACACAATCCATAATGTCAATGCCCTATTAACTTTAAATCTCTAGCTTAATGGGGAAGTAAGTTATTTATCGCTCCTAACAATATTTTAAAATAAAATGTATAACATAAAAAACATACCCACCTCGAAAGCCTCATCTAGGAATGTATAACATAAAAAACATACCCACTTGTGAAGCATCATCTAGGCTTACAAAATGTGGCCAGTGTAAATCCATTTTAACTTTGGATCCACCAAACCTCAAAAGGGTTCAAATTTCTTTTCACTTAGTGAAAATAGGTTTGCGTCGCAAGCTATTAGATATCTCTCTCTTGGCTTGGTAGATCCTAAGTTAATATGGATTTAGGTTGGTTTAGTTTTACCCTATAAATATGTTATGTTCCACATGAATACCATGGGTTCTCATACTATGTGTCAATACCATGGGTAAATACCATGAAATTATTTTTATTTTAATGTTATTTTTTTATTATTTTTATTTTATTTTGATCAAGTAAAATTGTTTTCACATAGTGTGATGTTTATTTTTAGGGATAAAAAACACATTATATTACATTACAACCAACCTAGATCCTTTGTTTTCACGTAGTGTGATTTTCAATTTTAGGGATAAACAACACATTATATTACATTACAACAAACCTAGATCCATATTAAATCTGGAGCTATCAAGGGCCCAAAGAGATCAAATATCTTGAGATGCAAACCTCTTTAGAGTGAGTGAAAGGATATTTGATCCAGTAGATTCAGAGTTAAGATGTATATAAGCTGTTTTAATTCCCCCTCTCCCTTAAAATAAGGTGGGCTAACCTCTAGACCTATTTTTTTATAAAATAAATTTGGGGTGATTTAAAATATAAATTTACTTTTTTTACCCTCTCCCTTAAAATAAGGTGGGCTAACCTCTAGACGTAATTTTTTTATAAAATAAAATCTGGACGATTTGAAATAATATACTCTGATACAAAAAATTTACCCAATAAAAATTTAAAACCCTTTAATTTCTCCCATGGGCAAAAATTCGCCCCTAAAATTTTCTATGGTGAGCTTGCTTCACTATGATTTCTTTCCAAGGTGCAACTCTCCCATAGAACCCATCATATATTTTGGGGATTGTATGTTCCTTATGTGGGCCCGGCCTCAATTAGCGAAGGAGTTTTACCATGATTTATCTTCAAGGCACATATCCCCCACATAACCCATCCTATATGTTGGGTAGTGAATGTTCGTTTTATGGGCCTCAATCACTAGAGGAAATTGGCTTTCCTATATGCTGGGTAGTGAATGTTCGTTTTATGGGCCTCGATCACTAGAGGAAATTGGCTTTCTATGGATATTTCCATATGATATTGACCTCTCAAAAGTCAGTGAAGGAGTTTTACCATGATTTATCTTCAAGGCACATCTCTCCCGCAAAACCCATCCTATATGCAGGGTAGTGGATGTTCCTTTCATGGGCCTCAATCACCAGAGGAAATTGGCTTTCTATGAATCTTTCCATATGCTATCTACCTCTCAAAATACCATACAGGGTTCAATATCACAGACTGCAAACTGTTTCTAGTGGGGCTTGTTGTAATTGCCAAGATGACTCCATTACCATAGCTTTATTCCCTTTAATTGCGTGATCTAACACTATGCTGTGAGTGAAGATTTGAATCTATATTTTGTGTAATTCTGCAATATTTTTTAATCAAAATTTGAACTGAGGTTTAAGTCTGAACCTGGAATGCATGTGAGTAGCATATACTTGTCTTCCATATTTTGTGTAATTCTGCAATATTTTTTATCAAAATTTGAACTCAGGTTTAAGTCTAAACCTGGAATGCATGTGAGTAGCATATACTTGTCTTCCTTAGTCATAAATTATAGAACGATTGAAATTTTTTTAATGGTTTTGGAGACCGTGAACTTCTTAATGTGAGCTATAATCTTATGCTTTTAGTCCCAATCGTATGAAATTATTTGTTACATAAAAACAAATTATGCTTTTTTTTTAGTCGTTCTGCAAAGTTCCCTCAAATTGGATGCCTTGTTGAAATTCAACACAATGTGTGTCTTATTAGACATGGACATGTGCCTATTTTAGGGATTATGGGCACCAATGATATAGGCATATTGACTTGCGATGGTTCGCTTTAAGTTATATTATTGTGCATAGCATCATCTAGGCTTCCTTGGTAAGAGTAGACATTTATGTTATGCCTCGGCCAATTCTCTTCTGAAGTCGTCATATTTTGGTTCTTGAATTATATCATCCTAAACCTCTAGTCTCAACAAACAGGCCAGAACTGGATGCCCTGCTGAAATTCAACACAATGTGTGTCTTATTAGAGATGGACATGCACCTATTTTAGGGATTGTGGGCACCTATGATATAGGCATATTGACTTGAAATGGTTTGCTTTAAGTTAGATTGTTGTGCATAGAATCATGTCGGCTTCCTTGCTAAGATTTGAAGTTTCTGTGATGCTTGTGCCAATTCCGTTCTGAAGTTGTCATATTTTGGTTCTTGGGTTATACCATCCTAAATCCCTAGTCTCAACAAACAGGCTAGAAAATATTATTGTGAGATCAATGTCTGGTGCCATGAGTTATTTCTTGCTTAATATTTTCAACATTATTGCATCACTATATTATCTTTTTTGGACATAAATCAGAGTCGTATTTACACTATTGATTCTAGGATGAATTCTATTCTTGCTGACGTCTTCTGGTTATCTGAGGATTTTAGACCATTTAATTATTTTTTTTCTTCCATATCTATTTCGTAGACATGATATAGAAAATTTCTAATTTCTTTGATCTACGACTGTATGCGAGGTGATGGAAAGTTAGCTGTATTATATAGTCTGATTGGTCATCCTGTTCTGGTATACATATAAATGTGTTTCTTTCATTTGGCTCAAGTTTAGAATAATTATGATGCATATGTAAAAGAATTTTAATCTACCCTCTCCTCCCCTCCCCACCCTTACCCCTTGCCTCATCTGACTTACTCATTTGTCTCTATTGTGCAGCCTACATGAGAAAATGGAGCAACTCATGCACCAATTCTAATTGATTTGTAACGAGACAGTTCGGTTAGCAACAGGGCAATAATTATTCAAATTGAAAACAAGTCTCAGATAGTTTTTGCTAGTGAGTACATTACCTTCATCAATATGATTTAAGATTATACTTTTTCTTTGCTGGAGCATATGGTACATACCTATTTGTTTTGGGCTACCTGCATCACCTATCAAATTCTAAAATAATCACTGTAAAGTTGTTGAGATGATCTACAGACAAATCTTATTTCATGTGCCACCTCTGTAGTGATTATAATTATGTGGCTCTGTTTTTTTTTATTATTTAATTATTTATTCAATGTTTTTAATATCCAGAGAAGAGGGAAATATTGTAATTATTTAATGCATAAAATGATGAAAAAGTGGAAATGACTCCAAATTAACTCGTACATATGTACAGTGCAGGTGGGTGTGTCATGAAAGAAAACTTATCTTTCAAAAAACTGTTGCACTTTGTATTGCCCTTGTTGTCTAACAAGTAATTTACTATTTTGATGTTCATGAATTGAGAATGCTCATTCAAGATTTTAAATGTTCAATTAGGCAGACTTGCTATTTTGATGTTCATGAATTGATAATGCTCATTCAAGGTTTTAAATGTTCCAGCAGAAAAATTTCACTAGGTATTGTAGAACTCGGTAAGCTATTTCATGTTATAAATACAACGGAGAGTATTTAGAAGTGTTATCCATCAAATGACACCAGGAGGCAGGTTTGTGATTTACTCTTGTATTGATGCAAGGGAGAAAATAAATGTAGCCACAATAACTTCACTTGTCAACCTATATAATAATTGCAGTAGAATTTATTTTACCATCTCTGGTTGAGAAGACAATTGGTCACACAAATTCCGATACAAGGTTAAAGGTATAGTACAAGTGCCATGCTGTAAAAGAAAATATAAAGAACCTTGCAGTAAGTTAATTATTGGTTCTATTTTATGGATTGGATAAAAATAAAGTGAAATTTGATTAACAAAATGAATTATTAAGTTAATGCATTATAAATGTTTTGATCTTTGCAAATTCTGCAAATTGTTGATTGCAAATTTTAGTAGAATACAATAGAATTTTTAGTAATACAATAGGATTTTGTTGGAGATAATTACACTAGTTTGTCAAATAAATCACTCATCGACGCACCACATCATTGTCACACACTGCCAGAACTTGCTCAGATTCGAAAGGGCAACACCACCATAACTCTTTCAACCTGAAGAGACAATTAAGATACATATTTTTTTTATAAATGTAGATGATCGGGGATAGAAGAGATAAACAATCAATGTTATAAGGGATCTGTAGCTACATAGTGGTAATTGTCCTTGGGCTTTTCCATTTTGATCTTTCATAAAATCATGTATGGTTTTTGTTAGCATTTTATCTGTGTTTTTGAGTTTTGTGTTATGTTTCTTTCAATTGGTATCATAACTTGGTATAGTGTGAGAGGAAGGATCCAACAATGAGAGTCTATAGTGTGGTATCATAGCATGGTATAGAGTGAGAGGAAGGATCCAGTAGTGAGAGTCTATAGTGTGAAAGGAAGGATCCAGCAGTAACGGTCTATAGTGTGAGAGGAAGGATCCAACAGTGAGAGTCTATAATATGAGAGGAAGGATCCAACAGTGAGACACTGGTTTGAAGTTGGGCTAAAATAATCAAAGGTTAAATATTTGTGTGGCTTGATCCTGAACAGAACTAAGTATGCTTTATATTAACTTTTGAAATGGTGTTGGGGCTTGATGTTACCATATGTAGGAATGTTAGGTCCATTCCACTACACATTTGCAAGCTATTATGCAAGAGGTTGGTACTAAAAGATACATTCATTCAGGCTATTTCACTTTGGGAACAAAAATAAAGACTAAGAAATCTCACAGAAGGCTTAAAATTTATCTGTTGTCTGGAACAAATTCCATGAGCAGTGCCTGATAATGTGCCAATGCAGTGCCTGATAATGTCATCAGCAGTGTGCCTATGGCTGAGAGGGCTTGGCTTGGTGATTCGAGGATCAGTAGAAGGGCCTGGCTGGGCAATACCTAGAGATATAATTGACTAAGTTATAGCTAAATTTATAAACTTTTTCTTTCTTATTTTTTTTAAAGAGATCCTTGAATAACCATTCCATTATTCATGTTTATATGGACTTACTAAAGCTTTTAGAGTTCCTCATTTCAAAGGGACAAATGGACTACCAAAACTTCTCACATAATTCTTTAAAGCGTGCTAACTCAATGGAAGAGCACCTGCCATGCAGGAGGTTGGTAGTTCAATTCCACTTTACCCTAACATGAATTATTCAATGATATTGTAGATTTTTTTAATTAAATATTTTTATATTGATTTATTTTAATTCCAACTATTGTCTTTGGAGAGACAAATGAAATTGTCTCATAAGAGACAATAAATGAAACTATCTCTAGAGAGACAAAAATGAAACTATCTTTGGAGAGACAAAAATGAAACTGTCTTTGGAGAGACAAAAATGTTGTGTTATATATTGTCTTTATAGAGACAATATTTTAAGACAATTTAATTTTAAGACGATTTAATTTGAGACACCCGCTTAGAGACAATATTTAAGACAGTACACAAGTTTTCTTTTGTCTCAAGTTAAGACAATTTACCCAAAAATTGTCTTAAAACCCCAATTTATGTTGTAGTGGTTCTTGGAAAAATTTGAAAGAAAATTATCTTTATGTTTACACAAATAGCTCACCATTGAGGTAGGTTGATAGTTTTTTAATCACTTAAGCAAAGTACTGTTTGTCTACTAGATGCATCTCTATATACTTCTTAAATATATCATTAAAACGATAATATTTCATACAAAAATTCATATGGGAGGGATTCAAGGGAAACATAGAATACATCTAGTTCATCTAGATATAGTAACTTCATGTCATCTTTCTATATTCAAATAGTTATTGTGTGTGGCTAATTATTATTAAATTTTTTATATATTTAAAAAATAAAAATTAATGCATAATTTTACTCTGAAACTGAAGTACATACTCCCTTAAAAGGAGTTGCAGAGCTAATAGTGTAGGTTAGGTCTCTCCAGTATGTCAAAGAAACTCGGATGTGTTGTTGTGAAAAAAGTGATAGGTGTATTGATGCATTTACACATCTCTTTGGGAAATATAATATCATATTTCTATATTCAAGTAATTATTGTTTCAATATATATATATTTTAAATTTAATGCACAATTACAATCTGAAACTTAAGTACATATTCCCTGAAAAAGAGAGCTAAACAGCTAACAGTAGGTCTCTCTACACTATGTGGATTGACAGTTGTGGTTATGTGGAAAAAATGACTCTTAATGAGTTTTAGTGTACGGTTTCCTAAATGTGAATTTGTGGAGTGAAAAATCCAATACCAAAATGCTTGTTTAATTTGATCAATTACATGGTCACATGGTCAACCTGAATTTATAATAATTTGCTTCCTTTTAGTGTAGGTAAATGAGAATACAGAATTTTAGGTTTAGAAATTACTTCGATTTGTGATAATATTATTCTTAATAATAAATAACAAATTAATGACATTTTGAAAAGTTTATTGAAAAGATTTAAAAAAAAAATCCAGGTTTGATTTTTGAAATCGCTTTTCCAATATTTCACTGTCATAACTTTCTCATCATCCTAACTTTCTCATCAATTTAACTACACAAATATTACTGTTCATCAGATATCATTAAACATAGAATTTTATTAATCTAAAAGGAAATTTTATGAACTTTGAGTACAATTTTATTAATATTCATCAAACACCCAATTTTATTAATATAAAAGAGAATCTTACATAAACTGTTATTACATAATAAACGAGAACCTAAAAAAACTAACAGACCCCTAAAATTGATGACCATATCTCATGGAAGCGGTCATGGCAATTTTAATTTATTGTTCATTAAATTCCCACCCTTAACAAACAAAACCCTAAATTTGATGACCAGATCAGAGACCTGCCCATGGCAATTTTTAAAACATTTATGATTCATTTCATGAGTCATCGTCGAGAACAGAGTGGACACAATTACAACAGCATTTAACGAAGCCTTTAGCGAGCCAGTTAGCGAAGGGCTTAACAATTACTTTTACCAAAGTCGGTCGGCAACAGCATTTAACGAAGGGCTTCACAATTTTGTTAGTTACCGAAGACGATCTGCCGCGGCCAACAGGTACAACTGTGTGAGTACCATAGTTTGAGAGTCCAACCATCTCTTTTTTGGCGCAACTCACATGCACGTGGACGTTACACTCCACCTGCTCGCACCCATATCTCCAATTGGCGGAATCGATGTGAGTATGGCAGGCGCTACAAGTATATGGTTTCCCCTTTGAATCACCCATCACAAGTTTCAGTTTGTGATTTGGGTGCCCACCGAAGTGGAGTAATTTTGGGAGCCCCATACACAAGGGATGAAACCTTAAGTTATGCGTATCACTTTCGAACACATAGCCTTTCACCACATCCCAGCAGGCGTTACAGCGATCCCCTCGAAGCCATTTGGGACGAAATTCTAAGGTAACATCGCTGCGAAAGGGGTGTTGGAGGCCATCGGGGAGGGTGGCGCAAATCTCATGCACAGTGAATTCCTGGCAGGATGAGGATGAATCGTTATGCTTACACTTGTAGCCGATGTTGGTCCCAAATTCTTTGCATCCGCTGCATTTGTAGGCTGGAAGCCCCTCCAGCCGCAGCAGCTCATGGGCATGGCGGGTAGCGTTAAACAATACTGCCTGCGCTCCCTCTGTCTGTTCAATATCATCTCCGGCTGTCGGAGTAGGATTCGATTCCGCCATGAAGGAGGCGCAGACGCAATAAGGCGGACCAAATTTCTCTCAAGCAAACTTCAGACGAAAATGAGAGTGAAGTCGCTTGCCCAGAATTAGCCCTGCATTGTTTATATGTATAGGAAGTGGGAGGACGACTAAATTTCCAGGCTTCATCTGGTGCTGCTAAGAGCATTAAAAAATTTATAAGTAGACTTTTTAATTCAGCCATAAAAAAAAAATGTGTTGTGGGCAGAGACTTGCGGCATCCGCATCCGACATGGGTGCACTTAGATTCTCATTTTAATGTGTAGTCAACTGAATTGGAGTCATGGGCGGATTCACATGTTTCAGGCTTCAAGGCGGACATGTAATATCAAATAACATTTAATTCAGTACCATGGAATATTCCGACTATACTGGTTCCAAACTTGACCAGCTACGCTGAATCTAATATTCATATTATATATGT